>OX336366.1:40485822-41143322 GCA_946902895.1 Fragum fragum | reverse complement strand
TTAGCAGGAGGTGTAGACTAAGATCAGACTGCACTCATGTGCAGGCTGATCTTAGTCTACACCTCCTGCTTGTACTTTCCTGCCAGAGTTGTTTATTAAGTTGATTTCTAAAAGAAATAATGATTTTTGAACAAAAAGTTCTATCGGTGCTTTCAGCCCTTTGATTTGACAGCATTTCAGTAAGGTAATTTATACAGCATGACAAGGGTTAACAAAACGTGTGGAATTTTACAAGGCACTTAAACATACCAAACATCAATGCTCTATGCTTTCGGGTGTCAGAGATGGTATCTTTTGAAGATTACCTTTTAGTTTCTATGTGAAATAGTATGTGTCCCGGAGCAGCCCAAGCACGACCAAAGAGGTACACTATGATTATGCAGAGGTTCACGACAAGATGCCAAAAAATCAAAGGGTTAAGGCTTTCTTGATTCAGAAAATAATATTCAAAAATGTTTTTGTGTTTCCTTCTTTGTAAAATAGGGTCATCCAGGCAGGGCCCAAATATGTCCCCAGTGGCTTCTCGGGAACAAATTATATAAGGTCAACTAGAAGACGCTGTGTACCAAAAAGTAACGCTCAATACTTTCCAGCTGCAGAGAAAAGGACTTTTTAAAAATATTTTCCTGTTTTCAATTCATAACATGGTGCATCGGGCAGAGCCTAAATATGACCAAAGGAACGTCATATGAATAAACTTGGTAGAAGTCCACTAAAAAAATAACCATACTATACACCAAATATCTATGCTTAGTCCTTTCTGATTTCAAAGAAGAAGATTTTTAGGGTTCATTGTTTATTTCGATGTAAAATGGATTGCACACGCACAGAGCCCAAAAATGACAAAAGGGGCATTGTATGAGAAAATTAGTAGACAGGCACTAGATGGTGCGTCATACCAAATATCTAAACCTCTGCCCCCTGGTTCCAGAAAAAAATATTTTCAACAATTTCCTTCTTTACTTTTTTGCAAAATGAGAAGAGCCTGAATGTAACCCTAAGGGCATGATATGAATACATCTGGTAAAGGTCTTCGAGATAATGGTACACACCAAATATAGAGGCTCACTGCCGTCTGATTTCGGGGAAGAATAATTTTTAGAGATTTCATTATTTCCACCCATTTGTTTCCATGACACTCAGAATTAAGGGTGGATTTAACCCTTTCTTGGTCAATCCCTGATTTTGACGTCACTATCTTTTCATACTTGAGAAAACGTTGTGGAAAAAAAAGAAATTGCTTGTGACAACCAATATCTCTTTTTCCACAACATTTTCTAACCTACTAAATATTTGTTGTTGTTGATTTTGTGTTTTTTGTATGTTTGTTTTTTTATTTGTTTTGGGTTTTTTGTTGTTGTGTTGTTGTTGTTTTTCAAATAAAATCGACTTTAAATTTGTCGTCTGCTAAGCCTTTGAACTTAGACACGTTTAAAATTATATGAATCCGTAACGTGTTAACTAATTTGAGCTACTTTAGTTGATCTTTACAAAAGGAATATCGCTGATAAGTTCCATCCAGATTAGCTTTATGTTTTGAGAGGGTAGAGTGCGGCAAGAAATTGTTGACGTACACATTAACCCGTCAATCACGACGGACTCCGGACATTTTAACTATCGTTTGATATGCTAGACAAACTACCATGTCGGAAATCAGGGTGCGGGGCTAGGGGACATTCAAACAGTGTGACCAGGTGGGTGGGCGACCAAATTAAGAATGTGGTTACGATGTTTAAGACACCCACTGATAAAAATGTTTGAACTAAATGTTGGAGGTCAATTCGCTACCGATCTAAATTAACGATTTGATTATTCAATCGATTTTTAATTGACAGCGGAGATTGGTCAATGACAAGAAAACGCATTTATAATAATGAGTAAATACTTACCATCCACTGTAACTCGGTAACCTTTATACTGAATTTGACCAAACATGCCTAAAGACATCATCTCGGAATGGGAGGATCGCTGGCAACGCCCACTGACGTAGACAGAAAGTTCCACTTCGATATTGAACGTCGGTATTATACAGAATATATGGCTATTAACATATAACAAAAAGTAAAATAGTTGGTTGCGGCCTCAACGACATAAGTACAGCTTATTCAAGCTATAATTACTACGTTTGAGTCGCTAATTCAACAAAAATGTTTCACATTAATGTCGGCCAGTGTTGGAGTTCTAAGTTCACTTCCGGTCCAAATTCGCGATCTGTCAACGGCGAGAAGGTATCGACTCTGATCAAACAGAGCGGACTGTTCGGGTCAAAACTTTTCTTGGGTGGATAATCGTAAACCTATGTGGGTAAGCAGCTGGAGGCAATAGGAAAGGATGTAGGGGTAGTGCTGGTATGAGAAATACCAGGATTCAATTGCTAGGTGCTCCAGTCGCCACGATATGACTGAAATACTGTTAAAAGTAGCGTTAAACCCCATTCAATCAATCAAAACTGTTTTCTTCTGACATTTTTCTGTCTTTTGATCGATAATTCTGCCTTAAAACATGTATATTTTTTTCAGAAACTATTTCAAATTGACCTCTGCTTGATATCACCAAATTTCCCTTTCCGGGGGAAGTTTCACTAATACAATGTACGTGCATAAATTCTTCCACTTGACAAGTTGAATAACATCATGCTCTTGCGTTCATTTCACAGGTTCAGAAACCCATAGCTGTACTGTTGTTTCTTTTTTCACAAGTATATGTACATGTATATGTTTTGGTAGTCCTGAAATATGTAGTCAAAGTCAAAAAACTTTTTCACGTAAAATTATGTAACGTGAAGCCCCAAGCTGAATTATCAAGAAATGAAAATAGCTCGGCATAAACTTGTGAAATTTTAATATGTAACCTTGAGGCAAAAATGCTAAAACCTTCCACCATCTGCGAAATTTGATGCCACTCGGTAGCCTGGCTTTCAATATTTAAGTGGTCTGGTAAAATAACAAGAAAAAATCGAAGAAAATGGTACAGAAAAAGTCGGGGAGTTGTGATGTACCGAGCACCTATAATATATTTAATACTTCGGTAGATTGTTGAACCAGTATTTTTGCTTACAATTCTAAAACACACATCTTGCTTTCATATCTCTTGCTCTTTTTGTTGAACCAATTTTGTTGCTTGGGCAAACTCTTGCTTTGATGAGTAGATTTTCGGAAAAAATGGCGAAAAGGGGGAAGAAACTACATGTAACAAATAATATCTTCTTTCTCCTCGGTCATTATTGTCCTGTACTTCTGTCCTATAATTGGCGAATGTCATGTTAAGCGCCTTTTCCTTACAATTTTCTGTACCTATTAGTCTATTTGTTTCGCATTTTATCTCATCGCCTTCTCTCTCTCTCTCTCTCTCTCTCTCTCTCTCTCTCTCTCTCTCTCTCTCTCTCTCTCTCTCTCTCTCTCTCTCTCTCTCTCTCACTCTCTCTCTCACTCTCTCTCTCTCTCTTTCCCTCTCTCTCTCTCTCTCTCTCTCCCTCTCTCTTTCTCTCTCTCTCTCTCTCTCTCTCTCTCTCTCTCTCTCTCTCTCTCTCTCTCTCTCTGTAAGTTTGTTCCATTAACCTTTTCCTGTTATTGACCAAATTTTCGAATTATTTCTCAATGACTTTACCTCCACTTTTTTCGAGCAAGCTTTTTTCCTCCCTCCAGTTGATCATCGTTAAAGGTAGAAACAAAAATAAAGTATGTCATTCGCTTTGGTAACCAAGTTTTATCACGGCGGAGTTCACTTCATGTGCTTTTTGGTACTTTCGGATAAATATCCTTTTCGTCTTGCGGATAACATACCGTCGGTGGGCGGGCAAAATGTCGTAAATACAGCTTTATTTAAGCCGTATTTACGATATTTTGCTCGCCCAACGACAATATGTATACATTATGACAATATACGTTACAGAAAGGGCATGCAGAGTAACACATAATTAATAATTATTAAATGTTTGAGCAAGAGGTCACTCTCTGACAATTCGGTGAAGGATGGTCATTCTGCCTAATCAATTAATTTATTATTGAAAAAATATCCCAATCGATTTTTGGGTTTCCTGTTCTATTTTCTCTAAAATGGGTTTTAAAGACTTCCTTTCACCATTGTTCGGATATTAAAAAAATCGTTGTCCCGATAAATACTAGATATTTTTAAGTATATGCTGTATTGTGGAAAAATGTTTTTGTCCTAAAAGGTCATTTTTGATAGTGAGATGCAATGTCATATTTCCATTATGGACATTTCGGAGTTTGAAGGCAAACAAATTTGATAGTTTGACCAAACTCGTTTCTGACCAATCATCACCTCGGGCAAACTCGACCGGGCAATCGGTGACCGCATATTCTATAACGAGAGCTCGCAATATGACTAATTACCGGGTAATGACAAGCTCGGACAATTGTTTTTAGGTGTGGAGCGAAGAAGCGTTTCCCATTATTTCCCGTTATGGTCAGTTTTTTGCTCTCGTTCCGAACAGATGTCCGCTGTCCACACGGTTATCGGTCTCTCTGATGCCTGGTCGTGACCATCTGCTGACCAACTTCACGATTTTCTACATAATTTTTCTATCTGCAATTTTTAACCTTAATAACGATTATCTTAACCCTTTGTTTTATTATTTCTTCATTTTTTCAAAGGGACTGCAGACGACATTGTAAAGTAATAATAATTCAAAATGTAACCATCCCATATGACAGAAAATAATATGGGAAAAGATGAAATTGCTTGTAACAAGCAATTTCTTCTTTTTCCACAATATTTTCCCGGGTGTAGCATCCAAGCACGTAAAAAATCAAGGATTGTACCGGAAAGAGTTAAATGATGATAAAACTGGACAGAAGAAATTAAAAACAGTTTCGTCATTTACCCCAATTTTCTTGGCATGAATAACATTACTCAGGCAAGAAAAGTTTAAATAATATTTTTTTTTTTCGCGAATTCTTGTAAAACCTGTTTACAGAGTTCTCAATCAATCCCATGCTATCATTAGTCGTAAGAATCATCCCATTGAGACGGTTCTTGTTTGTTCAAATAAAATACATTTTTAGTTATAATATGCTTTTATCAAGTATATTTACATCTTAGCCCATTATCAGACGTCAAAAGTTTAGAGTGATCCGAATATATATGTAAGTACGAGAACACATGCTGACTATGCCATTTCAAGTTCAAAAACTTATCATTCCCGCTATTATAATTACAGATTACATTTTTCAGTTTCAGTGATGAAAAAAAACACCCAATGTTTATTCGTTCAATTTTGTATCATTTTTGTATTATTTTTATTATTTTTTTTTTTTTTTTAGTTTTATTCTTATTTTTGTTATTAATTTATTTTTTACTTTTTTTTTTTTAAGAGAAATAGGACAAAATATATTTTTTCGCGATTCACTTTGAATAAAGACTGTTTCTACAAATACAGGGAGATGGTATACGCATCAGAAGCAACAAATTCATTTAGTGCATCCATTAGCCAGAATGTATTTACATTTTAGCTTCAGATTTTTGCCTCGAGAATCTCTTGGTCACAAGTTGGCTGGTAAATTAGACCTTATTTATGTATGAGGTATAATGGTTGCAAATTGGCTACATTATCGTAATTCTGCCAGTATTGATCGTTCTCGGAAATGATCGGAAAACCCCCGAATGGTACTTGACGGACCTCTCCGCCAATCACAGCACAGGAAATCGCCAGCGCGTGAGATTCCCTTTAATGGCGAACTACCGTTAATTTTTATTGGCTAAAACTTGTTCTCTCTCTATCACCATTTGCTTTGAGTATAAAATAACAACCTTCGAAAATTTCATTAAGTCTTTCTAATTCCTTGGCAACTGTTACGACATAAAATTCGTGTTTAACAGCACATTGATAATTAATTAGATAAACAAACAATTGTTTGTAATTGGCACAGTTTCATTGAAGTGCTAGTTTGTCAATCTTGTATGAAAATTACAAAAAAACTAGCAATTTATTAACACTATTAAAATTTGATAAATCTTACGGGATCACAATTTATCAAAAACTCGCAACATTTTCAAAATGATGACAGACGATGGAAGGCTTTCTCTTGGAGATGACACACGCGACGGGAAAAGAAAATACGACGATTTTGGTGGGATTTATGGCCCGGATCATTCTGCGACGGCTGGAAGAGTTTTGACCGACACCGCAGGTAAGCAAGTCTATTACTCCTATAACAGACGACGAAATTTCAGACTGGTCTAAAATGATTAAAGTTACAGACGACTAACGAAATTGGGTATCGAAGAAAAACACAACATATTTTAGAAATTTGGGATGTTTTTTGTGACAGCAATTTATTCTTTTTTTCACAGTGTTTTCTTCGATAAAAGATCTCAGTACCTGAAAACTCGTTAGTTAACAGGAATAAACTAACGGTTCATTTTATTACCATGACATAATGCAGCTATGATTGTACTTCACTTTATTAAATCACAAAGTCAGGCGGTTAACACAAAGTGGTTCCAATTGAATTCCGGGAATTTGATATACTGGGATAATCCAGTTAATCTTACGAAGTTAACTAAGTTTATTTTGCGGACGTCTGCCTTCGGTCTCAGGTGAGGCCTATTTACTACGCCATAAAAACCCCTTTTCATGATGTCATATTTATTTCTTATTCTATGAAAAGTTTTTGACGCAAATTGAGAACCTGTGTGTAAGTTTCAAAGTTTTATGTAAAATAAATATTCTATTGTTAGAAAATGAAAGTATAATCCCCTTTAGAATTCTATTAAATGTCGCCTGTCCTCGTTCAATTGTCGACAACTTAAGAAAAGGGTTAACGAAGTTGGTATGTAACTTATTTAAAAATAAGTAATTTCATTTCTGACGCCGAATATTGGTGCCAAATTGAGGCGTTATGTCAGATGATTAAATAAAATCTCGGGTACGATAAAAATACACGACGGAATTTTCGTTTTATTGTCATCGAGTTACCATCGTCTTGGTCGACATAAAGCGGCTGCAAACGAAATTTATTATCAATAATTTTATTTACGGATAAACGAATTTTCGAACAAGAGGACTTCTGCTAGGTTTTACGTCTGCGAAAATTGCTTCGATCCTCGTAATTAATGAAATTAATAAATTCGCAAGAGGAAATTTTATTATCTTTATTGCTCAGAACTTGTCGGGTGAATAGTGGCTGATTTGGCTCAAAATTTTTCAAGCAGTATAAAAACACGGAACTATCACATTTCAAGCACCATTTTGTTGGAAAAATGTGGAAACACAGTGAAATTAAAAGAATGGGATTATTAAAGAGAGGAAAGGTTGGGCTTATTGTTTATGCTTATTTCTACAAGCAAACATGTATCTTGTTATGTGACAGAATAATGTTTCGTGTTACATATTGCATAAGAGGCATTTGAAAGAACAACAAATAAGGCATTACTAAGCGACAAAATTTTAAATCGGCCCATTTAAAAGAAGTCTCAGGCAAATAAAAAAAAAATAAAATCATGAAAACATTGTGGAAATGTAGAAATTTGCTCTTTACAAAGATTTCTACAATGTTTTCCTCATCCTTTTCTCAAAGAGGAATTGTGTTGGAATTGGTAAAATATAATGCGTCAAAAGTTTTAAAAAATCGTCAGGGAAAAGATGAACCTAAAATTCAGCGTCTACTGTCTCGCTTTTCCTTAATTTTATACAACCAATGCTAGAACACATTTCACGCGCCAAACTTTTAGACTGGTCCAAATTCAAGGAGGTTGCAGACGACAATTATAAATTGGTGAACCTTCAAAAATATTTGTCTTCCAGGATATGAAATATTGCTTCATTGGCCACAATGTTTTCGTATTTTTTTTTTTTTTTTTTTCCTTGAATTGCGTCAAAAAGCGTGATTTAAACGGGAAAGGTTTGGAACTACAAGCTATATGCCTAAATTATCTTATCACCGCCTTTAAAAGTAAAGACCCTGTTATTGTTGGGCTTTTTTTTTTTTTTTTTTTTTTGCGTTTGTTTCAATTAAAACCCGTAAATTGTTGCAGTAATATCATTTAATGCTGGTTTGCCAAATAGAAAAAAAAATCACTTTTAGAAAAGGAACTTTTTAGGTGATTGATGAGTTAATTATCTAATGTCAAGCACAAAATAACTAAAAAATCTTGATGTCTCCAAATATATGAAAGTAGCTTTGAAACACGTGAAGAATCTATTGTAATTTATCCTTAGAAATTATTTACTTTTTTTGTTGATTTACTTACGTATTTTTATTTTTCATGTTTATATTCTAATTTCGAAATCATCAACGTATCTCAAAACATTCCGAAATCCCCCTTTTTATTTATCATATTTTCATTAGTAAATGTCTTCTTATGTCGATAAAAATGAAATAAGATATTCAAAATCAGTGTCTTCATATTTTCAATGAATATTTTAACTTTCGGAAAATAAAGAAGTAATACCTTGCGACAAGTACTGAAAAAGGCCCATGTGACAAAGAAAGAAACGGGACCGTGAAGCATCTTTCAAATCGTTTTTACATTTTTTTCTCAGAGATTGCCAAAAAAGTCCCACACATACAACTGTTGACTATCACAAAATATTTCAATGTACAAACCATCGTGACTGTTTTCATATTTATTTAAGAACCAAATTAGCCGCATTCGAAGCCGGAAAGCTCTATTAAAAAAAATTGATGGTCGGTCAATCATATTATGATATTTTCGTTTTATTTTCACCGATTGTGAAACCATTTTATATCTTAAAATTGGTGTAACAGCAAGTAATATTTTTGTGTATGTTAAAGATCGTTTTCAGTAATCGTTCAGGCTAGAACATCCCGATGTCATACTTTAGTCGCAATTTTGTACAAATTGATGAAGTCAAAATACAATGAAATATTAAATTGTTGTCCTCTAAGAAGCTAAACTGAATACTTCCGTGCATTCGAATAAGCTATTTCCTCATTTTACACAATGCTTTCAGTTTGTTTGTTTGTTTTAATTTAATATTTATTATTTTTTTTATGTTGTTGGTGGTGATAGTTTTTTGTTACATTTTTTTTTTTGGGGGGGGGGGGTCTGAAAAACGAGATTTTGTGGAAATTGATGAATGTTTTGAACGAAGGACCTCATCTCAACAGTATTTCGAAACGAATATTGTAAAAAAAGTATTGCGTAAATTTTAATAAATATCCTATTCTGTCGTTCAGGGAAATAAAAGGACAGACACATTTTTCACAACGGGTATCATCATTATATACTTTTTCATTTATTCATTTTTTTATCTATTTATTTATGTATTCATTTATATTCTTATATGCATATATTCATTTATTTTATATTTTTATATGCATTGCTTCTTTTTTTCTTTATTTATTTATTGACAATTGTAATCGGTTTAACATCACGCTTTTGGTTAATTTGTAAGCAACAACAACGAGAACAAAAACTAGATATAAAAAAATAAAGATTTTTTTTTAAATTATTTCATAAAACCAATGCTTAACTTAATCCTATATATAATATGGTGACATTTTAAAAAATACCGGTTTCAAACAAGACAATAGACAATATTTTATTGACGTAAACTTTACAGTTTCTGGTCATACCAATTAACAACATTGTATTACATGAAAAAAGTTACGACATCAAATAAATTTAAATAACATAAATTACGTATACAGTTTTGGTCAAACCTTCCATAGACTTATAACTTGGAATATCATTTAGATACAAATGTTCTATTTATTGACAATTGTAATCGGTTTAACATCACGCTTTTGGTTAATTTGTAAGCAACAACAACGAGAACAAAAACTAGATATAAAAAATAAAGATTTTTTTTTAAAATTTATTTTATAAAACCAATGCTAAACTTAATCATATATATAATACAGTGGCATTTCAAAAATATCGATTTCAAACAAGAGAGAACTAATAATCAGAACGCATGAAACGTTTTCTGATTGTTTATATTATGTATTGCTTAATGAGAACATCTATCTTAAACTATTTTCTTAATTTTATTCCTTTTTGTGCCTTTCTATCTTTATTACATTTTTCGTTGTTTATTCATTTACACATTATTCGGTGATCAATCTATTTATCTACATATGTTCTGTCTATATTAGTGATTGTACTAAATTGTTGAATTTTTATTCTAAAGTAGAATTAAAGTTGGATTTAACTATCATTATCATTATTATCAATTTTTATTATTATCTTTGAAAAAAAATCGCGTGATTTTGAGTGGAAATGACTTTGAAGGCATGTGAAAAATTAAACGGGTTACTTTGTAAATAGAAAAAATATTTGAAAGCTGAATAACGCACTTTAAATGAAAGTAGAACAGAAAATAGTATAAGTAAATTAAGTTTTGTCCATCTAGATTCGAGCGTTTGATTCGCTGATTTCCTTTTTATTTCTTATATATATAAACTTCAATTAGCAAAGTTTTGTGCCGCGCCCGAAACTATTTTTTATGCATAACCATAGAATTTTTACTCAAAACTAGTTAACCCATTCCAACACAAGAAAATTTTAGACTAGTCCAAATTGAAAGAAGCTGCAGACGACAATTTCAAGTTGATGGAATTTCATTTTTTTTTTTTCGTCTTTTGGGATAGAAAACATTGTGGATAATGAAGAAGTTGCTTGTTACAAGCAATTTCTTCATTGTCCACAATGTTTTCCAAAGCTTTTTTCTTGTGGGGAGTAAAAAGGAGGGCTTGAGTTGGATTGGGTTAAATAGTTGATTTGTTTCGCTTGGTGGTATTTGATTATAACAAATGAAAAGAATATATATATACGTGTTGTAGTTGTTGTTGTTGTTGTTTTCATTGAGGTATGAACCTGAAAACTCAAATCATTATGAGAATACGCGAATCAGATTCGATTCATACATTAGTGGAATAAGTTTTTGGGTTCACACCTGAATGCAAACAAAATATTAGTTCCAGTTCTTAGATACAACGGTTTCAATATCATCTCAGAAGCACAAGGTTTTATTTTCGCTGGTATGTGTATTCCAAAATATTCATGCGTTATGTATAAATAAGATGGTAGTTATAACAGATTGTTTTGATACAGAAATGTTTTAATCTGAAAGCATTTCTTGTCCAACCCATTACCATCCCTCGTTTCAACGCTGTTTGCGGACTGTATGAAGGAGAACTTGCTCTTTACAAGCACTTTCTCCTTTTCACGCAAAGTATTCTACATAAATATTAGCTATTCTCTTTAATCTGTACCCATCTTGAAATGTCCCCTTCGTCGTCTTTCGATTTGGACCAGTTGAAAATGTCGTTCAGAACTAGATCAAATGAGTAGCGGAATAAGCGTAACGAATTAGATGTGTATGTTACAACCATTTTCAACTAAAACAAACAAATCGACACAGATAAATCTGTTGGTATCTTCACATTCTTAGGTGCCAAATCCCTTTCCCGGTGTATAATACCAAATTTTCATGTTATTGTTTATATTTTTAGAGTAATAGTTCCAAAATTTTTTTAATAACATTTAACCAATTACCAGACTGCAAAATATTAGACTCGTCAGTTTTCAAATAAGTTGTAGAAGACAAATTAGAATTGCTGAAATCTAAATATCTTTGTCTTGTAGGGTAGAAAACAGCGTGGATAATAAAAAAAATGCTTGCAATTTCTTCATTGTCCACGATGTTTTATAAAGCATTTTGGGTGACAGAATTGTGTTAAAATTGGCTTATTTTTTCTGGACATTATTAATTGGAAACATACCTAAAATAGTATTAAAGCTGGGCTTATGTATAACATTGAAATACATTTCGGGTTATACTTTTTATTGTGTGTGGGAGGAAGGATAAGTTCTTCTGTTTGAGTGAGTATTTTCTTCCTTTTGGTTGCCGTTGTAAGACTTATGCAATAAAAATGTTTTAGGGGAAAATGGCTCAGTTGAAAATATAACTTATATTTCATCAGTTTCGAAACTTTTTTTTTATAAAGAAAATATTTCTTTTAACTTATACATGACCCCTAAAAGAAAAACATACACACGAAAATAAAGAATAAAGAAATGGTTTCTTAGACCTATATGCAGATGATTCGACACTCTATAAGTCTGGAGTAAACATTAATGAAATACAAACCAACCTACAAAATGGTTTGCAATCTATACTGTCATGGTGTTCAAATAATAAAATGCTTGTCAATCCAATTAAAACCAAGTGTATGCTTGTCGGACCAAAATATAGATTAAAGAATATTAAGCTAGATTTAAGAATAAATGACGTTTGCGTTGAAGTCGTTGAGTCTCATAAGATCTTGGGTGTACATGTTGACAAACATCTGTCCTGGAACATCCATATTGACAAAACTACCTCTAAAATTAACAGTAAAATTAGTTTGCTCAAACGAATTTCGAACTATCTCACTCTAGAAATGAAGCAACTATTTTACAATTCGTATATACTTCCTCTCTTTGACTATTGCTGTACAGTTTGGTGGAAAAGTGCTAAATATAAGACCTCTAAATTATCTGTACTCCAAAAAAGAACAGCTCGCGTTATTTTGGGCTCTGCGCCAAGAACACCATCTATTGAACTTTTTACTAAACTAAATTGGTTGACTTTTGAAAAACGATGTAATTATCACGCTGGTGTTTTAATTTTTAAGTGTTATAACAACCTATCACCAGAATATATGAATGAGGTCATTTCATTTTGTAACAACACTAACTATAGCTTAAGATCAACTGCACATAGTGACATCACACACTTGAAATATAAGACCTTGTACAAGAAACGATCTTTCTCATACTGTAGCATGAGTGTGTGGAATGAAATCCCTATTTCAATTAGAAATTCAACTTCGTTATCTAGCTTCAAAAACAAATTCAAACAGCATCTGCTATTAAACAAATCAAGTGACCAAGCAGAAATTATCTAAATCATTTAAGTACAGGGTGTGACTGTCCAAGAATTCAATAATGCATGTATTCTTTTAATTTGTTCACATCAAACCCATCCATCGTAATTTCATAATATGTCATCATTTTTAGTTCATCGCATATTGTTACTCTTTCAGCGTGGTTATGGCGTGGTATCATTTTTTTTTTATTATTATTAAATCATCACACTCACTTAATTTTCTTTCAGTGAAGGCAACATTGTAAAAAAGATTTATTTTCAAATTGTTTTATTTGAAATGATTGTCTTATTGTTTTACCTTCATAAAATAAAGACATTATTATTATATTTGGAAAAGAGCAGATAACGCGAAGTTGTGGAGAAAAAGGCCGATTACTTTGTACAACATTTATCTTCTTTTTGTAACTCTCTTACCTGGTTTGACGCTATGTTATTTCAGATTGAAACATATTTAGTTAAATGTAGACTGATAAGTTCTCTGTCGAAAAAGCTGAAACGGATATTTTGTAAAAAATGGAAATAATATGACCACCATGCTGATGTGACTATAATATGGGGGTTGGTAAAAATGCCGGGATCATTTTGAAAGGGCTTTAGATGTAATGAACTTTAAAACAAAAACTTTTTTATTTATTTCTTTTTTTTTTTAACTTCCGGAAAACAACCGACATAAAGTAATAATCTTAGAGCTAAAGCCTGGAAAAGATACCAAAAAGTCAGAACTACCGTGCTTAATTTCTTGGCCATCAAGTCCGTTCTTTTTCTATTTTCTTATAAACAACTTAACAAAAACAATTAGTTCAAAATTATACCAATAGCCAGACCACACAATTAAATGCAAATCGCAATAGAAAAAAAGGTGTCTTAGACGACGTAGATTTAACCCATTCCAACACAAGCAAAATTTTAGACTGGTCCAAATTGAAAGAAGCTGCAGTCGACAATTTCAAGTTGATGGAATTTTTAATTTTTTCGTCTTTTTGGATAGAAAACATTGTGGATAATGAAGAAATTGCTTGATACAAGCAATTTCTTCATTTTCAACAATGTTTCCCAAAGTTTTTTTTCTTGAGGGGCGTAAAAAGGAGGGATTGAGTTGGAATGGGTTAAGATTTAGATTTAGTATTTATTAAAGTCTCATTCACATATACACATTTTTACAAATATACAAACAAATAAAACTATAAACTAAAAAGTATATATATGTGACCATTCTCGTAGAGAATTATAAGAGACTATTTCAATGCACAAACTTAAAAAAATACCAATTCTTTCTCTATATACTATCAACTCTCTTCTCTCCCCCTCACTCATTTTGTCTCACACTCCCTCTTTCACTCACGCAATTTCTCGTATAGTTATTTGCCAAAAGGTAAAAAATGTTCAACTAAAAACATTTTTATATTCAAAGGTAAGAAGCATATAAGCGTATTAGTCTTGTTATTTCAACAATAAGTAATATAAAAGAAGGAGAGATTAATACAAGAGTTGTAATAATTTCACGCAATGATGGAAATAGTGTAGCTGGTAATTCGATTTCCAGCAATATTTTCTGAAATAAATAACCGAGGATCGTTGAAAATAAATGATTGAATAAGATGTATTGATAAAATTTACAAGACATAAAATAATAAAACTATAAACATAGCTAAAAGAATCTCTCAATAAACGCGAGTCTTATAATGTTATTTGTGTAAGCACTGAAGTCTTGTCGTAAACTTTTACTTCATTTTTTAATGTTGATAACATAGGACCGTGATTTCAAGATCAACCGAATCCCGTACAATCCCGCTTTTTTGACGCCCCTCTCACAAAAAAAAAGCATAAGAAAAAAATTGTGGATTATGAAGAAATTGCTTGTGACAACTTCTTTCGCTTGAACCAGTCTTAAAATGTTGTCGTCTTGCAATGGGTTCAGTAATTTTTAACTGGGCCATCAGGTGAAAAAGGACCGACTGGGAAGTCAGAAAAAATCGACCCTTCCTCTTTTTGTGTGTGTGTGTATTTAGATTTTTTTCCGGAATAAGACCGTTGTTTGACATCTGGTGAACTTTCCTTTATTTTTGAAAGATACAGCGGGGGAGATCACTTTTCGCCTCGCGGATTTCATGGTGAAATCGTGAGACATATCAAGTTGGCGGATTCCTGGCCATGCCCACTAGCCTCCAACAAGGAGCAACGGAGTTTTAGACACAAAAAATACCAAACACTCCCGGTTTGAACGAACGATGTGATTGGTCAATAATTGTTTTGATTGCGGTGATCATTTGAGTTGCTGTGCAGGCATATAAGAAAAGAGAGTCGGGGTTTTGTTATTGGTTTGACTAGGAAACGAGTTTTCTTAAAGCGTCGTGTGTCTGACCAGCCAGCTCTATGTCTGCGCCTGGCGCACGTGTGATTTTTTTTAATTTGTGACGAACATCCGCATAAAAAAAACAACAGTCAAATAGTGTGATTTGTTTACGAAATTTTATGAATTTGACGAAAATAACTGCTGGAATCCAGAGTATTCATTTTGAAAGGCGTAAATTAAACACATTACCACATAATCCTGCCTTTTACGCATCTCAAGAAAATTGATATAGAAAACATTGTGGAAAATAAAGGCGATATGTGAACAACCTTGTATTTTCATATCGATCGTTTTTGACCGACGCTTACCCTCCACAAATCTACACAATTATAGGCTGGTCCTAATTCAATTATGATGCAAACGACATGTTCTAGTAAATGCAACTTGAAAATAGAGCACAGTTTATTTATTTGATAGAAAAAAATAGAAAAGGAAAAAAAATGCTAGTAACAAGCAATTTCAATTATTTATTAAATCGTGTAAAGATCGTTACTTCAAGTGATTTTGAGGGAAAGGGTTAACATTTCGGAGAATTTAAAGGTTTGAAGATGCGTAGTGCAGTTTTCTAAGCGTGACAACACCTTGCATAAACCATACGCGTAAACGTTTAAGCATCCGTTTACAGAAACCTGTAATTTTCCTTTGGGTCCGTTTCTACCTGTTTAGCATAGACGTTAAATTCTCTGTGAAGATTTCGGTATGGCTAATTGGTCTATTATTAGCCAATATTTAGCTGTCGATTTCCGTACCTTAGAGACGTCATCATAAGGTCACGCAGGCACGTGAACTTTAACGCCATCTGTTTACACCTAAGTTTTCCGAACGGGAAAATATTTTCTTCGTAGTTCTCATTAAAAATGAATAGCATTTATCCGGCGATTTTCTTCCCTTTCGTTTATTCAAAATTCATTTTGGTCATGTCGGGAGATTGCTTTTTGTTGTTATTTAAAACTGCATAGATGCTTTTTACAGGCACAAAAATGAAAAATAGAAAAAAAAGATTAACAACTAAAAAAAAAAATAAATAAACACACACACACACAAACCACAAAAAACTCAGATTTTCCTCACATACAATGTACCAAGACAAAAAAGGTGAATCAGTCAATGATTTAAAGGAGATACGAAATGGTAAAGTAGACTAGTTATAAAACTGAAAGTACTTTCGTAGCCGCATCATTTGTATTCCTGCAATTGTCATTGTTAAATATTTATTATATATGATTGTTTGTTTAATTGATTTGAACATTGTGGTTGATTTGGATTTTTCAGATATCTTTTTATTTTTATTTTTTTATTTTTTTCCTTTGAAATGGGATAAACATAATTTAACATATATATGTAAATTCATTAGAATTCCTGTATCGTGAAATCGGACCCAGAATGCTTTCTTTCCATCTGAATAGACATCAAAAGATATACCACGCAGTCTATCAAGAGATATTACAGTGCGCCCAGTAAATATTAAACCCTTTTTATGTTGAACCCGATTTTTAAGCAGGGAGTATAGACAACGATAAGCATACACATTAGCGCAGTCTGATCTTAGTCCGCACAACGTGTTTGTCCCTTCTAAGTGATCGTTGATAAAAAAATAATTTCAAAAGAAATGGAAACCATTAATAGGTGCTTCCAATGATTCGGGTCCCTTGATTTAAATGTTTTTGGGGTTTTTTTTGTTGTTTTTTTGTTTGTTTGTTTGTTTGTTTTTGTTGTTTTTTTTAAATTAAGTCTACCTCACAAGTTTGTCCCTTTTGAGGGAGCATTGTTTATAATCTTTTTTAAATATATATACGCCCTCTATAGGAACATCCAAAGCTTCCAATTCCTTTATTCAAATGCATTTTGAAAAAAAAATTAGCATGTCAAGGGATAACCGGAATTAGTTTCTGCGCACTTGTAGATGTTCAGGCTGCGTAGAATTAATACAGATTGTTAAAAGTTTCACTCACAGCCTCGTGTATGATAAAAAGATGTGCAAGAGTTATACCGAGCTTTTGCGACAAAAATATCGTAAATACAGCTTGGATAAAGTTGTATTACCATATTTTGGTCGGTGTAAACACCCCTTAAATAATGTGTAATAAAAAAGTTTATAACAATTGATATAAAAAAACTACAAAAAATATAAGGTAATTTAGGAAAATGGGTTTTAAAAAGAGATACTAAAGTACAGCGATGTAAAACATTTTAATAAATCCCCTATTTCTTTTCCAGGTCAAGAAGGGGCGTTCAAAAAGATCAAATCAGAACAAACTCCGGTCGCACCGCCTACAATCGGTACGAGTAGTTCTACATCGTCCCACAACCCAAACACATGCCCTACCCCGGCCAGACGGCGACACAGGACAACATTTACACAAGAACAGCTACAAGAGCTTGAAGCAGCTTTCGCCAAGAGCCACTACCCTGATATCTATTGTCGGGAGGAGCTGGCGAGAATAACCAAATTAAACGAGGCCCGTATACAGGTACGCTGAAAATAGTTTTAACCCTTTCCTGTTTTGTAAGATTTTAGACCTGTCCAAATTCAAAGGTTTTTCAGACTAGAATTTAAAGTGAAATAACAATTCAGTAGGATAGAAAATATTGTGGTAAAAGAAGAAATTGCTTGCTACAAGCAATTTCTTCTTTTTCTACAATGTTTTCTCAATTATAAAATCACAGGGACGTAAAAACCAGGGATTGAACAGGAAAGGGTTAATAAGTATTATTGGTATTGATAAAACACGTCCTTTTATTTATTAATTAATTTCATTTATTTATAAATTCATTTTCATTATTATAATGAGCCAGATTTTCTCAAATTATTTTGGTTGACAACTACAACAATCACTGGCTCTTTGTCATATTTTTTTTTTTTTTTTTTTTTTGCGTGCCCGTGTATTTGTGTACAATTCTCACTGTTCTAAAATTCATTAAACTTTTAGATAGTGAAATACATAATGGTTGAAATGCAATTGAACACACAACAAACAAATAAGTAAACACAAAACATCTTTATACCAATTTTAAACTTCCCATAGACCCACCGTATGTAGAAAACAGTAAGTATATCTATTTAACCAGTTACCAGACGTCACATTTTAAACTGGTTCAAATTCAAAGAATTTGCAGACAACACTTTTTTTGGAGAAATCTTGAAAATATTTGCTTTAGGGGTAAAAACATCCGACTTGTTTTTCCAAAGCTTTTTGGGAGCGTCAAAAAGCGGGATTGTGTGGAAATTGGTCAATCTGATCTCGTATATATTTCGTATAATATATTCAGAATGCATAGATAAATTTCTGAAAATCAAATAATCCTTAGAAACATTTGGCCTTTCTCGTAACCTGGAAAGGGATAGATTTCGGCTTAATTGGCTATTTGTTGTTTGTTTGGTTTTTGTATATAAGGAAATAGACATGTAGAAACTTTCTTGTTGAAAATGTAGAACCTCGGTAATTGCCACGAAATATATCTTAGAATTTGTCAAAGCATTCATTTATTTACTTATGTATTTATTGTTATTACAATGTTCAAAAATCGCAAAGTAATTTTTTTAAGATTTTTGGGATAACATTTGATTAATTTATCATAATTCATTTTCTGATTATAGATCCCGTAAGTACTATACCGTCTGATTACATGTATCAAACTAAATAGACATGTGCTGTGGACACACAGACACGTGCACACAATTGATCAGGAAATCACCGATTATCCAGTAACTATGGCATTTGCAATTTCTTAACCTAATAACCGACAAATTTCTTTTATTCAACGATTAACTCTTTACAATTATTTTCGAGAAGGTCCTTATTTGAAACCCGACCCCAATCCCGTTATCTCTCCCATCTCTTTGAACGCCATATTTCCTAGGTGGCGCTGCGACCCTAAAATAACGGTCTCGTCATTGATTTTCGCTTGTTCGCGACTAATTATGGCTCCTATTTGACCATTTGTCCCGTTATTTTAAATTGTATTTGAAGTATTAAAGACAAAAAGATGCTCCGAGGGCCAGGAGCAAGTACAAAACGAGAGGTTTTAAGTGGTTTTGCAAGAAACAATGTTTTGTTTGAAGAAAAGCGAGATTGCAACCAATTTCTTTCACAAATAGAAGCTCTCTTCGTTTCTGAAGAGATCCTGGAAAACATTTTCAAAAGTCGTTGAAGTAAAGATCAGAGAGAATTTCCCCGAACTTTTGACAGATGGCTGTCTGATCTGACCGTATTTGTTTACTCCTCATTAGGCTGATCTACATGCTCGTGTGAACGATTCCAGTCGAGGTCTTCTCAAAATTGGCGGATCGCTGACCCACTGACCTCTGATATTCCAATTTTACTCAGTTGTTGAGCGACATTATTTTGCAAAATATGTGGTCTGGGACTTAAAATAAATGACAAGTCTTTGCGGGTTGGCGATGTAAACGTGGTAACTGCAGCTTGTATAAACATCGACGTTAAAGTCGCCAATCCAACCAAAAAGCTTAACATAAACGATGCGACGATTCTTCGATTGACTAATTGCGACTGCCAATCAAATTACTCATTTAGAATGGAAGTTAACTTTGAACTCCAACATTGGCCGCCATTTATGTTGAGCATTTTTGATGGTTTGGCGACTATTACAGCGTGTTCAATCTCTAGGTACGACGATTGGGTCGCAAATCAACCATTCTACGTTTGGTTGCATGCTATTAGCCATACATTTTGCAAACTAACGCCGTTAGATATCGAATTGGAACTTCCTTGTTACAGGCAATTTCTTCAATAACCACAATGTGTTCATCCACAAAAAATCAAAAATTATATTACCTCAAAATTGCCATCTGCATCATCTTTGATTTGGGCCAGTCCGGTAATTCTTGTCGTCTGTTACTGGGTTTACTAAGGTTTACTAGGCCTTATTTGTAATAGATATATTTCTAATGAAGTGCTTTACTCGTACAATAATTTAAATCTATCTTATAAGGTGAAAGTGACGTGAAAAAACTAAATTATAGGAATGTAAAAAGAAATGCGCCATTTCGTCATCTTAAAATGAATGCAAATCTGAAAAGTTGACGGGATAACTAGCCAACGGACCCGAGCGATCTATGGACAATTCAATTTTCAGCACAAATGCTCCACATCGATTGATACTAAAGCAATTTCCATACAAAAGACTCCGCCAATTGTTCAAAATTAATGCTATAAACTTCTGCTTATATACTTTCAATAGATAAATATTCAAATACGTTTAAGCGGCATTTTCGAGCTAACGACGTTTTGAATCACGGCATAGCCTCTCTTCATTCTGTCTACGAAAATAGTCCGTCGCTAGAGGGCAGGACGAAATTCAATTACAAAAATGGCGGTTGAGAGAGTCGTTTCTCGATCACGGAATGTCGGCAATGAATTTTTATCCGTCATTACAAGAAGATTTCGACATGTTGAGGTCTTTAGACATTAGGAATTCTGTCGTCCCTAATAACATCTCTGGTCCCTTGAGTTCGGACGAATCGCGGAAGGATAATTAATATTCTTCTACAGTAGGACCACATCACCTTTTTTCTTGGTTTAATTCTGCTCATATTTTCTAACAATCTCGCGTATGCTAATTAAAGCAGACGCCTGCGTACTTTCTTACGTACTCAAGTCGATACCAATAACAAAGTTACAGTTGATTCCCAAATTTTAAGTCTTTGATGCAAATTTGATTTCATTTTTAGAGCAGTATATAGACATTGTTTCAAATATTTCTTTCTTGTATCTCATTTACATGTATTGATTGATAAAAAGTGTGTACATTTGATAACTACTCAAACGTATCGGTGAACAATGAAGTACGACCATATTTTCTTGGTTAACCCATTCCAACACAAGAAAATTTTAGACTGGTCCAAATTGAAAAAAGCTGCAGACGACAATTTCAAGTTGATGGAATTTTAAAATTTTTCGTCTTTTGGGATAGAAAACATTGTGGATAATGAAGAAATTGCTTGTACAAGCAATTTCTTCATTGTCCACAATGTTTTCAAAAGCTTTTTTTCTTGTGGGGCGTAAAAAGGAGGGCTTGAGTTGGAATGGGTTAAAATAGATTTTATGTTCTTAAAACCTGTAACAGGACACTATTCGGCGTATAGGAAGGTTTGACCAATTACCAGACGGCAACATTTTAGACTGGTCTAAATTGAAATGATTTGCAGACGACAATTTAAAGTTTATGAAATTTTAAATTTTTCAATTTTCTTGGTAGAAAAACATGGTGTTAAAAGAAGAAATTGCTTGTCACAAGCAATTTCTTAATTTTCCACAATATTTTCCCAGTTGTTTTTTTCTTGAGGGACGTCCCAAAACGTCATTGCGAGGGAATGGGTCAAACCGTTTATGGTCTAAACAAATATATAGTCGGACCATCTATATCCGCCAGTCTTATAACGTTACATATTTGCAGAAAATGTCGAATATTCATTGATAGACAATCTTTATTGGCATAAACTGGTACAGTTTTACAGTTTCATGTACCTTTTGCAAGGTTTTTTTTTTACTTTTGTTGTTGTTGTTGTTGTTTTTCTATAATTGAGCATGGAGGCGTGGTTTATCTTGCTAAACTTTATCATCTTATACATTAGAAGGTTTGATCTAGCACTAAACAAAATTCAACCAAAATAAAGACATCGAAAAGAATGTTGCAAAATATATTTCAGCTATATATTCTTTTTATATATCTTTATGCCTAAATATTTGATCTAAAAAACAAAGTTTCCTCTGATAAGAAATAACTCAAAACGTTCAAGAACAATTTGTTATTTATTTTACCTAATTGCTTGATTAAATTCACATAGATGATGGAAGATAAGAAAGTTTGGAAACATTTCTTAAATTTTGTCACAGGGGACCCTTATGCAAAACAATTGAATATAATTTAATTTCAGTTTTGTCTATCAACATTCATGTCATTCAATTGGCTTACTTTTTTCATGTTTCCGCGAACAAACTTTTGAGCACGTGCATAATTTGTATGCTTGCGCACAAAGTAGATGCATAAAATTCTACTCAAAATAAGTAAAATATTTGATTTATTTTGCTAGAATGCATTAAATCATAAGAAATGAAGAAAATATGTGTTTTTGTTTTCAAAGAGGTATTAATTAACCCTTGTCACGCTGTATTAATCACCTTACTGAATTGCTATAAAATCAAAGGGCTGAAAGCACTGATAAAACTTGTTGTTCAAAAATCAATATTTCTTTTATAAATCAACTTTATACACAACTATGGCAGGAAAAGTACATGCATGAGGTATAGACTAAGATCAGCCTGCACATAAGTGCAGTCTGATCTTAGTCTACACCTCCTGTCAAAACCGGAATATTCCGGGTTCAGCATGACAAGGGTTAACCGAAAAACTAAATCACACTAATGTATGAATCCACTTCAGGTATTCACATAGTGTGCTAAAGTTTTTAGATTCATACTTCAATAAAAACAAACACGAACAAAACAATCAAAACAAATCATCCTCTTCTTTTCTTAAATGAATGTTGACTATAATACAATACTTAAAAATTTCCCGATTCATTATCCGCCTGAAAATTTAGAATGACAGAACGAAAAACTGTAACAATTTTCTAAGTTGGACTATCCAATATATTTCGGTGAATTTCTCTTTGGCTGGTAGAAATAGTGAAGGTATCAAGTAGTTTTTAAACAAAGCTACCCCAAGCACTGTTACTTTAAAATTCGGAAAGAAATTATAGGAAAAAGAATAATGATGATCAATTATAGTACATTTAAACTCTGATCTCTTTCCCTATTTGCATATACTCAAACTTTCTATTTGTTTCATATTAATAGACCGGAGCTCCACCTCGTGAGCGTATGAAATGAATGCCATTTTATATAGCAATCTATTCGGAATATTTCAAGTCTTATTTGTTTGCTATAATTGTGAAATCACCATGGGCAAAAGATCTTCTTTAACCCTTTCCTGTTTTACTAAATTTTAGACCTGTCTAAATTCAAAGGTTTTGCAGACGAAAATTTAATGTCGATTTAATTTAAAAAATAAACACTCAGTAGGGTAGAAAATATTGTAGAAAAAGAAGAAATTGCTTGTTACTAGCAATTTCTTCTTTTCTACAATATTTTCTCACAAATAAAATGATAGGGTCGTAAAAAACAGGGATTGAACGGGAAAGGGTTAATTTTCAATAAATAAACTGTTGTATTTTTTTCCGTTGTACAGAACATTCATAAACAGCCCGAAATACTAGATGCAATATCACGAACTGGATCATTTTTCGTGTTTGAGATAATAAATTCTCAGGGCTTCGGAACTGCGCTGTTCAAGAATACCTAAAATACTTGTAATTATAATTTCACACACACTAACACGAATAAATATTATCAAAATGATAAACTTACTGATTTCATAGATCTAGCCCTGCTTCCGTTCATTGTGCACTTCTACTCGCCATCTAAGCGAGACCAAAGAAACTGGCGACGGCATCAAGTTGCCATGTAATTTTACGTAAAAATTGCCCTCCCCCCTATCATATTTTGTCTGTTTTAAATTAAAGAAATAGAACAATTGTTTGGATTTTCGTTAATAATCAATTTATTCTTCATTTCGTGACAGTATAGCTTTTGCTGTTCTATTAGTGAATGATAAATCGATCTTACACTGATACAAACAATTATCATTTATCTAGCTAGGCCTATACTTGTAGGCCCATAGTTATGTTAAAGTCATGCTTGGGAAAGCGCTATGCAATGTTTTTGAGTCTTATTTCAACATAACCTTGCACAGAGGGCCAGATGATAGGGTGTAGTTGCATTTCATGATTCACATCTGCTATTTTGTTGGTACTCATTTTAGGCGATTCGATTGAGTATCCACAACTTATAACCTTAACCCGTGTCAAGCTGAATAAACTTCTCTACAGAATTGCATTAAAATCAAAGCTCTGATAGTACTGGATGCAAACATTCCGGGTTAATGATTCTTTTGAAAATTCATCTTATAAACAACCCTGGCTTAAAAGGGACAAGCAGGAGGTATCGACAAAGATCAGTCTGCACATTTGTGCAGGCTGATCTTTGTCTATACCCCATGTCAAAACCGGAATAATCCGGGTTCAGCATGAAAATGGTTAAGATTAATCTTTTGAAATTACAAATTTGAAATCTAAATCGTCAACTCTTTATGTAGTTCCGCGATATAGTTTTTTTTTTTTTTCTATAGTTCTGAGCGTAAGTTCATGGATGGGAAAAATCCGGACAGGTTCATTAAAGAAACACGAATATTCTTGCTCGTAAATAGACTCGAAAAAAAGAACGGAAAACTGGAAATTCCTCCCGAACATCCTTAACGAACCTGCCATAGGTTAACAATTTAAATTCAATTGAACAAATTACGAATGTTTCGCATGTTGCATGAAAATTTACCACTCAGATTACCTTCAAGCCACAATTTATTCAGTTAGAGCTATCCGAGATTGAAAAACGTTCGTAGCCACGAAATATCTCTTAACCCATTGGCACGTAATCCCGATTTTTAACGTCCTGAAGAAATATGAACATTGAAAACTTTGTGAGAAAAGGAGAAATTGCTTTTAACAAGCCATTTCTCATTCTCACAAAGTTTTCTGCTTTATCTAGCACTAATTTTCTATTTAAGCGCAACTTTTTTTCATATTTGAAAATTGTAATATTTTGTCGTTTTAAATGGGTTAACCCATTCCCACACAATGACGCTTTTAGGCGCCCCTCAAGAAAAACAAAAGGGAAAACATTTTGTAAAATGCAGAAATTGCTTGTAATAAGCAGTTCCTTCATTTATACAATATTTTCTACCCAGAAAGTCCAACAAATCTAAAATTTCATCAACTTTAAATTGTCGTCTGCAACTCTTTTCAATTTGGACAAGTCTAACACTTTGTCATGTTGTAATGGGTTAAGACAGGTAAAGCGTGATCTACTTACTTTTCTACTATTTGCTTGCTTTTTCGTTTGATCTTTTGTTATATTTATTTTTAGCGGAATATAAAATATATCCTTTACATTGTCTCAAACAGCAGACAGAGCTGCTGAGATTGATTGGAATATTAAACCTTCCTTTCTCTATCTTTTTTTCTTTCCTCATTTTCTTTTCTGTAACTATTTAAACTATATTTGTTATTCATTTAGCTTTAAGCCCTAGTTTATAATGCGTGTACTTATATGGTTTTAAATTTCCATTTTGAATCTTCCCCTGTTAAATCCCCGGTTTTAACGTCCGTGTGCTTTTATGAATGAGAAAACTTTGAAGAAAACATTGAAGAAATTGCTTATAACAATGATAATACTGCTGTTCTACAATTGTTTCTTCCCTCCTGAATGGTGATTTTTCCAATTAAATCCACTTTCAATTTTCGTCTGTAAAACATTTTAAGTTGGGCAAGTCTAAAAAAAGAACAGAAAATGGTTAAAATTATTAGAAATACAAATAATCGGCTACTATAATCCGTCGCATATGTACGGTTTGGTCTTAAATATTCCGAAAGACTACCCAAAACTCGCTAAAAAGGCTTGTCAAAGCTTTCTAAGTTAAATAAAAATCTAAAAGAAGTAGTTAAAGTACCATAATTCACGTTTCTTGGATTCTTAATGGCTTCTGGACACTGAAAACTCAATGAAAGATCGTAAACCTAAAGAGATCAGTTCAGATGCTTTTCTTAATACAAATTTCACTGAGGCACTTTGGTTTGTAGCAGTCTTGGTTCGAACCCACCGTTGATGAGAACATAACCGCTGTAATCGAGATATCTAAACAATTTCCACACATTGGCACTTTCTGACGCTCTGAGGAAATATGATCATATAAAACTTTGTGGAAAAGAAGACATCGCTTTCAACAATTTTAGCGAGTTTTAGCACAATTGTAAATGTGTCTATGTCGTCTGCAACTTCTTTCAATTTGGGCCAGTCTAAAATTATTGTCTTCTGGCAATGCATTAAGAATACACTTATTAATAATGATAATCATGCTTCGCAAAAAATATTCATATTTTTCTAAACTAATTCGTCATTTCATGTTCATGGACCGTCTATGTACTCTTTCAATCCGCGCCTGGTTTACAATATCCCGCCTCCTAGCTCCATCTAGAATATTTTCCACGCCCTTAACGTCAATAACTATTGATAACTACCGCCCATTTTGTCTCAAAGACGATTTCTAGGATGACAAATATCTCTCTTAGACTTCATAACACTGATATTGACTGTCTCGTTCTATTGCTTCGTTTTGCCAGAAAACTATAATGTTCTATTCACAAGAAAATGAAGCTTCCACGAATAGCGAAAAGTATCGATTCCGGTCAGCCTGTGTGTAAAAAATCGTTTTCGGTAGAACTCTCGAAATATAGACCGTTCTATCTTATAACAAGTTACCGTTATAGAAAAATAAAGTTTTGTTCTCGATTTTCAAGTGATTTGGAATCCTAATCATAGAAATTTGTATATGAATTACATCTGGCTATATGTACAATTATGAGATTTTTAGAAAAAATAGTTTCTTTTAATTACATCTTCCTGTTAATTGCAACACACATGTATATCTTTATTAGAGTCTCTTTCATGTTCATCAACTTAAAACACTACATTAAAACAGTAAAATATACATGACTATTCAAATATGAATTATTAGAGACATCAACACATGTTGACAAGCGGGTGCTGCGATTAACCCTTGTCATGCTGTACTAATTACCTTACTGAATTGCTGTTTAATCAAAGGGCTGAAAGCACTGATAGAGCTTGTTCGAAAATCAATATTTCTCTTAGAAATCAACTTCATAAACAAGTCTGGCAGGAAAAGTACATGCAGGAGGTACAGACTGAGATCAGACTGCACTTATGTGCAGGCTGATCTTAGTCTACAGCTCCTGCCAAGACCGAAATATTACAGGTTCAGCATGACAAGGGTAATAGGACCCCATTGTATCTAAGTTAGTCTTAGATAACCCATTACTAGATGGCAAAATTTTAGATTGGCCCTAATTGAAAAAAAAAATGTAGCAGACGACGAATTAAAGTTTTAAATTTTGGATTTTTTTTACTTTCTGGGTAGAAAACATCGTAGAAAATGAAGTGGGAATGGGTTAATATGCAACTTACGGATCGCCTATGATTCGTTTAGACCGGAAGTGAACTTTGAACTCCGATATTGGCCAATATTTATGTGAAACATTTTATATTTGTTTGGTGACTTAAATGTCGTAACTACAGCTTATTAAAGCTGTAGTTAGGACGTTTAGGTCACCAACTAACCATTTACCTTTTTGTTACACATTACTATATGTATGAATATTTCAAAACGACTGCCGGAGCTCGGTAATAGGTCAATTTTATTGACCGAGGTTGGGCTCGATTAACGGCATCCCTTTGAAGAGCTTGTTCAAATCCCTGTAAATACTAATGGCTTCCGTAATGTATTCTGCATTAAACTTCACATCTACAAGGATCATTTTAGAGATCTCTTTTTAAAGAACGCACTGGTCTCGGATCGTTATCCGACAGTCCTAGTCGTTATTCTTCGTCCATCCAATCAGAGATATTTGGGGGAATCTCTAATTGAAAACAAAATAGCTCTCAATGACTAAGATGCGACAATTTTTGCTTGTAATTCAATTACGTAAATGTGCTCCCCTCTCAGAGTCCGCTAAAGAACGGCATTTATTAGTTCTTGTGGAAAACCCTTATTCTAGTGAAGAAATTGACATTCAATATAGAACTGGGCTTCGATCCTATAAATACATCAAGAACATATATTCGTCAATTTGTTTTTCGTGAAAAATAGCGTTATATAACGAAATGATGTCTTAAAGAGCCTTTTTTTACCCCCCCCCCCCCAAAAAAAATATGCGAATGAAAATTCGCATACAAATTTCATAATGATTTTAGGCATACGTTAAGATTAATTTTGTTAAATAAATTTTAGGAATGGTATTATTAGGCGTTGATAGTACTTTTTTAACATTCATGAACGAGTTCTAACCTCCGACTCTGTGAAGAAAGTGATGTTTAACCCATCACCTGATGATGAAATTTTAGACTCGCCCAAATTCAAAAGGAGACACCGACGGCTTTTTTTAGTTGATGAAATTCTAAAAATCTCTATCGTTGTAGATAACGAAGAAATCGCTTTTAAAAAACTTAGCTAACTTAAGTAGTTCGCGTGCTAAATATCATGTGTTCACGTAATAAGCCAAAAGAAACGATCAACGGTAAATACAAATATGAGGGAATGGTTTTGCTTTTCAATTGCGTAGAATTCAGGGAAATGAAACGAAGGTCGGTTTTGCATGCCTAGTTTGCTACATTCATTATGCTGCGAAATGAAGAGAGATTAATGGGGGATGCGAGAAAAATAGTCCTTCCGAAAGGTCCTTTAGTATCCACTGAGCCAGTTTTCCGACCAAACCATATCACGCGATTGCATGTAAATTGCGTTGACTCAGTAAATAGAGATTTGGATAAATGGATTTGATTGTAATTCAGATCGGTTATTATTTAATATGAAAGTAGTTTGAAATGTACAGTTGTAGCTACTTTGTTTAAAATTGATAGAATCCATGAGACAGTTTAATAATATTGTGCAATTATATTAAATTCTACATATTAAATTAAACATTGCTCCATAATTTAAATAGTTTCGTCTATCAAAAACAGGCGTTCTGATTGGTCGATAAACTATTCATACCTCCATGTACAAAATTTTGAGCACGCAGCTATTTTGAAAGCTTGCGCACAAAATAGTTCCATAGAAAAAGTATCAAAATGTGTTTTTGCTTTTTTCTCTCGATGCTTTTAAATTATAAGAAATTAAGAGAATATTTTTTGTTTTCACCTAGTCACACTTATGTATGAATCATCTTTAGGCATTCATACAGTGTGATTAGCTTTTTTTTTGGGGGGGGGGGGGATTCATACCTCCATGAAAACAAAAAAATATTCTCTTCATCTCTTAGGTGTATTTATTCATAATTGAACTTAGTTTCTTCAATCACGATTCAAGTGATTTGATTGGCTGCTTTTTTTTCATACTTCCATAAACAAAATTTTGAACACACACCTGTTTCTTCTGCTTTCACACAAAGTGGATTCATAAAATTTACTTAGAATTAGAAAAACATTTACGTTGTTTTGCTTAATGGCATTTACTTATTAGAAATAAAGAGAATATTTTTTCGCATTTTCATACAGCGTGATTAAGTTTTTAAGTTCATACCCCGATGAAAACAAAAGAAAAATCACCTAATTTCTTAACCCATTCCCACACAATGACCTTTTTTGATGCCCCTCAAGAAAAACAATTAGCAAAACGTTGTATAAAATTTAGAAATTACTTGCAACAGGCAATTTCTTCATTTTCCACTATGTTATCTACCAAGAAAGTTGGGGGGTTCTAAATTTTGTAATCGTTATATTGTCGTCTGCAACAACATTGTACTTATAATTTTGGACAGTCTTAAATTTTGTTGTTTGGTAATAGGTTGAATAAGCCAGGTTCAGTGTTATACACTTTATGAATTCTTTTTTCGGTGTAATTATTGTATATAATTCACGGTACGATTGTGATAAAAAATTTAATTGTAAACGATATTTACCTTGCTGAAAGTTTTCGAACTTCTCCGAATCTATGTAAACCATTTTCAAAAAATTCAAAGAAATGAAAAAATATGGTATTTTAAGATTATAAAAATTCCTGTCTGCTAAAATGTCTTCATAAGCCATTGCAATAACAGGTTCAACATTTAAAGAATCATTACTCAACAGCGGACATGAGCTAAACAGACACACAGACACACACACACACATGTTTGAAAATATACCTGTACATGGGTCACTACCATATGAGCGCATGCGTGACAGTTCCAACCATTACACATGTGCGCCAAGTAAAGACTCGGATCAGCCTGTGCATACGCACAGTCTGATCAGAGTCTCCACTCTGCGCTCTGTGATAGATACTGACCCAAAGTTTCTTTAAACAATCATCGAATATTCTAATCGTCCCAAATGGCTGTCCAGGGTGCTCAATGTGTGCAAGTCACGCACATGCGAAATGGTTGGAAATGTCACGCATAGGCTCATATAATATAGAGGATAACACGGTGCTGTGGCAATTATTACTGACGCTGTTCAGTATTTGATTGAAATATCTATCTCGCAAGGACGATGTTCTCATCAGATTGAAAAAAAGAATTATCAATTCCCCCTTCCGTTGTCACTGATTGCATGCCGGGCTTACAAAAAGCGCTTGAATGAACCGCGTTTTATGGAACTCTGGGCGCAGAATTGAACAATCTCTTCGTAGAAATGGAACAATTATTACAATCGATTCACTTCTCCCGAATTTTCCGGCGAAACGCAAATCGCCATATGTAGTTTTTTCCTTCCTCTAGAACGTGGAGCAATGTAGCGAGGCTTTGTCACGAAAACTTTTTGGACAGAATCGTTAATGAGAACTTCCTCCTTCAAGTCGATTAACCCTTCAGCTGTTTGGATTCACCACTTTGCCTTTTATTTCAACCTGATAGATCACGGGAGTTTTTTGTGGTTGTTGCTGTTGCTGGTTGTTGTTGTTGTTTAATTATGTGACTAAACAAATAAATATAGCAGTTTATAAGAAAGATAAAAAGGTTACATTTAGCTATCCATTCTCTGTGACAGACATACATTTCTTTTTTACAATTCTGTCTTTCAATATCATTTTTTAAGCCAAGAAAATTAAAAATCGGTCTTTTAGGCTACCTTTTCACGAGTGATGGGGAATAGCATTTACTTAACGAAATTTGAATATATATATTTTTATGTTACGATCAACATGTATATAAAAGTCATGAGAATTAAAACACCTTCTTTGGACCGAATCTTATTATATTCATTGAAATAAAGGCTATACATTACGAAGCTAACATTTTTGACGTAACTGTACTCAGTGCACTTATTCTCTTGCAAATGAACTTACACCACTATCAATGACTGTTTTCACCTAAACTTTTGAAACAGAAATTCGTCGTTGAAATGTTAAAGGTTAAAAAGGGAGGAGTTGGAACTTAATCAAAGTCTATTTTGGTCCAATTACATATGTAAATTGAGCGTCCCCTCGATTCACGGAATTCTTCATTAAGAACGCAAATATTTTAGCCGTCGTATTTCATATTAAAATGCTTCTCGTCAAGCAGAAAAGGGTCTATTCACCTTATATCTAACCCTTTACTATTTTCCTTCAAATTTTAGACTGGTCAAAAAACAATTTGTAGCAGACGACCTTTCAAAGGTATCCATCCCATATGATAGAAAAACAGAAAGAGAAAAAAATCGCTTGTTACAAGCAATTTCTATTTTTTTTCCACAATGTTTTATCAATTTTAATATCACAGGAACGTAAAATTCAGGGATTGTAAATACGTCTTTATAAAATGTGTTCTAATTACAAATAGAACACGATCATTTTAAAACTGGTTTATGGTTTAATTTTCGACATAGGTTAACCGTCATGATCTTATTTACGACAAGAATTTTCGAAGAAACGCTAGTCTTATCCATCAAAACTTATTTACGTCAGTTTGTGTCAATGTGGTCGCTGGTATGATTTAACCCATTCCAAATCAAGCCCTCCTTTTTACACCCCTCAAGAAAAAAGCTTTGGAAAACATTGTGGAAAATGAAGAAATTGCTTGTATCAAGCAATTTCTTCATTATCCACAATGTTTTCTACCCCAAAATACTGGCAAATTTAAAATTCCATCAAATTTAAATTGTCGTTTGCAGCTTCTTTCAATTTGGACCAGTCTAAAATTTTCTTGTGTTGGAATGGGTTAATTAAACTCGATATGAATAAGCCAATTAAAAGAATAAAATCAAAACGAAAAGTAAGTAAACAGCAAATAAATAAGTGAAAAATGAATAAATAAATTGAAATATTCTTCGCCGCTGAATATTGAAACACTTGCAGTCTAGAAACACTTGTACTGTCTTTTCATGCCAGGGTTCCTTTCTTTTACATTCTTGAGGCAAAAAAGTTTCTAAGAATTTTATTCACGTATGATAGATCTAGAATAAATAGCGTCACAAATTTTGTCTACTGTTTTAATAGGATGTGGTATAAAATTAACCTTTAGGGATTTTATGCGGTAAAAGATAATAAAAGTTTTCACATAAATTTTTTTAAAAAATATACGATTTTGTTGATTTTTTTCTGGTACCTTTTTTTTCATTATATCTTATCATCGTAAACACCATTAAGAACATTATCTTCAAAATTACTATTATCAACATCACCAATTATCATCTTGATTAGAAACCTACCTTAAATCAATTACTGAAAGTATATATTAAGTTTCAAAGATTTGTGTGTGTGTTTGTGGTGAAGTTACATATACATTTTCATTTTTACTTTTAAAAGGTACGACTGTAAGAATGTGCATATTGACATTTTTGCCCCACATATAAAAGGTAAATCGTGTACATTATTTAAGTTTGACACGTTGCTTCTTAAATTTTCAGGTTTGGTTCCAAAACCGTCGAGCCAAATACCGCAAGCAAGAAAAGCAGCTCGCGAAGTCCTTATCACCAGTCATTCCAACCTGTAATAGCATGATGAGAAATATATACCCATCAAACAACAGACCTTACGGAACATACCCAAGCCCCGGGAGCATGAACAATATGGCCCGATACCCCCAAATGAACTCATCTTACTCTCCCGTGGCACAGTTTCCAAGTATGAATACGATGCAAACCAATATGGCCGCCACCATGCCAAGACAAATTCAGCAGTTTCCAGGAATGGCAACCGAATACAATTTGGTATGTACCCAATACAATTATTGAATACGAAAGATTTTAATCGAGTATTTTCCCACCATTTTCGACTGGAATACAAGCATATACATTTACTTTGAGGAAATGAATTTCTATCCTATCCGTATCAATTTAGCACACTTACTCATCTTTTGATTTAACCAAAAAAGTTGCAAAAAGTAGCACATGATATAAAATTTGTAATACTTCAAAGAAAATAAGATGTGGTGCTTTTATTCTTATCATTTTTTAAAGTGTTTTATGAAGATGTCTTTTAAAACCAAAATCTTAAATTTCATTGTAAAATCTGATTGTTTCTTTCAACAGGATGTCCACGAAGATGACTGGTACAACAAAAGTTTGACCGCTCTGCGCATGAACAATTCACATCCGGGACTTGGCAATCATATGCTTCAGTACCAAGTATGAGAATATAAATAAGACACATTTAAATACATAAATAATCAATAAAGTTTATTTCTAAACTGGTGCAATAGTGCTGCGTGTGAATTTAGTTGGTTTCATACCACCGGATTTCGTGTAAGAAAACTGGGGGATAAGGACCTTATTTCATCCGAGTAGTGATATCGTGTGGTGAATCACGTTCTAGGCTTCCGTCTAGAGTAAATGCACCCAGAAGACAGAGAAGAGCGGATATTGAACTAAAATGAAATTGACGGATCGCTGGCCACGTCTACTGACCTCCGACAATGCAGTTCTCGTTAACGACACGAGACTGGAAACATATGTTCAATGGAATGAAATGAAAAGTTAAATCGTTGGTTGGAGACCTAAACTTCGTATCTACAGCTTGAATAATCTGTAGATACGTCGTTTGTGTCGCTTAACCAACAAAAAACATTGACAAATTTGTTGGAGTTAATCATTCACTTCCGTTATAAACGAACGATTTGATTGGTCAATCGGATTTTTCTTGTTGACATCGGCGATCTGTCAATTGCCAAGCGTATATACGTGTTATTTGTAATGAATGATTATTGTAAGCAATCGTTATTGTACTTAAACGTGTATTGGATATGTCATGAATATTTAAATGAGATCGATGAAAGGATATAATTGTTGGTAGTTGTATGTTTAATAATTCAAAGTGCCGACTAATTGCATTATACATTATATGTATAGTATCTTATAGACAAACTTGCGAAGTGCTTGTATAGCATTACGGTATGCTCTCGCGATTCCTTATATGACCACAACGGAGACGTTTCTGGTATGTAATGAAAGAGACCATGACCAAAGTGATTTTTCAAAGATTAAGGCAAATCTCGGCATTTAACTTTGGAGTAGATGGCTGTAGAAAATGAGTGGTGGCATCGGATATTTCTTTTACAGGTCCATTTTGATCTTATTCATGAGCAGTAATATTGTCGTTAGGCGTGCAAACTGTCGTAACTACATCTTGAATAAAGCTGCAGTTACATTATTTCGTACGCCCAATGACGATATGCAGTTGGTTTCAACGAAAAACTATATTTGATCACTTATATAGGCACTCGAAACATAAGCACTCGATTTGTGCGTCAATAGTCATCTATAAATGATTTATCATTTCAATGAAAATCGATCAAACAATGTAGGGATTCACACTTATTTGATAGTATATGAATTAGAGTAAATATGGAATACTTTCCGGAAATGCGTTCGTGTGAATCCTCCATTTTCCACTTTCTCAATCTAAATGGTAGTGTATTGGTCAACCCATCCCCCCCTAAAAAAATATTCCTTTAAAGGCCCCCAATAAAAAAGGCTTTGGAAAAAATAAAGAAATTGCTCATCAGAGGAAATCTTTTTAGTATCCACAGTGTTTTCAATCCCAAATAGACAAAATTTTTCAGAATTTAACCATCTTAAAATTGTCGTCTGCAATTTCTTGAATTTGGAGCAGGCTTATCAGTCTGTTAAATTGTCGTCTGTAACTTTTATCAATTTGGACTAGTCTAAAATCTTGCCATCTGGTAATATGTTTAATCTTGACTTGTCGGTTTTTGAACACTTATTAAGTGTAATGTAATTTCCCTTCAACTTTTCAACAAATTTCTTTACAAGATTATTTAATCGTCAATGCAGTGCTTAATCACTGTCCATGGAGACAAAGATCAGTTTCGCAACAACACCGTGATTTATTGAATTGAGTTTAACCCCACTTTTCATATCTCGGGTTCACCTAAGCAAGGTTCCTAGTATTTGTCAGACAAGTAAAACTATAACTTCCTATGAAAGCCTCCTGTCGCTCGTCCCTTTTATGTAACTACCAACCTATTGCTTAGAGATAAATATTGGAATTAATCCCCCGCCCGTTGGGATCGAGTAGGCAAACCCATAATTTGCGGCCCCATGAGCTGCCACCTATATAACGGTCGCGGAAACAATACTCCAAATCTTTAAGCACCTAAGCTCGATGCATGTTAGTTCTACAGCAGTGCGACATCACTGAATTAAAGTAGTCATCAACCCTCTTACTTCCATGGACAATCTTCTTTCATTTTCTGGTTGAAGAGATAAAGATGGCGCTGAATACAAGAAAGGTTGTGACTCGAGCAAACGACCCACTGATAAATGACATTAACTTAAACAGATGGTTATGAACCTTGGAAATATAATGAGAGTACAGCTTAAATTTTGGACTAAACAGACGGCCGGCTAGATGGACACTTGAGGCAAAGTAAACACTTAGTCTCATTGAGCAATTCGTCTTATAATCCAAGGTTATGGAGCCCTACAGGGACAACTTTGACCTATTCCCTAACAGCAAAAATTTTAGACTAGTCCAAACTGATAGGAATTGCAGACGACAATGGGAAGTTTATGATATTTTTAGATATTCAATTATGTAGACATTCAAGTTTTCAATTTTCTAGGAAGAAAACATTTAGGAAAATGAAGAAATTGTTTGTTGCAAGCAAATTCTTCATCTTCCACAATGTTTACCTTTTTTACAAGAGGTGCGTCGGAAAGCGTCATTGTGCGGTAATGGACTAATGAAAAAATAGACATGTGTTATTGTAGTTCTTGTGGAAAAGCAACCAGCATTTGGTGTAACATGTCGATCGGGATTACAATAGAACGACTAGATGGTTGTCCCAGGACAACTGCTGTCGAGCCCGCCAAGATTTGTAGGTATCATGCTCCAGAAATGCACAATTTTAGTGTTAACCTCGAGCTTTGACCTTGAACTTGAAGCTATCCAAAAAATTCTTTCAAATGACACATCTACTCATGATGGAGAACAATTGTGCCAAGTTATTTTGAAATCCATCCATAGCTGTAGGAGAAATGCTCCGGACAAGCACAATTTTAGTGTTTGACCTTGAGCTTTGACCTTGAACTTGAAGCTATCCAAAAAGTTCTTTCAAATGGCACATCAACTCATGATGGAGAATAATTGTTCCAAGTTATTTTGAAATGCATCTATAATTGTAGGAGAAATGCTCCGGATAATCACAATTTTAGTGTTTGACTTTAAGCTATGACCTTGAACTTGAAGCTATCCAAAAAATACTTTCAAATGGCACATCTACTCATGGTGAAAAATAATTGTGCCAAGTTATTTTGAAATCCATCCATAAATGTAGTAGGTCTTGTCCGGACAAATTCGGACGGACAGACAGACGGACTAACAAACGCACTAACACACATACACCGACTTGTCATAGTGACAACTATGTCTCGCTCACCGCATGCGGGCTCGACAACAAAAGTCCTTTCTTGTACAAACACATGATTTTATGTTGTTGTGATTTATTATTGAGAAAACATTGACAAAAAAGGAGAAATTGCCCCCTTTTCCACAATATTTTCTATCACAAAGGATTGTTTCATTTCAAACTGCATCAAATTTTCATTGTCATCTGTATCATCTTTCAATTTTGACAAGTCAAAATTCCAAACAACGTGAAAGAGTTAAGTTGTTATTCTCTTTTATTTAAGAATATATATATACAATCACAAAACATGTACTATAACAAGAAATGCTCTAAATGCAGAAATCCATTCCACATAGCGCAATGGTTTATGAAATAAACTTTACCATTTAGTATATCCTCTAAAACCCATCACCCAACAACAAATTATTAGGCTGTTTGAAATTCAAAGAGGTTGAAAAATGACAATTCTTATTTGATCGAGTTTTATTATATTTTTTTTTTTTTTTTGAGGAAAAAAAAAGTAGGAAAGCAGTTTCTTCAATTCACACATTGTTTTCCCATACTTTTTTCTAAAACGTGATTCATTGGAATGGGTTAGTATATTTTCCTAAAACAGGGAAATGCATTAAGTTTCAAATGCTGAAATAGAATAAATACAAATGTATGTCTCCCTTAGAAAGGAGTGTCCACGTCAAAAAAAAATCTAAACAGATATATATGGGTAAGCGCAAAACAGTTGTTACTGCCATAAATGTGCTTGCAGTAACAACTGTTTAGAGCTGACCCATTGATGTCTCCTGAAAGACATTGCAAATGAAAAGTTCTGTTTGTTTCTGTTTATTTCTACATTGCTTGCAAGAAGCCATTTCCTAATTTCCAACAATGATTCCTATCTAGAAAGAAAAATATTTGTAAACATTTAATCAATATGACAATCAATTTGATTAATCAAATGCAATGACCTTTGGTGTTCCATAATGGGATAACAAGTTTACATTAGCTAATGGAAATTTCAATCTAAACCCTTGTAAATAAAATCTGTATTGAGAATCTAAACCCTTGTAAATAAAATCTGTATTGAGAATCTAAACCCTTGTAAATAAAATCTGTATTGAGAATCTAAACCCTTGTGAATAAAATCTGTATTGAGAATTACATCAAAATCAAAGGACTGAGAGCACTGTAAGGCTCTAATTGTGGGTCAATATCTGTTTTGACAATTGATTTAATAAACCATTTTAGTTTGAAAGGGACAAACATGTGGTGTATACAAAGATCAAAACTGCACATGTGTGCAGTCTGATCTTTGTATATACCTTCTGTCTAAACAGGAATACTCTGGGCTCAGTATGACAAGGGTTAACTCATCCTCAAAATGTACAATTATAATAAACGCTTGAAAGTTTGAATACAAGGAGAACAAAAATTATAGATATAACAAAAATTCTCTTAGAAGGATAGAGCTATTGACTAATACACTGTACTGGTGTTAGTCATTTCAAAAATATACATTTTACTAAACCCATTACCATACAACAAAATTTTGGACCCATCCAAATTGAAAGAAGTTGCAGACGACAATTTGAAGTTTTTGAAATTTTAGAATTTTTCAACTTTCGGGGAAGAAAACATTGTGTAAAATGAGGAAATTGCTTGTCAGAAGCAATTTCTTCATTTTACACAATGTTTACCCAAGTGTTTTTCTGTGTGTGTGTGGGAGGGGGGCATCCAAAAGCGTCATTGCATGGGATTGGGTGACGTTTGATATTTTTTCTCTTTTGATTTTTGTATGTGTGCTTGAAAACCCAATCTTTTTCACAAAAATACTCTCTATTTACTTAGTTACAAACTTGTCTAAAAACTCTCAGGAGGAATCTTGTGATAATTTTCCTTTGTGATAATTTGTAATACTTTTTCAAAGTTGCATTTCTGAAAAAACATATCAAAATCAAATAAGAAATTGGGAGAAATCTAGCACTATCTTTATATTACATAAAAATAAGCTGAAATTTTAAGACCAAATTCAGCAGTATAGATATTTGAAATTAAAGCTACTTTCTGTTACCAATATGTAAATGTAAGCTGACTTTGGGATTCCTAGGATCATTCCATAACAAATAGGTTTCACTAATGCTATTTTGAAATTTTCATGACAAGTTTACGATGTCATTATCTTCCACAAGTAATTCAAAGAGTTAAAATGTTACAATGTCACACAAGGAACCTCAACACTTGGCAGATTATAAAATAGCAAATTACCCATCAACCACCATCATCATATATTTAGCCATTTTAGACACAATCCAAACTTTATTACCCTGTAATATCATGCAGAAGAGAAAACTTTGGGCAAAGGAAAAACTGTTTGTTAAAAGCAAAATTTCATTTTTTCACCATATTGTTATGAATGTTTACAAAAGTCTTCACTTGCATGCCTTCTATGAATTATATCACAAAAATATTTTCAAGAAATAAGAAAAGGCATGTAACTATCAGTTTCTCCATTACATATTTGGCTGTTATTTTCTCTTTGAAAGCAATTTTACACCATAACATGAAGTCTGCAATCTCTTGAAGTATAGACCAATCTATAACCTTTATATGTTAACTCACATTCAATTTGAATAGTCAGTGAAAATTTCTTTCAAATTTGAGACTTTATATTTTATTTTGTAATGAGTAACAGTTTAACCCATTAACAGACTAGTCCAAATTGAAAGGAGTTGCAGATGACAATTTAACCCTTTCCTGTACAATCACTGGTTTTTACGTCCCTGTGCTTTAATTCTTGAGAAAACATTGTGGAAAAGAAGAAATTGCTTGTAACAAGCAATTTCTTCTATTCCCACAATATTTTCTACCCTGTAGATTGGTTACTTTTGGAATTGCACTCACTTTTAATTGTCGTCTGCAACTTCTTTGGATTTGGACAAGTCTAAAATTTTGAAAAACAGGAAAGGGTTAAAGTTGATGAAATCTTAGATTTTTCACTTTCTGAGTAGAAAACATTGTTTAAAATGAAGAAATTTACACAATGTTTTCCCAATTGTCTTTCTTGGGGGGTATCAATAAGCATCATTGTGTCGGAATGGGCTAATGCAGTTTATTCTTTACAAAACAAAATGCTCTGATTACCTGACTTATGAAAACATAAAAACTATAATATATGTATTATTGAAAGATTTGTTACTGGCTTAACTGTAGAGATCTTAGATCTGGAATATAATCATGAGCTTATACGAGAAAAGAAAAGTAATAAGATAATTGTTTCATTCGCTATCACCCTTTAAAGAGTATAAAAATTACCATACACTGTACCACATAACAAAACTTTTGACCAGCCCAAATTGAAGGAAATTGAAAACGAAAGATCAGTTGATTGATTGAATGGGGTTTAACGCCCCTTTTAACAGTATTTAAGTCATATCGCGGCGGCTGGAGCACCTAAAAATGGGTTCCTGGTATTTCTCACACCAGTACTAACACCAGCTGCTATCCAACTTAGGTTTACGATTATCCACCCATTGGTGAGAGAGAAATGTCAGAAGAGATATATGCTGCCGCCGGGGACAACAATTCAAAGCTTGAACTGGAAATAAGAACAAGACGGTATAGAAAAATCAATATTAAAGTGTCATCTGCATAACCTAAAATTTTGCAAAACAGGAAGGGATTAACCCATTTCCAACAAAATGACAGTTTTTGACGCCCTTCAAGAAAAAAGCTTTGGAAAAATACTTGCAATTTCTTCATTATCCAGAGTGCCTTCTACTAAAAAAGTCCAAGATTTTTTGAAATTTCATCAACTAAAAATAAAGTTCTGCAACTTCTTTCAATTTGGGCCAGTCTCAAATTTTGTCATATAGAAATGGGTTAAAGGCAATAAGATAGAAAAGTTCTGATTATTTTTTTAATTTGATTTTGAAGATGAAGCAAACATGACTTATAACAATGAAATTTATGACATTTGTAAAGAAAAAAATAAATAGCACCAATCATATATGCTTCACACAAAACAGACCATCTGGGAAAGGCAAAAAGTGAAAATCCAGATCTCTTATTGACCACTGTCTGGTCTTTTTAAATACATTCAAACACCTAGATGCTTTTTGATGCCCCTCAAGAAAAAAGCTTGGGAAATAATGTGGACAATGAAGAAATTCCTCGTTACAAGCAATTTCTTCAATGTCCACAATGTTTTCTACATTGTCAAAGATTTTTTAAATTTCATCAACTTGAAATTTTTGTCTGCAACTTCTTTCAATTTGGACCAGTCTAAAATTTTCTTGTATGGTGATGGGTAAAACAGCTACACCGAGTTCCAAGATGGTCTTTTCTTGTTTGATAAGTCATATTTTTACATCAAATGGTAGTCAAACTTGCCAAGGACACAGTGCGTTGTCACATAACTAAAAATACTTTGTCAAATCATTTTGCAGCCCATCAAAAATGTACAGGTTATACTCAAGACCAACACAAATTAGTTTATCATGACATTTGGAACTGGCATGTGACCTTGGAACTCTTTCAAATAATCATATTTTCTTCAAGATGCAAATATTCATAAATTTTTGATGGAGAAAAAATCTGTGTATTTCTGTATAGAAAACAATGTGGGAAATGAAGGAATTGTTTGTTTCTTCATTTTCCAGGAATAATGCCCCGCACAAGTCTTGATGGCATGATAAATTACCTTACGCAAAAACAATGAAGCAACATTTTACCACTTATATCTCATTCACTTCAAGCAGGTTTGACAAAAATGATTAAACTATGATGAAATTTACTGTTTTTTCCCAAAGGGGCTCATTCACTATAAAATATCATTGTCAATGAAATAGAACTAGTATTTGGTAAATCTTGAAAGTCACGCATCCACTATCAACAATATTGCCAATAAATGATTTTTGACAATATTATTGACAGCATGTGCATGATTTTGAAGACTGGTTTATATAATGAATGAACCCATTACCATACAATAATACTTTCTGATGCCCGTAGAGAATAGAGAGTTAGAAAACATTGTGGAAAATGAAGAAATTGCTTGTAACAAGCAATTTCTTATTTCTCACAATGTTTTCTAACCAAAAAGACACACACACAAAATTTCATCGACTTTAAATTGTTGTCTGCAACTTCTTTCAATTTGGACCAGTCTAAAATTTTGTCGTCTGGTAATGGGTCAATAATATTGAATAGTGTATGGGCCCCTAAATAAACCCCCTTTCTTTTAGAAGCTCCACCCTCAGGTATTTACAAAGATTTTAATATAAATAGATGATTTTTTTCCCTAAATAATCATGTTAACCCATAACCTTACAATCCCGGTTTTTGACACCCTGAAGAAATATTTTCATGGAAAACATTGTGGGAAAAGGAGAAATTGCTTGTTACATCAGGACATATATCATTAAAGAGTTCAGATAAGTAAAGATTTCACTAGATTTGGGACAGCTGTTTTATAAAAGTATTTTGTGACAAGCATACAAGATACTCGTGTTCTCATTTTTTTCAATGAGGTACGAAACAAAATGTTCAGCCAGTCAGAATGCAGGAATCTTTAAAGACACAACTTAAACTATATCACGAAATCATGGGGGAAAAGACATTTTGTTAGCTTAGTGTAAAAACATCATAATATGTCTATACTTGATATAGACACTTATGATGTTTTTGAACTAAGCCACAGATTTGGACCCAAAAGATAAGATTAAAGAAACACAGAAATACAAACATGGAAACAATGTGATTGCCTAGAATCTATTATACTGAGCAAAAAAACATTCACAAGTAATATCAAGAACAAAACAACATGTCATGTAAGTTTAAAATAAATAATCACCCCCACCATTCATTCATAGATATCATCATCCGTTATACTGGTATAATAATGTAGACTTGAACATCCAAACATCTTTGCCTTTACTACAATGTTATCATTTTGCTTGTAAACCCATTACCACACAGTCCAACATTTTTACACATCAGAAAATAGAGCTTCAGGAAAATTTGTTAGAAAAGAAGCAATTTCTTCATTTCCACAATGTTTTCCAAAGCCTTTATCTTGAAGGGTGTAAAAAAGCGGGATTGTGTGACATTGGGTTGAGCAATTAGGCCATTTTCAGTACTAAATCAAGACAAAAAACTTTTAGTAGCTTCTTCTTTTCCGTTTGACATTTTGCAAGAATGCCAATCATAATCGAAAGAATTGCTGATTCATCAAGATTGTCTCTTTTTTGGGGGATGGGTGTATATATAAAGTATATAGAAGTGTTATATCTGTGTCATTTTTTGATTTTGAAGTCAATTTAAAAATAAGAAACATAAAACTAAAAAGATGTGTTCGTGAAACACAATGCCCCCGCAACAGGACTAAACGTTTGATCTTGCTATGTTACCTTGACCTTATCACATGATCTTGACCTTGACCAGAGGCGATGCGTTTTATAGAGATGTATCATCATGCCAAACATGAGCATTATATCTTGAATATGCTGGTAGTAATTGGCAATGTTAAGTTTTTTTATTATGTTTTGCAGACAGACACACAGACCAACAGACAGAAAGATCGACAGACAGACAGACAATGGTAAAACAATATGCCCCCGATCTTTCGATGTGGGGCATAAAAATGAATGATTGTCAGCAGACAACTTGTATCAAAATGGCAAAATTTGAACCTCTAGCATGACTCTGATCTTGTAGTTCAATAATCCGGCAAAAATTGCCCCTCCAGCATGACCTTGTAATTGTAGTTCAAACATGTTTCAAAGACTCTTCCACTAAAGATGGAAAATCTATTTTCTTCATTTTCCACAATGTTTTCCCTAGCTATTTTCTCCATGGGGTTGAAAAGACTGATTGTGTGGGTATAGGTTAAAATAAATCCATAAGTGTAGAAATTGTCATTTGAACACATTCTGAAGGACGGCAAGCACATACTACTGCTTATACACCAAACTGTCATTTTGATGACTACATTTCGTTCATCTTAACCCATTCCCACACAACAAAATTTTAGACCAGTCCAAATTGAAAGGAGCTGCAGACGACAATTTCAAGTTGATGTAATTTTTTTTTTTTTTTGTCTTTTGTGGTAGAAAACGTTGTGGATAATGAAGAAATTGCTTGATACAAGCAATTTCTTCATTTTCCACAATGTTTTCCAAAGTATTTTAATTGCGGGGCGTAAAAAGGAGGGCTTGAGTTGGAATGGGTTTAGGGGCTTGAAAAAATATATCTATAACCAAATTGAATGTTCATTCCATACATAATGATTTGTACAAGCAAAATTTGTTGTCCTTGTAATGCTGAATGAATATCCTTCTAAGAATTGCATTAAAATCAAAGGACTGAAAGTACCATTTGGCTTTATTCTGGGATAATATTTCTTTTGAAAATGATTTTTATAAACAACTTTGGCTTAAAGGTCACACACAGGAGGTATACACTAAGATCAGACACCACAAATGTGCAGGCTGATCTTTAACTATATCTCCTGCTAAAACAGGAACATTATGGATTCAGCATGACAAGGGTTAACACTTTCCCCATAAAAAGAAAAGCTAATCTAAAACACAAAATGTTTGTCAAACACAATTGCACTTGCCATATGCATTTATGTTATTCCCTTTTTTGTCTTTCAAATGAGACTGTTATATTTGAACCTTGACAATGGTACCAAGAAAAAGGTAATGCCACAAGAACAGCATGTACTCGTATATGCCTCCATCTATTGATACAGGGGAAAAAAATTTGGTTGTACTTCTGTATAACAAATGAAACAATATTAACCCCCCCAGAAGGGATCCCAATTTTCTACCAAACTTTTATCATTCTTTGAGTATACAAGATGTGTTTGTGAAACACTATGCCCCAGAAACAGGAATTTTTAAGAAAGGGTTGAAGTTATAGGAAAATGTTTAGTTGGCAGGTTAAGTTTTGCAGACAGACAGACAAATGGACAGACAGACAGACATACAGACAGACGGACACCAGTAAAACAATATGCCCCCAATCTTATCAATGCAGGGGCATAAAAAGTTGTTTTTAACCTATTTAACCTATTCCTACACATTCCCACTTTTTTATGCACCTCGAGAAAAAGCTATGGAAGACATTGTGGACAATGAAGAAATTGCTTATAACAAGCAATTTCTTCAATGTCCACAATGTTTTCTACCCAAAAGACAAAGATTTTCTGAACTTCACAAACTTGAAATTATCTTCTGCAACTCCTTTGAATTTGGACCTGTCTAAAATTTCTGTCATGTGGTAACGGGTTAAGATCATATTGCTATGGTACCTCTACATCTAAAAGATCTAATTTTCTAAATCCATGTAATAAATACTAAAATGAATATGAAGAGCTCTGGACGAAATTGACTGATTTCTTAACCCATTCCCACACAGTAAAAATTTTGGGCACCCATAAGAAAAGCATTTTGGAAAACATTGCGTAAAATGAAGAAATTGCTTGTAACAAGTAATTTCTTCATTTTAAACAATGTTTTCTACCCAAGGAGTTAAAAAAACTAAAATTTCATAAACTTTGAATTGGCATCTGCACCTCCTTTCAATTTGGACCAGTCTTAAATTTTGTCGTCTGGTAATGGGTGAATGCCAAAGGGTTAAGTTCTCCTTAACCCATTATCACACATTTTTTTTTTTCTGCCCCTTAACCAATTACCATACAATGATGTTTTTTGATGCCCAGAAGAAATATGATCATTTAAACTTTGTGTGAAAAGGAGAAATTGCTTGCTTCAAACCATATATTCCCAGTATTTCTCACACAGTACTACCACTACATCCTTTCTGAGCCTCCAGCTGCTCATGGCACTAAGGTTTATGACAATCCACCTATTGGTGGGAGACAAATGTCGGAAAGGATATTTGTGGTTGACAAGGAGAACGTGCTTGATAAAAGATAAGTGAAATCACTGTGTAGAAATTCTTTTTAAAGCACTTTTGAAATGTGCATCCATTTTGAACTGTTCTTTTTTCAATTTGAATATAATGATATATTGCAATGTTGTCTATGTAATGGGTAAATGAAATAAACAAGATGTATTTGGTTAAGTATTTTGACAGACAGACAAACAGAAATTGCCCCTGATCTTATTCATGTGGGAACATAATGATTAAGTATGTTCATTTATTCCAATACAATCCTGTTTTTTTACGTCCCTCAAGAAAGATTGGGAAAACTTTTTTGAAATTGAGGAAATTGCTTGTTATAATCATCTTTTTATCATCGACATTTCTACCCCAAACGACAAATAATTTTAGAATTTCATAAACTAGAAACTGTTGCCTACAACATCTTTGAATTTGGAAATGTCTATGATGTTGACATTTGAGAAATGGATTAATGACTATTATATCTGACTATTGCTGGAATGTATTAAGACTGTCCTTGTCTCTATGGATTTCCATCACTTCTGGCTTTTCTTTGAGCAGTTACAAATTCTACATATTCTATATACCTGAAATAAGAATACACATTTTATACTCTATTGCTAACTCTGAACAAGAGCACCAAATGTGGATACCAACACTCGGCAGTCAAATTGCTTAACCCATTACCAGAAAGCTAAATTTTAGACTGGTCTAAATTGAAAGGAGTTGCAGATGACAATTTAAAGATGAGGAAGAATTGAATCTTTTTAACTTTTGAGATAGAAAACATTGTGGAAAAAGAAGAAATAGCTTCTTTCAAACAATTTGTTCTTTTCTACAATTTTTCCAAAGCTTTTTTCTTTGGTGCGTCTAAAAGCATCACTGAGTGGGAATGGGTTAAGAAGTCTGATCTTTGTCTACACCACCTGTTTGTCACCTTTAAGCCAATTTTCTTTTTCTAAATCCTTTTTCAAAAGAAAAATTAACCCAGAATGAGGCCAAATGGAAATTAATTCTTAAAAGAAAAATTGACTAACAATCAAGCCATCCAATTCTTTAAGTCCAGTGGTAGACTTTCATGGTAGAAAACATTTTGTAAAACGAAGAAAATTGCTTATTACAAGCGATTTCTTCAATTTACACAATGATTTCACAATTGTTTTTCTTGAGGGTCATTAAAAAGTTTCATTGGGAATGGGTTAACAAGCTCACCCTCACAACATTCTTAAAATCATCTTCTTTTAAAGGATGATATAGTGAGTCTATAACACATACAGTCCACATTCGTTATCATAAAATCGGAAATCTAGTATTTCCTGATAAGTCGAGGTCATATTCAAGTCCCAACTTTACCCCTTTGTTATTTCATACAGAACCGAATGTTTATTTTCAAGTTGAAATTTACCTGTTGAGCAGACAATATACTTAAATATACATTATACTGTTGACAAGGTAGTAATAACCCTGATAAACCCATTTCCAGAAATTTTAGACTTGTTTTATAAAATCGTTAATAATTTTGTTGCAGTGCCAGTACCAGCTTATCTCGAAAGACCAGTGAGGACCACACGACATATGCACACAGCATCTTTCAGACAGATCCACACAAATGCAGCCTACTTTAAATATTCTTTTTTTCCCTACACAGAGATACTATGGAACAGCCTACCAGAAACAAATGTACAGCAACCTGATATTGCAGCGTTCAAAAAGAGTCTCGATTCTTTTCAGATAGTGAGCCGTCCCTGAATGACCAAAATATGTTTTATCAGCTCTTTTAATCTAACACTCACAATACTTTTAAAATTTTGCACCCTAACCAATGACTAACAGTTTTTATTCCAGCACAGACGCGCACCTGCCAGTAATACCCGAAAGGGGAGTTGGGCAGTTTATATAGATAGATAGATAGACTAGTCCAAATTGTGCAAAACTGAGGACGAATAATTCAAGTTGATGGAATTTTAATTTTTTTCCATGTCTTTGGAAAGAAAACATTGTAGATAATGAAGAAATTAATCTTCATTATCCACAATGTTTCTTGAGGGGCATAAAAAGGGAAATGGGTTAACAAACTTTTGACACTTTTCAGATTAACCCTTTCCTGTTTTTCTTTTAAATTTGGTCTAGAGGTTGCAGATGACAATAAAATTGGATGCAATTTGAAATGCAACTATCCTATGTGGTACAACAAAATTGCGGGAAAAGGAGAAATTGCTTGTACAAGCAATTTTTCCTTTTTCTACAATATTTTCTCAAGTTAAAAACCAAAGCAATGTAAAATCCTGTGTTTGTACTTTTAATATTGCACTCTTTTTTAATCATCATCTGCAGCTTCTTTGAATTTTGACAAGTCTAAAAATTTGAAAAACAGGAAAAGGTTAACTTGAGCTTATTGCCATGGTCTGCTTATAAAGAGTGACAACTATACTGTTTATCATAAAAATCCTACACAATTAGTTCACCTACCCATCATAATTTAAATCATCTTCCTTTAAAACCATATCTACAATATTGGCTATTTCTTCATCACTAAATACTTTAACTTGTTGTTTTGGATCATGTTCTGCGTCATCTTCTTCATCTGAAACAGGGAGAAATACTTCTTTAACCCATTCCCACACAGTGACGCTTTTTGAAGCCCCTTAAGAATAAAATTGAGAAAGCATTGTGTAAAATGAAAAAACTGCTTGTCAAAAGCAACTTCTTCATGTTACACAATGTTTTCTAATCAGAAGGTTGTAAAAATCTAAAATTTCATAAACTTTAAATCATTGTCTGTAACTCCTTTCAATTTGGACCAGTCTAAAATTTTGACATCTGATAATGGGTTCACCTACTGAAACACCACACAATTCTAGACTTGTCCAAATTCAAAGAAGTTGCAGACAATAATTTTTAGTGAAAGAATTTGAAGACCTTGCTCTTTTGGAGAAAAAAATGTAGATAATGAAGAAATTACATGTAATAAGTAATTTCTTCATTTTCTACAATGTTTTCCAAATCTTTTTTTATCAAGGAGCATAAAAAATCATGATTGTATGCAAATCAGTTAGCAAAATACCCTAATATTCTGCATTTATACACATAGAAAAAAATTAGTTGTGGAAAACATCGTAAGAATGGGAAAAATTGTTTGCAACAAGTAAGTAGAGACTCAGATCAGCATATGCATTATGTCGGAGCTAATGACTCAAACTTTCTTTAGACTATCAGAGAATATTCTTAGCCCTATACCAAACAGTGCCGCTTTTTGAGAAATATCATCATGGAAAACATTGTGAGAAAAGTAGGAATTGCTTATAACAAGCGTTTACCTTATTTGGCAGTTATTTTCCAATTCACTGTAATTTGAAATATATAACCTTCAATTTCTTTCAACTTGGACCGCTATAATTTTGTCCTCTTGTAAAGGGTTATATTAATAATGCTGCAGACAGTCTGGTGTCTGAGCTTTACCCACATGAAACTGTGGATAAATCAAGCAGCGGCTCATCTTTATTAATCCGTTCCTGTTTTGCAAGGTTTAAGACATGTCCAAAGTTTTGCAGATAAAAAAATTAAAGCAGATTAAATTGAAAAATAACCATTAAGAAGATAGAAAATTTTGTGGAAAAAGAAGAAATTGCTTGTTATCAGCAATCTCTTCTTTTCTACAATGTTTTTGGCAATTGTTAATTTGTTTGAATGGGGTTTTACGCCGCTTTCAACAATCTTTAAGTTATATCGTGGCGGCTGGAGCACCTAACAATGGATTCCTGGTATTTCTCACACCAGTACCGCCATCACATCCTTTCCTAGCCTCCAGCTGCTATCCCACAAAGGGTCTACGATTATCGACCCTTTGGTGGGAGACAAATAGTTGGAAAGGATGAGAGTTGCTGTCGGGGATCGAACCCGGGACCTCTAGATTGACAGTCCGACGCACTACCAACTGCTCTATGACGGCGGCCCTTTCTCTGGCTTAAAGGAACAGACAGGAGGTGGGTACTAAGTCTGCACATATGTGCAGGATGGTCTTGCCTATACCTCTTGCCAAAAGAGGAATATTCCAGGTTCAGCATGACAAGGGTTAAAGTTGCTGTCAGATTTTTTGTAGAATTTGGACCAGTCTAAAAATTGGTTGTCTGGTAAGGATTAATTTTAACAAGAATTACAGCCAGTATGTGAAGAGATAGCCACCATTCCAAGTTTTCTATCAACAGATCATTGATTTTCTCTCTTGTCTCGTCCTTCTAGGGCAAACTCGAGATGGAGTGTGCACTGACATAACAATACTTCCTTTTAAGGGCTCTCCAGAGAATACCAAGTCCCGCCCAGCTTGTTAAGTACCCAGTTGGGGTGGGATTACCAATAACCCATTACCAGATGACAAATTTCTTTATTGTTCTGAATTCAAATATAATTGTCAGGCAATATTTTAACCCATTGCTAGACAACAAAATGTTAGATAGGTTCAAATTCAAAGATGTTTCAGACACCAATTTTCAGATAATGATTTTTTTGTCATCTGAGGTAGAAAGCATTGTGGATATTGAAGAAATTGCAAGAGATGTGAAAATGCAGCATTTTTTGTTAATGAGTTAAATATATTCAAGCAATAATTACAGCAGATGAAATAGGTCATGGATTATTTTGATGATCCAGAACTTGACATAAATGTTTAAAAACATGAGGGCCAAAATGACCCTTCATTGCTCATCAGTCTGATAAGCCATATCTGCCACGCCCCCATTTTATCACTCATCAAAATTTCATGAACAAGTTTTTAATAGTACCACCTAAGGAGCATTCTTGACAAATTTGGTCCAAACTGGCACATGAGTTTAGGAGAAGATTTTAAAAAAAAAATATTCCATGATTTTCCTAAGTCTGATAAGCCCTGTCCTACAATGCCCTTTTTTTTGCAAATCGTAATTCCCTGAAGAAGTTTTGAAAAGGGTCACCCAAGGAAGATTCCTGATAAGGCTGGTTGAAATTTGCCCATTGGTTACAGAGGAGAAGATTTCTAAAAAATATTGTTGACTCCCAACCAATAATGGATGATGCTTGGCGGACAACGCACAACAGACACAGGTTGATCACAAAAGCTCCACTTCAGCATGTTGTGCTCAGGTGAGCTAAAAAGGCAAAATTTTAATTTCCTCTACAACATACATAGCTAGTTATAAAGAATCAAATTGTACCATTCATAAGTTTATTTCTCTGCACTTGAATTATCCATATGTCAGACTAAAAAAGTACATGTAACCATGATTTGCAAATTCTTTTTATATTTTTTTTTCTTTTTTTATTTTCAGTCAATAACACCAAGACAAAGAAGAGAAGCCCATGAGGATCTGATAACACTCTTCTAGCAATATAATGTCCAAAATTTCCCATAAAGGCTCTTTTCTGTGTATTATCAAAGGCAAAATAGTTCAATTCTATCAAAAATGGATAAATTTGCAAAAGCCTTAAACAGCCTCTTACTAATCTAAAGAAAACTGTTTTATTGAAAAAAAATGAATACAAAAAGATCATCATAATCTAACATTTGTATGTACTGTATTCACATTTTAATAGAAATTTACTGATTAATGACTTTTTCAAAAGTTTGAGGCCCTTTAATTTATGCTAAAACAATAACAAAATGTAAAATTTGTGGATGTTGAATATAAAAATTCAAATAAATCTATTGATATGTTTATTTTAGTCCAAGAACAAGTCCATCAAATTGCATGGGGGTACAGGCAGGACAATTAAGGATAAAAGACAGTGAATAACTTTAACAAGCCCTGACCTGTCCCAGGGGATGACAATGTTCAAACATGAGCGCTCAAGTGAAATGACGGTTCCCGTTAATTGAAAGGAATGTGTTAGGGGGGAACCAAATAATGGGAAATAGTTGTTATTGTGGTCATGGCCCTATTATAAAGGGTGACATATGACAGACTTGGGCTGCTACAAAGTCACAACTTTTTTCTCTTTTGCTTCATTTCCTTAACGCTTTACCAGATGGCAAAATTTGCAGACTACATTTAAATTTGCAGACTTCAATTTGAAGATTATGAAATTAAAAATTTTCACTTCAAAAGGAAGAAAACATTTTGTAAAATGAAGAAATTGTTTGTTACAAGCAATTTCTTCATTTTACACAATGTTTTCCTAAATGTTTTTCTTGAGGGGTGTCTAAAAGCTTCATTGTGTGGGAATAGGCTAACTAAGATAAAACTAGATGAAATAGAGAAAAAATTCTAGATAGATCTTTTAACCCATTACCAAAAATCGAAATCTTAGACTGATCTAAATTCAAAGAGGTTGCAGAAGACATATTTCAGTTGATAAAATTTTGGATTTTTTTACTTTTGGGTGAAAACATTGTAGATAATAGAAAACTAATTCTAACAAAGTTAAAGCATCATTGCATGGGAATGGTTAAGTGCTGCTTCAACTAATTGACCGAATTCAAAATGTCATAATTTGGGGCTGGTCCAAATTTAAAGAATGAATCTGTTTGGCTCCAAAAGCCTGATTCTAGTAAAATTCAATATTATCATACATGTATGGTAAAGCCTTAAGGGTTAAATATTTCACCTTGAACATCAAAGTTATCAATGAAAATGGATACATACAAAAAATAAAGACTCTTAACTTGAGTAGTCTTACAGAAACAATAGACTGATTTATTTTAGAGTAGGAAATATACAAAATGTAAAGCTACATGGCATTAAGCCCCCTTTCAACATGATAAGGTTCATTGAGTCAAAAATTGAAATAAACATTACCTAGGGCACTTAATAAACAACATTTATGTAAAGTAACAAGAAATTTTGGAGGTATATTTGAAAATTAATGACCTTGACAATTTGATCTTGACCTTGATGAATGACCTTAATTTTGGTCTCTGCTGAAAAGTCTTGTCACAAGTAATGAACATTTGAAATATGAAGGTTGTATCACTTACCATTATAAAATTATGGACAGTTTAAAGTTGACCTTGAGAAATATCCATGACGACTTTGATTTTAGTACCAACAGGAAGGTCATGTCATAAGCAATGCACATGTGGAATATGAAGGCTATATCACTTACCATTGTAAACTTTTGGACAATGTAAGTCAAAATTTTTGAAATTTTGACCTTTAGAAATGACCTTGACCTTAACAGCTGACCTTGACCTTAGTACCAATAGAAAGGTTTTGTCATAAACAATACACATGTGAAATATGATGGCTATATCTCTTGTTAATCAATAGCTATGTAAGTTTGTTACTCTAATGTAAAGCTATCAAACATTAAGCCCACTTTTTTCCACGACACATCTTATTTCCATAAATTTCAAATAGTTCATGATCATTTCTTTTTTTAAAAAAAGGGCATCTGATTTGCTAATCAAGTATGAAATTTCATTAAATTCTGATCATAAGACTAGGAGAAATTTGAGAAAAACTATGTTTTACCCTAAGACTCCTTTTTCCACAATGACACCTCAAATTCAAAAACAGGGAAAAACTATTTGGCATTTTATCATAGGGAGTTCAATTGGTAAGTTTCATTTGATTTGGTATAAGGGTAATGGAGAAATCGCTCTGGACCGACAGATGGATGGACAGACCAGACGAAGGGTGGCTATATGCTCTCCCAGTGGGGAGCATAAAAAGCAGTGGAAATCATTGTGGAAATGAAGAAATTGCTTGTATCAAGCAATTTCTTCATTACCTACAAAGTTTTCTATCAACTTAAATTTCCAGATAAATCAGGAAAGATAGTAACTTTTCAACTGACTCAATCTTATACAGCTTCTGCAACTTTTGAAAGTGAAAGTAGAGCTAACAGAGGGCCAAGGGCCCTGGGGCTCACCTGAGATAATGCTCTAATTTTCTCCAAAGCCTAATACTTACTGGGTGTTGAGAAGACCTCCTTAAGAATTTTTACTAAGATCAACTTATGTTGCCATGCCAACCAATGCTTTCAAAAGATACGTAAATTTCTGCTGAATTTGGTTCAACATTCTATATAACACCCCCCCCCCCCTTTGGGCCCTAGGGACTAGAGGATGATGATTTTAGCAATTCTGAAAGAGGTCTATGAAGTGATGATTCATGCCAAACAGCAAGGCTCTATGACTTTTTGGTCAGGAGGAGATCATTTTCAAAGATTTTATCCAAATTTCAGTTTTGTTACCATGGCAACCAGAGTTTTCAACAGATTTCACTTCTTTTAGTAATTTTAAAAGGGCACCACCAAAAAAACATTTCTGCCAAATTTGGTTGAAGTCCGCCCAATGGTTTGGGAGAAGGTGTCGTTTTGAAACTGTTGACACACGATGGATGACGGACAGAGGAAGATCAAAATACCTCACTATGAGCACTTAGTGCTCAGGTGAGCTAAAAATAGGATCAGTTTAAAATGTTATTCACTGGTAAAGTGTGAATTCACTCAGAACATGCAATTAATTGCAGTGTTAGTAAATTATTTGATTCCATGAATAAAATGAAGTAAAGAATCAAAGTTTCTTTTACAAAAAAAAAAAATGTTGTACACATGATTTGTTATCTATGAAAAACCTGTCTAATTGACTGCATGAAGTTGGAAAATTCTAATGCTTGATGACATCACAATGCAATTTCCTCACTTTCCATAAAGTTTAGAATTAATAACTTCATTGACAAGGAATAGTCTTCCATAGCTTCTATAAATAGAACAAGTCTATAATTTCTTTATCTAGTAATGGGTTAACCCTTGCTATGCTGAACCTGTAATATTCCAGCTTTGGCGGGAGGTATGGACAAAGATCAGACTGCACATATGTGCAGTCTGATCTTAGTCTATACCACCTATTTGCCTTTTTAGGCCAGAATCGGTTACAAGATGGTTTTATTAATATAGATATTGAGCCATAATTTGGTGGTTCCAGTGCTGTAAGCCCTTTGATTTATATGCAATTCTGTTGTGAATTTATAATTCAGCATGACAGGGATTAATATACAAACAAATTTTGTAACTTTGTTAAAGTTTAAGATTTTGATCCTTTTTATATGTATGTATGTATGTATGTATGTATGTATGTATGTATGTATGTATGTATGTATGTATGTATGTATGTATGTATGTATGTATGTATGTATGTATGTATGTATGTATGTATGTATGTATGTATGTATGTATGTATGTATGTATGTATGTATGTATGTATGTATGTATGTATGTATGTATGTATGTATGTATGTATGTATGTATGTATGTATGTATGTATGTATGTATGTATGTATGTATGTATGTATGTATGTATGTATGTATGTATGTATGTATGTATGTATGTATGTATGTATGTATGTATGTATGTATGTATGTATGTATGTATGTATGTATGTATGTATGTATGTATGTATGTATGTATGTATGTATGTATGTATGTATGTATGTATGTATGTATGTATGTATGTATGTATGTATGTATGTATGTATGTATGTATGTATGTATGTATGTATGTATGTATGTATGTATGTATGTATGTATGTATGTATGTATGTATGTATGTATGTATGTATGTATGTATGTATGTATGTATGTATGTATGTATGTATGTATGTATGTATGTATGTATGTATGTATGTATGTATGTATGTATGTATGTATGTATGTATGTATGTATGTATGTATGTATGTATGTATGTATGTATGTATGTATGTATGTATGTATGTATGTATGTATGTATGTATGTATGTATGTATGTATGTATGTATGTATGTATGTATGTATGTATGTATGTATGTATGTATGTATGTATGTATGTATGTATGTATGTATGTATGTATGTATGTATGTATGTATGTATGTATGTATGTATGTATGTATGTATGTATGTATGTATGTATGTATGTATGTATGTATGTATGTATGTATGTATGTATGTATGTATGTATGTATGTATGTATGTATGTATGTATGTATGTATGTATGTATCAGAAAGATAGTTTATCTTAAATTTGAAAACATGTATAAATCTTCTTCCTTTTTTTGTCATTTATGCAGGAATTCCTGGAGAGTGGATCATATCCTGGTAGCTTATCCAATGTTACAAAAACATGTAAGATTCTAAATTAATTGTTGAAAAGAACAAAAGAAGCTCTCTGAATATGATCCATTATCGTAAATTTCAATATTTCAACATATGCGCAGTCTGATCTTAGTCTATACCACCTGTTTGTCCAAATCAAGCCAGAGCTATTTATGAAACCAATCTTTAACCCATTCCCACACAGTGACGCTTTTGGACGCTCTCCTAGAAAAATTGGAAAACATTGTGTAAAATGAAGAAATTGCTTGTAACAAGCAATTTCTTCATTTTACACAATGTTTTCTATCCAGAAAGTTGAAAAAATCTAAAATTTCATGAACTTTAAATTGTCGTCTTTAACTCCTTTCAATTTGGACCGGTCTAAAATGTTGTCAAGTGGGAATGGGTAAAAGACCTTCTGACCCACAACTAGATCTACCAGTGCTTTCAGCCCTTTGACTTTAATGCAATTCTGAACAAGAATTTAATTCAGCAGGAGTAGGGTTAAACAGGCCAGTAAGGATGTATTTTTTCCAGTTTCATAGCTATCTATGAAATAGTCTAAAACAAGAAACTTTGCATTAAGACCCCTTTTTCTGTGACACAGCCTAAAATTCAAAACCTCAACTGAATTCACAAGTTCATGTGACTTAGTAACATTCTGTCAAAATTTCATGCAAATTCAGTTCAACGTTAACAAGAAGTGGATGTATGGAAAAACAGACAGACAGACAAACAGACAAATGGAGAATTTGATACCAATATACAACCTCTTTTTCAGCAGAATATATGCCTCTTTTTTCTACAGTATCAAGTAATAGACGGATTGCTGGCCCCATCCACTGACTCTTCTTACTACGGCCACTGACTCCGACAACAAGTATCATTTCAATATTAAACAGCATTATTTTGCAAAATTCATAGTTAGAACCATGAAGCAAAAGTAAAATGGATAGCTGGCAACCCAAACATCTTAATTACAGCATGATGAGCTGCAGGTCTGGTCTGGCAAAATTTCAGACTGGTCCAAATTCACAGGAGTTGAAGACGACAATTTCAAGTTTATGAAATTTTAGATTTTTTCAACTTTCGGAGTAGAAAACATCGTTTAAAATGAAGAAATTGCTTGTCCCAAGCAATTTCTTCAATTTTCGACAATGTTTCCCAATTGTTTTCCTTGAGGAGTGTCAAAAAGCGTCATTGTTTCGGAATGTATTACTTTGTTATTTCTCCACTTGTTTTTTGTAAGTAAAGAAGAAGTTGCTTTTCTTCCTTTTCTCACAGGGAAAATAGCTTGTAACTATCAAATCTTTTTTTTCTGACATGGTTTTTTTCTGATACACTTCAGTACTATGGGATATCGGTTTCTGGAAAGGGTAAGGAAAAAGTCCAAGTTTTATGAAGAAATATAACTCTTCAATAATATAAAGTCACTAGAAAGTGTGTGATTGTTTCCCTTTATTCATAAGGAGAAAACAAACTTTTTCAGACTTTTGTAATTAAATCAAGTTGCAGACAATATGCATAATATGGCCAATTCAGTTTGGTTTACCGGTATAGCAGAAAGCTTAGAAACATTGTGGGAAAGGGAGGAAATGTTGGTAACAGTATCTCCCTTTATTCACACAATGGTTTCCAAAGCAATATTTCCTTAGTGGCATCAAAATGTGGTATTGTGGGAAAAGGATCAATACATTCCCCTCTATTTTTTCTAACAACCAAGTTTCAATTTCATTTCTTATATAACATTTCAAAAGAGAAAAACGCACTTTATATTATTTGTACAGAATATCAGAGCATTCTTCTTATGTATTTAGTTATCAAAAAAATTATTTGTTGTACAAATAGGAATGCCTTAGAGCTTATACTATTGGGGATCTTTTAACTTGCTTTAATTGAGCAATTTCCCAAGTATGGACGCCTTGGCATGGCTGTTTTTAATCACAAGGGGCAATTTTTAGAGACTAAATACAACAATATCTTGTAACACTGCATAACAAATATAAATGTTCTAGGCCTTATAACTTAGGAGGATAGACTTTTGAACTTGCTCTTATCAAGCATATTTCTGAACTTTGGATCTTTTGGGTAGGACCATCTTTAACTCCAGGAGTGTAACTGTGGCAAACTTATAAGAGAACCATATTATAATACATTGTTCTATAAACTGAAAGCAAAATTGTGGGGGGACAGACAGACAGATGGACAATAGACAATGACCAATCAAAATAGCTTACCTTGCACTTTGAACTTCAGTTTTTGTAAATAGAGCAAATCCATAACGACAAAATCCTGAATTTTGAAAGCACAGAAACAAATCAGTTGCCAAGCAGTTTGTCCTTTTCTCACCATGTTTCATTTTTATACCTTATTTGGCTTTGGCTTTTGCTTTTGAGTGAACACGCCTTGAATTGTTGTTTGAACTTCTCACGAAAAGGATTAATCTTAAATTTTGTCATTTTGTAATGGGTGAAGATGCATCTTTACGCTATTTTGTAGTATTTATATATACACAGAAAAATGTGTTGTGAAACAATATTTCCCTTTATAAACAATTTTTCAATCACAAGCAAAATAAAACAGTAGATAACCAATACAATGAACTATTTTTCGTCATTCAACCCATTCCCACTCAGTGACGCTTTTAAACTCCCCCAAGAACAAAAAGATTTTGAAAACAGTGTGGAAAATGAAGAAATTGCTTGTTACAAGCAATTTCTTCATTTTCGACAATTTTTCTTCCAAGAAAGTTGAAAAAATCCAAAATTTCATTAACCTTATATTGTCGCTACAACTCCTTTCAATTTGGACCAGTCCAAAATTTTGCCGTCTGGTAATGGGTTTATACATGAATGCATACCCCACCATAATGTCACACTGTACATGTACGATTCAAAGTCTTGTCGAAAAGTTGGAAGTAAAGGAAGATTGAATTTTCTTATTACAGTTTTCATCTCTTCCATTTGTTCTCATCTTTTTGTGGAAAAGTTATCATTAAGAGTTCTCACAAAGCAAAACAAATTGGTTAGAATATTATTAATTTTAATTCATAGTTTTCCAATCAAGCAATCCTTTTGTGCTTTTACCTACCTTTCCTATCTTGGATATCCTCTATTTCATCAGATATAAGGTGTGAATTGGACTCTAAATTTATATCAATGGATATATTTATGGCATTTGACTGATCCTTGAGCAAGGCATTTTGACAAAGATTACAAAAAAAATGTTGGTTTGCATATGATTTATGCTCATGAAGATAGAGTAAAAAGTAAATCATTGGCTGTATTCTTAACTCATGCCCACACAAGATAAAAAAAGGATTTGGAAAACATTGTGGATAATGAAGAAATTTCTTGTTACTTTTCTGATCAAAATAAACAATTCTTTAATTGATAGTAGCAATCAATCAGTTTTACAGCCAAATTAACCCTTGTCATGCTGAACCCGGAATAATCCGGGTTTGGCAGGAGGTATAGAAAAAGATCAGCCTGCACATAAGTGCAGTCTGATATTAGTCTACACCACCTGCTTGTACTTTTTCTGTCAGAGAATATATTAAATTGATTTTTGAAAGAAATATTGATAATTGAACAACAAGTACTATCAGTGCTCTCAGCCCTTTGAATTCAATGCAATTCTGTAAGGGATTTTGTACAGCATGATAAGGGTTAAGGTTTTAGCTGAACAGAAAATTCCACTGTAGAGAGTTGTTCCCTTACATCAAAATAATGCCATTCTTTTACTTCTCTTAGTGAAGAGTGTGCAAACATTTGAATTCTAGGGTCAATCTCACCTTGAACCTGATTAACTCCTTACCACACAATCCTGACTGTCTAAAGAAAATGTAGTTAGGAAATGTTATAAGTAGAAAGTGATGAGAAATTGCATTCTAAATTTCTCAAGATGTTTCTTACCAAATGCAGCCCTTACTTTTAAAATCAAATGCACTTTGCGTTGTTTTCTGCAACCTCTTTCAATTAAATGTCAGCTGATAATGGGTTTAATGTTTCAGAGAGGCTTCGTTTTTGATAGTGAAAATACTTTCTACTTGATATCGAACTTAATCTGTCAGAGCTATGAGCCTATGATCCTACCTACCTGAACAAATGTCTTAACCCATTACCAGGTGACAAAATTTTAGAGTGATCCTAATTAAAAAAAATGAAGATGATAAGATACAAGAGCCTGTTAACATTTATTTGTTTTCATAAATATTATGCTAATATTAAAGCCGTGAAAGGATAAAGTTGACCTTTCTTCAACTTTAAAAGTTTTGATTTGAGAGAATACAACTCAAGCTTGGATAATCAACAGTTTTCAAGTTGCCAAGCTTAAATAAATCCAACAGTTTATCCATTCCCACACAATGAGGCTTTTTGACACCCCTGAAGAAAAAAGGCATTGGAAAAAAATTGTGGTAAATGAAGAAATTGCTGGTAACAAGCAATTTCTTCATTATCTACGATATTTTCTGCCCAAAGGGACAAAGATTTTTAAAATTTCATTAACTTAAACTTGTTGTCTACAACTTCTTTCATTCAGGACAAGTTTAAGAAATTTGTGTGTGGTAATGGGTTAATAATTAAGAATTTCAGAGAGTTGGTTAACCCATTCCAACACAGCAAAATTTTAGACTGGTCCAAATTGAAAGAAGCTGCAGACAACATTTTCGAGTTGATGGAATTTTGAATTTTGATACAAGCAATTTCTTCATTTTCCACAATGTTTTCCAAAGTTTTTTCCTTGAGGGGCGTAAAAAGGAGGGATTGAGTTGGAATGGGTTAAGAGTCAAATTCAAGAGTTCAACATGCTACCAGATGAATTGCAGTACACAGATGTGTCTCCTGAAATCAAAGTCTTGTAGATATCTGATAGGGAATATTTCAGCAAAATCATGCATATCAATTGTGTAGTTTCAGAGAATATTTTTTCATAAAAGCATTTTACTATATTTCCATACAGTGGCAATGAGGTTAGCTACGCCAATACACAAATACTTGTAGCTACAATGGTCCTGAACAGATCTGATAGACAGGCAACAAATGAACATTCCTGCCTTAAAATGTTAAATTCATAGAGTAGCTTCTAATTTGCTGAGAGAGGATTCATTTCTGTGAAAATTGATTAATTGATTGAATCGGGTTTAACGCCACTTTTAACAGTATTCCAGTCATATCATGGCGGGTGGAGCACCTTACAATGGATTCCTGGTACTTCTCACACCAGTACTACCACTACATCCTTTGCTAGCCTCCAGCTGCTATCCAACTTAGGTTTACGGTTATCCACCTATTGGTGAGAGACAAATGTCAGAAAGGGTATGTCGTGGGGATCGAACACATGACATCCCATGATTGAAGATCGGGAGTCTGATGCACTGTTGGCTAAAGTTTACTGTTTGAACCAAAAGTAAATGGATACATGCATGTTTGTCAGACACAGCACAATGACAAAAGCCTCACTGGACTTCCTTAAGTGGAGCTAATAACATCAATATTTCTTTAATATCTGCATAAATTAGAAAGAAATATCCAGATCTTACCTGCATGAAAATGTGTAATTGCTTTTGTAATTTCTGTACCATCTAGTTTATTATTATCATCATAATCATGTAATTTAAAATAATGGAATTCTAATTCTTCATCTGTCATCTCCTCTTTAGGTTTGTCTACCACTTCTTTTAAATGTTCTTTAATATGGCTGCAATAGACAGGTACAAAGGTAGTTCATCACATATCTAACCCATTACCAGACAGATCAAGACTCTAATGTATGCTTATCAAATCACAAGGTATTTTTGGGAGAAAATGGTTGATAAAAGTCAAGTCCACCTTTTGTAACATGAGATCTGTGACTATCCTATTTAGTTTTAATTTTTCAATTAACCTATTCCCACACAATCCCTCCTTTTTACACCCCTCAATGAAAAAGCTTTGGAAAACATTGTGGAAAATGAAGAAATTGCTTGGATCAAGCAATTTCTTCATTATCTACAATTTTTCTATCCAAAAAGTCAAAGAAAATTTAAATTCCACCAACTTGAAAATATCGTCTGTAGCTCCTTTCAATTTGGACCGGTCTTAAATTTTGTTGAGTTGGAATGGGTTAAAAATCAAGCACTCACTGTTTTTATTTTACTAGTTCAGTTGTATCTTGTTAATTTTTCAATTTGTCAACACTTTTGTTGCAATAAACCAGAACTTACTATTTAGAAAGGAGAAATTTGTTCTTTATATCTAATGTTTGGGCATTATGGCAATTAAGAGGTGAATTTCTATTATCAGGGTTGCAATTAACCCATTCCCATACAATGATGCCTTTTGACGCCCCTCAAGGAAAGCAATTGGGAGACATTGTGTAAAATGAAGAAATTGCTTGTAACAAACAATTTCTTCATCTTACACAGTGATTTCTATTTAGAAGTCTAAAAAAAATATATAAATTTTCATAAACTTTAAATTGTCTTCTGCAATGTCTTTCACTATGGACCACTCTAAAATCTTGCAGTTTAGCAATGGGTTAGGAGGATTCCACTCTAATACTATCTATGGAAATAATTGACAGATCTCTGGCCCCGCCCACTTAGCCCAAGCAGGAAATCCGTCTTAAATATTAAATAGCGTTATTTTGCAACATTAATGTTCAGCAACAAGTAACACGAATATAGATTGGTTTTGAGGTGACTGAAATGTTGTAACTACAGCTACTTCAAGCTGTAGTTTTGAACATGTTTAGCTCATAAAACCGACACTGTTTTAAATAATTGTACACAAATGTGTTCAAAATTCACTTCCAGTCAAAATGCATGACTTGATTGATTGTTTGTTTGACAACCGCAATCCATCCCTTTAACATTGTAAATTGAAAATACAGATATATAATTGACAAGAGCAATTTTTAGGTTCTCCATACGGCCAGCCAGTAATCCATGATACAACTGAAATAAAGTGAAATCCTGTTGATTGCAACATCAATAAGTCAACACTTTTGTTGCAATTAACCAGAAGTTGCTATTAAAAGTATGAGCAGTTACAATTAACTCTTTCCTGTACAATCACTGGTTTTTACATCCCTTTGATTTTATGATTAGGAAAACATTGTAGAAAAAGAAGAAATTGCTTGTGACAAGCAATTTCTTCTTTTTCTACAATATTTTCTACCCTATTGAAAGGTTATTTTTCAAAACAAATCCACTATAAATTTTCGTCTGCAACACCTCTCAATTTGGACAAGTCTAAAATTTTGTAAAACAGGAAAGGGTTAAGCAGTGAATTACCATTAACCTATTCCAACACAGTGGAATTTTAAACTGGTCCAAATTGAAAGGAGCTAGCTGCAGACGACAATTTCAAGTTGATGGAATTTTAATTTTTTTCATCTTTTTGGATAGAAAACATCGTGGATAATGAAGAAATTGCTTGATACAAGCAATTTCTTCATTTTCCACAATGTTTTCCAAAGCTTTTTCGTTGAGGGGCGTAAAAAGGAGGGATTGAGTGGGAGTGGGTTAAATGGGTTGCAATTAACTGGATTCCACTGTAGTAATGAAAGAATACAATCATACACTTTTACAACCCTATATAAACAGTTCATGAAAACAAAATAGAAAATGAAGAAATAGGTTGTTTCAACCAATCTCTTCACTTTCCATACTGGTTTCTACCCTAAAAGATATGGGCATTTCAAATTTTAACAACTTGAATTTGTCACTTCCAATTTCTTTGAATTTAGACCACAATTCTGTTGTCCAGTAATGGGTTAACCCTAGACAATCAATTCAAATTGAACCCTTTACCAGACTACAAAATTTTAGACAGGTCCAAATTCAAAGAAGTTGCAGGAGATAATTTTCTTTTGTTGAAAAACATATAAAAAAACAAAAAAAAAATACAAGCAATTTCTTCATTATCCAGCTATTTTCTTAGAGGGGTTTCATAAAAATGTGAGAATGGGTTAGGTAATACCTACTGTGCATCATGAGCCCCTGTTCCAAACCCGCTATGACCAGTTATGTCCCCTGGAGGCCCATGTCCATCTGGATGTACAACTTTCTGTGGGGGTACCCCTGGGGGTGGACCTTGTTGGACAGTGTAACTAATGTAGGTACAAGTAATTGTCAGTAAGACTTCCCACCACATCATAAAATCAATTGGCTATTGTCTTACTGAAAAAGAAACAAAAATAATAATACATGCATGTCTTTTTCTTATTGCATCAAGTAAATCAATTACCACACGCCCCTGCCTCTTTTTATGTGTCATACAAATATGACTTTTAAAACATTGTGAAAAATGGAGAAATTGCTTGTATAAAGCAATTTCTCCTTTTCTAACAATGTTCTCTACCTCAAATGGCCTTTATTTTTCAATTGAAGCCCACTTTGAACCTCTTTGAATTTGGACCAGTCTAAAATTATATTGTTTTGCAGTGATCTGCCTAGGTTTTGAAAACTAGGGGACAACGTCCCCATGGTCTTTAAAAGTGGGGACATTTCATAAAATCATTTGATCAAACTAACATTCAAGCTGCCAGGACTTTGGAACCAAGGGGATAGTTATCCCAAAATCTTTATAAACTTGGGACATTAACAATTTTTTAGGACAATGCTTGAATAGTCGAGCTAAAAGTGTTAGAACTCCACTTTAATAAATATAATTGTAATGAACCATGTCCAGAGCCTGATATTATTGTCATAAAAACTTGTGCAAAGTTTAAGTAGAAAGAGAGTAATTAAAGATAGATGATGGTTGCACATAAGGTTTAACAAAGAATTTTCTAAGTCTAAAAAAGGGTTAAAACTCAACTATAATAAATGTAATTGTAATGATTGTGTGCAAAAAGAGTTAAAACTTCACTATAATAAATATTATTGTAATGAATCTCTGCCTAGAATATGATATGATCGTCACAAAAGCATGTGTAAAGTTTCAAAGCAATAGCATAAGTAGAAAGAGATTTATTAAAGACATTATGACAGTTGCAAGTAAGGTTTAACCAAATATTTCCAAGTCCGAAAATGAATGTCAGTGTAATTTAATCTTGTCTAGGCTGATATTATTGTGCAATGTTTCAGGTAAAAAGCATTAGTAGAAACTGAGATATGACACTTGCGCGTAAGGTTTAAACGTTGAGTGGTTTGGGAGGTGCTGTCATTTACAAATCCTTCTTTGTTTCTATGTAGAACACCCCCCCCAAGGGACTGCCCTTGGGGACCCCAGGGTGGTGACCTTAGCCATTTGGAAAGAGCACACTATACTGATGTTAGATGCAAAATATCAAAGCTCTAGGCTATCTGGGTCAGGAGAAGAAGATTTTAAAAGATTTTTTTTTTTAAATTTTATTTTTCTTGCCATGCATCCTGTGTTTTCAACAGATTTTAATTTTTTTTAGCTATTTCTAAAGGAAACTACCAAAGGAACATTTCTGCCAAATATTGTTTGAATTCGCTTGGTGATTTGGGAGGAGATGTTGTTTGAATATCCTATAAGGAAAACACACACACATGTGGCTCCACCCCTAGGGACCTGAGGATAATGATTTTAGCTATTTTGAAAGAGGTCAATATACTGATATTTCACGAAAAATATCAAAACTCTAGCCCTTCAGGAGAAATTTTTTCAGATTTTTTTTAAATTTCACTTTTGTTACCATGGCAACCAGAGTTTTAAATGGCCCCTTTTCCCATGATATTTTACTGTTGGTTTCATCATTTTGTGAAAGTTAAAAGTGAATCCGATGAAATATTTGGAATTCATTATGTTTACTAGAATATTTAAAAAAAAAATCATATGGCCCCTTTTTTCATGACACATGTACTTGATGGATTGTACCCAGTTCTGAAAAGAAACCTTTAAGTGATTGTACAATCATTCTGTGAAATTTTGAAGTGAATCCAATGAAATCAAGGGACATCATTGTGTTAATTAGAATATTTAAGAAAGTTTTTCATAAGGCCCCTTTTTATGTGACACTTGCCATAATCAGATCCTCTGTCAAAATCAACAATTGGAGTGATGGTACAATCAATCTGTGTAATCTGTGGAATTTATTGTGTTAATGAGTTTATAGCGAAATCTTCATAGGGCCCCTTTTCTCATGATACTTTACAGAACAAACCAAATTTCAAAAGGAACAATTCTAATGAAGGTACAATCATTCTTTAAAAGTTAAAGAGAATCAATGAAAACAGTGGACTGATTTGTGTCAAGAATTTTTGTAACAAGAATTTCATAAGGCCCCTTTGTCCGTGAAACTTAACAAATCAGACCCAATGTACAAAGGAACAATCCTAATGATAGTTTGAAGAAAATGATAAAGACCGAGGACTTTATTGTAATAATGATGTTTTGTAATAAAATTTTTATAAGGTCCCTTTTCTTGTGTCACTTAACCAATCAGACCTAATTTACAAAGGAACAATCCAAATGATGGTACAATCATTCTATTAAAGTTTGAAGAGATTCTGATAAAGACTGAGGACATTGTTGTGTTTATGAGGATTTGTTAATAATTTTTCATACAGCCCCTTTTCCTATGATACTAGACAGATCAGGCCCAATTTGGAAAGAAACAATGCTAATGATGGTACAAACATTCTGTGAAAGTTTGAACAGAATCTGATGAAAACTGCAGAATTTATCTTGATGTAAAATTTTTAAAACAAAATTTTCATAAGGCTCCTTTTCCTGTGATACTTGAAGGATCAGGTCTCATGTCAGCATCAACACTAGTGATTATTGTACAATGATTTTGTGAAGGTTTGAAGAAAATCCAATGAAAGCTCTGGACTTGGTTACAAGGATTATAGATAAAATTCTCAAAAGGCCCCTTTTTACATGATACATGATGGAATAATCATTCTTCGAAAATTTAAACAGAATCTGGTGAAAACTGTTGACTTTATTGTGGCACAAGGATTTTAAAATTAAATTTCATAATGCTCCTTTTCCTGTGATACTTGACGGATCAGGTCTAATGCAAACATCAACAATCATTATTATTGTACAATTATTCTGAGAATGTTTGAAGAAAATCCGATGAAAGCTCTGGACTTGGTAACAAGGATTTATGAGTGAAATTTTCATAAGGCCCCTTTTCCTGTAATTCTTGACATTTCAAACCCTGTTATGAAAAGAATGAAAGTTATGACCTTCCAATCATTCTGTCAAAGTTTCAACAAAATCTGATCAAAGCTGTTGGCTTCATTGTGTTAACAGGGTTTTATTAATTGAATTTTCATATAGCCCCTTATCCCATGTTACTTGATGGATCTGAACCAATTCCAAAGGGAACTCTACTTACAAAAGTATAATTATTCTGTTTGAGTATAAAGACGACCCCATCTCATCTGTGGACTTACAAGCAATAATTAAGATTTTTTAATTGAATTTTACTAAAGCCCCTTTTCCTATGTTTCTCAATGGATCAGACCCAATTTGAAAGGAACAATCCTTATGATGGTACAATCATTATATGAAAGTTTGAATTCGATCAGGTGAAATCTAGGGCCACGATGTATTAACTAATATTATTTTATTAAATTTTCATAGGGCCCCTTTTCCCATGAGACTTGATGGATCAAACCTACTTTCAAAAGGAACAATCCATTTAATGTAATAATCATTCTGTGAATGTTTTGAAGAGAATTTGTTGAAAACTATGGACACTATTGTGTTTACAAGGACTTTTTCAATCCAATTTTTATCTGGGCCCCTTATTCCCGTGGTCCTTGACTGATCATACCAAATTTTGAAAGGAACAATTCTTATTATGGTACAATCATTCTGTGAAAGTTTGAATTCAATCAGATGAAAACTGTGGACTCTAGAGTGTGAACAAAGATCTTTGAATTAAATTCTAATAAGGCCCCTTTTCCTATGTTTCTTGAGGAATCATATCTGATTCCGGAAGGATCAGTCCTTATGATAGTACAATCATTCTGTGAAAGTTTGAAGAGAATCCATTGAAAATTGTTGGCTCTAGATTATTAATGAGAATTTTTTATTAAACATTTCATAAGGCCCCTTTACCCGTGTTTCCAGATGGATCTGACCCAATTCCTAAAGGAACAATCCTTTTGATGGTACAATCAATCTGTGAAGGTTTAACCCTTTCCGGTTCAAATACGGGATTTTACGTTCCTGTTCCAGTTTTCATTGTCGTCTGCAACCTCTTTTGATTTGGACTAGTCTAAAATTTCGAGAAACGGGAAAGGGTTAAATACAATCTGATGAAAACTGTGGACTCTAGAGTGTTACCTAGGATTTTTTAATTAAATTTTCATAAGGCCTCTTTTCCCGTGTTTCTTGACGGATCATACCCATTTTCGAAAGGAACAATCCTTATAATGGTACAATCATTCTGAGAAAGTTTGAAGAGAATCAGATGAAAACTGTGGACTATATTGTGTAAACAGGGATTTTTAATGGAATCTTTAATTAAAATTCCAGAAGGCCCCTTTTCCAAGGATTCTTGACGGATCATTCCCAATTTCCAAAGGAGCGATCCTTATGTTGGTACAATCATTCTGTGAAAGTTTAAATAGAATCTGATGAAAACTGTGGACTCTAGAGTGTTAACAAGGATTCTTTAATTAAATTTTCATAAGGCCACTTTTCCTGTGTTTCTTGATGGATCAGACCCAATTTCGAAAGGAACGATCCTTATGATTATACAATCATTCTGAGAATGTTTGAAGAGAATCCGATGAAAACTGTGGACTCTATCGCGTAAACAAGGATATTTAATGGAATTTTTAATTAAATTTTCATAAGGCCCCTTTTCCCATGTTTCTTGACAGATCATACCCAATTTTGAAAGGAACGATCCTTATGATGGTACAATTATTCTGTGAAAGTTTGAAGAGAATCCGATAAAAACTGTGGACTCTATTGCAGGAAAAGTTTCACGGACGGACGACAGACGGATGGACAGACGCACGCTCGCGGATGGGAAAAAGCCATCGCTATAGCTCTAGTGGCCTTCGGCCAGTAGAGCTAAAAATGATTTTTTGTTTTGTTTTATTGTTTTTCTTTGTAGTTTTACAGGAAATATCAGTTTTCATCACCAAGAATTTATCTTTTTTTTTTTAACATTGAATTTGAACTCTGGTAAATGAAATGGTGTTTGTAATAACATCCGCCATAATTCCCACTGCCTGAAAGTATGCAACAAATCTGGGTAGGTATAAAAAGCTGACCAACTCACTGCTGACCAGCTGACTGCTGACTGCTGACCAGCTGACCAATGAGGTATAAAAAGCTGACCAGTATTTTGCTGACCACTTATTTCACCACTTATTTAAGCTCCTTAGCCCACCATTAATCCTGCTTAAAAAGATGAAAAACCTCTTTTCCAACAGACAAAAAATATGAAAAAATATTCAAATTATGGAGAAAACATTAAATGTTTTAAAGAAAATATGATTATCTTCACATTACCATTAGTTATATTGTATTTATTTTTTTTTATTTTTTTTTATTATATCAACTTGTATACATTTATGAATCATAAATGGAAATTGTATTAAATTCAGAAATAACAATTTAAAAGAAAATAGAAATACTTATTCAAAAATACTATGAACATATTGAAGGATTTATAGCAGCTAATCAGTTTCTTGACCAAGAAAAAAATATTACCTATTCAATCATGGTAGCCTATTAAGATGATTAGTTGCTTCCTCATTTGATTATCAATTTGTTGTCACCATTATTACATGTATGTACTAACAAAACAGCTTTTAATACATATGCATTGTGTTCATTCATGTTTTCATTTTTTTTAAACTATATTTTTTTTAATTTTGACATTTTTTTTAGATTTGGAGAAGAAAAAGAATATCTATAGTTTGAGGCTTTGCACTTTCTATCATTTTCAATCTAGTCATTAAGCAATTTCCTTATAAAATTTCATGATTATCAATATAGGAATATAATGACAATGATTTTTCAAAAAAAAATCAAACCAGCAACCTTTGAAACATTATAAAAAAAAACCATGTTCTGCTGGTACATGAATAAAACATTTACACAACTTCTTCATTTTACACAATGTTTTCTAAATTGTTTTTCTTGGGGGGGGGGGGGAGTCAGATAGCATCATTGTGAGGGAATGGGTTAGGCTGAACAACAATTCCCATGATCTATCTTACAGTCAATCTTACATTGAATACCAATCATGCTGACCACATTTTTTCATTCTTTGCTGAACACATTTTTTAAAATTGCTAACAGATCTTTCTATCAGCTTTTTTTTTCTCTTATTTTTTGACAAATCTTGATGACCACAATTTATCACATTTGCTGAATAATATTCTTAGAATAGCTTGCAAATCTAGCTGACTTCAAAGACCTTGTTTAATCCTTTCCAATTCCTGTTTTTTTTTCATCCCTGTGGTTGTATACTTGATAAAACATTGTGGAAAAAGAAGAAATTGCTTCTAACAAGCAATTTCTTCTTTTTCCACAATATTTTCTACCCTACTAATTGATTGTTTTTCAAACAAAATCGACTTTAAATTGTTGTTTGCAAAACCTTTGAATTTGGACAGGTCTAACATTTTGAAAAACAGTAAAGGGATAAGGAATGTTGTGTGTTTGACTCCTACTGATAAGCTAATTGCCTTATCTTTATATCACACCAGGGGGGGGGGTAAACATCTTGTGTATTCCATTGCTCATCATGGTCAATATTGGTCAATATTATGCAATAGCTGCACCTTTGCTTTTATACAGGTGACACTTTGATAGAAAATCTGAGTAAATTTTTTATAAATGTTGTTTGTTTGTATTTAATTTTAATAAATGGTGCATCATGCTCAATGTCAAATTCTTGTGAGCCAGTAACTCCTTCTACAATTATTGAGGGGTTTCAATGAAATTTTCACTAAATATTTGTCATCATATGATTTAGTACATGTTATCAGCATTTTGTGATTTAATGCTAGCCCATGTCCAAATTCTTGTTTGCACAACTACTATTACAACTTGTAATGGATTATGATAAGAAATTGCGTGCTAGCAAATAAAAGTATTATCAGGGTTTTGTTGTTCCATTTTTATCATGCAAAAAACAAGACTAATTGTCTTCATTCTTGTTTGCATAACTAGTCCTACGCTACTTGATGGACTTTGATAAAGCCATTGAAAACCTGGTTTATTGCCATTTCTATCTTCATTATAACTACCAATATGGTGATGGTTTTAATAACCTATTTCAAATCACAAAAAATAAGATTGTACAAACCCAAAAAATTTGGTATATTAAACTCCAAAAATGATTCTGGGACTTAATTTTCTTTGGGCAGATAAAATTGAGAATAAAAGAGAAATGATGATTGGTCTGATTTTCAAGCTTTTTTCTCAATAGTTCATCTTTTCTCTTAGTGAATAAGAAAAAATATTTCAATTTGTAAATAAGTCAAAATGATAAGGAAAAAATTGAAACTTGTTTATCCTGGGACCGAAAATAATGAAAAGGAAAAAAGTATTTGCTGCTAGTTTTTTTCCTTTCACCTCAATCACGCCCGGTAATCTCGGGCTCCATCTCTTTTTGGAGAACAGTGCAAAATGGAGACAATGATACTTCCGATATGGAGCCAAGGACCGGAACTGAACAGAAAAGGTAAATAAAACAGTGCACCTCGCGTACAATTTGATCTCCTATTAACCTATTATACATTTTCCCAAAACGTCCAGAGTTTCATACCACATAGAAATGATTATATTATCCGTTGGCAATGATAGATTTCAAAAATAATTCCGTTTGTGAATAGAAACTTGAATCAAAGTTTGGACATCGGACCCGATCAAACACGAAAATGCGTGTTGAAATCGTTCAAATCCATGTAATCAACAGTTCTGAAAGATTTAAACGGCAATGTCTGTGAAATGAATGATAACCAGTTGATATACAATAATGTTACCACAAAGAACTGCGTTTTTCCTACCCATTTTGCGGATTTTCTTAGATGAGAAGGAGACCAGGATGCGGTGCGGGAGACAAGATTCAGAGGGAGAGGCGATGCATATAAAAGAATACAGTGAATGATTTTCTAGGATTGTAACTTTATGCATATTACAGGAAACTTTTTCTTTCCCTTTTACACAGTAAATGTGTCTCTCAGACTCTCTAGATCAGCCATATTTATATCTGGTCTATATTTTTCTCCTTTCTCCAAACTGACTTACCGGGCCACAATGGTGAATATAGAGTGAGCGCGTAATGATTTTTGTAAATCTATTCTAACGAAACATTATCAAAGAAAAGCAAATAGCTAATTTGAGAATTCAGGTCATCACAAAATTTGAAAAATACGCTAGGTTCTTAGAAATATGTATAGCGGAAGGAGTTCAGATCTGCAATAAACGGACCTTCTGTGCCTTATACGTTGTAAAAGCTCTATAACAACACCGGTGATTTATTAGAATTTTCACACTTCTTTAAAAAGGGGTGGGTGTTAATTACAGGCTACAGATGTTAAGACGGAAAAAAAGGGGGGCGAAGATTTACTTCGACTGCAAAGAGCAGGTGGTTCATGTACAGTATACATAGTATACAGTTAGTAACATCGTGAAATTGACATTTACATCGATCAAAACCATTCAAAATCACTCACACAGCGCTCCAATCTTACATTCCAAACACTCACTCAAACCATTAAAAAACGCTCAAAATAGTTCAGAAACATTTAACAACCGTCCAAAATGCGCAGCATTTCATTCAAATCGATAACAATTTTCCACAATTTTTACTGGCAGCTGTGGGTTTTAAAGCGTCTGGGGTAAAAATATCGCAAATTGGACGAAATTAGCGATCTTGGATTACATACTTTTAATTTGATTCAAAACTCGCTCCTCCCACTCATTCAATTTCATTCCGAAATCATTCCCAAATCCAAAAATTGTCAATTTCACGGTGTTTTTACTTTAGCAGTGAAGTTTTTTTTACCTTTTGACATAATCTAGGATACAGCGCCTTCTAAATATAAAGAAAAAAATCTTTAAGCAAACCAATTATCTAAGCATGAACAATCACAAAAGGGGACATTTGGTTTAGAACAGTTACATTCGCCCTCTATTGAATTCATTGTGCCAGTGATTTGTTTGGGATTGGGGTTTATTACAGGTTATAAGTTTTCCGAAAATCATACAAAAAGGGTCGGCTTTCACGTCCGATGAGGGGCTGGGGTTACATAAGAGTATGGAATTCTATTTGAAGTTTTACAGTACATTTATATATGCATTGCCTCTCCCTCTGAATCTTGTCTCCCGCACCGCATCCTGGTCTCCTTCTCATCTAAGAAAATCCACAAAAAGAGTAGGAAAAACGCAGTTCTTTGTGGTAACATTATTTTATATCAACACGTTATCATTCATTTCACAGTCATTGCCGTTTAAATCTTTCAGAACTGTTGATTACATGGATTTAAACGATTTCAACACGCATTTTCGTGTTTGATCGGGTCCGATGTCCAAACTTTGATTCAAGTTTCTATTCACAAACGGAATTATTTTTTAAATCTATCACCGCCAACGGATAATATAATCATTTCTATGTGGTATGAAACTCTGGACGTTTTGGGAAAATGTATAATAGGTTAATAGGAGATCAAATTGTACGCGAGGTGCACTGTTTTATTTACCTTTTCTGTTCAGTTCCGGTCCTTGGCTCCATATCGGAAGTATCATTGTCTCCATTTTGCACTGTTCTCCAAAAAGAGATGGAGCCCGAGATTACCGGGCGTGTCAATGTGTCTAGAAGCTGCAAGTTTTGCATCTCTTTCAAAAACAACAACAAAAAACCTGCTACTTATAGGTTTATTCCAGAATGTTGCATTATCTCCTATTCCCACACTTCAGTGTAAATTTAAATGTTGAGAAAGATCATGCAACCATTTATTCTACAACTTGCTTTTTAAGTCTTGAATTCTTTTTAACACTTTCCTGTTCAATCCCAGAGTTTTGTCTTCCTGAGATACAGCCATTATCAACATCACCCAAAGACACACAACCACACCTGATAAAAAACAGGGATTGAATAGGAGAGAGTTAACCACTTCCCAATCATTTCTACCTTTTTGGTCTTACAGCAAAAACTATTGAGAAAAAATTGTTGAAAATGAAGAAATTGCTTTTCACAATCAATTTCTTCCTTTTTTCACAATGTTTTATATCACAAAAGACCAATGTTATTAAAACACTATCACCTGAAAATATTGTCAGCAACTTCTTATAACTTGGACCAGTCTAAACATTTTTGTCGAAATGGGAATATTGATTGCTTGATTGAATGGGGTTTAACACTGCTTTAAACAGTATTTCAGTCATATTGCGTAGGCTGGAGCACCTAACAATGGATTCCTGGTATTTCTTACATCAGTACTACCACTACATCCTTTCCTAGCCTCCAGCTGCTTTCCCACTTAGGTTTAAGATTATTGGTGAGAGACAAATGTCTGAAAGAATGTCCCGCTGCCGGGGATCGAACCCATGACATCCCGTGATTGAAGATTAGAAGTCTGACGCGCTACCAACTGCTCTATGCTGGCAGCTTGAAATGGGTATAAGGAGATAACTGAAATTTATGATTTCAAAATGTATGCCTCTTGGATTTCTTCGTAAATAATATTAACTCATTCCCACAGGAACAATGTTTAGACTGGTTGAAGAAGTTGAAGACAACAATATGAAGCTAGTGACATCTGAAAAATCTTTTTGGGTAGAACACAATGTGAAAAATGAAGAAAATAAAGCGATTTCTTGAAAGACCTAAAAAGGCATAAAAAGGCAGGAATGTGTTTACGTGGTTGAGTAGACATGTTAATATAATTAGAAATAGAGACATAAAGATGAAGTCACAGGAATAAAGTAAGAAAAGAATTAGAGGTAGACACAAAAAGAAAATAAAGATTTTTTTTCTTTAAGTTAGTTGAATCATTTGAGTAACATTGAAAGAAAAGGAATATATATTTGTAACAAATAATTTTCTTCTTTAGCCCCAATATTCTCCTTGAATTCATTCTTCAGAATTTTAGAAAAAAAGAAATCAAGTAAGAGTTTGAGAAGTTTTCTTTCACATGAAAACACATATTCAACCCATTCCCACACAATGACGCTTTTAGTCTCCCCTGAAAGCTTTGGAAAACATTGTGGAGAAAGAAGAAATTGCTTGTTTTCTACCCTAATAGACAAAGATTTTGAAGATTTCATCAACTTAAATTTGTCGTCTGCAAATTCTATGAATTTGGACAGTTCCAAAATATCTTCGTTTGGGAATGGGTTATAAAAAAAACATAATTCACGTAGGCCTACTCCCATTACTGTGCCTTTTCCAAACTTGACATTTAGAGAAGCATTGAGAACTCAGTGCTTTTATGAGAAAGATTGTGTAGATCACTTTTATACCAAACCAGGAGTATATCTCTATGCAAAAATTGTTATAAATATTTGTTAAAAATTATTCTATTGTGAAAAAATTATATACTTTTATCTAATCTAAAACAGTATTTTTCTACAAAAAAAAAAAGTTATAAAAAAGGGAGGGGAAATAATCACATTAAGAAATGTCCATTGTTCAGCAAATTATTGTGAGTACATATGAATGTCATAAGGTCATTCATTATACTCTTCAAATTCAGACATTAACCCACTTCCACACAAGCCCTCCTTTTTACCATCCTCAAGCAATTTCTTCAATGTCCACAATGTTTCTACCCAAAAAGACAAACAATTTGAAGAATTTCATCACCTTAAAATTGTTGTCTGCATCTTCCTTGAATTTGGATCAGTCTAAAATATTCTTGTCTGGGAATGGGTTAATAGAATGGGAAAGGATGTTCATATCACTGTACATTTTTAGTGCGAAGGGTTTTCTGATAATCAGGGAATGGTGTTTATTTCTAGCTTGAAGGTGTCGGCTTTAATGACATAACTGACCAATAATATTGTAACATCGCTCAAAGTGCACTCTGATTGGCTTATTGGATTTGATTGACAAGTCCCTTCACTCTAAGAAACAAATAGCATGCAATGCTCTTTTCCTAATTAACCCATTACCAGACAGAAATCTTTTAGATTGGTCCAAATTGAAAGGAGTTGCAGATGACAATTTTAAGCTTATGAAATTCTACATTTAATCAATCTCTAGGTAGAGAACAATATGAAAAATGAACAAATTGCTTATTGCAAGTATGTCTTCATTTTAAACAATGTATTCCCAATATTGTACATTTGTATTTTTTGAGGCACACCAAAAATCATGATTGTGAAGGAATGGGTGAAAAAGCTTATAATTTCATAACTCTGTTTTTTTCACTAATTATTTTCATTTCTCTTTTTTGGGGTTGTTAATTGTACCTGTGCTAATTTAAGAGAGAGAAATGGAGGGAGAGAGAAGGGGGAGAAAGACAGAGAGGGGGGGGGGGCTTTGACTGGTTGTTTGGTACAACAATGTAGTATCATTGCTTATGTTTTAATCCCATATTTGGACTCAATGAAGAAAATTAGTCTGAAAAAAAGAAGGAAAAAATATTTGTTACCTTGTTTTACAATGTTACTTCTATCCATAAATTGTACTAATAAAGTAGTGACCTTTCAGGACCAGTCTTAAAACTGTTTTCTAGTAATGCATTTATTAAATCACAGTGGCGTCAAATCAGTTTGTACACATTTGAATGCCAAGGACAGGCCCCCATACACATTTTCACCAGATTAAGTATGATGTCATTAACCTTTCATTGATTCTTGACTTACCTAGAGAATAAACATGTCATACAGCACATCTTTTTGATTGGACAAGAGATGTTAATTGCCAGTTGACCATAAGCTTTGCTAATTTGAATTATACTATATCTATATTGTCATTTGATTCTGATAAATTGCATCAGTCTAGTTTGGAGTCAAATATAAAATAAAAAACGAATGAAAAACAATTTGAATGAATAATGCATGAATATTCTTTCTCTAATTTGGATATTGGAAAAATAAATCTTGGGTAAGGTAACTGTTCTGAATTGTTCAACAAATAAGACAAACTTATCCTCATAGAAGAGGTAATCAAGATAATTTTGATAAGAAATAATCGGTCAGCAAGTCTTGTCTGTAGTTTTCTTCATTTAACTCTGGTCAGCAGATTAATTGATTAAACCATTACCAGACGGTAAAATTTAAGACTGGTTCAAATTGAAAGGCATTACAGGCGACAATTAAAAGTTAATGAAATTTTAGATGTTTCAATTTTTAGGGTAGAAAACATTTTGGAGAATGAAGCAATTGGTTGCTGCAAGTAATTTCTTAATTTTCCACAATGTTTTTCAAATTGTTTTTCTAGCGGGGCATCGAAAGGTGTCATTGTGTGTGAATGGGTTAATCTGTTCCCACACAGTAAAACTTTAGACCAGTCTAAATTGAAAGAAGTTGCAGACAACAAAGTTTATGAAAATAAAGATTGTTCAACTTTCTTGATAGAAAACATTGTGTGAAATGAAGAAATTGCTTGTTACAAGCAATTTCTTCATTTTAGACAATGATTTTTGAATCATTTTTACAGAGGGGCGTCCGAAAGCGTCAGTGTGAGATTGGGTTAATGAGTGGGGTCAGCCGTTTTACTCTGGTCAGCAAATTTGGTAAGCAGATCATTTGTCAACTGGTCAGCAATTCAGGTCAGAAATTAAGTTAATCACCAAAATATTTGGTCTGAAAGTTTGGTCAGAAATGTTCATTGGTCAGCAAATTTGTCACCAGATAGTTTGTCAGCAATTTTTTATTGGTCAACAAATTTCAGTCAGCAAGTCTGGTCAGTGATTGTTCAGCATATTATTAGGTCAGCAGGACTGGTCAGCTATTTTACATTGGTCAGCAAACCTTGTTACCATGTTTTTTGGTCAGCAAGGGAGGTCAGAAATTTCATTGGTCATCAGAATAATTGTCGAGAAAGTCCAGTCAGCAATTTTCATTGATCATCAAATATTTGGTCAGCAAGTCTGGTCAGCAGTTTTACATTGGTCATCGCAAATTATTTCATCATCAAGTCTTGTCAGCAATTTGTACTGGAAAAAGTCTGGTCAACCCATTTACATTGGTCAGCAAATCTTGTTAGCATATAATTTTGTCAGAAATTTTTGATGATCAGCATTGCTAGTTAGCAACTTTAATTTGTCATTAAATTTGGTCTACAAGTCTAGTCAGCAAATTTTATTGGTCAGCAAGTCCGACCAGTTTATTTGTTCAGCATATTAAAAGGTCAGCAGGGCTGGTCAGCTATTTTACAACAGTCAGCAAATCTTGTTAGCAATCTTTTTGGTCAGGAAGTCAGATCAGAAATTTCATTGGTCAGCAAATTTGGTCAAAAGAATTATTGTTCAGCAAGTCTTAGTTAGCAATTTAATTGCTCAGCGAGTTTGGTCAGCATATGATTTAGTCAGAAAGGTCTGGTCAGCTTTTTTACATTGGTCAGCATTTGGTTATCAAGTCTAGATAGTGATTTTCATTGCTCAGCAAATTTTGTCAACTGATATTTTGTAGCTAGTCTGGTCAGCAATTTAACACTGGTCAGCAAATTCAGTCAGCTTATTAATTCATAATTGAGTCCAGTCAGCCATTTGTATTGGTCAGCATATTAGGTTAGCATATTATTTAGTCAGCAAAGTCTGGTCAGCTATTTTACATTTGTCAGTGATTCTGGTCAGCAGATTGTTTGGTCAGCAAGTTGAGTCAGCCATTTTAATTGGGTAGGTATAAAAAGCAGACCAAACCCTGCAGACCCGCAGACTGCAGACCAGCAGACTGCAGACCAAAGGGGTATAAAAAGCAGACCCAGTCCCTGCAGACTGTATATACTGATATTGATTTAGAAGACACTATTATATAATATTGGATAATGTGAGAAAGTAGAAGTGACATGGGGTTATTAGCAGAGAATATAGTAATTTGATCAGAATTGGTACATCATCATGTATATAGTGGACACATTATATTACAGAAGTTTTTGACTATTCAAGTTTATTTGATCATGAATGGTTTTTCATTGTTGTTGTTATTTTTGTGGGATTTGTGTGTGGGTTTTTTGTTGTTTTTATATATATATAATTTTTTTTTTTTTTTTGGGGGGGGGGGATAATTTTTAAAACTGATTCTTTTAGCACAGTAGTTCTAAAGTTAAATCTATTAAATGCATAAACCTGACTGACTTCATTTTCTCTTCATAAAAGTCTAGTATTTTCCGTTTGAAAAAAATGAGAATGTAAGTCCAAATGTGAATTTTTCCTTTTCTTATGATGTTTAAAAAGGGTTTATTCCTTAACAAACTTTCTTCTTAATCTACAATATATTTTTTTATCTAAATTATAACAAAGAAAACTAGGTATAACAAAAAACATTCATAAACATTTACAGGAATTTAGAGTTGCATAAATATGGACTATAACCAAATTTCATTTTGTTATTGTTTTGTTTTGTTATTCTTTATGGTTGATGGCACTATTACTAATAAGATTTTGCTCAAACACAATTAACCCATTCCCACACAATGAAATTTAGACCAGTCCAGACTCAAAGAAGTTGCAGACAACAATTTGAAGTTGATCAAATCTTCATAATCTTTGTCTTTTAGTGTAGAAAACATTGTAGATAATGAAGAAATTGCTTGTAAAAAGCAATTCCTCCATTCTCCACAATGATTTCAAAAGCTTTCATATTGAGGGGCGTTTAAAAGCATCATTGTGTGGGAATGGGTTAACATACTGGTAATACTCTACACAATTTAACTAACATAGAATAGGGACAAGCTTCAACAACAACAAGATAGGTCTTATAAAGGGATAATAACTGGCAAGGTGAGATACTTGTTGACCCCAAATTCGTGGACCATTCTAAGTAAAGTGAGGACCAAAATATAATTTTGATTTTCTTCAATATCAAACAGTTTAAACAAGTCAAAAAATGTTCAAACAGAAATTGTATAGTATTTGAAGGATTATTCATGTGAAAGAGTATGATAAGGCCATCTTTTCATAAGAATCAACACTGTAAATATCGTGGACAGTATTCTGCAGACCACTCTTTTGAATTCTGCAGACCAGGTTGACATCTTGTATAATGGATAAACCCCATAAATCACTTCATACTGTGTATTAACTTATTGTTCTTTATGGAATTGGCACTGTTCCAAAAGGGAATTTTGCCCATACAGAATTTGCCCCATCCCCAACTTGATTTAGAACTAAAAAAGACAAGCTTCAACAACAACAAAATTTATAATCAATTCTTATGTAGAAATCTAGATTATGTTGTTTCCAATTGGGTAATCTTATTCATTACAGTAGTTTGTCTAAAAAGGGGGATAATAACTGGTTAGGTGAGAAGCATGTTGACCCAAAATGTGTGGACAATACAAATTAAAGAGAAGACAAAATACTACTTGTGATTTTCTTCAATATCAAACTCTTTGAAGAAGTCAAAAATGTTATAATAGAAATGTTTTGGTATTTTTAGCAATTTTCATGTGAATAGTATGATTAGGATATCCTTTCATTTGAATCAACACTATAAAATATTGTGGACTGTATTCTGCAGACCACTCTTTTGAATTCTGCAGACCTAGTTGACATTTTGTATAATGGATTAATCCCCCCAAAATTCTGCAGACCTAGTTGACATTTTGTATAATGGATTAATCCCCCCCAAAATTCTGCAGACCTAGTTGACATTTTGTATTATGGATTAATCCCCCAAAAAATCACTTCATACTGTGTTTTAATTTATTGTTCTCTGATTAAGGGGATAATAACTGGTTAAGTGAGAAGCATGTTGACCAAAAATGTGGGGACCATTCTAAGTAAAGTGAGGACCAAAATCTAATTTTGATTTTCTTCAAACACTTTAAACAAGTCAAAAAATGGTCAAATAGGTATTGTATAGTATTTCTAGCAATTTTCATGTGAAAAAGTATGACTTAGATATCTTTTCATAAGAATCAACACTGTAAATATTGTGGACTGTATTCTGCAGACCACTCTTTTGAATTCTGCAGACCAGGTTGACATGGATAAACCCCATAAATCACTTCATACTATGTATTAACTTATTGTTCTTTATGGAATTGGCACTGTTCCAAAAGGGAATTTTGCCGATACAGAATTTTCCCCATTCCTAATTTTATTTGGAACTCAAAGGACAGGCTACAACAACAACAACAACAACAATTCCTATCATTCCTTTTTTAGACATCTTCATTATGATGTTTTCAGTTTGGTTATAAATATTATTCTTTGCAGCAGTTTGTCTATTGAGGGGATAATAACTGGTTAGATGGGTAACATGTTGACCCAAAAATGTGTGGACCATTGTCAGAAAAGAGAGGACCAAAAACCAATTGTGATTTTCTTCAATATCAAACATTTTAAAGAAGTAAAAAATTGTTCAAATAGGAAATGTTTAGTATTTAGAGCAATATTCATGTGAAAAGGTATGATCTAGATATCTTTTAGTAAGAATCAACAGTGTTAAATATTGTAGACCACATTCTGCAGACCACTGTTTTGTATTCTGCAGACCAAGTTGACATCTTGTATAAAGGATTAACCCCCATAAATCACTTCATACACTGTATCAACTTATTGTTCTCTACGGATTTGGCACTGTTCCAAAAGAGTATAATGCCCATACAGAAATTGCCTCATTCCCAATTTTATATGGAACTATAAAGGACAGGCTACAACAACAACAACAACAATTCCAATTATTCCTTATGTAGAAATCTTGATTAAGATGTTTCCAATTTGGTTATAAATATTATTCTTTGCAGCAGTTTGTCTATTAAGGGGACAATAACTGGTGAGGTGAGAAACATGTTGACCCAAAAATGTGTGGACCATTGTAAGAAAAGAGAGGACCAAAAACCAGTTGTGATTTTCTTCAATATCAAACATTTTAAAGAAGTAAAAAATTGTTCAAATAGGAAATGTTTAGTATTTAGAGCAATATTCATGTGAAAAGGTATGATCTAGATATCTTTTCATAAGAATCAACACTGTAAATATTGTGGGCCATATTCTGCAGACCACTGTTTTGAATTCTGCAGACCTGGTTGACATCTTGTATAATGGGTTAACCTCCATAAATCACTTCATACTGTGTATCAACTTATTGTTCTCTATGAATTTGGCACTGTTCCAAAAGAGTATTATGTTCATACAGAATTTGCCAAATTCCAAACTTCATCTGGAACTAAAGGGTAGGCTACAACAACAACAATTCCAATCATTCCTTATGTAGAAATCTTGATTAAGATGATTCCAATTTGGTTATAAATATTATTCTTTACAGCAGTTAGTCTATTAAGGGGACAATTACTGGTGAGGTGAGAAAACTATTGACCCAACAAAGTGTGGACCATTGTAAGAAAAGAGAGGACCAAAAACCAGTTGTGATTTTCTTCAATATCAAACACTTTAAAGAAGAGAAAAATTGTTCAAATAGGAATTGTATAGTACTTTAGCAATATTCATGTTAAAAGGTATGATCAAGATTACCTTTGACAAGAATTCACTGTGTTTAATATTGAGGACCACATTCTGCAGACCACTGTTTTGTATTCTGCAGACCAAGTTGACATCTTGTATAAAGGATTAACCCCCATAAATCACTTCATGCTGTGTATCAAATTATTGTTCTCTATATGGATTTGGCACTTTTCAAAAAGAGTTTGATGCCCATACAGAAATTGCCTAATGCCTATACAGAAATTGCCTCATTCCCAACTTGATTTGGACCTAAAAAGGACAGGCTACAACAGCACAAATAATTCCAATCATTCCTTATGCAGAAATCTTGATTATGATTTTTCCAATTTGGTTATATATATAATTCTTTACAGCAGTTTGTCTTTTTAGGGGACAATAACTTGTGAGGTGAGAAACATGTTGACCCAAAAGTGTGTGGACCATTGTAAGAAAAGAGAGGACCAAAAACCAATTATGATTTTCTTCAATATCAAACATTTTAAAGAAGTAAAAAATTGTTCAAATAGGAAATGTTAAGTAAAGTCAGCAATATTCATGTGAAAAAGTATGATCTAGATATCTTTTAATAAGAATCAACAGTGTTAAATATTGTGGACCACATTCTGCAGACCACTGTTTTGTATTCTTCAGACCAAATTGACATAATTGTATAAAGGATTAACCCCAATAAATCACTTCATACTGTGTATCAACTTATTGTTCTCTATGGATTTGGCACTGTTCCAAAAGAGTATAATGCCAATACAGAAATTGCCTCATTCCCAACTTTATATGGAACTAAAAAGGGCAGGCTACAACAACAACAACAATTCCAATAATTCCTTATGGAGAAATCATGAATATGATGATTCCAATTTGGTTATAAATATTATTCTTTGCAGCAGTTTGTCTATTAAGGGGACAATTACTGGTAAGGTGAGAAACCTGTTGACCCAAAAATATGTGGACCATTGTAAGAAAAGAGAGGACCAATAACCAATTGTGATTTTCTTCAATATCAAACATTTTAAAAAAGTGAAAAATTGTTCAAATAGGAAATGTTTAGTATTTTGAGCAATATTCATGTGAAAAGGTATGATCTAGATATCTTTTAATAAGAAACAACAGTGTTAAAAATTGTGGACCACATTCTGCAGACCACTGTTTTGTATTCTGCAGACCAAGTTGACATCTTGTATAAAGGATTAACCCCCATAAATCACTTCATACTGTGTATCAACTTATTGTTCTCTATGGATTTGGCACTGTTCCAAAAGAGTATAATACCCATACAGAAATTGCCTCATTCCCAACTTTATATGGAACTATAAAGGGCAGGCTACAACAACAACAACAATTCCCATTATTCCTTATGTAGAAATCTTGAAAATGATGTTTCCAATTTGGTTATATATATTATTCTTTGCAGCAGTTTGTCTATTAAGGGGACAATAACTGGTGAGGTGAGAAACATGTTGACCCAAAAATGTGTGGACCATTGTAAGAAAAGAGAGGACCAAAAAACCAATTGTGATTTTCTTCAATATCAAACACTTTAAAGCAGTAAAAATTGTTCAAAAGGAATTATATAGTATTTTATGCAATATTCATGTGAAAATGTTTAAATGAGATATCTTTTTACAAGAATCAACAGTGTTAAATATTGTGGACCACATTCTGCAGACCACTGTTTTGTATTCTGCAGACCAAGTTGACATCTTGTATAAAGGATTAACCCCCATCACTTCATACTGTGTATCAACTTATTGTTCTCTATGGATTTGGCACTTTTCAAAAAGAGTATTATGCTCATACAGAATTTGCCCCATTCCAAATTTTATTTAGAACTAAAAATGGCAGGCTACAACAACAACAACAACAACAATTCCAATCATTCCTTATGTAGAAATCATGAATATGATGATTCCATTTTGGTTATAAATATTATTCTTTGCAGCACTTTGTCTATTAAGGGGACAATAACTGGTGAGGTGAGAAACATGTTGACCCAAAAATGTGTGGACCATTGTAAGAAAAGAGAGGACCAAAAACCAGTTGTGATTTTCTTCAATATCAGACACTTATATAGACACCTTATCGGTGTTTCCATTTCTGAGCTTAATATATTTTAGTTAACCCATTCCCCTACAACAAAATTTTAGACTGGTTCAAATTGAAAGAAGTTGTGACATATTCAAGTTGATGAAATTTATTTTTGTGTGTGTGTCTTTGGATAGTAAGAATCGTTGATAATGTACAGATTGCTTGAAACAAATAATTTCTTCATTTTCCACTATCTTTAATGAAGCATTGTCCTTGATGGGCGTCGAAATTTTTTATTCTGTCGGAAATGGGTTAAGAATTTTTGCTTGTCTGGTAACACAATCGTGGTTAATACAGCCTATTCAAGCTGCAGTAGCTATGTTTAAACCAACAAATTTACCTTTTTGTTACATGACCATTTATTCTCAAAAGTATGGACATTAAATAACAGAGTTGAGCTTCTTGTCAGAGCTTAGTAGGCGTGGTCAGTAATTTGTTGATTTGCATTATATAGAAATGTTGGTATTGATAAATGGTTATGTATTTCCTGTCTTCACCTTGTGTTGCAAGAAATACATTTAAACTCAAGTTCACTGATGGCAATATTATTTTGAATGTCACAACAATTTTTATGAAACCATTTCATACAAGTACAAGTACAACATTGTATCATGTCATCCACACATTCAGGTAAATTGCTGTAACAATAGTTTAATATTTTGATTACTTTATTTTTTTTCTTCTTACGAAGTGTCATGATTTTTGTTGTCAATGGGAATTCTGACATTTGATTGTTTTCAAGACAGTTTATTAAATGTAAAGGTTTGTATCATAAGTTACATTTGGATTTACTACCCCATTTAAACAGTAGGCTACTTGATGGGCTATAGCAAAAAGGCCACAATTTGTGTTTCCAACTTGTTTTTGTGTTTCTGGTATTATTATAGATAATTCATCTTTACCAATACCATACAACATAGACAATTGGATTTTCAAGCCATTCGGGATGATGTTATCGTCTGGCCGTTCAGTGCCTAAGCTATCAAATAGGTAAACATCGTTCTTTTCATCCAAAAAGGAGACAACCCAATGATCTTTGTGTGTATGATGGACTTGCACAGCAGGTGGCACAACAGGGGCCATAAACTTAGCAATAATCCATCTTTTTTCCTTGTCACAAAAGTATGGCACCCTCTCTGGTAGTTGCAACCCATTAATTTTGTCAGAAAAATGGTTCCTTAATACAATAATTACAGCTTCTATGTGATTGGAAGTAAGTTTTTGGTCATTCATGATGTCATTTTTATCTTTAGCTCCTAAATACAGATGTGGCAGCCAACCTTCATTTTGTACATGAGAATCCAATCGATAATCATTTGAACACTCAATGAAATCTTTCACAGATTCATATTCTTGTGAGGAAAACCTTAACTTCTTTTTTGAATTTTGAATATCATCTGGTATTGTAATTTTTCATTTACGTTTCAATATAGATCTAGGCGTTTCGCGTTTTGGTGTTGAAGAGCTTAAAATGTTTTGTTCTTGATCAGGCGATAAAGGGAACTTATTTTCGCTTGCACAGGAATCATTATACAAGATGTCAACTTGGTCTGCTGAATTCAAAACAGTGGTCTGTAGAATACAGTAAACAATATTATACAGTGTTGATTCTTATTAAAAGATATCTAGATCATACCTTTTCACATGAATATTGCTTAAAATACTAAACATTTCCTATTTGAAATTTTTTTGGCTTCATCAAAGAGTTTGATATTGAAGAAAATCACAATTTGTTTTTGGTCCTCTCTTTTCTGTCAATGGTCCACATATTTTGAGATTAACATGGTTGTTGGTCCTCTCTTTTCTCACAATGGTCCACACATTGTTGGGTCAACAGGTTTCTCATCTCACCAGTTATTGTCCCCTTAATAGACAGACTGTTGCAAAGAATAATATTTATAACCAAATTGGAAACATCATAAACAAGTTTTCTGCATAAGAAATGATTGGAATTGTTGTTGTTGTCCTAGCCTGCCCTTTTTAGGTTGGGATAAATAAAGTAAATAAAGTTGGGAATAGGGCAAATTCTGTATGGGCATAATACTCTTTTGGAACAGTGCCAAATCCATAGAGAACAATAAGTTGATACACAGTGTAAAGTGATTTATGGGGGCTAACCCATTATACAAGATGTCAACTTGGTCTGCAGAATTCAAAACAGTGGTCTGCAGAATATGGTCCACAATATTATACAGTGTTGATTCTTGTTGAAATATATCTAAATCATACCTTTTCACATGAATATAGCCTAAAATACTAAACATTGCCTATTTGAACATTTTTTGACTTCTTCAAAGAGTTTGATATTGAAGAAAATCACAAACGGTTTTTGGACTTTTTTCTTACAATGGTCCACACATTTTGGGGTCAACATGTTTCTCGCCTCACCACTTATTGTCCCCTGAATAGACAAACTGCTGAAAAGAATAATGTTTCTAACCAAATTGGAAACATCATAATCAAGATTTCTGCATTAGGAATGATTGGAATTATTATTGTTGTTGTTGTTGTTGTTGTTTTAGGTCCAAATAAAGTTAGGAATAGGAAAATTATGTATGGGAGTACCCGTAAAACTCTTTTGGAACAGTGCCAAATCCATAGAGAACAATAAGTTGATACACAGTATGAAGTGATTTATGGGGGTTAACCCATTATACAAGATGTCAACCTGGTCTGCAGAATTCAAAACAGTGGTCTGCAGAATATGGTCCACAATATTTACAGTGTTGATTCTTATGAAAAGATATCTAACTCAAACTTTTTCACATGAATATTGCTAAAAATACTATAAAACTTCTATTTGAACATTTTTTGACATCTTTAAAGTGTTAAAGTTTGAAGAAAATCAACATTACATTTTTGGTTCTGTCTTTACTAAGAAAGGTCTACACATTTTTGGGTCTGCATGTTTCTAACCTGACCAGTTATCATCCCCTTAATAAGAGAACAATAAGTAAATACACAGTATGAAGTAATTTTTTGGGGGTTAATCCATTATACAAATTGTAAACTTGGTCTGCAGAATTCCAAAGAGTGGTCTGGAGAATACGGTCCACAATATTTTATGGTGTTGATTCTAATGAAAAGATATCCTAATCATACCATTTCACATTAATATTGTAAAAAATACCAAAACATTCCTAATTGAACATTTTTTGACTTCTTCAAAAAGTTTCATATTGAAGAAAATCACAATTAGTTTTTGTCTTCTCTTAACTTAGAATGGTCCACACATTTTTGAGTCAACATGCTTCTCACCTAACCAATAATTATCCCCTTAATATACAAACTGCTGTAAAGAATAATATTACCCAATTGGGAACAACATAATCCATATTTCTACTTCAGGAATTATGATAAATGTTGTTGTTGAACCTTGTCTTTTTTAGTTATAAATCAAGGTGGGGATTGGGCAAATTATGTATGGGCACAATTCTCTTTTGGAACAGTGCCAATTCCATAAAGGACAATAAGTTAATACACAGAATGAGGTGATTTATGGGGTAAACCCATTATACAAGATGGCAACCTGGTCTGCAGAATTCAAAACAGTGGTCTGCAGAATACCGTCCACAATATTTACAGTGTTGATTCTCATGAAAAGATATCTAACTCATACTTTTTCACATGAATATTCCTAAAAATACTATACAATTTCCATTTGAACTTTTTTTGACTTCTTTAAAGTGTTTGAGTTAGAAGAAAATCAAAATTAGATTTTGGTCCTCACTTTACTTAGAATGGTCCACACATTTTTTGGTCAACATGTTTCTCACCTTGCCAGTTATTATCCCTTTATAAGACAAAATGTTTTTTTTGTTGTTGTAGTTTGTCCATATTCTATGTTAGTTTAATTTGTGTAGAGTATTACCAGTAGGTTAATTGTGAATGAGCAAAATCTTATATGTAATAGTGCCCTTAACCATAAAGAATAACAAGTTAAATCACAATAAGATGTGATTCATGGGTTTTAGCCTCCATACAACTAATACAAGATGTCAAGCTGTTCTGCAGCATCCGAAACAATAGTCTGCAAAATTTGGTCCACAAGTTTCAAAGTGTTGATTCCTATGAAATTTGGTTATTGTTGATATATCTGCAAATCTAAATTGCTGCAAATGCTTATGAAAGTTTTTTCTAATAGCTAGTTTTCGTTGTTATAATTTAGATAAAAAAATATATCGTAGATTAAGAAGAAAGTTTTGTAAAGGCATAAACCCTTTTTGAACATCACAAGAAAAGGGAAAATTCACATTTGGACTTACATTCTCCTTTTTTTAAATGGAACAAACTAGACTTTTATGAAGAGAAAATGAAGCCAGTCAGGTTTATGCATAAAATAGATTTAACTTAGAACTACTGTGCTAAAAATTCACCTTTAAAATTAACCCCCCCCCCAAAAAAAAAAAAAAAATAAAAAAAATAAAAAAATTATAAAAACAAAAAAAAAAAAACACACACACACAAAAATAACAACAGGGGCAACAACAACAAAATGAAAAACCATTTATGATCAAATAAACTTCAATAGTAAAAAACTTCTGTCATATAAAGTGTCCATTATACACATGGTGATGTACCAATTCTGATCAAATTACCATATTCTCTGCTAATAACTCCATGTCATTTCTACTATCTCACATTATCCAATATTATGTAATAGTGTCTTCTAAATCAATATTGTATATACAGTCTGCAGGGACTGGGTCTGCTTTTTATACCCCTTTGGTCTGCAGTCTGCTGGTCTGCAGTCTGCTGGTCTGCAGGGTTTGGTCTGCTTTTTATACCTACCCATTTTTATTGGTCAACAAATTTGGTCAGCAAGACTGGTCAGCTACTTTTCTCAGCATATCATTAAGTCAGCAGAGCTGATAATCAAGTCTACTTAGTGATTTTCATTGCTCAGCAAATTTTGTCAACTGATATTTTGTAGCTTATCTGGTCAGCAATTTAACACTGGTCAGCAAATTCAGTCAGTATATTAATTTATAGTTGAGTCTGGTCAGCAATGTGTATTGGTCATCAAATTTGGTCAGCATATTATCTAGTCAGCAAAGTCTGGTCAGCTTTTTTACATTTGTCAGCGAATCTGGTCAGCAGATTATTTTATCAGCAAGTTTAGTCAGCTCTTTCAATTGGTCAGCAAATTTGGTTAGCAAGTCTGGCCAGCTAAATTTGTCAACATATCATTAGGTCAGCAGGGCTGATTATCAAGTCTAGTGACTTATTTTCAATGCTCGGCAAATTTTGTCAACTGATATTTTTTAGCTAGTCTGGTCAGCAATTCCACACTGGTCAGCAAATTCAGTCAGCTTATTAATTCATAATTGAGTCCAGTCAGCAATTTGTATTGATCAGCAAATTTGGTCAGCATATTATTTAGTCAGCAAAGTCTGGTCAGCTATTTTACATTTGTCAGTGAATCTGGTAGTCAGATTATTTGATCAGCAAGTTTAGTCAGCCAGTTTTATTGGTCAGCAAGTCTGGTCAGCTAATTTTGTCAGCATATCATTAGGTCAGCAGAGGTGATAATCAAGTCTAGTAAGAGATTTTCATTGCTCAGCAAATTTTGTTCACTGATATTTTGTATTTAGTCTGGTCAGTAATTTAACACTGGTCAGCTAATTCAGTCAGCATATTAATTCATAATCAAGTCTGCTCAGCAATTTGTATTGGTCATCAAATTTGGTCAGCATATTATTTGGTCAGCAAAATCTGGTCCGCTATTTTACATTTGTCAGTGAATCTGGTCAGCAGATTGTTTGGTCAACAAGCTTAGTCAGCCATTTTTAATAGTCAGCAAATTTGGTTAGCAATTCTGGCCAGCTAATTTGGTCAGCATATCATTAGATCAGCAGGGCTGATAATCAAGTCTACTAAGTGATTTTTATTGCCCAGCAACTTTTGTCAACTGATATTTTGTATTTAGTCTGGTCAGCAATTTAACACTGGTCAGCAAATTCGGTCAGCATATTAATTCATAATCGAGTCTGGTCAGCAAATTAGGTCAGCATGTCATTCAGTCAGCAAAATCTGGTCAGCTATTTTACATTTGTCAGTGAATCTGGTCAGCAGATTATTTGGTCAGCAAGTTAAGTCAGCCATTTAAGGTTAAAAACATTGTGAGAAAAGGAGAAACTGTTAGAAACAATTTCTCCTTTGTATACAATGTTTCTTATAATTGTACTTTGACAATGTATATCAATAGAGGAACATTTGGTTATCAGCTAACCTATTACTACACATTACCATAGATAACAATTATGGGAAAAGGGAAATTATTATAACTACCATTTTCCCCTTTTCATACAATGTTTTCAACTCTATATGGTACTTGTACTTGTTTTTTATTCATTTTTTAAGTATAATCTATGCAGCATCTTGCATTTTGGACCACTCTTCAAAATTTGTTGTCTGGATTGATAATAAATATAAATGGCTAAAATTTGAATTTGTACATAGATAACTTCTTTTAAGGAAAAGGTTTAAAAACAATAAATTGGTCATTCATACCATGTGCATGTATATCAAAGTTAATGAACAACAGATTTGGAAAAGTATGCAAATGTCATTTCAATTAAAGAAAAAATGATATATTAAGAACAACAACAAAAAATTAAAGGTTTATATTAAGTTGCTAGAATATTTCTAAAAAATCTTTTACTTTATTTCTAAAAATTCTTTTACTTTACAAAAACTACTTTTCCCCCAAAAAAAAAAAGATTCAAAAATTTCCTTGAAACAACCTATAAAGAATTTACCTAATTGTACCATTACCTCTTGTGTCAAAATATTATACATAAAATAATACAGCATAAAGGGTGGGTGAAGGAGTTAAAATAAGTGGTGAAATAAGTGGTCAGCAATTTACTGGTCAGCTTTTTATACCCAATGGTCAGCCAGTCAGCTGGTCAGCAGTCAGCGGTCAGCAGTCAGCTTTTTATACTTACCCAACAAATCTTGTCAGATTGATGGAATAAACATGATGTGCAACAAAAAACAATAGAATCTTGAGAAGGGAAAGGGTTTGATTTCAATTATCTCTAATAAGACTAATGTTGAGTGTATACAAGGGCTTGCAACCATCCAATCAGAGGTACAAATAAAGCATGTATGCCTAACCAAACACCCTTGATTTACGATCGGAGGGCCACTGATAAGCAGTTATATGATTGATTAACTGTCCACTAATTTGATAGCCCTTAGGCGATTGAGGCCTATCATAACTAGGTACCTTCCCATATTTTCCACTTTGATCAGCAACTCAGGGGAAGTTTTATAAAACAAGATGACTACTTCACCTGAGTTGCCCACTCTGCAGAGCCCACTTTGTTGTTATAGATTGCTCTTTTGAAGTGCACATACATTCCGATTTTCAAAGTTTTTGGACAAAGACACAGACCGAAACCTGGCCATGCAAATACCTTTAGATTTCACCAAAAACAGCCCAGCTAAAAATGCAGTGATTTATGAGTTGCTTATATCTGTATTGAGAATTTCCATCAAAATCTGCATGTATGTGTGATTTCAGTCCTAGCTTAGAATGCTGTGCTAGAGATTAAACCTGAAATCAATAAGCTGAAACATGGGAATTAAAAGTCAACTTTCCATCGAGCTAATGGTGAATGGAATATGGACAGATGGACGCATACTACAACCAAGCTGCACAGCGTGCTGCGGTAGATCTTCTACAATCTTGGGGGAAAATGAGCTCATTTTGCAAATCAAATTAATGTCTCGGAAAAAATTTTTATAATACAAACCTTAGAGAGATAAATATGGAACCAAATCAGATAATCTAATGATGAGTTGTCACTCACAGACTTGATAATCTGTTATGGATAAAGACGCTTGAATCTGCTCTTAAATCATAAGTACCTGAGAAACAGGCGCTTTCATGACCGGGTTTGATCAGATACTCTTCAATTCGGAGTTGTAAGATATAAGCTGGTTTAATGATTTGGCTGAAATATTTAAGGTTCATGAGCAAGTCAGGCTATAAGAGTATCTTTCTATTCATATCAATTGTTATACGAATCATCTTAATATTTAAATCTCTTACAGTTATACCAGACTAAGTCGATGCATCTAAGGGAGATAATCAAAGGTCCAATTCGTCCCCCGAATTGTTCGCGACAATCACCATCTTACAATCGTCGACTTTGCTTACATACAAATTCAAACTTTAAGGTTGGAACAGTCAGAGATTTAGTTGTCTAGTAACAGGCTAATTGGTAATACAGTTTATAAGTTTATCAAGTGCCTTATGTATTGAGTTTCACAGTCAATCAAGAGATTATTTTCCTCATGATTATGGCTAGATGTTAGTTTTTGATATGCATTGTTTGTAACTTTCCTCAGTTATGATGTTCATGTATTTTTTTACTTGTAACCCAGTTAGGGGCAAATTAGTAAAACTTTGACATATAAGTAGGCAATATTTGCCTTTGTTGATGCTTTTGTACCATATCTTCTTTAGTTATACTGTTTCTGCCTAGAGCATGGCATGTTTGTTAAACTTGACCTTATTTTGTTTCCAGACAGATTTAGTCTACTTTTCAGGTGATAAGATCACATTATCAGGGAGAGAGTTCCAAGTGTTAACTACACAATTGTTAAAGTAAGTACTTCTTGAATCCGGGTCCGTTCGCCCTAAAACAAAATGTCTTCCAGGTATATCGGACCATAATATTGTCTCTATTTTTGCAGATACAAAGCCACAGATGACAAAACAACAACCTAGACAGGTTCATCTGTACAAAAAAGCTGACTGGGGTAGCTTTAAAATCTACATGGAGCAAGTTAAAAATGAAATTCTGAAAGATCATCACTCTAATTCTGTTGAAGAAATTTGGTTAAAATTTTCAGATGCAATCTCCACAGGTATCGAGAAGTTTGTTCCAACAAAACGACTTGGCCACAAGAGATCTCTTCCATGGATTACACAGCCTATAAAACGCCTTATCAGAAAAAGGGATCAACTCTATTTCAGATTGAAGAAAGAAGGAAACAACAAGATGAAGACTGCTCTCAAGGCTCTAAAAAGAAATATCAAAAATCAAATAAAAGTTTCCTATATTAATTATATTGAATATATTCTAGGCCTAGATGGAACCACTGAAGACAAAGAGAAAGCCACAAGATTTAACAGTAAGAAACTTTTCAATCTGATAAAGAATGCCAAACAAGACGCAACCGGAGTAGCCCCTCTTCTCGATAAAATTTCAGGTTCCATCAAATCGGACAACACAGAAAAGGCAAATATCCTAAATCAACAGTTCCAGTCAGTCTTCACTCCAATGACACCAATTTCTTTGGCTCAGTCCTGCCTTTCATCTATAAGACAAAATGTATTCTCTTCCTCTTTCAGCAAATACCCAGTTATGCCGAACATTACTATTTGCACCAGTGGAGTACAAAAACTTATTTCCAACCTGAAACCAGACAAAGCAGCAGGACCAGACAACATCAAACCTCTTGTACTAAAAAACTTATGTTATCAAATTTCCCCGATCTTACAAATTCTCTTTCAGAAATCCCTAGACACAGGCACTCTTCCCCAAGTTTGGACAAAAGCAAACGTGACTCCACTCTTCAAGAAAGGAAACAAAGAAGATCCTGCAAATTACAGACCTATATCTTTAACATGTATACTGTGTAAAGTTCTAGAACATATTGTAGCATCAAATCTAACTGAACATTTTGATAAAAATAATATCCTTTATGACTTGCAGCATGGTTTTAGAGAAAGGCGTTCATGCGAAACCCAGCTACTCCAACTGACCGACCATCTTGCCAGAAACCTGACTGAAGGAAAACAAACTGATCTAGTTTTGTTAGACTTCAGCAAGGCTTTTGACAAAGTTAGCCACTTAAAACTTTTGTATAAATTGCAGGAACATGGTGTTAACAATGCTACCCTTTTGTGGATTAAATCTTTTCTAATAGGCAGAACACAAAAAGTAGTTTTAGAAGGTGGATGCTCATCAGAAGTACCAGTCACGTCTGGAGTACCTCAGGGATCTGTACTTGGCCCTCTTTTGTTTCTTTTATATATAAATGACCTTCCAAATAACATCACATCCCAAGTTCGTTTGTTTGCAGATGACACTGCCGTTTACTTAGCTATTAACAACAGACAAGACTGTTTGACCCTACAAGAAGATCTAGACAAGTTAATGCAGTGGGAGAAAAAGTGGGAAATGGAGTTTAACCCCAGCAAATGCATTGTACTAAATATTACTAAAAAGAAGAAAAAGATTTCCTTTGATTACAGGTTACATGGACAAGTACTAGAGACTGTGGACAATGCCAAATACCTAGGAGTTACAATATCTGGAGATCTTTCCTGGAACAAACACATTGACAATATAACATCAAATGCTAATAAAACTTTAGGTTTTCTCCGCAGAAACATCCAGACCAAAAATAAGAAGATCAGAGAAATAGCGTATAAAACTTTAGTGAGACCCCAGGTAGAATACGCATCTACAGTTTGGAGCCCCTACACAAAAACCTATATCAACAAAGTGGAAAAAGTACAACGTAGAGCGGCAAGATGGGTTCAAAATAATTTCTCTTATTATGACAGTGTTACCTGCATGCAGAAGGAGCTTGGTTGGGAAACTCTCCAATACAGACGAGACATCTCCAGAGTCACCATGTTTTATAAAATCGTTAAAAATTTTGTTGCAGTGCCTGTACCAGCTTATCTTGAAAGACCAGTGAGGACCACCCGACATATGCACACAGCATCTTTCAGACAGATCCACACAAATGCAGCCTACTTTAAATATTCTTTTTTCCCCTACACAGTGATACTATGGAACAGCCTTCCAGAAACAATTGTACAGCAACCTGATATTGCAGCATTCAAAAAGAGTCTTGATTCTTTTCAGATAGTGAGCCGTCCCTGATTGACCAAAATATGTTTTATCAGCTCTTTTAATCTAACACTCACAATACTTTTAAAATTTTGCACCCTAACAAATGTCTAACAGTTTTTATTCCAGCACAGACGCGCACCTGCCAGTAATACCCGAAAGGGGAGTTGGGCAGTATATATAGATAGATAGATAACACGTTCGCCCTAGTTACTTTTCGCCCTAATTCCCGTTTGCCCAGGGTTCGTTCGCCCTAATTCCCGTTCGCCCGGGGTCCGTTCGCCCTATATTTCAATTACGCATTATAGCTTTCAACAATAAAAAAATTTCTCGTAAACATTTATTTTCCTTTATGAGATGTTTAGGTTATGTAAGGTAGTTGTTTCAACTCATATTTGGACAAAATTTCAGACTGATCTAAAGTTGTAGTGAAGGTGAATTGATTCCAAGTACATAAAAAGGTTACAAGTTAACAATCATGTTTTATTGCCACAATTATCGTTCTAATAATAATTTGGATAATATTAGAAGACCGTTTTTGACAAAGATAGAATAATTATTTGACAGGATCAAAATGATATCAAAATTTATTACATCACAAGTATCATTTACAAGTTACTTTTAACTAAAACAATGAATAATGACAATTGAAAGTAATAAATCTCAAATTCGCTTTAAAGCATTTTGAATAAAGGACAAAATTGATTGCCACAAGTTGGAATTTTTTAAGTCCCCCCCCCAAAAAAAAACAACATGAAATTTAGATCATTGAAACACAATCAGACTTTTTACGACACAGTCACAGTTGAGTAAGAAAGTTTTTGAAAGTATTGTCGGCATTATATAACAACATGCCAATAACAGTAGAAAGCATTGTGAGTAAAGGAGAAATTGCTACCATCTGGTTTGAATGGGCCATAATTCACGATTCATACTTTTTTATGACCCCGGTGAAGATGTAAGTAGACGAAAACATTGGTGAAAAATGACAAGCTGATTTTTGTTAATCATTTTATTCATTTTCAAACGACCTTACAACAAAGACTACAAATACACTCAAATTATACTCATTTAAAAAAGGGGGCAAACTCAAATTATACTCATTTAAAAAAGGGGACAAACATAAAAAAATAGGGCGAACGGACCCACTTTTGGGGCGAACGGAACCAGGGCGAACAGACCCGGGGCGAAAGTATATTTAGGGCAAACGGACCCGATACCGTACTTCTTGACCCTTTCCCATTTTGGAAATTTTAAACTAGTCCAAATTAAAAGAGGTTGTAAACTACAATGACAACTGGATGCCATTTGAAATGAAACCATCATATGTGGTAGAAAATATTGTGGAAAAAGGAGAAATAGCTTGTTACAAGCAATTTCTTCTTTTTCCACAATGTTTTCTCAAGTATAAAATCACAGGAACGTAAAATCCTGTATTTGAACGGAAAAGGGTTAAGATTAGTCTTGACTGCTTCTTGAAAATCTTGAGGGAGTTACCCACATGCATTTTGTGATGTCATTACTGTGAAGAATTTTGATTGATATACATCATCGTAATTTTGTTTACTTGAATGACATCTGCTCTTATTCGTAGATATTCTAGAGACGGTAACCCAATTTGTCTGAGCTTCTCACTGTATGATAGATTTTTGAGTTATGGCACCATCTTTGTAGCCCTTCTTTGGACATTTTCCTACGCTATTTGATCCTTTTTGTAAACTGGAGACTATACACAGCCAGCAAACTCCAGATGCAGCCTGGCAATAGATTTGTACAACAGAAACATCTCTTTATCAATGAATGAAAAGCTCCTAAAAATCAGTCCCACATTCCTGTTGGCAGTTTTTTATTTTGTTATGTATGGTTATGCTTTGAAAATTTCAAGCCACTATCAATGACACCTCTTTCACTTGTAATTCTCTCGATGATACTTGTTTCATTGCTAATCGATTTTGAAGGAGGACCCCTGTATCTGATTCCTTTAAAGAATTTTGATCCTATAAAATAAACAAGGCTTTTATGGGCAGGCCTAATTTCTATTTTTGGTATAAAGTGAAAACTTGAAAAAGTCCACTTCTAAAAAGAACATAAATGGATTTCAGTTTAATTTCACAGGAATAATCATTGGGTTAACCATTATCAGATTACTTCAAATGATTCTGATAAAAACATAGCTTTTATGGATGTGTCTATTGTATATAGATGCAGTAAAATGGAACTTTGAAAATAATTTTCTCAGGAACCAGCTGATGGATTACCAATTTTTCCGAAATAATCCTTAGGAGAACCATAATTTGATGCCTTATAGAAAATGATTGGATAAAAAAGCATGGCTATTACGGGACGGGCTAAATTAGTTAAATGGTATGTAATGAAAGCTATGATAATTTCCTCCTCAGAAACTGGGACATGGATTTCACAGGAGTGATGCTTTTGTAACTCTTTATCAGATTCCTTCAATGAATTTTGACTGATTGAAAAATATTGCTTTTATGGGTAAGGCTTGCATCTATATTTGGGAGTAAAATGAAAACTTTGTAAATCTTCTCAAGGACTAGTTCAGGGATTTCAATGAAATTTAACAGAGGCTAACCATCAATGATCTTTATAAGATTTATGGAAGAAATATTGCTGTAGGGAATTTGCCTTTCAGAGCATTTTAGGTAGAGATCACTGAGTGATGTAAGGGAAATAATTGATACTGCATGACTGAGAATAGTATTTGCATTAGAGAAAGTTGCATTAGAGAATTACAAAAAAAAAATTCTTTCTAAAGTGAGTTTATCTACTGTGTTAAAAAAAACTACTGTTAATCCTTTCCTGTACAAACCCGGGATTTTACGTCTCTGTGATTTTGTATTTGAGAAAACACTGTGGTAATGGGAGAAATTGCTTGTCACAATCAATTTCTCCTTTTCACACAATATTTTCTACCACATATGATGGTTTCATTTCAAATTGCACTCATTGTCATTGTTGTCTGCAACCTCTTTAAATTTGGAACAGTCTAAAATTTTTGCAAAATGGGAGAGGTTAAAATTACCTTAATGATAAATAAATCTTGGGAGCAATTTAAGCACTTAAGCCCCTCTTTTTTTTCTTTCTCTTGAGCTCATTGGTAATGTTTATGGAAACATAACCAAAATAGGGTGACTGCATTGTCTAGATGTTTTGTTGATGTAAGCCAATGCCACACTATCTTGCTTTTTTACAGACATCAAGAAAACAGTTTTGGGAAACAATGCAGAAAAGAAGAAATTGCTTGCAATAAACAATTACTTCATTTCTCAAATATATTTTTTAATAAATCTAGAAGAACATTTGTTTTTTCTTTTTTAATTTCATCAAATGAATGTTATTGTCTGCAACTTCTTTGGATTTGTGTCAGTCTTAAATTTTGTTACCTGGTAAAGGGTTAACATGAAATAAAATGCTCTCTTTTTTCCTTTTCAGATTATCAGGGGGTGTATCAAGATGTCCAGAGAATTCTCTATCAGTAAACTTACAGAAGCTCTGCATGAACCCATGGTGACACACAACTGGTCTGAGGCTCTGAGAGTCGTACAATATTCTGGCCAATCAAAGGAGGTCATGGATGTGGTTTGGAAAGTAGGTCCTGAATGTAATGAAAGGTGCCCATGTGGGCAAAACACTCAATTTTTTTCTTCAAATTTTTTGATAATTTGAATATGCAGAAAAATACTCCAACTGAGCTGAACCTTTCCTGAGACAATCTGATAACTTTTGTCAAACTGTTCTAATGTGCATTCAAAAAATAGCAGTCCTGTCCTTCTGAAAGATATATAAAAAAATGTAGATTTGCCCTGAATTTGTTGATATTTATGACAGATTGAAGAGAAGTTTTGTGATTTTAAAATTTGTATGCTTTATTTAAAAAGTAAGATTTAATACCGAATTAGTAAATTCATGTCAAGGATAGTACATTGTTTATTAACAGTCTAGCCCATCACCAGACCATAATATTTTGGGCAAGTCCAAGTTCAAAGACATTGCAAACTAAAATTTGAAATTGAGTAAATTTGAAAAGTCTCAGTCTTTCATGTGTTACAAACAATTACTAGCTCACCTGAGCACGAAGTGCTCTTGGTGAGCTATTAAAAAAAAATCTTCTTATCCTAAACTAACCATGGAATTTCAACCAAACTTCACAGAAATGATCCTTAGGTTATGCATGCTCTTTCAAAATACTTCAAAGAACTACAATCCATGAAGAACATTGGTTGCCATGGCAACCAAGTGAATATTCTCCCAAACCATAAGGCCAAGAGCTTTTACAATTGCCATTTATCATCCATTGACCCTCAACCAGAATACATCAAAGAATTAATGTACTCTGAAAATTAGACCTTTTCTGTGCAATCCCTGATCTAACATGGAACAAAAAAGGGAATCTTTGAAAGCTTCTCCCAAACCATAAGGCCTGGAGCTTTAATACTTGGAATGTATCAATACCCATAGACCCTGTAGTAAAGTTCTTCAAAGAATTACCATACTAAGAAAATTAGCCCTTTTCTATACAATCCCTGATTTTATGTAGGAATTAAGAAGAAAAGTCTAAAAATCTTCTACTCCTAAACCATTAATTCTAGAGCTATGATATTGGGTGTGTATCAATGCCTATTGACCCTCTGTCAAAATACTTTATAGAATTACATGTACCATACTCATGAAATTGACGCTATATTGTTGGATCTTCGATATACCAAGGAATAAAGGAGAAAATCTTTGAAAATTTTCTTGACAAGCAATTTCTTCACTATCCACAATGTTTTCTACCCAACAATTACAAAGATTCTTAAAATTCGAGCTACTTAAAATTGCCTTCTTTTGATTTGGACCAGTCTAAAATTTCATCATCTTGGAATGGGTTAACAAGAGGATGAGTTACAATAGTGCAATATGAACTACTGCCATCCAATTTTTCGCTCATTTGTAAATATTTTCTCAAAGATTGTCAAGAATTCTTGGTGGATTATCGCTTGACAATTTCACCCAAAATAATTAAATTATTAAATTGATAGACTCACGGTTTTCAAGATCTAACCTTGTTTTCGTTCATTTGAGCTGCAGATCTTTGTCTAAGCCGGAATCAAAACACTTGTGATGTCATCAGGTTGCCAGATAATTCAACAATGATGCCCACATTTGACTTTTTTTGCAGAATAGTTATAAAGAGGCCATTTGTTTTCATGTTAGATTGATTTATATTTCAATGATTGAACAACAAAAGCTATATTTTCAATCCTGGCTCTGTCATTTGTGAAACTATAGCTATTGCTATTCACTATCCTAACCGATTCCCACACAATGACACTTTTTGATGCCTCTCAAGAAAAACAATTTGGAAAACATAGTGTAAAATGAAGAAAATGCTTGTAACAAGCAATCCCTTCATTTTCCTCAATGTTTTTTACCAAGAAAGCTAAAAAATCTAACATGTCATAAACTTTTAATTGCTGTCTGCAACTTTTTTCAACTTTGACCAGTCTAAAATTTTGCAATCTGGTAATGGGTTAAACTGAAACAAACAATTATCTTCTTTTTAATATATTCTAGAGATAAAGGGTCAATTAACATGAATCGTTGTTTGCCTTCATTTAGGTTGGATATGAACTTATATGTAAAGAACCAGATAGGCAGACTCGGTATTCACTGATGAGGGATTTTTACAGGTAAGAGAAAGCTACAATTGATTGTTTTGTAGAATCAATTTTGAAAAGCATAAGCACAGACAAGTAATACAATATACAGTGAAATCAACTGAATATTAATTCCCTATGATTTTAATTAATTGAAAGTTCACTGGAAACACCCACTGAACTGATTTTGCAAAGTTTATGGCCAGTGACTTTTAACAATGAGGTAAAATTGTTGGTTGGCAACCTGAACATCGTATTACACCCTGAATAAGCTGTAGTTATGACATTTAAGGTATAAAACTAGCATACACGATGTGTTTCACATTAATGTCGGTCAATGTTGTGGTTCAAGGATTGCTTCCAGTCTATATTATTGATTTGATTTGTTGATTAATCTTTTATTGTCTGCCACGATCTATCAATTATTTACTTTTGCAGGCAGAAGGATTTTAACCCATTACTGTTCAATCCCAGGTTTTTACGTCCCTGTGTTTTCTTACCTGAGAAAATGTGGAAAAAGAAGAAATTGCTTGTTACTGGCAATTTCTTCTTTTTCTACAATTTTTTCGATCTTACAGAATGACTATTTTTCAAATAAAATCGACTTTTGATTGTCGTGTGCAAAACCTTTGAATTAGGACAGGTCTCAAATTTGAAAAACGGGGAAAGGGTTTAACATAGACAGTGGAATCCTCTTAATCACAACCCTGATAATAGCAATTCACTGATGAATTGCAACTCACATTTTGCACAAATATTAGATTTATAGGACAAATAGCTCCTTGTAATAGCAACTTCAGGTTAATTGCAACAAAAGGCTTTGACAAATTGGTGTTGCTATTAACAGGATTCCACTGTATTATGAAAAAAGACTAGAGGGAATACTTTACGGATGATGTCCATCTCAACAGAGAATCTCAGTTTAACAAAATATCGCATTGCTCATTTTCAACTAGCTTTATGCACAATCATTAGATAAAAGGGCTAAAAGGTTGTGGATGGGAAAATTCTAAAATAATTTTGAGAGAGGTCTTTCCTAGTAAATAAATATACCCGTATCTGCACTATTGCTCAATTTCAGTTTTGCTTATTTAGTTAACTCTTTCCTGTATTATCACTGGTTTTTACGTCCGTGCAATTTCATACTCAAGAAAATATTGTGATAAAAGAAGAAATTGCTTGATACTAGCAATTTCTTCTCTTATCACAATATTTTCTACCACATAGAATAGTTTCATTTCAAATTGCACTCACTTTTCATTGTCATCTGCATCATGTTTCAAATTGGGCTAGTCTAAATTTTAAGAAACAGGTTAGGGTTAAATGCAAAATCAATACAGAATGCAACCCATTACAAGATAGGGAAATTTTAGACTGGTCCAAATTGAAAGGGGTTGCAGTCCACAATTCAAAGTTTATGAAATTTTAGATTTTTCAACATTCTGGGTAGAAAACATTGTAGAAAATGAAGAAAATGCTTGAAATCTATTTCATTGTTGCAGCAAGCATGCACTTTGATTGACATTCCATTTTCTTGTTTGAAAAAATAAATGCCTAAATTTTCAGTAAAATGAAGAAAACAAAGAAACATTTAACCAGTGCAGAAATTGTGATAGACTACATTTCATTCTGGTTGAGTAATGGTGACCTTGATGCTGCTAAATCTGCATGTCAGGTAATATCAATCTTTGTCCTACTCAATACATTGTACTTCCAAAATGACTTCAGATATTCTATATAAAGTGGCATGATTTTGCCTTGGAGCCACTCATAAAAAACAAACCTGTTTGTGACGTTGTCCCCACAATTTACATGCCATTGAGATTTTCACCTGTTTTTAGCTGCACTGGCTGAGGGCCAGCAGGCTAATGTGATGGTTGTTGTGTCTGATATTTCCATGTATCCATCTGTAAACTTTCTCTTTAAACCATTACTAGACAGCAAATCTTTAGATTGATCCAAATTCAAAGAAGTTGCAGACGATAAAAACCTTTGTCCCGTGAGGGGGGGCAAAGGCATCCATAAGTAAGATTATGAGAATGAGCTCAAAAGGTTCTCCTCAGAAATAACTTGCTGCAATGATCCTTTGGTGACTCTAAATTAGTTTCCATCAAAGATTTTTATTAGATTGAATCCTGTATTTTATGGGTGGAACAGTCAACTAATATGCATTTATGTTATAAAGCAAAAACTTTGAAAGTCTTCTTCTCGAAAAATGCTGGCTGCATTAATACAAACTCTCACAGAAATGATCTTTGGGTAACCCCTTTTATCAGTTTCAGTGAAAAGTCTTGGTCGGATGAAATACTTGTCTGTTAATAGTGGAGGCTAATTTCCATGTAATAAAAACTTTGAATTTCTTCTTCTTGGAATATTCTTGATGGATTTCAACAATTTTTGTCAATGATAATCCTTGGGTGACCCTTTATCAGATTCATTGATAAAAATATATTTGTTGAAAAACATGTCTTTTATTTGCAAGCATGGAAAGAAGTACCAAGGGATGCAAATGCTGCTGGAACAGGTTTACAATTCTTGCAGGATTGTCTCCCTTCAAACATAAAAAATATTGGCAAACATTGCCTTTTATTTCTTACATAAAACATTCATCCAAGATGGTGTTAAAAGCACTACACATTATATTGAGCTGTGCTATTTGTTTTTAATTCACTTTAAAAGACTTGACCTGCCTATTTTAAGATTATGAAAAGTTTGAAATTCTTCACTGGAACTCTTTCAAATAATTCAGTGAAAAAATAATTACAACATGCTTATGGTGAGCCTAAGTGATCCTTAACCCATTACCACACAAGAAAAATTTAAACTGGTCCGAATTGAAAGGAGTTGCAGACAACATTTTAAAGATCATGAAATTTTAGATTTTTTCAACTTTCTGGGTAGGAAACATTGTGTTAAATGAAGAAATTGCTTGTCACAAGCAATTTCTTCATTTTACACAATGTTTTCTTAATTGTTTTTGTTGAGGGGCGTCCAAAAGCATCACTGTGTGGGAATGGGTTAAATGTCTGATGGCTGTTGTCTGGTGTCAACAGTTTAAGTGTTTGTTCTAGGGGCCATAGTTTAAGCCCTATCTTAATGAAACATTGTCATGGTGATTGAAAACATGAGGATAGAATGGAAAGGTTAATTTGGAAAGGGGCTTTAATAACAATTTCTTTGTTTACATACTGGGGGGAAATAATTATGGCTCACTTGATGAAAGTTTTCAGAATGACTGGTAGGTCATAAGGATGAACCCTTTTGAAAATTGGAAGGTTCAAGTACTGGAATATATGGGAAAATTGGCCTTAATGACAATTTGTTTGTTTACATAATAGGAGCAGTGGCCCAATCTCAATGAAACTTGCCTTGTGGTTTGTGGTCATAAGGATCATCCCTAATGAAAAAGGGATAACCCCTTTGGAAAACATGGGAAAGGGGTGTTTACACTCCAATTGCAAAAGCAAAAGTTTTGTAACTTGGATAAAAAAGGACAGAGTGAGATATGTATAAAATGACCTTTATGTCTTTTGTTGTCTTTTCTTTGCACAATTACTTTTCAACACTTCTATCAATCAATTTCATCATTTTCCACCAAAAAAGTCAAAGATTTTGAAATTTCATTAACTGAAATAGTCGTCTGCAACTTCCTTGAATACAGACCAGTCTAAGATTTTGTCATTCGGTAATGAGCTTAAATATGTGTAGGTTGCTAATCAATTTTTTAATACATGCATTATGTATTTAAAGTTAAGAAGTTTATGTTAGAAACTTCTTATTCCCTTATTTGAGTACATGACTTGTGTTCTGAATGCAACCATAACCCATTACAAAACAACAAAACTTTTGTCTTTTGAGGTAGAACGTATGGTAGATAATGAAGAAATTACTTTTGATAAGCAATTTCTTCATTTTCAACAATTGTTTCAAAAGTTTCCACTATTGGGAGTGTCAAAAAGTGTAATTGTATGGGAATGAGGTAAGAGTTTTTAGAAAACAGTGAATATTGCTATAGCCAGGTTGTCCTCTGTGTCCACTGTGTCAGCTTCAAGCTATATCATACAAAAACTATGACATTTTGTAATATCTCTAGTATTACAGAACACAAATTACTTGAAACTCAGAATATATGTTCACTACCTAAAGAGCAAACTATACCAGTAAAGGAGATAACTTTGAATGCATTTTTGACCAAATTTATTTTGGAATGATTTGGGGGAAAATTGGTAAATTAAGAGCATTTTCTTCTTTTTCTATAATTATTCCTTATTAACTTTCCAGGTATATTTCACAGCTTTGAATTGTTTAAATGTAAAGGGTTAATAATTAAGAAGTTTGTAACCTTAACCCTTGTCATGCTGTATAAATCACCTTACTGAATCGCTTTCAAATCAAAGGGCTGGAAGCACTGATAGAACTTGTTAAAAAATCAACATTTCTTTTAGAAATCAACTTCATAATCAACTATGACAGGAAAAGTACAAGCAGGAGGTATAGACTAAGATCAGGCTGTACATAAGTGCAGTCTGATCTTAGTCTACACCTCCTGCCAAAACCGGAATATTCTGGGTTCAGCATGACAAGGGTTAATTTAGTTTAACCAATTCCAAAACAAGTTATTTTTAATTGAAAAATAAGTTACATATGAGGTATGAACATTGTGAGAAAAGCAAAGAAATTGCTTGCTACACACTATTTCTTCATTTCTCACAATGATTTCCATAGCTAGATATCTTTGTCGCGCAAAAATGTTGGATTGTGTGTTACAAGTAAGTTCTTCTTTTCTCTCAATGTTTAAAAATGCTAGATATCTTTGTCTCGTAAAAATGCAGGATTGTGTGGTAATTGGTGAAATGTTTTTTATGTAGGAGTTAAGTCTAGAAAAGTTATCAACTATGGAAGATGAAGAATTACAGCTTCAAGATCATCTGCAGGCTTATTATGGACTTGTGTCTTATTTAACGTGGAAGGAGTGTCTTAAAGATACAACAACTCAGAACCACAACACAGTTTCTGATGGTAAAGTTACAGAAAAAATTGTAATTTATTGCCTCCCAATCTTGACTCTGGACACTGAAGGTAGATAGCTGTGGAAAATAATTGTTCGAAAAGAGGAGAATGCTAGTGACAAGCATTTTCTTCTTGCTTAACAAAGTTTCCTTCTTGCTAAAAGTGTTTCTTATAGTTTCTGATAACAATTTGATTGATCAAGCCAAAGGTTATGAGACATCAAAAACATGGTCAGTAAAATGTTGTCTAATAATTTGATAAGTAATATTAAGCTCATCTGGGACTAATATCAGAAAAACTATTGTCATAACATGGGTGTCCCTCTTGGTTAAAGTTTTTATAACTTTTCTTGTAACTAGTGCTTGGGGGCTCATATTTCATACATGCACTCTTTAGGAAGGGGGCTTTTATTCGAAACAATGACTTTAACTCTATGACCTTGACCTTTGACCTGTTGTAAAAGATCCTTTAACCAAAAACTCAAATTCTACATATATTGGTCACGAGGTTCTCATATTTTACACATACAATCTTCAGGAGATAGGTTCTCATTTGAGATAATGACCTTGACCATGTGGTCATGACCCTTTATCAACCAGAAGGGCAAGCTACATTTTATCATAGAACCAGTAAAAAAGTAGTTCCATAAGGAAGTGGATGATAAAAGCAACTTTTAGGTTTTTTAGCTCACCTGAGCACAACGTGCTCAAGGTGAGCTTTTGGTATCACCTTTTGTCCGTCGTGCGTCGTGCGTCGGAAGTCGTCAACAATTCTTTAAACATCTTCTCCTCAGTAACCACTGGGCGAAATTCAACCAAACTTGGTAGGAATGTTCCTTGGGTGACCCTTCTCAAAAGTTGTTTGCGGATTTTTGATTGACCCCCAAATATGGGCGTGGCAGGGCGTGGCAGTTTTTAACTTAGAAATCTTTAAACATCTTCTCCTCAGTAACCATTGGGCCAATTTCAACTAAATTTGGTATGAATGTTCCTTGGGTCACCCTTTTCAAAAGTTGTTCGTGGAATTTTGATTTATGCCCAAATATGGGCGTGGCAGGGCATGGCAGTTTTTGACTTAGAAATCTTTAAACATCTTCTCCTCAGTAACCATTGGGCCAATTTCATCCAAACTTGGCATGAATGTTCCTTGGGTGACCCTTTTTAAAAGTTTTTCGCAGAATTTTGATTTATGCCCAAATATGGACGTGGCTGGGCGTGGCAGTGTTTGACTTTGAAATCTTTAAACATCTTCACCTCAGGAACCATTGGGCCAATTTCAACCAAACTTGGTATGAATGTTCCTTGGGTGACCCTTTTCAAAAGTTGTTCGCAGAATTTCGTTTCACGCCCAAATATGGGCTTGGCAGTTTTTGACTTTGAAATCTTTAAACATCTTCTCCTCAGTAACTATTGAGCCAATTACAACCAAATTTGGTATGAATGTTCCTTGGGTGACCCTTTTCAAAAGTTGTTCGCAGAATTTTGATTTATGCCCAAATATGGGCGTGGCAGTTTTTTTAACTTTGAAATCTTTAAACATCTTCTCCTCAGTAACAGTTGGGTCAATTTCTACCAAACTTTGCATGAATGTTCCTTCGATGACCCTTTTCAAAAGTTGTTCCTGGAATTTTGATTAATGCCCAAATATGGGCGTGGCAGGGTCAGGCACTTTTTTGACTTTGAAATCTTTAAACATCTTCTCCTCAGTAAGCATTGGATCAATTTCAACCAAACTTGGCATGAATGTTCTTTGGGTGACGTTGTTCTAGAATTTTGATTGATGACCAAATAAGGGCTTGGAAGGGTAGGGCAGTTTTTACTTTGAAATCTTTAAACATCTTCTCCTCAGTTAACCATTGGGCCAATTTCAATTTTGAATCATCTTACATTAGTCAGGTGAGCGATTTTAGGGCCATTCTGGCCCTCTTGTTTATATCATAATATTGCTCTCACATTTCTTTCTCATCCTAACAAAATATCAAGCTGCTTTTGAAAAAGTCAAGCTAGGCAATTAGCTAATCACAACTGCCAATCAGAGAATCAGTCGACCAAAGAAATAATTCATATAGACTTGAAGTGAGTTTTGAACCCCAACATGAAACGTAATTTATGTTAATTTTCATGTCGGTTTGGCTACTCAAACCTCATAACTACAGCTTATTCAAGCTGTAGTTATGACATTTAGGCCACCAACCAAAGATTCTACTTTTTCATTAAATTGGCATTCTTGAATGCCAGATTTTTTACAATTGTCTTAGTAGGGTGAACTGTGTTAAAGGGTTAAAAGTTTATAGTGAGTTTCTGAGACAAAAGGTTTTTTGCATATATATGTGCATGGACCAATTAACACCCAATTTCGAAGGAATACTGTTGTAACACAGTTTACACCATTTAGTTATTTACAGTAAACTGGAATTACATATTTTATGTCTCCATACACTTAGAAATAGTATTCCTCTTTGCAGTTTTAAAAATAGATCAAGGAGATGCAAAAATGTTAAAAGTGGTAGAAAGTAGGGTTTTGTCTTATTGGTTACTGCTCTTGGATATGAAAGATAGTAGCTTATTATTAATAAGGGGAAATGTGAATTATATATATTTCAACCCATTACCAAACAACACAATTTTAGACTGGTTCAAATTGAAAGCAGTTGCAGGTAACGATCTCTATTTGGTAGATTTTAGAAAATCTTTGTCTTTTAGGATAAAATCATTGTGGACAATGAAGAAATTACTTGTAACAAGTTAAAATTGACCCTTAAATCCATTACAACTAGACAAATATTAAAATGGTTCAAACTGAAAAAAATTGCAGACGACAATTTCAAGTTAATGGAATATAGAAAATGTTTTCCTTATTGGATAAAAAACATTATGGACATTTGAGAAATTGCTTGTCACAAGCTTGCTAGCCCATGTCCACATAATGACACTTTTTGACGCCTTTTTAGGAAAGCAATATGGGAAACAAATATTAAAAATGAAGTAATCACCAAGAAAGTTGAAAAAATAAACTTTAAATTGTCATCTGCAACTCCTTTCAATTTGGACCAGACTAAAATTTGACCATCTGGTAATATGTTAAAAATGGAAGTATAATCAATGATGGTACTATAAATTCATTTTCATTGGAATTTTGTGACTTTTTATCTGAGGTTTGCATACAAAACTTGTGCTGCAAAATAATTTATTAGAAAACCCACAGATAATTACTGGTATAGTACTCTCATTTTAGTTTTTAATGGCTAAAATGACTCAACACTTAACCTATTCTCACAAAATCCTGCTTTTTTATGGGGTGAAGTAAAATATTTAAGGAAAACATTGCAAGAAAATGAGAAGTTACTTGTTACAAGAGATTTATTCCTTTTCTCACGGGGTTTTCTACCCTAAATGACACTTATTTTCGCATTAACAAAATAAAATTGATGTCTTAACTTCTTTCAAACCAGTATTAAAATTTCTGTCTGTTAACAGGTTTTAAGATGGCTGTTGTCCTGGTCTGATGGGGATGGGGATTACCTCATTCTTGGCATAAAACTGAATCAGTTTTGAGAACAGGATGAATCTTTAGCAGAAGACAAAAATTGATAACCTGCCAATTTAATCCACTTTGGCAGACAATGTGATAAGATTCCAGGGGACAACAGTTAGACAATAAAGAACAATGTTCAATGCATGGGCACTTAGATTAGCCTCAAGTGACCCTCTGCATTGTAGACCTGTTCCTGTTAATACATTTCTGGGATTCTACGCTATTTATCTCTGCAAACTTTTTGGGATAAAGAGCTGTTCTTCTTCTGGCTTTTTTTTGGGAGGGGGGGGGAGTGTGATACTATCTAGAATATTAATCTTTTTCCAGGCTCCTTTACTTTTTTGTCTCAAGAACAGACCAATAAAATTGAAGCTAAGGAATATGCAGTTAAAACAATACGTTTATGGACAGGGTTAGAGGGCCTGGAAGGGACCTGGGACAGTTTTATTGAGAAATACATTGAGGTAAATTGTGTATTTAACCCACTCTAACACTGTTGTATAATTCTGCGGTTTTACATCCTTCTAGAATAAAAAAGCTTGTGAAAACATTGTAAAAATCTAGGAATTGCCTTTTCAACAATTTTTTTCTAAACTAACCATGGAATTTCAACCAAACTTCACAGAAATGATCCTTAGGTCATGCTATTTAAAAACACTTCAAAGAATTGAAATCTATGAAGAACTTTGGTTGCCATGGCAACCAAATGAAAAAAATCTTCTCCCCCCAAACCATAAGGCCCAGAGCTTTGATATTTGGCATAAAAATCATCATCTATTGACCCTCTACCAAAATACTTTCTGAAAGTTAGCCCTTTTCCTAAGAGATCCCTGATTTACATAGAATTAAGGAAGGAAATCTTTGAAAATGTTCTTCTCCCAAACCGTGAGGCCTAGAGCTTTAATATTTTCTATGTATCAATGTCTATTGACCCTCTACCAAAATTCTCCAAATTACAGTACACATTAGCCCTTTTCTGTATGATCCCTGATTTTACATGGAATTAAAGAGGGACAACTTTTAAAATCTTCTTCTCCCAAACCATAAGGCCTTGAGCTTCCTCTTGTTCCACAATGTTTTCAAAAGCTTGAGGGGTGTTGAAAGGCACTATGTGGGAATGTGTGAAAATTATTGCCTGCATCTTCTTTAGATTTGAGTTAGTTTAAAATTATGTTGTCTGGTGATGGCCTGGTCACAGCAAATATCCTTTCCGACATTTGTCTTCCACCAATAGGTGGATAATCATAAACCTACGTGGGATGAGTAGCTAGAGCCTTAAAAAGGATGTAGTGGTGTGGTACTGTACCAGGAATCTATGGTTAGGTGCTCCAGCCACCCTGAATATGACAGAAATATTGTTAAAAGCGGTGTTAAACCTCAAACAAACAAATTGTTTGTAATGGATTAAGCATTACTTAATAGAGATTATCTGTGAACTGTGAAAAGTATCCAAGGTTGTCCACACAATCTGACTGGGGTCAATGGGCCCCTACTGATATATGTAGTTACTCCGCTTGATCAGTTACTTCCCTTGAACTCTGGGTAGTTCCAGTCTTTATTTGTACACTTTTTGTATTTCGGAAGAAATATGAATACCTTTGAAATTTGATGATTTCATCTTACAAAATTTATTGAAACTTTTCTACCTCATTTTTGTATAAGTTCCATGGTGTATTTATCTTAAAGCTATATCACTTAATATGACATTATTATCATAAGTTGCCATGATAGGTGTGATTGGCTGTTGCCCCTCATTACAGAAATAAGCGAACCTTTTCCCTCAGGATTAAACTTGCAGAAACGTTTATTCCGAAACAATGAGAAATTTCATAAGATCATAGAGTACATTATGTTTTTGTTTCTATACAAGTTTATTCCGCATACATTTGTATGATATTGGCACTGACATGGACCAGGTAAGTACATGTCGATCTGATTTTGAATTGTCACAGAGTCTTTACTTTAGATTTACATATTTGTGCTAAACATAAAACTTAGAACATAATAATTTGAAAAGGTGCCACAATTCAGAGTGTGACTTATTGCAACGCCATTTATTTTACTATAAATCGCCAATCACGACGCAAACCAGTAACTACAGCTTATTTCAAGCTATACCTTAGAAGTTTATGTCGCACACCAACCAAATGCTTCTTCAAGTTTTCGAATCATTTTTAAAAAATCATTACATGTATTTAATTATTTGAGAAAAAATGAGAAATAAAAAAGGGGATATATTAAAGTAGAACTGTAAGAAGTGTTACAAATATCAAACTAAGCCAATCATTTTGAACATATTAATCAAAAAAGTTGATACCAAATTCTTATTACTATATTGAGATATATATTATGCAATAATACATATGAAACAATTAATATGTAGTAGAAATTTAAAGATGATTTGTTGTAAAAAATGGAGATTATTGTAAATGATCTTAAACATGTTTTAAATGCCGCATTTACCATAGTCTGTCTGTCTGTCCATCATTCAGTCTTTCTGTCTGTCTGCAAAACTTAACCAAACCTTAACATTGCCAATTACTACCAGCCTAATCAGGATACAGTGCTCATATTTGGGATGATGAAACATCTCCATAAAACCTATCTCCTGATGTCAAGGTCAAGTGATAAGGTCAAGGTCACATACCAAGGTAAAATATTTAGTCCTGTTGCGGGGGCATCATGTTTCACAAACACATCTTGTTTTTTCAGATTTTTCTAACTTAAACATTTTTTTCAGGATTTTTCTAACGGAGAAAAGTTTTAAAATAGGACCCTTACTTGTTGCTTTTATAATCCTTTTTTAAATATACAAACTTGTATATTCCATAGATCTAAATGGATTAACAAATGACTTCCTTTGTTACTTGTAAAGATTGGACTTCTGGGAAGTCCTGTGAAAATCAAAACAAATAGCCAATCATTATGAAAAATATACACATCATATATCAAAAAAACAATAATTTTGTTTCGAAAATGAGAAGTGAAATATGAAATTTTGATGCGAATGAAATTGGTTCCTAGGCCGTTAATATAAACTACCACAACAATTTCATATTCTAAGAGTATTGAAAATTTCTCTGTATGAAATCTTGAAAAATATCTGATTCTACTCAAAATAGGATCGTTTAGTCTCAGCCATTATAAACTCTATATAGCAAATTAAAACTGGAACTACCAAGTCAAGTCATGGGAGTTAATTAAAAAGCAATTTTTGGGACAACTCTGTATATCCGTGCGGGCCCATTCTCTACAAACTTCCTCTTCCACAATATTTAATACCCCCAAAAGACCAACAAATTTGATAATTCATCAACTAAAAATTGTCATCTGCAACTCCTTTGAACTTGGATGAGTCTTAAATTTTATCATGTGGTAATGGGTTGAATATTCATCAGGTTCTGTTGTACTGTGAAAAAACAGAAGTTGCTGCAAGTGTTCTTCAGAGGTACAGCCAGAACCAGCCTACAAACATTTGTGCTCAAAAACACCTCTATCAGTTTTGCTTGGACCACCCAAACTTTGTTCAAAACCAGGGAGACGAGATCATAAAACAGCTCAAGGTATCATATACAATTATTAATACTTGTCAAACTGAAAAAAAACCTTGTACAGAATGGAATTAAAATCATTCCGTATGAATAAAGTTAGGGTTAACTATTTACATGCTAAACAAAATCCCTTTCCAGTATAACATTAACCCTTTTCTGTTCAAACACGGGATTTTACGTTCCTGTGATTTTATACTTGAGAAAACATTGAGGAAAAAGAAGAAATTGCTTGTAACAAGCAATTTCTCCTTTTTCGTCAATATTTTCTACCACATAAGATGGTTTCATTTCAAATTGCATCTAGTTTTCATTGTAGTCTGCAACCTCTTTCAATTTGGACTAGTCTAAAATTTCCAAAAACGGGAAAGGGTTAAAATCAAAGGGCTGAAAGCACTGAAAGGCCAAACTGTTGGTCAATATTTCTTTTGTTAACCTATTACCAGACATCAAAATTTAAGATTGGTTCTATTTGAGAGAAGTTGTAGACAACATTTTGAATTGCTCTGAGATTTGAAAATAAATACATGTACCAAATAAAGTTGACACAAGCTGTTACAAGCAATTTCACCTTTTTCCCACAAAGATTTCTACAATATTTCTTAACCCTTTTTTTCAAAATTTTACACCAGTCCAATTTGAAAGGAGTTGCTGACAACAATCAAAAGTGGGTGCAATTTGAAATGTAACAAACCTACAGGTTAGAAAATATTGTGGGAAAAGAAGAAATTGCTTGTGACAAGCAATTTCTTCTTTTACCACAATATTTTCTCAAATATAAATTCACAGGGACATGAAAACAAGGGATTGTACAGGAAAAGGTTAAGGGCATCAAAAAGTTCTCAAAAAGCATCATTGTGTGGTAATGGAGTAGACAACTCTTGTTTGTATGTGGGTAAGACTAGGATCAGACTGCACATACATGCAGGATGATCATTACTTCACCTCATGCCAAATCAGAAATATTCCTAGTTCAGCATGATAAGGATTAACAATTGTCCTGCTGAATAAAATCCTTTTCAAGACTGAAAGCAATGAAAGGCGGGTCAATATTTTTTTTATCCAATCACAAGATGACAAAATTTAAAACTGGTCCAAATGAAAAGAAGTTGCTGACAACATTTCAAATTGCACTAAAATTGGAAAATAAATGCCAAATAGGGTAGAAAACATTGTGTAAACGTAGTGAGCTTGTTACAAGCAGTATCTCCATTCCCTACAAAATTTTCCATGATGGTGTTTCTTCAAGGCGTCAGAAAAAGTCATTGTGTGGTAATGGATTGTAACAGTAACCCATTACAAAATGGTAAAGTTTTAGACTGGTCCAAATTGAAAGAAGTTGCAGACAACAATTTAAGGCTTATGAAATTTAAGACTTTTTCTACCTTTTGAGTAGAAAACATTGTGGATAATGAAGAAATTGCTTTTAACCAGCCATTTCTTCATTTTCCAAAATTTTTTACAAAGCTTTTTTTCCTTGGGGTGTCTAAAAGCCTCATTGAGTGGGAATGGGTTAAAATGTCAAACAGCGGGTGAGGATTTAGATCAGACTACACATATGTGCATGCTGATCTAAATCTATTCCTCTTTCCAAAGCAGAAATGTTATGGATTCAGGCTGATACCGTTTAATAGAGATGTGCTCATTTGATTTTTCTTGGCAAGATGATTTTCAGAGTATTTTTAGGTAATAAAATTGTGGTCTGGTCCATTGAAAGGAGCTGCAGATGAAAATTAAAGAAATAAGATTTTCTCAACTTTCTTAGTAAAAACCATATACAGCAAAAAATGAAGAAATTTCTTGTTACAAACAATTTCTTCATTTTACACAGTGTTTTTCAAGTTTTTTTTCTTGAGGGCTGTCAAAAAGAGCCACTGTGTGAAAATGGGTTAAATAATCTTTTAATCTCTTTCAGCTAATAGTTAAGTTGAATCCTGCAGATCCCTTAGTGTTAGAATATTGCAAGTGTGAAAAAGATGGTAGGTATTCTTAATCTTTCAACACCATTACCAGATCATAGAATTTACACAGGTTGAATTTCAAAGAAGTGCAGACAACGATTTTATTTGTTAAATTGTTACGATTCTTTGTCTATTATTATAAGAAAACATTGTGAATAATGAAGAAATTGCTTCTTAAAAGCAATTTCTTCATTTTTCATAATGTTTTCCAAAGCTTTGTATTGAGGATGCAAATAAAATGTGATCGTGTGGGAATTGGTTTAGATGTCTTACATTTCTCGGGCAATGACTGGCATTTCAGAATCCAAGATAGAATTGGCAGTCTAAAGAAACAGTTTCCTTTTTAGTTCTAACAAAATCTTAAGATATTGGGCATCGCTTTGGTGTATATGATGTTGACAATAGCTTTTGTATTTTGTAGTAGGTTAGTGAAACCTTTGCCTTGATCAAATATTGGTTGTAATGATATTCACATCGGCTTTGTGTTCACTATCAAAAAAGAGGGTACAATATTTTGACTGATGACGAGTCTTTTCTTGTTTTTTTTCAAGATCCAGCACCCGTTTTTCATACATCTTGTAGCCAATTTATTCATATTAAACAATCAATCTGAATTAATGTCTGCAACTTCTTCATGACAAATGAAAAGTTCTTTCTTGTTTAAACCCATTCCTACACAATAAAATTTTAGATCAGTCCAAATTCACAGAAGTTGAAAATGAGATTTTTAAGTTGATGAAATCTTTAGTCTGTGTCTTTTGGGGAAGAAAACATTGTGGATTAAGAAGAAATTTCCTGTGACAAGCGATGTCTTCATTTCCGCAATGTTTTCCACAGTTTTGATATTCAGAGGTGTTTAAAAGGGTCAGTGTGTGGGAATGGGTTAAAACCAGTTGACTTAGGTATAATGGGATTTTAGATTTACACCACATTTTTTTCTTAGATTTAACTAGCTTTTACTACTCTTCAGCTGAAAAGCCAGATTTACTATTCCCTCAATTTGAATCAATTGATAGTTAGAAAAGGAAAAGCAATGTCTCCTTTTCTCACAAGCTTTTCTACCTTATGTAGCACTAATGTCAGAATTTCAAATTGTCAATTGCACTTTCTTTAATTTTTCAAATTTTCAAAGTTGTTCTTCTGGTAATTAATTAAATCATGCCAAATTGTTTGCCAACTGCTAAAGTACTTTTTAGAGGTTTGACCTAGTCTTATGACCTTGATCCTGCACTAAACTGGTGAATATCATGAGAGGTTCCTTCATACTGTGTATAGCATTGGTACCTAAAAGTTTCAAAGGTATGAAAAAAATGTTAAGTTCACATATTAAGTTTGGGGTATAAGAATTAAGAATTTCTCCATGATAAACTGACCCTCAAGGACGCAAATGAAGCAACCTGCATACTAAATATTTGGTAGCTTCATGGTATGGAAGATACTGGGAAATATTTCTGTTAGGTTATTTTTTAGCCCTGACCTTGATCATATGATCCTCAGTTGATGCATACTGCCTGCATAGCAAAATAATTTTGATCTCTGAGGATTAAGTTTTGGTAAGATAGACAAAGAGACATTTTGACAAAGCTCATATTTGTTATGCAGGCAGCATTCTACACAGTGCGTAAAACTATCATATTAAACTAACTTCTTATCATGCCTTTGCATTTGTATGATTTCAGAATATTGTCTTACCTTTGTCAAAGTGTCCCAGTTTTGGGACTCCATCGTGTGATTGTGAATAGAAATTGCTTGATATTTAGAGAATTAAAGATCATTTGCTGTTCATTTGTTGTTAGACTGACAGCCAAGTCTCGCGCTTCAGTCATGTGATTGTCAATACAAATTGCTTTATATTTACAGAATCAAAAATAATTGGATGCTTATTCACCCTGTTAGATTATCCTGGATGGCAAAATGAACTAAAACCTTGGAAGATGATGGCAAAGTTCCTAGAAAATTGTTTTATTCATAAGTAAGAAGCTTGTATTGTACATTTGTTAATTTTCTTAGCTCTTTCAAAGGGCTGTTGTCAATCAAAAATAATTTTACCAGTCAAGTCATTCATTTAGACCAAAAGTGAACTCCTACAATTTGGTCAAGCATTTTTACTGATTTGGTAACTTCAAAATCATATCAACAGCTTATTCAAGTTTCATATTGACATGTTCGAGGTCTGAGGGCGTGGCTAGCAGTCAGTCGCCACAGTCATAGCGCAGTTGGTAGCCCGTCAGACTCCCAATCTTCAATCTTAGGATGTCATGGGTTTGATCCCTGGCGGAGGCACATATTCTTTCTGGCATTTGTCTCTCAACAATGGGTGGATAATCATAAACCTAATTGGGATAGCAGCTGGAGGCTAGGAAAGGATGTAGTGGTAGTACTGTTGTGAGAAATACTAGGAATTCATTGTTAGGTGCTCCAGCTGCTGCGATATGACTGAATTACTGTTAAAAGTGGCGTTAAATCCAATTCAATCAATCAATATAGCATTCAGTTATTAACCCTTTCCTGTTTAATTGCTGATTTTTACGTCCCTATTATCTAACAATTGAGAAAACATTGTAGAACAAGAAGAAATTGCTTATAACAGACAATTTCTTCTCTTTCTACAATTTTTTCTACCCTACTGAATGCTTTTTTTAAATTAACTTTAAGTTTCATCTGCAAAACCTTTGAATTTTGGCAGGTCTAAAATTTTGCAAAACAGGAGAGGGTAAAACACCCAGCATAATGAAAGATCAGACAGCACACACTTGAAGCAAGATCTTAATCTACACTTGCTGTTGCTCATATACTATTTCAACTTTTTTTTAATCATAAAAGAAAAGGACAAAAATATTATACCACATTAAAACCTTGAAAGATGATGGCAAAGTTCCCCAAAATGAGTTTTATTTATGATAAAACCATTACCAAATTTCAAAATGTTAGACTGGTCCAAATTGAAAGGAGTTTCAGATAATAATTTAAAGTTTATCAAATATTAGATCTTTTGCCTTTTTTTGGTAGAAAACAATATGAAAAATGAAGAAATTGCTTGTTGCAAGCATTTTCTTTATTTTACATAATGTTGTCCCAATTGCTTTCCTATTGGAAGTCCAAAGGCGTATTGTGTGGGAATGGGTTAAGAAGCTTGTACTGTACATTTGTTCACTTCTTAGCTTGGCTGTTTTCTGAAAAAACCCGAGGTAATGCTATAGCCTTGGTAGTGTCGTCCTCATTGCTGTTGTTGTTGTTGTCGTCGTTCTAAAACTTTGAAATTTTGTGATATCTCTGGTTCTATTAAAGGCATTCAGTTGAAACTTGGCACACTTGTTCACTATCCAAAGAGTAACCTATACTATCAAGGGGGATCCAGCACCAAACAGCTGAGCATAGGCACCCATAGGCGGTGCTCTTGTTATCTCTTTGAAATGGATGTCGTGTTTTTGAACACTAGGATAGAATAAAGGTCTTGCTAAGAGATTGTGTGGTCATTGGTTAACCCTTTCCTGGACAAACCCGAGATTTTACGTAACTATGATTTTATACTTGAGAAAACATTGTGGAAGAAGGAGAAATTGCTTGCAACAAGCAATTTCTCCTTTTCCCACAATATTTTCTACAACATAGGATGGTCAGATTTCAACTTGCATGCATTTTTCATTGTCGTCTGCAACCTCTTTCAAATTGGACCAGTCTAAAATTTCATAAAACAGGAAATGGTTAATTGTATCACTGTATAACTTAGATATATTAACCCTTGTCATGCTGTATAAAATACCTTACTGAACTGCTGTCAAATCAAAGGGCTGAGAGCACTGATAGAACTTGTTGTTCAAAAATTAAATTTCTTTAAGAAATCAACTTCATAAACAACCCTGATTGGAAAAGTACAAGCAGAAGGTGTAGACTAAGATCAGCCTGCACATAAGTGCAGTCTGATCTTAGTCTACACCTCCTGCTAAAACCGGACATGACATGGGTTAATGTTATTTTTCAATATTTATTGGCTGTAACATGTAACAAAAATGTAAAGTGGTAGTTTTCCTCCCTAAACATCAAAATTACACCTTGGATAAACTGTAGTTATAGCGTCTAACCTATTACACGACGGCAAAATTTTAGACTTGTCCAAATTGAAATGAGTTGCAGATGGCAATTTAAAGTTTAAACTAACCATGGGATTCCAACCAAACATTTTGTATTGATCCTTGGTCTTTCAAAATACTTCAAAGCATTGAAATCCATGCAGAACTTAGGTTGCCATGGAAACTGAGTGAAAAATCTTTAAAAATCTTCTCCTCCCAAACCATAAAGCCTAGAGATTTGATATTTGAAATATATCATCATCTATTGACCCTCTACCAAAATATAATAAAGAATTACCCTACACTGAAAATTAGCATTTTTCTGTGCAATCCCTGATTTTAAATAGGAGTAAAGAAGAAAATCTTTCAAAAAGGCATACAGCAATCATGTTTGGTATTATTGTTCATCTATTGACCCTCTACAAAAATCCTTTAAAGATTTACCATAATCAGAAAATTAGCCCTTTTTCTGAAATCCCTGATTATAGAAAGTAATAAAGAAGGAAATCTTTGAAAATCTTCTCCTAAACCATTAGGCCAACAGCTTTGATATTTGGTATAAATCATCATTTATTGACTCTCTACCAAAATCCTTCAAAGAATTGCTCTACTCAGTAAATAGCCCTTTTCCTGAAATTTCTGACTATAGATAGAAATAAAGAAAGATATATTTGCAAATCTTCTTCTCCTAAGAGTAGAAAATATTGTAGTAAAAAGAAGAAATCGCTTGTTACAAGCAATTTCTTCTTTTTCCATAATGTTTTCTCAATTATAAAACCACAGGGACATAAAACCAGGGATTAATGAGGAAAGGGTTAAATATACTTTAATTGCATTGGAAGAGTTAAATTGAGTTGTGTTTTTTTATACAGGGATAAAGGTACTGAAAATGTTGCTAAACTTTTGAAGGAAGAATGGACATACAGGCAAACATGGTGGCCATCGTTCCATTTCACCAAATATGTTTTTCATCAAGATTCCAATGATTTGAAATTATTACTGCAGAAATATATAACAGCATCCTTATTATGCAGAAAAGGTATATACAGACGATGGGTCATTAACAATTGCCTTCTTTTTATGCCCCCGCATCAATAGATGTTTTACCGGTGTCTGTCCATCTGTCAGTCTGTTTCTGTCTGCAAAACTTAACCTGCCAACTAAACGTTTTCTTTTAACTTCAACCTTGATTAAGTTACAATGCTTATATTTGGTATGTAGATAGGTCTCAACAAGGCGCAACTTGGGAAGGTCATTTCATCAAGGTCAAGGTAAAAATTTTAACTCTTTTCCCTAAAACAAAGAAAAACAAACAATAGAAATCACCTCTAAAGAATTCCTGTTTTGGGGGCATAGCGTTTCACAAACACATCTTGTTTTTAACCTATCCCTTTACAATATTGTGATTGTTGACGCCCCTAAGTAAATTTTAAAAAAAAGCATTGAAAACATTTCAGAAAATGAAGAAATTGCTTGTAAAATGCTATTTCTTCATTGTCTACAATGTTTACTACCTCAAAAAATAAAACAATTCCATCATCAATTTAACCCTTTCCTGTTTTCAAAATTTTATACCTGTCCAAATTCAAAGGTTTTGCAGACTAAAATTTATAGTGGATTGAACATGAAAAATAACCATTCAGTAGGGTAGAAAAGATTATTCTTCTTTTTCTACATTGTTTTCTTAATTATGAAACCAGGGATTGAACAGGAAAGGGTTGAAAATTTTGTCTACAATATCCTTGAATTTGGACCAGTCTAATATTTTGTCCATCTGATTATAGGCTAAAGATATCTTACATTTTCTTAAAGCATTATAACTAAATAAACTCATTACCATATGACAAAATTCAAAACTGGTTCAAATTCTGACAATTTTTAATTGCTTAAATTGCAAAATCATGAGGACTTTTATGAGGTGTGTGAATGGGTTAAACGGGCTTGGTTCCTGATTTTAATATCTCACATGGCATAATTCCAGAGGAGCTTTTGTGTTTGTATATTCTCCATGTTTGTCTTTGGGTCTCCCATTACATTTATTGTACACACAATCACACCCGTTAACTTTATTTGATTTTCTGGAAAGCATGCATGTAGAATGGAAAGAAAATTTCCTTTCCAATTAGAAAGGATGCATTGGAAATCATATGAAAAAGGCTAATGAAATTAAATCAAAGTGTTATTGTTTACACAATAAAGTTGACAGAATTTCTAAAAGCTTTTGAAACTCTCAAAGGTTGTTTGAAGGAACATAAAGTCAACAAGTTTTATTTTCTGAAAATTCCAAGGGGGTGTTTGATAACCTTTTGGATAAATCCTTTGAAATTTTGGAGGACCCTTTGAAAAACATGGAAAAGGGCTTTAGTGATTTTCATGACATACATTCTTATGTACTCCATGAAGTAACCTTAATTGCTTGGCCATTTTGGAAAAAAGTTGGACGTTTCGCCACCTATTTGTCATCTATTTTGGTAATGGCCTTATAACTCTAACCTTGGTCAAATTCAGTAACTATCAAAGGTGTTTACCTGAAACTTGCCATGTGTGTCCGTCTTCAAAAGAACAAGCCTCACCATCAAGGCCAATACCATGAATTTCATTTTTAGCTAGGCTGTTTTCAGAGAAAACCAAGCTATAGCCTTGGTGTCTTTGTTGGCATTGTGGGAAAATTTTGACAATTTGTGATATCTCTGGTTCTACTAAAGGCATTCACTTGAAACTTTGCACACTAGTTCACTATCAAAAGAGCAACCTATACGATCAAGGGGGAACTCTAGATGCATTTTGTGCTTTTATCCAATATCCGGCACCCAATAGTTGAGCCTAGGCACCCTTAGGTGGTGTTCTTGTTGTTAGGATTATGCCCCTTCACCAACTAGATTTCTTCACAATACTTTTATTTTTGTTAATCTCTTGATAATTAGAGACAGAAGTTTTCATTTTTTGGAACACTCATACACAGTAAAAATACCAACATGAATAGCTAGAGGCATGTTTTGTTAAAATGTAAGGTCACTGAACTAAAGTACACTATTTGACCTTTTTCCCCACAAATCAACGGTAACTAGCCTTTTGAAAACATTGATTTGTAGCCAATAAATGCTTTTAATTTTTAAACATTTTTTTGTCCACTAGTTCATTTGTTATGATTAATTTAAGCTCACCTGAGCATAACTTGCTCATGTAGAGCTATTGTGATCAGGGGATCTTGCATCTTCAACAACAAATGCTCTTATTTTCAAACATTTTTTTTTCACTTACTCATTTGGCATGATTGATTTAAGCTCACCTGAGTAAAACTTGTTCATGTAGAGCTATTGTGATCCTGGATATCTTCCTTCTGTCTTGCACCTTCAACAATTTAGCATTACAACTCTTTAGATTACAAATTGGCCCAGTCTTTCTCAAACTAAACTCAACTGAAAAAAGGTTATTTGGCCTTGCAAAAGATTCCTATTGAATATGTTGTCATTTTACTGCTATTAGGGGAAAATTGGTCTAAGTGACATTTTTCTGATAACTGTTTTATAGGTTATGCTTGTCATTTAGGAGCTTCCTGCTGAATGTGATAAGATTCTGACTGGTGTCAAGGGAAAACGTGCCTAAGTGACAATTTCCTTTTAACCACTTCACAGTTCAGAACTTAAGCTAAATCTTTCTTAAGCTTGCTGAAAATACTCTTTAGGTCATATGGTGACTTTCCATCCACTATGAATTCAAAAGGGGGTGTAATTGCAATATCAGTTTACCATTCAACACAACCCTTTGCCTTTATACCAATTTACTCTTGTCTTAAGCAAATCCTAGTTCCAATTTGCATTGCAAGTCAAAGGGCTGAAAGCACTGAAATCAGTCATTGTGGATCAGTATTTCTTTTAAAAGTTGATATCATAAACAATTCTAGCTTGAATTGGACAAAACAGGTGGTGTAGACCAAGATCAGACTGCAGATATGTGTATGCTGATCTTTGTCTATACCTCTTGCCAAAACAGGAAATTTTAGGGTTCAGCATAAGGGCTAGTCTTGGAAATATTTGTAATGTCATCAAATATTAGCTGATGAATCTGCATGAGAATGCCAACTCATCTTGGTCCTGTTTTTTTCCTTCAGAAACAGAATACACACACTACGCATCAAAGAAATTGACAGAAGCTGGGTATATTAAAAAGGTACAAAAAATTACGGAGTTCATATTGTCACAGACTTGACCTTTTATCAAACAAGACAGCCATTAAGCTGTTATTGGTCATTTGGAGATCAGATAAAGACCGCAAGATCAAAGGAAAGAGGAAGGAGTGCGTGATCTCTGGAAAAGTATACAGAATTCTCTGAGTTAACAACATTAGACTCATGACAAAGATGTTTAAACTACAGCTTGAATAAACTGCACTTAGGTTAAGTTGCCAAACCAAACAAAAATTCTTCAGATAAATGTTGCCCAACGTCGGAGTTCAAAGTTTACTCCCTGTCTATATGAATGATTTAATTGGTCAATTGATTCTTTAACACTTCTGATTGACAGATCATTGGCTATTCCGACTTCTGATATGTCAGTTTGATGTAAGTTATAAACATTATTATTAGCTCACCTGAGCACGTAGTGCTCAAGTGAGCTATTGTGATCCCCTTTTGTCCGGCGTCCGTCCGTCGTCCGTCGTGTGTCGTGCGTCGTGTGTCGTGCGTCGTCCGTCAACAATTTCTTAAAACAACATCTCCTCCCAAACCACTAGGCCAATTTGAACCAAATTTGGCAGAAATGTTCCTAAGGTGGTCCCCTTCAAAAATAGCTAAAAGAATTGAAATCCGTTAAAAACTCTGGTTGCCATGGTAACAAAAGTGAAATTTTAAAATAATCTTTAAAAATCTTCTCCTCCTGACCCAGAAGGCGTAGAGCCTTGATATTTTGCATGAAGCATGAGTATATTGACCTCTTTCAAAATAGCTAAAATCATGATCCTCGGGTCCCCATGGGCGGAGCCCCAGGGGGGGTGGGGTTTATATAGAAATAAAGAGCGATTTTTTAAATGACATCTCCTCCCAAACCACTGGGCCAATTTGAAATAAATTTGGCAGAAATGTTCCTTAGGTGGTCCCCTTCAAAAATAGCTAAAAGAATTGAAATCTGTTTAAAACTCTGGTTGCCATGGCAACAAAAGTGAAATTTTAAAAAAATCTTAAAAAATCTTCTCCTCCTGACCCAGAAGGCGTAGAGCCTTGATATTTTGCATGAAGCATCAGTATATTGACCTCTTTCAAAATAGCTAAAATCATGATCCTTGGGTCCCCAGGGGCAGAGCCCCAGGGGGGTGGGGTTTATATAGAAATAAAGAACAATTTTTTAAATGACATCTCCTCCCAAACCACTGGGCCAATTTGAATCAAATTTGGCAGAAATGTTCCTTAGGTGGTCCCCTTTAAAAATAGCTCAAAGAATTGAAATCTGTTTAAAACTCTGATTGCCATGGCACCAAAAGTGAAATTTTAAAAAAATCTTTAAAAATCTTCTCCTCCTGACCCAGAAGGCATAGAGCCTTGATATTTTGCATGAAGCATCAGTATATTGACCTCTTTCAAAATAGCTAAAATCATGATCCACGGGTCCCCATGGGCGGAGCCCCAGGGGGTTGGGTTTATATAGAAATAAAGAGCGATTTTTTAAATGACATCTCCTCCCAAACCACTGGGCCAATCTGAGCCTTGATATTTTGCATGAAGCATCAGTATTTTGACCTCTTTTAAAATAGCTAAAATCATGATCCTCGGGTCCCTAGGGGCGGAGCCCCAGGGGGGGGGGGGGCGTATAGGCATGAAGCATCAGTTCACAGACTTCTTTTTTATTTCTGAAATTATAACCCATGGAAAAAGTTCTTTCCTTCTTTCAAATCAGCACTTAAGCCTTGGAATTTGTAATTTAGACTTTTTGATCCCCAGGTTCATAGTCTTTATATGAAATTGTGGCCCACTTGTTTCATAATCCTAACCTTAACATGAAATAAGACTGTTGAAAGAAAAAGAGCCTTTATCTCAGGTGAGCGCCCCAGGGCCAACGGCCCTCTTGTGTAAAATAAGTTGCCAGGGACATAAGATAAATCAAGACTAATTAAAGGTAGTCCATCTGAATGTCAGAGTAAGCTGTTGTTATATTTGTGTCACCAAAGCAACAAAATGTTTAAGTTATTTGGTTACAGCACTGCTGCAGTGATCCTTCAACTTCATATGAGAATTAGCCAGAAGTTTTGAGAATAAGAAGAAATAGGGCAAATTAACCTTTTGCCATTTTTCAAAATTTTAGACGTATCCAAATTCAAAGGTTTTGCAGCTGAAAATTGAAAGACATTTTTTATTTTAGAAATAATCATTCTGTAAGTTGAAAATATTGCAGATAAAAAAGAAATTGTTACAAGCAATTCCTTCTTTTTGCACAATGTTCTCTCAAGTATAAAGTCACAGAAACATATAAACTAGGGATTGAACAGAAAGAGTTAAAGAAAAGGGAGATCAGGTATTCAACACTTTGTATAGGGATCCACTTTTTTAAAGTGGTTTCAAATGGCATAACCGCGGCTATAGCTCAATTACGAGGTCCAGGGTTTGATCCCTGGTTGAGGTACATATCCTTTCCAACATTTGTCTCCCACCAATGGATGGATGATCGTAAACTTAAGTGGAATGAGTGGCTGGAAGCTCAGAAAGGATGTTGTGTAGTACTGGTGCTCCAGCCAATATGACTAAAACAGTTAAAAGTGGTGTTAAACCCTATTCAATAAATCAATCAAATGGCACATCTACTGATGATGAAGAACAATTTTGACAAGTTGTTTTGATATTCATGCAAGAATGTAGGAGATATGTTCAAATTGAACGTTTGACTTTTAGTTGCGTCTTTCATACTATCCAAAAATCTATACTTGAATGAGAATAAATGTGCTTACTTATTTTGAAATTCATCCATAAATGTAGAGGATAAGACCTGGACATGCTCTATTTGAATATTTTACCTTGAGCAGTTACCTTTACCTTGGAGTTATATGAAATTTGTTTCTACAGCACATTGACTCATGACGGCAAGCAAATGTGCCACATACATTGACTTTTCATAGTGACAACTATGTTTACCTCACTGCAAGCAGGCTCACAAAAAACTTATAACAATATTATCTTTATACCATAAATAGGGAAAAATGGTGGTATGGCAAGGGGGCTTAATTACATATTTCAAAGTGAAACCATTCATATGAAAATGGGTTTATGACTTGTTAGTTGGAGGTACATGTATGTGTATTTTAACCTTTGAAATGAAAATTTCCCTTCCCCCCCCCCCAAGACATTTTAAGACTCTGCTCAATTTTTTGCCTCTTTTTATCAATACCATAGTAATGAAGATCATGTGGTTAAACCCTGAACTAGTAATTTTATTGATCCCCCCCCCCCTCATATAATGACAACTGGCATAGCGTTTCTTCTGTGGATGGGTTGGTGTGTGTGTGTCCATTTCTTGTCTGGAGCATATTTTCTACATTAATTGATGGATTGCAAAATTTCTTTGCACAGTTGTTCTCCTTGGGGAGTACTAGTGTCATGTGTAAAGTTTTGTTAGATCTCTCAAGTCCTAGGTCACAAATGAAGGTCAAGTGTCAAGCAATTATGAAGGGGCATCCATGTGTCTGACATATTTCAAGTCATAATGTAATTTTGTTAAGTACATCTTTCAATAAGTATCATAGCTATCAAAATGAAGCATAGGGTGTGAGATGTCAATCTAGGGAGATGCAGATCGAAAGAACCATAACTGTGGCATACTTACATTTTAAGTTATCGACTTATGTCTTGAATATGCATCTTTAAGTATATTTGTCAACATGAAATTTCATGGCTGGATATCACTACCTCTCTTGATTTGTATCTTCTTGTTCAGGACATAAGCTATCTCTGTATTACAGTGGACAATTAATTCATGATAAAATGATATCAGTATACAACCCATTCCCAAACAAGAAAATATCAGACTGGTCCAAATTGAAAGAATTGCAGGTGACATTTTTCAGTTGATGAAATATTAATTGCTTGACTTTTGAGATTCAAAACATTTTCGATAATGGAGAAATTACTTGTAACAAGCAATTTCTTCAATGTTCACAATGCTTTCCAAAGCTTTTTTTCTTGGAATGGGTTAAATCTGAAGTATGCATTGTTGAAGATTTGTTTGTATCATTATGGTTGGTAAGATTCAGTAACATGCCAGACTGATGTGATAATAAACACCTAAATTACCATAACAGAGAATGTCACAGCCCTAAAAGTGATGAAATAAATAAGAAATTGACATTTCAAAGTTAAACTTGTTCTCAATTTTCACCCACATTTTTAGTCTTAAAACTCCCTTTTCTTGGGAGATACAAACCCTCAAATTAACTCATTCCCACACAGTCCTGCTTTTATATGCCTCTCGAGAAAAACCCTTTTGAAATATTGTGGAAAATGAATATTTTTTTTATGATACTTCTTATTATTCACAGCTCCTTCAATCTCAAAATGTAAAAAAACATGAAAGGTATAACAACTTGAAATATCCATGTGCAATATCTCTAAATTAAGACTACAGTAGTCTAAAATTTTGTCATATGGTTACATGTTTAAATATGGAAAAAACTGGAACTTTGTAAAACTTATGACTGGAAAAGGTGGGATCCTGGTTAGTGCTTTCAGTTTTGCCATTTCTAGCATAAACATAGAATAAGACTGAATGACTACTCTACATTCAGCAGATTCAGCAAAACGACTGATTGCACGCCACACACACTGACATCAAACAAGGCAGTTTGACTGAGATGTCAAACAATGTGATTTTGTATGGTTAATGGTTAGGAACATGAAACAAGTGTTGCTCCACTAGCTGAAATATGTCCACCCATAGTTCATTTTCTATGATATTCTTTACCCATTAAGACAAACATTATCATTTTTTATGCCCCCGTGGAGAAAGATCGGGGGCATATTGTTTTACAGTTGTCTGTCTATTGGTCTGTATGTCTGTCTGCAAAGCTTAACCAAAAACTTAACATTGCCAATTACTACCAGCCTATTCAAGATACAATGCTCAATTTTTTTTGCAAATCGAAATTTCACTTATAGATTTTGAAAAGGATCACCAAGAAACATTCCTGCCAAATTTGGTCTAAATTGGCCAAATGGTTAAAGAGGATGAGGTTTTTAAAGAATGATTTCATGGTTTCTCTAAGACTGATAAGACCACCCCTTCCAGGCCCCAGTTTTTTACAAAAACTAAATTCACTTACAAAATGTTGAAAAGGGTCACCCAAGAAACATTCCTGCCAATTTTGGTTCAATTTGGTTGAATGGTTTGGGAGGAAAGGATCTTTAAGAATTATTTCATGATTTCTCTAAATCTAAAAAGATCATCCCTGCCATGCCCCTTTTTTTATCAGAAAATCAAACTTTCATGAACAAACTTTAGAAAAGAGCCATCCAAGGAATGTTCCTGCCATATCAGTTTAATGGTTTAGGAGGAGATGATTTTTTAAGGATTATTCCATTATCCCTCTAAGTCTTATTTCATGATTGATGAAAAGGGCAACCCAAGGAACATTAATGCCAAGTGTTGAAGAAATTGGCCCAATGGATATAGAGAAGAAGATTTAAAGAATTGTTGACGACTTCCGACAGACAACTAACAACGTATGAAACATTAGCAGTTAATTTAGAAATAGAGGCCCATAGGACCGTATTGGTCACATCAATCTCAAGAGCAGATTTATTGATTGAATGGGGTTTAACGCCACTTTGAACAGTATTTCTGTCATAGCTCAGCAGCTTGAGCACCTAACAATGGATTCACGGTATTTCCCACACCACTACTACCATTACATTCTTTCCTAGTTTCCAGCTGCTATCCCACTTATGTTTACAATTATCCTCCGGTTAGTGACAGACAAATATCGGAAAGGATATGTGCTGCCACTGGAGATCAATTGAATGATTAAATGGGGTTTAACGCCACTTTTGACAGTATTTCAGTAATATTGGGCGGCTGGAGCACCTAAAAATGGATTCCTGGTATTTCTCACACCAGTACTACCACTGCATCCTTTCCTATCCTCCAGCTGCTATCCCACTTAGGTTAACTACTATCCACTTGTTAGCAAGAGACAAATGTTGGAAAGGATATGTGCCACCACTAGGGATCTAACAACGACATCCCATCATTGTAGATTAGGAGTCTAATGCGCTACGGCGGCGGCCCGCCTAAGATCGAACCCATGACCTCCCATGATTGAAGCCTATAATATATAGATATACAGATAGGGCATAAACTATATTGAAGAAAGGTTATAAGAAGTATAATGGATGACAGGCAATACCACCATAACGGATCACATGCGGCAAAGTTCAGGAGTACTCAAAATTCACCATTCTGAAAGACAATACATCGAGTCATAGCAACATCCCATGTGCTTCTTCTAGGATCCCAACTAATTTTAGAGGATTTATCTTCACATGGAAAAGTTCTGTCAGACAAAGTGGCATTTTACTGATTTTCAAGTGCTTTCACCCAACACCCCTGAAAGAATGGTTGCTTCATTTCCTGTAACTTTCAAACCCATATACCTATACAAAATGGTGATAATTGAGCAAATCCACAGCTTACTATTTTTCAAACAGTTTAATGACCTAAACATTATTCAAAACCCTTTTTTCTAGAACAACCTGTAACCATTGCTCTAATTACTATTATTTCAAAAAACATTTTTCTGTGCAGTTTTGTTGAAATTCCATGGTTAGTTTAGGAGGAGAAGATTTTTTTGCAATTGTGAACGGACGGACAACAGACGATGACCAATCACAATAGCTCCCCCAGAGCACTTTGTGCTCAGGTGAGCTAAAAAGGTGTGAAGACTAAGATCAGACTGCACATATGTGCAGATGGATCTTGGTCTACACCAAGCCAAAATGGGAATATTCTAGGAAGAAGAAATGGCTTGTAACAAGCAAATTCTTCTTATTCCACAATTTATTATTTCATAATTTAGGATGGTTACTTATTTAACCCTTTTTGCTGGACAAACCTGGGATTTTACGTCACTGTGGTTTTATACTTGAGAAAACATTGTGGAATAAGGAGAAATTGCTTGTAACAAGCAATTCCTCCTTTTCCCACAATATTTTCTACCACAAAGGATTGTCAGATTTCAAATTGCATGCATTTTTCATTGTTGTCTACAACCTCTTTAAAATTGGACCAGTCTAAAATTCCATAAAACAGGAAAGGGTTGAATGTACGCATTTTTTGAATGCCACCTGCTTCCCCTTTGAATTAGGACAAGTCTAAAAATTTGAAAAAAGGTAAAGGGTTAAATGAAATGACATATTCCTATCAACAGAGGAATACCAAACAGCCTTTGTCTTCCTTATAGGCCATATCATAGGACTTTTGTCGGGGAAAAATGCTAAGAATAAGGGCTCACTTCAAATGAGAATACTGTTAGGTTTATGTCAAATCCCTTTTGACGTGTTTCAGATTTACATTGTGTTGTAACTCGATCAATTTATATCTTTCTTTTTGCGACAGGCATTTGTTAACCCTTTCCTGTTTCTCTAATTTTTAGACTGGCCTAATTTGAAACATGTAGCAGACAACAATGAAAAATGCATGCAATTTGAAATCTGACCATCCTATGTGGTAGAAAATATTATTGGAAAAGGAGAAATTGCTTGTTACAAGCAATTTCTCCTTTTCCCACAATGTTTTCTCAAGTATAAAATCACAGGAACGTAAAATTCCGGGTTTGTCCAGGAAAGGGTTAAAGAAGCATAACCTATCTTTAACAGCCCTTGATTTAGTAAACAAGAATGACCATGCACTCGTATTTAGAGGTTGACCCAGTACACGTTGAGAGAATTTTAATTGGCCTAAATGAGTTCTGAAGAAAAAGTATTTAAGTACATATATATTTTATCTAATACATGTACATGATACTTTTATGAGCTCTTTCAACATGATGGCAAGCAACCAATCATATTGCTGACTGTTCCAAAGGCAACACCTTACTTTACTGAAACTTTAAAGTGGATCTTATTCTAAGAGTAAATCAATAGGCTTATCAAATTTGTTGATAATGATAAATTTGTCATTAAGGTCCATTTTCCTATTTTTTGATGGAACCTTCTCATTTTACATAGGACTCATCCTTATGACCTAATATTCACTCTGACCGAGTTTCATCAAGATTGGACCAAAATTGTGGTATGCCCTCCCCCCCCCTCCCTTAGAGAGTAAACAAAAAATTGTCATTAATGCCGATTTCCCTCATTCAAGTGGAACCTTCTAATCTTTAATAGGTTTACTTATGACCTGACAATCATTCCAAATTTCATCACGATAATTGAGATAAAACTGTGACACCAATGATGTTAAAGAAGATAGAGTTAAGGCCCCTTTTCTCGTCTTTTCAAATGAAAACATCCCATTTTCAATACATTTCATCTTTACAACCCAACAATGATTCAGATAAAGATCCAATAAGATTGGATAAACATTGTGGCCCCTAGAATGTAAACAAAAAAAAACTATTGTCATTAAGCCCCTTTTCCCATTTTCAATAAGGTTCATCATTTGGACCTAACAACAATTCTGACCAAGTTTCAACCAGACTGTGATAAAACTATGACCCCCAAAGACTGGTGTAAATAAATTCTTGATGTTGGATGACAGATGATACAAGACCGTTATTTGGGTATCACAAAAGCTCACCACAATTTTGTTGTGCTCAGTTGAACAAAAAAAAGTAAATTTTAAAAGCAGTAGGTTGTTGCACTTTTTCTTTGTGCATTCTAACTTGATTTTTAGCTTGGCTGTTTTCAGAGAAAACCCAAGGTATTGTCATCACCTTGGCGTCATTCGCGTCGGCATTGGCGGGACAAACTTTTACCTTGGTCATATGTCTGTTGTTATTTATCCTCATGAAAATTGGCATGTGTATTGACCATCATAAAAGCTATCTAGACTATCAAGGGGGGATACCTCTATAAGCATTTTTCTAAGAGTTATGCCCTTTTTTCGACTTAGCATTTTTGCATTATCATGCATCTGCAGCCGAATGTTGGCACCCGTTAGCGGTGCTCTTGTTTGTAGTCATTATGACATGAATAACTTGATTGACTGTTTAAATATTTTAAGTAATTAACTTGATAAAAGATACAATTTTATTTCTAAGATGTCTGAATGTGTTATTTCATGTAAATCTTTATTAACCCTTTCCTGTACAAATCCAGGATTTAACGCCACTGTGGTTTTATACTTGAGAAAACATTGTGGAAGAAGAAGAAATTCCTTTTACAAGCATTTTCTCCTTTTACCACAATATTTCTACCACAAAGGATGGTTTAATTTCAAATTGATCCCATTTTCATTGTTGTCTGCAACTTCTTTCAATTTAAAAAGTGGGAAAGGGTTAAGTAAACATCTTAACGTAACAATGGTAGAATTCAACTTAATACTTTGTAGTATATCAATACTTGCATGATGCAGTTACAACATTCTGCAATAACCCACTGTATGATTTTTAGTTCAATGGTAAACATGTTTTTGAAACACAGAAAATATATTTAATCTTTCAAAAATTCTTTCTGTTTCTCTTTTATCATTCCTCTTATGTCTTCTTCTGCTGATCTTAATCTGGAATTCTCATCATAACCATAAAAATTCCTGACACAGAGAACAAACCCAACAAACAAGCCTGAATATGCTAATGTTTTCACCAATCTATTTCCAATAACCTTTAGGTTTTGTGGGCTAGTCACCATCTTCTTGTCTATTTTTTGATGATTGGTTTCCATTCTCACTGACAACTGAAAAAGAAAATTGAAATATTTTCATAAGCAGATAATCAACTGTTATCAATTGTTACAAGCAATTTCTTCATTGTCCACAATGTTTTCAACCCTAAAAATCAGACTTTCTTGCAATTGTCATCTGCAACTTCTCTCAATTTCGACCAGACAATTTTGTGTGGTAATGGATTAAAACGCAAAATATTTTCTTGACTATAATTCACTGAATGCGTCAAGAGTTGGGATTGTGCGGTAATAGGTCACCATTACAGGTAGGTATCTATGATTTTTCATGTCACAGATTTCAATTATTGTTACTCCTTTTCTTACACTATTTCAATAGAATATTCTGAAAAGTAGTTTTGCGAAAATCAGAGGTAGTTTATCAGAATAACCCGGGCTATTTCCCTAATAGCTTACGTTGGCTGTTAATCTATATAAATTTAGATTTAGCTGAGACAGTTGCAATGAATATTGGGGTTTTGCGTGTTTGAAACCTGCTGTCAGTTTGAATTCACTCAAACCAATGTCATCATTTCGTCATCAGGAGTTATGTTCTCTAGCTGGTCTTCAACTCTGTAAAGATCAGTCCAAAATTATCCTAAGCGTTAAGACATATATATACACTCTAATTTTGCGCTAACCATTTGATGGGACATAATTTAGGATGTTGGTTGTTTCACTTTTCAATTTGTTACCTTTTGTTGACTTTGGTTCATATACAAATGGGTCAGCAGTGTCGACACCTGAATTCTGTGATATCTAAAAATAACCTGGAATTCCGCTGAATCTTTCCTATATAACTACAAAAAGGCACTTTAAGCCTATAAGATTACCACAAAGATAAAATCTGACTCAAATTTAAGTATTCAATGTTTGTTTCAGAGCATTTTTCTACAATTGCCATTTTTTTCTTATCTTGGTTTGAGAAACATGGATACATCCCTTTAAGTATCAATGTTTTTCTGAATGGGTTAATGAGGTGAAAAAGTTTTGACCTGAAAAATGCGGTGAAAATTTTTCAGCATCTGTAATTGTTAAAGAGTCCTTTGAATACTGATCTGAATCTATTGATGGTAAAGGGTACAATAAACAAGAGGACCAAGATGGTCCTAAATGGCTCATGAGACTTACCTGCTAGTTAAAGTACTTTTTTGTATAAAAATGATGCAACTGAAGCCATATAATTGTAACAGATAGATTTGAAAGATTTTTATGCCCCCGCATCAATAAGATCGGGGGCATATTGTTTTACCGGTGTCCGTCTGTCTGTCCGTCTGTCTGTCTGTCTGCAAAACTTAACCTGCCAACTAAACATTTTCCTATAACTTCAACCCTGATTAAGTTACAATGCTAATATTTAGTATGTAGATAGGTCTCAACAAGGCGCAACTGGGGAAGGTCATTTCATCAATGTCAAGGTTAAAATTTTAACCCTTTCCCTGTTTCTAAAGAATTCCCGTTTCGGGGGCATAGTGTTTCACAAACACATCTTGTTTTCTAGGTTTCTTTTTATATGAATTGTTACCCTATACAAATATGAATGCCTTAGCCCTTATACATTGGGTTGATTTTTTAACTTGCTCTAATTAAGCATTTCCAAAACTTTGGACCCCTTTGCAGGGCCATTTTTACCCCATGGGCAAAATTTATTGAAACTAAGTATGAAACTATCTTATAATGCTACACATAGGAAAGGACCATTTTTGACCAATGGTGCTTATTTTCATCACATTTGGTAGGTTACTATAGGAGTATGCTATATTCAAAATATAAATGCCCTAGGTATTAGAGTGATGAAGAATTTCTTTTTTTAACTTCTTCAAATTGAACACATTTCCCTGTTTGGACCCCTGGGGTTTTATACTTTATGACAAGTCTTTTGAACTTACTCTTATTGAGTGTTATTCCAAACTTTGAAACTCTTTGGCGGGGTTATTTTAACTCGAGAGGCATAAAATCAGCATATTTGAAAGAGAACTATCTTTCTATGCTATATACCAAATAAAAATGCCTTAGACCGATTACACTGGGAGCTAGGGGTTTTTGAACATACTCCAACTGAGTATTTTTCAAAACTTTGTATACCTTGAGAAGGGTTTTTTCTTATCCAAGGATCATAATTTCATTAAAATCATTAGATAACTACATTGTATCGGGTTAAGCTACATTTCAAATATTTTGGTTTCCTTGGGTAAAGCTGTTTTGACCCTACTGGCATATTATTCAGGACGATAGTACAAAATCATCTAGTAATGCTGCATTACAATCATGAATGTCCTAGGCCATAGTTTAAGAGAAATCTTTTGTAGTTGCTTTAATTGAGCAGTTCTCCAAACTTTGGTTCTCTGGGACCTCATTCTCATTTTTAAATGCCATGACAACCAGAGATTTTTTTATAGAATCAAATTCTTTTAAAAACTTTTGTAGAGTGTCATAGGCTCGATCCAGATGGCGTCACATATCTTTCCGACATTTGTCCCTCACCAATAGGTGGATAATCCTAAACCTCAGTGGAGGCTAGGAAAGGACCTAGACCGGCCTTATTTGTAAGAAGTTGCGAACAATTTTCTTACAGGAGTTCAAATTGAAAATTAAGTGCAACAAATAGGGGAAAAAAATACAGATTTTTTTAATGTCTGATTTAATTTTCCTTTTCACACACTGTTTTCAAAAGCTCATTTCCAGTAAATCAAATGTGGAATTGTGTGGTCACGTGTATAACAACCTTGTTTGGAAAAACAGCCTGTGGTTAAGACCTTAATTTGCAATTTATACATAAGTAGCATGTTACAAGAATGTTGAATTGAAAGGCTTTATCTGATGTGATAATCATTATCACATGTATATTATTACCAAAGTAAACAGAGAATATCAGCCCCCTTCTCACTTCCTTGAACATATAATTTTTTTATTTTTTTTCATTAAATGTGAAAATCATTTCTTTCCTCTATCAACAACATCAAGAAGCAGCTTCCAATCAGCCTTTTTTGTAGAATGGTCTGGCACAACCAGCTCCTATCTAAAGGGTACATCAAGGCTTCCTCATCCCAACCAGCAGATAGTTCTTCAACCTATGATTCAACCATCTTACTAACAAACAACTCGAAGCCCCCTGCTATACCCAACACCACAGGCTACAGCGGTACTTCCTGCAATGAATCAGGCCTTCTTAGCAGTAAAGTACCACATTTTGGACATGTGGTTCAACTTCAGATACCAATGTTCCACCCAGCAGGAGCAGCAGGCAAAATGCCACTTTATCAGCAGTCCCAGCTACCTGGAAACTTTCGACCCTAAACATTGAGAACTTCTTTACATGTACCAATAAAGTATACCTGCAACATCTAACTAACAAGAGGACCATGATGGTCCTAGATTCCTCATCTGAACTGTCTTCTGTTAAAAAAAATGCAACTAAAGACAAATAACTATAATCAGTTTCATGAAGATTGAGGCAAAACTTTGACTTCTATAATGTAAACAAAGAAATTGTCATTATGGCCCCTTTTCCTGTGTTATCCTATAGAACCTTCCCAGAATCTATAAGGTTCATATTATGACCTTACAAGTAGCCTAACCAAGTTACATGACGATTGAGCCAATATGATGGCCTCTAGAGTGTTAACAAAGAAATTGTCATTAAGGCCCCTTTTCTTGTGTTTACCAATAGAACCCTACCATAATCAATAGGGTTCACCCTCATGACCTAACAATTATTCTGACCAAGTTTCATGAAGATTGGGTCAAAATTTTGGCCTCTAGAGTGTAAACACTTAAATTGTTGATGCTTAGGCGAGCTAAAAATAGGGATATTATTCTTCTACAGGAACACTGGCTCTATGCCTTTGAAAGATCTGAACTGGAAACTTCTGCAATAGCCTTGATTTTAACTGTTTTATAATTGATTGATTGATTGAATGGGGTTTAACGCCGCTTTTAACAGTATTTCAGTCATATCGCGGCGGCTGGAGCACCTAACAGTGGATTCCTGGTATTTCTCACACCAGTACTACCACTACATCCTTTCCTAGCCTCCAGCTGCTATCCCACTTAGGTTTACGATTATCCACCCATTGGTGAGAGACAATTGTCGGAAAGAATATTTGCCGCCGCCGGGGAACTGTTTTATAAAGTCGGTTGATGACAGTGAACTTATTTCGTCTTACCAGCGCCCTAGAGGCAAAGGTGGTACTGCAATTTTATGGAGCAAAAAAGTAAACCCATATGTGCTGACCCATATGGACAGCTGTGACTGGATGAATGAATTTGATATTACTCTGTCAGATGCGGAAAGACATATTTCCATTATCAACGTTTATATTCCATGTAGGGGCTCCTATCAAGAGGATGACTAAATTGAAATACTTGAAGAACTTAGAGATTATGGAAAAGTTCAAAACCATGGAAATCATAATGGCTCTGGACCAGTGTTTATTCTATGCAGGGGGATTTAGGGATTGCCCCTCTTTTTTCAAAGATCCCCAATATTTTAAACATTATTGGGGGATTTATTTCTATTTATACACTAAATACTAAACATTTCTGGATTGTGTAGATTTTGCACTCAAATCCCCCACATTTTTGAAATCCTAGAATAAACACTTGGGGACTTTAACGCAAGTTTTTGCAGTGAAAAGCTAGAAACATGAGATAAAAATCTACTTGATTTTATGTTTGGTAATAATATTGAAATACCAAAGTGTTTTTATGATACACCTACTTTTAAATACCCAAGTGGAACCTAAAGCTCTTCTATTGATTGAATGATTGAATGGGGTTTAATGCCACTTTTAACAGTATTTCAGTCATATCCCGGCTGCTGGAGCACCTAACAATGGATTCTGGGTATTTCTCACACCAACACTACCACTACATCCTTTCCTAGCCTCCAGCTGCTATCCCACTTAGGTTTATGATTATCCACCACTTGGTGAGTGACAATTGTCTGAAATGATATGTGCCGCCGCCGGCTACTATTGACTTTTATCTTGTGAAAAACAGAGACAATCTCACAAAATACCTAGTAGAAAATTCCAGTCATCTATACCTCTACCCATTTTACTGTGCATGCTAGACAAAGAGCCCTTTCTAAAAGTGGAACCCAAAACTGTTTGTTTCATGGAAAGACAGTAGCTTGCCGACTGACTTGAACAATATTCACTTGGTGAATATAAAATGTGCTAAAAAGAAATTAAGATCAGCTAAACGATAGTTAACCGCATGTGATAAAAACCAGCTGCATGAAAAATGAACAGATACCCATTCAACAAAAGATAAATTATTCTTTGACATTATCAGAAAACAGTGACAAACAGGCAACAATCTCACAGATAAAATTATTATAGACAATTTACATTGCAACACCCCAGACACGGTTAGAGAGTGTGGGTGGCCTACTTTGCAGAACTAGCGACACCAAAACATGATACACCAAACTTCCTCTCATCGCAAGTGGAACTTAACCGTAAATTAATTTTTGAAAGTTTCCTCAACTCTGATGACACTAAATTACGTATTGTTGACAAAGACACCATTTTCAAAGTGATAAAGCAACTAAAGGCTGGCAAAGCCCAGGATGAATCTGGATTACTGCTGAACATTTGGAATATGCAGTTGATGTAATTGTTGATACACTAACAAATATAGTAAACACATGTATATAACCATTACCAACTTTAAGGAAGTACTCCTAAAATGGTATGAGGACCATCTAACTGAACAAAAGAGTAGCCTACAAAGAGAAGTCACAAAGGGAGTATCACCTACTAATGCTGCTTTGATCCTAACCGAGGCCATGGCAGAGTCAAAAGACCTGAAACACCCCTTGTATGCTACTTTTGTTGATGCATCCAAGGCTTTTGATGTTTTGTGGCATTCTTCCATGTTAGTTAAATTATGTAACTATGGTGTTAAAGACACCATAGTTACAACTGCATGACTGGTTTAGAAACCAAGGTTAAATGGTGTAGAGAGAGATCTACTTGCTTTAGAGAATCCCAGGGCATCAGGCAGGGAGGAATTTGGTACCCTTCTATGTACAATATGTTCTTGAACCAATTACTTCAGAGCTTCAGAGTCCTCTGGTTGCAGACTGAAGATTGGAAACAATTTACTTTGGTACCCCTACCTGTGCAGACGACCTTCTTCTTCTTCTTAGTAACTCACCAGTTGAACTACTCACCATTTGAAAGCTGTACAAGACTAAGCCACTAAAGAACATGACCAAATAAGTAAGAGTTAAACCAAAGTCATTGTATTCAACCAAACCAAGAACTCGGAAATGCTGAAGAAAAAAAACTCTTAAAAGTTAGGTGAAGACTCGATGGAAGTCGCTTTAGAATACACTCAATTTGGAATTTAGTGTGGTATAACCTCGAAATGATACTGAAAAAAACCTTATTGCAGACAAACTGCATATGCACTTATGGGAGTTGGACTACACAGGCTTAATGACATTTGTCCAAATACAGCCATTAGTCTTTGGATCACTTATATACAAGTATGGTTATTGTTTGGACCGGAAACCTTATTGCTAAACAAAGGTGATATTGGGACACTGGAAAAGTATCGTCAAGTCATGTATTTTAACGCTCATCTATTTTGACACCCCAAAATTTGTTCTCCCTCCTATAGAAGTTTGTTGACCATTGATTTCAAAATAGTGCATATTTTTCATTAGCCTTAAATATTTTATATAAACATGGAAGTGTGATAATAATAACAGATGGAAAAAGTTGCATATTGTTTAATAATGCATGGCTTATTTTTTCACTGAAAAAATCATGCGTTTTTTTCAAAGCCCAAAATACCCCAAATACCTCAAGAAAATGAAGATAATATTATTAATATCATTTATCATGCAGAGTAATGATGTCAAATAGATAGAATTTATTCACAGTTACATGAACTGAATGGGAGATGAACTCTTTGATTCACTGTTAAAAAGGTGTTACCTACTATATGGAGTATACAAACTACATGTATAACTTTATTTCACCCTTCCTACCTGCATTTTAATGTGATAATGATTTTTTTTTTAAACATCACTATAATGATGCAGAACATGATTAATTTATATCAAACATATCTTTGCCACTTCTTACAATCAAAATTAGGCTGTTATGAGGTGATGTTTTAGTTGTATATATTCATTTAGTAACCTAGGGGTAAATCAAAAGTAGGTGATGGTTTAGTTGTATATTCATTTAATTACCTAGGGGTCAATCAAAAGTATCTGCAGTAAGAAGTTATTTGTATTTACCCCTATCTGACGAAAAGCGGAAATTTTAAGAAATGTAATGATATTTCTTTTTTGGTAAATAAATATAGTAACCAGACAATATGCCCTTCAGCTTCTATGTTTTTTGACATGGTGGATATTATCCCCTCCTAAATCTAATAGGGCGGACATTAGCCCCATTCGCCATTCTGGCCGCTGTCATAGCGCAGTTGGTAGCGCGTCCGACTTTCATTCAAATGGTCCCGGGTTCGATCCCCGACGGCGGCAATACTCATTTGTCTCTCACAAATGGGTAGATAATCGTAAACCTATTTGGGATAGCAGCTGGAGGCTAGGAAAGGGTGTAGTGGTAGTACTGGTGCGAGAAATACCAGAAATCCATTGTTAGGTGCTCCAGCCACCGCGATATAACTGAAAGATTATTAAAAGCGGCGTTAAACCCCATTCAAACAAAACAAACCATTTGCCATTCTGACAGGGCGGACAAAATCCCCTTCCTAATATTTGCAGGGCGGATATTATCCCCTTCATCGTTTTACTACTGTGGACAAAAGTCCCTTTCTAAAATATATCACAGACAATTCATGGTTTCTGAGTTGGATATAAATTATCCGGTATTTCACCTGAAACCAGTCAAAGATTGTAATTATAATAATAATAAATGATATACTGCTAACTCTGATTCTACTGGCAACTGATACCTTGAAAAAACAACTCATAAAAAACTGCAGCTACGATGCTTTGGTCTCATAACAACACCATGTGTAAACTAGAGGCCCTTGGGCGCCTGATTTGCTCCACCGGTCTGAATTGACTTATCATTCCTGAGAAGTTAAAAACCATCCTGCAGTTTGCAAGAGTTAGATTTTCAAATATCACAATTTACCATAACTTTTCAGTCTGCAGCTAAATGCTGATTGAAGTGTTTTGTATTTGTAATAATAATTCTTAATAAAGATCAATATTAAAATTGATTTGACATAAAATAAAATTGGGGCCAAGTTATATATATATATTGTCGAAGGGCCAAGTTGACCGGTCAAACGCTTCTAAATTGGTTGTAGTTTATCTGTTATTTTTTCCAGAAAAATGCACTCGCTTTCAAGGCTTTACCCTATTTGATATTACTTACTCGATCTTTTCTTATTCCTTCAGAACTGACTTCTGTTCCTTTCGTTCTTTTTCTTCGAGTTCCTTTCGTATACGTTGACCTTCTAGTTTTGCAGCGGGTGCAAATGTATAATAACCTATCCAGACACCAAGTGTTCCGAATAAGGCCAGACCGCCAAGTCGATTTTTAGCTAAAAATCGCATTATTTGTCATTTTTTTCTTTTTTCACAGACGACCTTCATCTACGCAATATTTTGGACGTACAATGGAGATGAAGGATAAAAGCCGAGTAACCGGTGTTGATCGTAGAATTCGCATATACTATAATCATTTAAAGAAGGATTGCGCAATGATTTGGAACTGAAGCCAAAAGTAGGTTTCACTTTGATATCATGTTATATCGGCTTGAAGCTGCACACCCGAGCGATTCAATTTAATTTGGTGAACTTCTAAGACTTTGTGAATTGGGTGAATCACAATTTTTTTCTATAGTATTATGGGCAACTATGGACGCTAGAAGATTGAGAGTGACTCATGTCCCAAGTAAGTAAGTATCTATCGAGGAAGGGTTCGAAATACCAGTTTCGCAACTTTTGCAGATCCTCTCAATATTGCGGCTCCAAATAAAGACTCTAAGTCTCTCAGAAATTCCGTATCTTAACCCTTGTCTGTCCAATACCTATGATAAAACTAGAAAAGCAAATAAAAAAACGCAACTTCCCCATACTGAACAATGATGAAAACAAAGGTAATGAAGTTAAAGGACCAATGTACAATTCAGCACACTTCTGTTTTAATTGTCCAAGGACAAAGGGAAGAAAACACAGGAATGTCCCTCATTGCTTTAAAATCAAAGGACTGACAGTACTGGAAGGTCTTAACAAGGATCAATATTTCTTTAGAAAATTGATTGATTAAACAACTCTGGCTGAAAGGGGACAAGCAGGAGGTGTTAGCCAAGATAAAACTGCACTTATGTGCAGGCTGATTTTTGTCTCTATCTCCTGCCAAAACAGGAATATTATGGTTTTAGCATGTCAAAGGTTAATAACAATTAGATTTAATCCATTACCACGCAATAATGCTTTTGGACAACCCCTCATGTAAAACAATTTGGGAAAGCATTGTCTAAAATGAAGAGATTGCCTGTAACAAGCAATATCTACCTTTTACACAATGTTTCTACCCAGTTAAAAAATGTAAAATTTCATAAATTCTAAATTGTTGTATCTGCAACTGCTTTAAATTTGGACCAGTCTAAAATTTTGTCACCAGGCAATGTGTTTTCATCACTCACATAATACTAACATGACTCAGTTAACAAATGACATCAATTTGCACAATTTATGGTCAGAAGCATAAAACAAAAAGCAAATCAATGGTTGTCAACCTAAATGTTGTAACTACAGCTTGAATAATATTAAAATGCTTAACATAAGTTGCTGAGTCAAAATTTCACACCCAGTCTTTATGGATAAGTTAGTTGAACTGTTAATCCATTATTTGATTGACTGATCTGATCTGTCAGTTGAAAACAGAGTGTTTTATAGTTAAGAAATGTGCTAATGGATATAAGAAATCAATTGAACAACAACCCTTTTTTTTCCACAATGATTGATTATTTTCTTATCCTTTTTCCTTCATAAATGTTGTATTCAACCCTTGTCATGCTGTAAAAGTTATTTTACTGAATTGCTGTAAAATCAAAGGGCTTAAAGCACTGAAAAAAACTTATAGTCTAAAGATTAAAACATGTATTTTTTTAGAAATTAATTTCATAAGCAACTCTGACAGGAAAAGTGTAAGCAGGAGGTGTGGACCAAGATCAGACTGCACTTATGTGCAGGCTGATCTTGGTCTACACCTCCTACCAAAACCGGAATATTCTGGGTTCATCATGACAAGGGTTAAGTTTAATCAGCGGTTGTCACTTGGATAAAATATACAGTGCCGGATTCTGTGACAAATTCACAATTATGTTTTGACTGATTGCCAGAGTTTAGAAATACACAAATGAGCAAAGAGAATGAGTGTTCCAGTTGCTTTTACGCCCGGTGTTGAAGTTGGCACATCTCTAGAAGGAAACATAGAATTAGCTGAAGAGGACATAGTTGAGCTTAAATTTGATGAGGATAAAGAGTATTTTGCTGAGTTTAAACCAGTTCGAAATGAAATATCAGATTATGGAGACACAGCATTTCTTCTGAAATCTACCTTGTCAGAAACAGAATGTAAGAACCTTGTTAGACTAGGAGAAGAGTGGGGATTTGAACCTATTGTTGGTGTACGAGATGATTATAGGGATTGCAAGAGGTATGTTTAAACAAATTACCAGCCGAAAACATTTTAGAATGGTCCAAATTGAAAGGAGGTGTAGACACTAATTTAAAGTTTATGAATTTTGATATGAAGTTTATGAGTTTTTAAATTTTTTCAACTTTATGAGAAGAAAAAATTGTGGAAAATTAATAAAATGCTTGAAATTGCTGTCTGAAGTTTCTTTCAATTTGGATCAGTCTAATGTAATGTGTAGAGCTTATGAACAAAGCTTATCCATTCAGACAAAGGATCCTCAACCCTAACTAGGTTGATATAAATAACCATCTGTCTCTCTAGAGGTTTTCCCATTTGTATATCAAACAGCAAATTACCCCCACTGAAACCGTCACATTTTGTTGTCTGGTAATGGGTCAAGACTCAAGAGTTGTATTTCGTAAAACACTGAAGGAAAATGAGAAATTGCTTGAAACAAGTGGTTTCTTCTATTCTCACAATGTATTCTACTCTATATGGCAATTTCTATCCAATTTTCAAAAACTTAATCTATTCCCACATAGCCCTGTTTTTATACCCTCAAGAAAAAAGCAAGGGAAATTATTGTGGAAAAATGAAGAAATTGCTTGTAACAATTTCTTCTTTTCCCACAATGTTTTCTGCCCAGGAAAACAAAGATTTTATTTTTCATTGATTTTAATTTGTCATCTGTAACTTCTTTCAACTTTGACCAATCTAAAAAAGATTTCTGCATCTTCTTAGAAAAATCTAAAACTTGTCTTGTAATGGGTTACAAAGGTAATTCCTGTTAACCCATTCCTACACAACAAAATTTTAGGCCAGTCCAAATTCAAAGAAGTTGCAGACGACAATTTTAAGTTGATGAACTCTTTAAAATCTTTGTCTTTTAGGGTAGAAAACATTATGGGTAATAAAGAAATTGCTTGTAACAAGCAATTTCTTCATTCTCCACAATGTTTTCCAAAGCTGTCATATTGAGGGGCGTTTAAAAGCGTCATTGTGTGGGAATGGGTTAAAGAAGGTCCAAGGTTTCAACGGATATTAGTGCCTATTTAACCAATTCCCACAATAACACATTTGATGACTAAAAAAAATGATTGATTGTTGAAAAGTTGTGGTAAGTGGAGAGATCTAGCATGTGAATTCTCTGTTTCTCACCGTGTTTTCTACCCTTTGTGACACTTTTGAAAAAATATGAATTATTTTGTAAAATACTTTCAATTTGGAACTGGTATAAATTTTTCTCATCTGGGATTGAAAATAAATTTCAATCATTAATTTTGAATAAGATTCTGTTTCTCCCTTCTGCACAATCTCCCAGTATAACACTCTGAAGAAAATAACTGTGGAAAAAATATGGAGACAAAATGAAAAAACACTAATTACAAGCAATATTTTGTTTTGCTACTATGTTTTTGTCTACTACATTGTATTTATGAGGGGTTTTTTTGTGTGCTTTTTTTTCAATTTAAACACACCAAATTATTGTCTGCAACTTCTTGAATTTGATCCTGTATTTTGTCATTCTGTTGTAGGCAAGGGTAGGGGTAGATTGCAGTAAGGATTCCATAAAACCACAGAATCTTGCAATATGCTAATTCAAGGTAACAATTTGGTGTAAATCTAATAGAGCTTATATTGCCGTAACCCATTCCCACAAAACAAAAAGACTGGTCCAAATTGAAAGAAGTTGTAGACAACAATTTACAGCAGATGTAATTTTGTTTCTTTCATCATTTTTGGATAGACGTTTTCCAAAACTTTTTTTCCTTCGGGGCATTTAAAAGCGTCACTGAGTGGGAATTGGTTAATACATTACTAGACAATGAAAATTGAGGTAGGTCCAAATTAAGAGAAGTTGCAGACAACAATTCTAAGTTGAAGGAGTTTAAAAAATCTTAGTCCTTTTAGGAAGAAGTCATTGTGGATAAGCAATTTCTTCATCTTCCACAATGTTTTCCAAAGCCTTTTTCTTGACGGATGTCAAAAAGTGCAGTTGAGTGGGAGTGGGTCAAAAACTAGTCTTAACCCTTGTCATGCTGTATAAATTACCTTAGTGAATCGCCGTAAAATCAAAGGGCTGAAAGCACTGATAGTACTTGTTGTTCAAAAATCAATATTTCTTTTAGAAATTAATTTCATAAACAACACTGACAAGAACAGTACAAGCAGGAGGTAAAGACCAAGATCAGACTGCACTCATGTGCAGGCTTATCTTGGTCTACACCTCCTGCCAAACCGGAATATTCCGGGTTCAGCATGACAAGGGTTAATGTATACATGTAGTTTCATTTGATCACATGATTGACCTTTTCTCATACTATCTGGCATTTTTACATTCCTGAAGAAAAAAACTAGGAAGATCACTGCGGACAATGAAATTTTTTTTATGAAAAGCAATTTCTTCATTGTCAATGTTTTTTTCTATCAAAAAGGATAAGATTTTATTAATTTTCATCAGCTTGAAACTGTTGTCTGCTTCATCTTTCAATTTGGACAAGTCCAAAATTTTGTCGTCTAATTATAGGTTTAATTTGTGAATTTACTTGGTTAACTAGGATAATGAATTTGAAATGATTCTGTTGTATCATCAGCTACCCGGAGTTTGTTTGGAATTATAAAGATTCATAATATCAAATATATAGGGTCACCTTTAGAAGTCAAGAACTGGCTGATGCAATTTGGACAAGGGTCCAACCTCACCTAAAGGATATTGTAATTGGTGACGATCCCCATGAAGAATATGTACATGGACCTCTATCACTAATGAAGGGCTGCTGGAAACCAAAAGAAATTAATCATGTGAGTTTTCTGTCTGCTTTTATCACTGCTGTATTGAGGATGCCAGCATTTTAAAGACTATTATATTCCATTTTTATGGCTGTCTGTCTGACTGTAAGTACATACAATATGACAAAAATCTTGAGGCAAAGTTCTCCAAGAGTTTTTCAGGTTCTAAAGTCATAAATATACAAATCATTCTTATGAATAATGAAGATGTGTATTTGTGTTTTTCATTACCCTGACAGAAATTCTTTCTTTGATCTTTAGATACTGGTACTGTATTAATGATTCTTTTTAGCTCACTTGAGCACAAAGTGCTCATGGTGAGGTATTTTGATCGTCCTCTGTCTAGCATCCGTCGTTGGTTGTGTGTCAACAATTTAAAAATGACATCTGAGTTTTCCTCCCAAACCGTTGGGCGGATCTCAACCAAATTTTTCAGGAATGTTCCTTGGGTGGTGCCCTTTAATAAAATTGCTAAAAGAATTGAAATCCGTTTGAAACTCTGGTTGCCATGGCAACAAAACTGAAATTTTAATAAAAACTTTGAATTATCTCCTCCTGACCAAGAAGGCATAGATCCTTGATATTTGGCATGAAGCATCAGTACAATTACCTCTTTCAGAATTGCTTAATTCATCACCCTCAGGTTCCCAGGGGCGGAGCCCCAGGAGGGTTCATGCTTATATCAAAATAAAGAGGGATTTTTAAAACGACATCTCCTCCCAAACCTCAGGGCAGATTTCAACCAAATTTGGCATGAATGTTCCTTAGATGGTGACCTTACAAAATAGGTAAAAGAATATAAATCAGTTTAAAAACTCTGGTTGCCATGGTAACAAAACTGAAATTTTAATAAAAATCTTTAAAAATTATTCACTCCTGACCCAGAAGGCGAAGAGCCTTGATAAATGGCTTGAAGCAGCAGTTAATTGACCTCTTTCAAAATTGCTAAAATCATCACCCTCAGGTGCCCATGGATGGAGCCGTAGGGGGGATGGGGCTAATATAGAAATGAAGAAGGATTTCTAAAACAACATCCTCTCCTAAACCACTGGGAGGATTTCAACCAAATTTTGCAGAAATGTTCCTTGGGTGGTGCCCTATGAAAATTGCTAGAAGAATTGAAATCTGTTAAAAACTCTGGTTGCCATGGTAACAAAACTCAAATTTAAATAAAATCTTTTATCTCCTCCTTACCCAGAGGGCTTAGAGTCTTGATATTTTACATGAAGCATCAGTACATTGACCTCTTTCAGAATTGCTAAAATCATCAACCTTGGGCCCCCAGGGGCGGAGCCCCAGGGGTGGGTAGGGCTTATATAGAAATAGAGAAGGATTTCTATAACAACATCTCCTCCTATACCACTGGCCTGATTTCAACCAAAGAATTTTATCAGTTAAAAACTTTGGTTGCTATGACAACAAGAGTCTAATTGGGAAAAAAAAAAAACACCATCTCCTCCTGACCCAGAAGTTGAAGAATCTAGAATTTTGCATGAATCATCAGTCCATTGACCTCTTTCAAAATTGATAAAATTTTAGAGCCACAGGGTGATTAGGCTTAAATAGAAATAAAGAAGGTAACCCTTTCAAAACTATTTGGCCAATTTAAACCAAATTGGGAAGAAATATGTTAGTTTGCCCCCTTTTAATAATTACTGAAATATTTGAAATCTATTGAAAGCACGGGTTGGCATGGTAACATAAGTTGATTTTAGTTAAATGTTAAAGGAGGTCTTCTCCTGACCCATTTTGTATTAGTCCTTCAAGTAAAAAAGAGCCATATCTCAGGTGAGCGCCAGGGCCACTGGCCCTCTTGTTTAAGCAATTGTCAACTTATGTATGTGATTGTTTTTATGCCCCTGTATTGGTAAGAGTTTACCAATGTCCATCTGTTTTTCTTTCTGTCAGCATTAAGATTAATGCAATAATTTAACATTTTGCTGAAAATTCAAACAATATGAAGATACAAAGCTCATACAGTATTTGGGACATTGGTTTGTATTGATAAGAATAAATTGGTTTTATTGGTCAAGGTTGGCATCAAGCTCAAGGTCACCTTAAAGCATTAGCATTTTGCTGTTATTCAAACACTTGAAGAAACATTGATAATATTTGGGACATAGGTTACTAGCATTTATATGCATCACTTGGTGATAAGGTTTAGTTCAAACATCAAGGTCAAAGTCACTCATCCAAGTCCCATTTCAAAAACAGGTTGTTAAGGGGGAAGGGTGTTACACAAACACATCTTGTTTGTTGAGTGAACATATATTTGTCTACCTTGTGACACTTTTTATTCTATTCTTATTCACAGCTGTTCAGATTTTGTCGCTACCTCCCCGGCGGACACTTTGCACCTCATTTTGATGGACACTATGACAAGACAAATGATGAGCGATCTCTTCAAACATGCATGGTTTATCTGAACGGAGGCTTCGAAGGTGGAGCAACTAACTTTGTAGATGAAACACAAACATTGTATATGGTTAGTAATGAGATAGTTAGTGCTCATAGTCCCCTTTATTTAACCCATTCCCACTCTCCCATTTTTTTGATACCTCTTAGCTTGGGAAAACATTTAAAAAAGATTGAAGAAATAGCTTATAATAATCAATGAAATTGTTGTCTGCAAATTCTTCAATTTGGACAAGTCCAAACTGTTATCATTGGTTAATGGCTTAAATGGTATAAAATATCAACACCTTATCATTAAGCGGTTCTTGAGAGAAAGGTCTTTCTATTGTTTTCATGCAGAATCACTTATTAACCCATTCCCACTCAGTGATGCTTTTAGACGTCCCAAAGAACAAAAGCTTTAGAAAACATTGTGGAAAATGAAGAAATTGCTTGTTACAATGTTTTCTATCAAAAAAGTAAGAAAAACCCAAAATCTCATCAACTAAAATTTGTTGTCTGCAAAATCTTTGAAATTGATCTAGTCTTAAATTTTGTTGTGTGGTATGGGTTTAAAGGAAGATTTTATTACCAAATTAGTAAATTCATGTCAAAGATAGTACATTGTTTGTTAACGGTCTAGCCCATCACCAGAGGATAATATTTTGGGCAGGTCCAAGTTCAAAGATGTTGTAGACAAAAATTTAAAATTGAAGAGATTTGAAAAATCTTAGCCTTTCAGGGAAGAAAAATTTGGACTGAAGAAATTACATGTTACAAACAATTTTAAGCTCACCTAAGCACTAATTGCTCTGGATGAGCTATTGTGATCGGTCATCCTCCAGCATCTGTCCATCTGTTCACAATTAAGAAATTTCTTCATTTTCCACAATGTTTTCTACCCAGACAGTTGAAAAAATAAAAAAATTCATAAACTTTTAATTGTTGTCTGCAACTTTTTTCAATTTGGACCAGTCTAGGGTTTTTCTTGTGTGGTAATGGGAAACCCATTCCCTGCTCTTTTTTGACCCTCAAGAAACACATTTTGGAAAACATTGTGAAAAATAAAGAAATTGCTTGTGGACAATTTCTTTATAATCCACAATCTTTTCCATCCAAAAAAGCAAAGATTTTTTTTTAAAAATTTCAACATGTAAAAGCTGTTGTCTGCCATTCCTTAGAACTTGAACCAGCCTTATATTTTGTCATCTGGTGATGATTCAATTCATACATTTTTGTATTTCAAAACAGAGCATTCCAATTGGGTGAAAAAAATATTCATACACACACAGCTATTTTGTAGATATCAGATAAGTTAAGAGTGTTTAGGATCATTACTTTATGGAAGCACTTAGATGACAATTTCAAAATATTGCCATAGTCAACAATTATTTAACACATTCCAATACAGTGCTGTTTACACCCCCCAAGTAAACAGGCTTTGGTGAACATTGTGAACAATAAAGAAATGCTTGTTACAAGCAAACTTTTCATTATCCACAATGTTTTCAACCTCAAATGACTAAAAAATCATCAACTAAAAATTGTTGTATGCAACTTCTTTCAATATGGACCAGTCTACAAATCACCAATTATGGAAGATAGGAAGAATATTGTAGTCTATTTTCAAAGGATGAGTCCACTGGCAAATATTGTGCGGAGGAGAAGAACATTGTTGCTTCAGTCCAACCTCAAGAGGGACTAGCCATTGTTTTTAACCATCACAGGCTTCATGAGGGTGCCCAGCTTAGGTAAATAACTCTGAAATTGATAATCATGTATATGTTTTTTAAACCATTCCCACACAACAAAATATTAGACTATTCCAAATTGGATGGAGTTGCAGACGACAATCTGAAGTTTGTGAAATTTTAGATTTTTTGTTTCAATTTTGTGGGTAGAAAACATTGTTGAAAATGAAGAAATTACTTCAAACAAGCAATTTCTTCATTCTACACAATATTTTCAAAAGTTTTTCCCGCAAGGAATGTCAAAAAGCTTCATTTTGGGAATGGTTTAAAAGCAATTTCTAGTTTTCTGGTTAGAGACAAATAATGCAGTGCCATGTAGAAAGGATTAAGTATGATTAGCAGCTTGTCAATCAAAAAATCTTTACCAATACAATAATTAATCTAAACCAAAAGTGAACTTTGAACCCTGACATTGGCAGACATTTATAATAAGCATTTTTGTTGCTTTTGCAACTTGAAAATTGTAACTACAACTAATTTCAAGTTGTAATTATGACTTTTAGGTCACAAAAAATCATTTTACTTTTTTGTTGCATGTCACTGACCAAAACATTTGCAAAATGATACTGTTTAACCCATGTCATGCAGAACCCTGATTATTCTGGTTTTAGCAGGAAGTATGGACAAAGATCTGTCTGTACAGAAATGCAGTCTGATCTTACCCTACACCTCCTGTCTTACCTTTTGAAACCTGAGTTGTTTATGAAATTAATTTTCAAAAGAAGTATTGACAACTGAACAACCAGTACTACCAGTGCTTTCAGTTCTTTGATTTTTGTCGAGCCAGCTTGCGGTGAGGGAGACATAGTTGTCACTATGACAAGTCGGTGTATTTGCGTTGGTCTGTTAGTCTGCCCGTCCGTCCTTCCGAATTTGTCAAGACAATAACTCCTTTATTGGAGCATGGATTTCAAAATAACTTGGCACAATTATTCTCCATCATGAGAAGACGTTCCATTTGAACTTTTTTTTTTTAGATAGTTCTAATGTCAAGGTCACAGCTCAAGATCAAACACTAAAATTGTGATTGTCAAGAGCATTTCTCCTACAATTATGGATGGATTTCAAAATAAATTGGCACAATTATTCTCCATCATAAGTAGAGCCATTTGAAAAAAATTTTTGGATAGCTTCAAGTTCAAGGTCAAAGCTCAAGGTCAAACAGTAACATTGTGCTTGTCAGGAGCATGATGCCTGCAAAACTTTGCAGGCTTGCCAGCAGTTGTCCTAGGACAACCATCTAGTTATACAATTCTGAAAAGGATTTTATTCAGCATGACAAGGGCTAATATCTAAGTCAAATTTCCTGTCAGTGGTTGTGGCCAGGGGTCCCTCAAATAAAAGAGAATTTTAATTGATGAATAAGTCTCTCTCTGCCTCCCTCATAGCACAGTTGGTAGCACATCAGACCCCCAATCTACAATCATTGGGTGTCGTGGGTTTGATCCCCGACAGTGGTACATATCCTTTCCGACATTTGTCTCCCACCATTAAGTTGATAATCGTAAACCTAGGTGGGATAGCAGCTAGAGGCTAGGAATGATTTAATGGTAGTACTGGTGTTAGACATACCAGGAATTCATTGTCAGGTGCTCCAGCTGCCCTATATGACTGAAAGGTGTTAAAGCACTGTTAAGCATTATTAATTATGAGCAGATATGATTTTTCTATCCACAATATTGTGTTTGCTAGTAAGGATCCAAAATGTGTTTCTGAATTTGAAAACTCGCTTTATCAAATCCAACAAAATCCTGCTATCATTATACCCCTTAACCCATTCCTACACGATCCCCCCTTTTTAAGCTTTTCAAGAAATTAGTTTTAGAAAACAATGTGGGAAAATGAAGAAATGGCTTATAACAAGCAATTTCAACATTGTTTCTACCCAGAGAGACAAAGATTTTAAAAATGTCAACAATTTATAATTGTCGTCTGTATCTTCTTTCAGTTTGGACTGGTCTATTTCACTGTGTGGGAATGGGTTGAGAAAGACGTTTTAGATATCATTGTAGAAATTACACCTGGCCCTGCAGCCTATACAAAACACAAAAGTTATCTTTTATTATGTACCTAATTTATGTAGTGAATAATCCTTCAAATAATGTTTCCCTGTTTTGTTAGCTCACTCTAGCACAAAGTGCTCATGGTGAGCTGTTCTCATTGCCAAATGTCTGTTGTGGTGATGTGTCTTTCAATAATTCTGCAAAGTCTTGTTAACCTGAACCATAGAGCCAACTTTGATGAAACTTTGCAGGTCAGTTTCAAGTCTACCCTTAAAGCTAGATGCTCTAGCCAAAAAAATGGGCTGGATAACAAATCTTTAAAAAAAATTCTCTGAATTTAGAAGGCCAAGAGCTTTGATATTTCATGTAAAGCAATTTCAAGCTGACCTTCTACCAAGTTTTTAGCTCACTTGGGCACAAAGGGCAGTTCTTTCAAGATTTAGAGAAATCATGAAATAGTTCTTTAAAAACCACCATTCCCAAACCACTTTGCTATTTGGACCAAACTTGGCAAGAATGATCCTTTTGAAAAAAAGTTTTGTGAAGTTTTGATTGACATAGAAATGGGAGTACTGCAGGATCCAGAATTTATGAAATCGTGAAATAAGTCTATAAAAATCCTCTTCACCTACACAACTTGGCCGACTCAGACCAAATTGGGCAAGAATGGTACTTGGATGACCTTATTTGAAACTTGTTTGCCAAATTTTAATTAACCAAGAAATTGTGGCCTTGCAGGGCAGGGCTCATAAAATTTAGAGAAGTCATGAAATTATTCTTTAAAAATCATCTCCCAAATCACAGTTGGCCATTTTTGACCAAGCTTGTTTTTGGGGAATAGATTTATCCATTACTTGAAATCAAATTTTTAGACTGGTCCAAATTGAAAGGAGATGAAGACAACACTACAATAAAGTTCAGGAATTTTTTTATTTTTCCGACTTTTTAAATAGAAAACATTGTGTAAAATGAAGAAATTGCTAGTTACAAGCAATTTCTTCATTTTCCATAATGTTTTTCAAAGCTTTTTTTCTTGGGGGGCTTCCAAAATCATCATTATGTGTGAATTGGTTAATGTTAATACTACAGAGGAATCATCTCCATACCCTAGCTATATACATGTAGTTATTTGACCTGCAATCCTTAAACACCCCTTTATACTGACTTGATCTAGGTTTAACCCATTAAACTGTAGCATTTGGATGGGCCAGGTTCAATTTCCTGTTTCCTTTGGTCTTTTGGATGAGACCTTGGGGTTGTTGTTTTTTTCTTAAATGCTAGTGACTATAGGGTGCTTCAAGATAGATGAAATATGGTACAATATTCAGTCTAATAGATCTTTTTTGGGAGTAAAATAGATAGTGGCTTCATCCATTTGTAGACCAAATTTGTAAATGATCCATATTCAAAAACCCATAAATGTCAAATCACTTTTCAATATAATTATATTAACTGAAAAAATAAATTCAATATGCAGGTAAGTAAGGAAAACAATGAGAAAAACAAGAATGTCTTCACTTTCCAAAATGTGTCTTCCCTAAAAGACAAAGACTTTTTACCAAAAAAAAAACAGAGTAAAATGTCCTTGTTAGAAATGGAGAAGTGGCTTATTACAAGCAATTTCTCTTTTTCTCACACTACTTTCCTCAATATCAATCTCTAGGGATGTCAAAAATAGGAATTTTGTGGTAATGGACTAAATAATTGTATCAACATAAAATTGTCTGCAGCTTCTACAAGTCTTAATTTATTTGTCTAGTAATTGGTTGAAATTTAATTAAGAAGTTTGTGTCTAAATTTTGAATTATAATATTTATTGCAAAAATTTCTTTGAATTCAATAAAATTTACTTTACAGGGATGGAGTTAAATACATTTTACGGACAGACATCATGTACAAAAATATTGATCAAAAGTTGGACGAAAATTATTCTAAAGCTGTTGCTCTCCTCCAACAAGCAGAAACTTTAGAAGTGAGTAACACCATTACCGGAGATGTGTTCTTTTCATCTAGATTCTGAAGAATCTTACCTAAACCATTATCAAAAGAAAGACTTTTAGACTGGTCCATATTAAAAAAAGTTGCATATGACACTTCTAAATTAATGAAATTTGAAAAAATGTGATTTTGGGGTAGATATTGTGGATAATTAAGAAATGTCCTGTTTAGGTAAAAACCAACCCATTTTGCTTTTAAGTTCACCTGAGCACAAATGTTCTTGGTGAGCTACTATGATTGGTCATCACCTGGTGTCTGTCCATCCATTATGTCTGTCTGTCCTTCTTTTCACAATTACAACAAATTCTTCGCCTCCTAAACTCATCATGGAATTCCAACCAAAATGATCCTTAGTTTATGCTCTTTCAAAATAAGTCAAAGAATTGAAATCCATGAAGAACTTTGGTGTCCATGGCAACTGAGTGGATTTTTTTTTTTAAATCTTCTCCCGAACAATAAGGGCCTTGAGCTTTGATATCTGGTATAAATTATCAACTATTGACCCTCTACCAAAGGACTTCGCCCTTTTCTATGTGATCCCTGATTTTACATATGATAACTAAGGAAATCTTTGAAAATCTTTTCTCTCTAACCATATGGCCTTGAGCTTTGATATTTGGTCAATTTCATCATCTGCTGACTTTCTACCAAAGTGCTTCAAAGAATTACCATATTCTTAAAATTAGCCCCTTTCTATGTGATCCCTGACTTTACAAGGGATTGAAAAGGGAAACCTTTTAAAATCTTTTTCCCTAACCATAAGGCCTTAGGCTTTGATATTCAGCATAAATCATCATCTATTCACCCTGCACAAAGATACTCAAAGAAGTACCATTCTCTCAAAATTAGCTTTTTTCTGTGAAACCCCTGATTTTAGATAGGAATAAAGGATATCTTTGAAAATCTTCGCCTCCTAAACCATTTTTTTTGTCCTAGAGCTTGATATTTGGTATGCATCAATGCCTATTGACCCTCTAACAAAATTTTTGAAGAATTACCAAACTTTGGGAATTAGCGCAAGTGTGCTATCTCAGTTTCTACTAATGCTATTGCTCTGAAAATTTGCATGTGCCTTTGCGGCAATAATATCAGCCTCTAGACACAGATTCAATACTCTGATATTCATTTTAGTTGAATTTTAACCCTTTTGGGACTTGGAAATTCTTGGTTAAACCCTACTTGCAACTGTCATATATTTGAACTCTCTTTCTACTAATGCTATTACTTTGAGACTTTGCACATGCTTTTGTGACCATCATATCATCTTTTAGGCAAAGTTTCATTACAATTACATTAATAATAGTTGAGTTTGAACCCTCCTTGGACTTCTTGGTTAAAACTTGCGTGCAACTGTCATTATCTTTAATAACTCTCTTTGTACCAATGCCATTGCTTTGAAACTTTGCACGTACTTTTGTGACAATAATATCAGCCTCTAGACACAGATTCATTACTCTGACATTCATTTCAATGGAATTTTAACCCTTTCCTGTTCAATCCAAGGTATTACGTCCCTGTGGTCCAATGACGTTTAAAATTTGTTGCCGATTGAATTATTTACACAAGAATTTAGACCCCTCTGATAAGATGATATTCCCTATGAAATCAAATTGATTCTTAATTTTGACCAGATATTATTTTACTTCTTACCCCATGTTCTGTTTGATAATGCTATATGAATATTTTCTTTCTTTCCACAGAACAATGGTGAATGTATGAAAGCAATGCAGTTATATAGACAAGCCTTTAAACTAGCACCAGAGTTAGAGAAAACAGTGTGATATATGAACCATCAACCACAAGAAATGCGAAATATGTAATACATATATTTGATTAAAATTTAAAAATGCACTTTAAGGGATCTACATTGTGTGACTTATTTGTGTATCTAAACATACATTTGCTTCACATTTCCAACTAAGGTTAATTTCCTAAAAAATTATGTAGTAATTTTTTCATTTTTTTAGGTCACCTGACCGAATGGTCATGGTGACCTATTGCAATCATCGTTTGTCCGTCGTCGTGCGTCGTCCGTCGTCCGTCGTCCGTCGTCCGTCGTCCGTTAACTTTTATACATTTTCATCTTCTTCTCAAGAACTACTGGGCGGATTTCAACCAAACTTGGTAGAAAGCATCATTGGGGGATGCCAATTCAAGTTTGTGAAAATAGGGGTTCTTGGGGTCATAGGGGCCCAAATAGGGGCCAAAAAGGGGTAATTTTTGGTATTTCTTTAAAAATCTTCTTCTAATAAACCGTTTATGCCAGAGCTTAAATATTTTTTGTACATGACAACTAGGACAGGTATATTATAAATTGTGAAATTCATGCCCCTGGGGTCATGTATGGGGCCACACCCAGAGGTCAAAGTTCATCATGTTAAAAAATTCACATTTTCATCTTCTTCTGATGAAGTACAAAGCCAATTTCAAACAAACTTGTTGAAAAGCATCATTTGGTAATGGTTATTCAGATTTGTGAAAATAAAAAGGCTAGGGGGTCAGGGGGCCCTAAAATTGGGACCAAAAGGGGGTAATTTTTGGTAACTTTTAAATATTTCATCTTCTTCTCAAGAACTATTGGGCCGATTTCAACCAAACTTGGTAGAAAGCATCATTGGGGGATGCCAATTCAAGTTTGTGAAAATAGGGGTTCTGGGGGTCAAAGGGGCCCAAATAGGGGCCAAAAAGGGGTAATTTTTGGTACTTCTTTAAAAATCTTCTTCTAATAAACCGTTAATGCCAGAGCTTAAATATTCTGTGTGCATGACAACTAGGACAGGTATATTATAAATTGTGAAATTCATGCCCCTGGGGTCATGTATGGGGCCACACCCAGAGGTCAAAGTTCATCATGTTAAAAAATTCACATTTTCATCTTCTTCTGATGAAGTACAAAGCCAATTTCAAACAAACTTGTTGAAAAGCATCATTTGGTAATGGTTATTCAGATTTGTGAAAATAAAAAGGCTAGGGGGTCAGGGGGCCCTAAAATTGGGACCAAAAGGGGGTAATTTTTGGTAACTTTTAAATATTTCATCTTCTTCTCAAGAACTATTGGGCCGATTTCAACCAAACTTGGTAGAAAGCATCATTGGGGGATGCCAATTCAAGTTTGTGAAAATAGGGGTTCTTGGGGTCATAGGGGCCCAAATAGGGGCCAAAAAGGGGTAATTTTTGGTATTTCTTTAAAAATCTTCTTCTAATAAACCGTTTATGCCAGAGCTTAAATATTTTTTGTACATGACAACTAGGACAGGTATATTATAAATTGTGAAATTCATGCCCCTGGGGTCATGTATGGGGCCACACCCAGAGGTCAAAGTTCATCATGTTAAAAAATTCACATTTTCATCTTCTGATGAAGTACAAAGCCAATTTCAAACAAACTTGTTGAAAATCATCATTTGGTAATGGTTATTTGGATTTGTGAAAACTAAAAGGCTGGGGGGGTCAGGGGGCCCTAAAATGGGGACCAAAAGGGGGTAATTTTTGGTAACTTTTAAATATTTCATCTTCTTCTCAAGAACTACTGGGCGGATTTCAACCAAACTTGGTAGAAAGCATCATTGGGGGATGCCAATTCAAGTTTGTGAAAATAGGGGTTCTGGGGGTCAAAGGGGCCCAAATAGGGGCCAAAAAGGGGTAATTTTTGGTACTTCTTTAAAAATCTTCTTCTTATAAACCGTTAATGCCAGAGCTTAAATATTCTGTGTGCATGACAACTAGGACAGGTATATTATAAATTGTGAAATTCATGCCCCTGGGGTCATGTATGGGGCCACACCCAGAGGTCAAAGTTCATCATGTTAAAAAATTCACATTTTCATCTTCTTCTGATGAAGTACAAAGCCAATTTCAAACAAACTTGTTGAAAAGCATCATTTGGTAATGGTTATTCAGATTTGTGAAAATAAAAAGGCTAGGGGGTCAGGGGGCCCTAAAATTGGGACCAAAAGGGGGTAATTTTTGGTAACTTTTAAATATTTCATCTTCTTCTCAAGAACTATTGGGCCGATTTCAACCAAACTTGGTAGAAAGCATCATTGGGGGATGCCAATTCAAGTTTGTGAAAATAGGGGTTCTGGGGGTCAAAGGGGCCCAAATAGGGGCCAAAAAGGGGTAATTTTTGGTACTTCTTTAAAAATCTTCTTCTAATAAACCGTTAATGCCAGAGCTTAAATATTTTGTGTGCATGACAACTAGGACAGGTATATTATAAATTGTGAAATTCATGCCCCTGGGGTCATGTATGGGGCCACACCCAGAGGTCAAAGTTCATCATGTTAAAAAATTCACCTTTTCACCTTCTTCTGATGAAGTACAAAGCCAATTTCAAACTAACTTGGTGAAAAGCATCATTGGGTACTTATTATACAGATTTGTGAAAACTAAAAGGCTGGAGGTCAGGGGTGCCTAAAATAGGGACCAAAAGGGGGTCATTTTTGGTAACTTTTAAACATTTTCATCTTCTTCTCAAGAACTACTGAGGGGATTTCAACCAAACCTTTTTCTAATTCTTTCAAACAAAATCACTTGTCTTAGTGCTTTTTTACTCAGGTGACCGTTAAGGCCCACTGGGCCTCTTGTTTTCGATAGAAAGCATTTTGAGTAATAAAGAAACTACTTTAAACAAGAGTGCCTCCCCATGATGTGTTTATTTCTTAACCCATTCCCACACAATTCTGCTTTTGTACACCCCAAGAAAACCGTTAGGAAAACATTTTGGACTGAAAAAAGTGCTTTTTACTGGCAATTTCTTCAATATCCACAATATTTCCAACCTTAAGGGGCAAATGTTTTCATTTCACTAAATTGGAATTGTCGTCTGCAGTTTCTTTAATTTGGGACCAGCCCTAAATTTTCTGTTTTTGTAATGGGTTAAATAATAAATATTACTTTTTATACCTTTATTGTTTTTATAGCTCACCCGACCACACAGTGGCCATGGTGAGCTATTGTGATTTAGCTGTGTCCGGCATCTGTCGTCCGTCGTGTGTCAACATCTTGTGGGCATTCTAGAGGCCACAATTTTTGGTCAAATGATTTGAAACTTGGTCAGAATGTTTGTCTCCATGAAACTTCAGACAAGTCAAAATTGGGTTATATGGGGTCAAAAACTAGGTCACTAAGTCAAATATTAGAAATACATTGTGTGCACTCTAGCGGTCAAAATTTTGCCTCAAATGTCTTGATATTTGGTCAGAATGTTTGTCTGCATAATATCTCGGTCAAGTTTGATACTGGGTTATTTTGGTTTAAAAACTTAATCACTAGGCCGAATCCTAAAAATAATCTTGTGTGCACTCTAGAAGCCACATTTTAGGCTTAAATCCAATGATATTTGGTCAAGATTTTTGTTTCCATGTTATCTAAGCTAGTATTCAAACATGGATCACATTGGGTCCGAAACTAGGTTATTAGGTCAAATCTTAGAAATACCTTGTGTGCACTCTAGAGGTCACATTTTTGCCTCAATTGAATTGATATTTGGTCAGAATGTTTGTCTGCATTAAATTAAGATCAAGTTCAATACTGGGTTATTTTGGTTTAAAAACTTAATCACTAGATCAAATTCTAGAAATAATGTTGTGTGCATTCTAGAGGCCACATTTTAGGCTTAAATCCAATGATATTTGGTCAATATTATTGTTTCCATGTTATCTAAGCTAATTCTCAAACTTTGGTCACATTGGGTCAAAAACTTGGTTACTAGGTCAAATCTTAGAAATACCTTGTGTGCACTCCACACGCAATTTTTTGCCTCAATTGAATTGATATTTGGTCAGAATGTTTGTCTGCAAAAAATTAAGGTCAAGCTTGATATGGAGGTCTTATGGGGTCAAAAACTATGTCACTAGGTCAAATTCTAGAAATAATCTTGTGTGCACTCTTGAGGTCTTATTTTTGCCACAAATAAAATGATATTTGGTTAGAATAATTATTTTCATGTTATCTAAGCCAAGTTCAAATTTAGTTCACATGGGATCAAAAACTATGTCACTGGGTCAATTATTAGAAATACCTTGTGTGCACTCCGGAGGCCTTTTTTTGCCTCAAATGTCTTGATAATTGGTCAGAATGTTTCTCTGCATAATATTTGGGACAAGTTCGATATTGGGTTATGCAGGGTCAAAACTAGGTCACTTAGTCAAATCATAGAAATAACTTGTGTGCACTCTAGAGGTCAGATTTGTGCCTTGTATCATATTATGTTTAGACAGAAGGTTCGTTTCCATGTTTCTCAGCCAAGATCACATGGGTCCAAAACTAGGTCACTTGGTCAAATCTTAGAAATACTTTAGTGCACTCAGGAAGCCATATTTTTGGCCCAAATGTCTTGATATATGGTCAGAATGTTTGTCTGCATAATATCTAGGACAAATTTGATAATTGTTTTTATATGGGGTCAAAAAAAGGTCACTAGGTCAAATTCTAGAAATAACTAGTGTACACTCTTGAGACCTTGTTTTAGGCTCAAATCAAATAGCTGCCACCATAGCCCAGTTGGTAGCGCGTCAGACTGTCAATCTAGAGGTCCTGGGTTTGATCCCCGACGGCGGCACTCATCCATTCCGACTATTTGTCTCTCACCAATGGGTCCATAATCATAGACCTATGTGGGATAGCAGCTGGAGGCTAGGAAAGGGTGTAATTGTTGTACTGGTGTGAGAAATACCAGGATTCCGTTGTTAGGTGCTCCAGCCGCGCGATATAACTGAAAGAATGTTGAAGCCGCGTAAAACCCCATTCAAACAAACAAACAAATCAAATCAAATATTTGGTCTGAAGATTTTTCCCCATGATATTTCAGCCAAGTTCAAATATGGGTCTTATGGAGTCAAAAACTAGGTCAATATGTCAAATCTTAGAAATACTTTAGTGCACCCGAGAGGTCCGAGTTTGGGCTCCATTGAAAAGATATTTTGTCAGAATGTTAGTCAAGTTCAGGTTTTGGTCTCATTTGGTCAAAAACTAGGTCACTTTGTCAAATCTTTGAAATATCTTGTTTTTTCTATGGAGACCCTATTTTTGGTTCAATTGAATTGAGCCGCCGTCATAGTACAGTTGGTAGTGCGTCTGACTCCTAATCTTCAATCATGGGATGTCATGGTTTCCATCCCAGGCGGCTAAACATATCCTTTTTGATATTTGTCTCTCACCAATGAGTGAATAATCGTCAACCTAAGTGGGATAGCAGCTGGAGGCCTCAAAAGGATGTAGTGGTAGTACTGGTGTGAGAAATACCAGGGATCCATTGTTAGGTGCTGGTGCCGCTGCGATATGACTGAAATACTGTTAAAAGTGGCGTTAAACACCATTCAATCAATCAATCAAATGAATTGATATTTGGCCAGAATTTTTTCACCCATGATATCTTGGCCAAGTTAGACTTTGATTGACATAGGATCAAAAACTAGGGCACAAGACCAAATCTTGGTCATACCTTTACACCCCAGGGGCCACATTTTAGCCTAATTGGTAGGATATTTGGTCAGAATATCTGTTTTCAAACTATCTCAACCATGTTCAAATTTGGGTCAATTGGGGGAAAAACTAGGTCAAATCTGAGAAAAACTTTGTTTTTACTCTATAGGCCATATTTTGACCCAATTGATTGGATATTTATGCAGAGGTTTGTCTTAGTAAAAATCTCAGTCAAGATTGATATTAGGTCACATGGGGTCAAATACTGGGTCACAAGGTCTAATATAAACAATTCTTCTTTCCAATTCACTTTCTACTTTTCTTGCACAAATATCTTGAAACTTGGTAAGATGTCTTTTAATGATTCCTTGGACAAGATTTGATCATGGGTCACTTTTGGCTAAAATAAGGTCACCTGTGCTATTTTACTTCTATACGACTCAGGTGAGCCCTTTAGGGCCAATGGACCTCTTGTTTCATTTGTTTATATTACAGTCATCTGAATCGATGATAAATAAAAAAGTATTTATGGACTAAATATGTTTTATAGTTTACTAAATTCCAGTTGATCTATGTAAAAGAAATATCAAACTAAAGCGACTTGAGTTGACTTTTTTTTTTTTTGAAAATTTAGACTGGTTCAAATTGAAAGAGGTTGCAGACGACAATGAAAATTAGATGCAATTTGAAATGAAGCCATCCTATGTGGTAGAAAATGTTGTGGAAAAGAAGAAATTGCTTGTTACAATGTTTTCTCAAGTATAAAAATTCAGGGACGTAAAATCCAGGGATTTACCAGGAAAGGGTTAACCCTTTCAGGTTTTTTTTGAAAATTTAGACTGGTTTAAATTGAAAGAGGTTGTAGACGACAATGAAAATTGAATGCAATTTGAAATGAAGCAATCCTATGTGGTAGAAAATGTTTTTACAAGCAATTTCTTTTTTTCCACACAATGTTTTCTCAATTATAACAGTGACGTATGAACCTAGGTTTGTGCAGGAAAGAGTTAACACCAGAGGCAATTCATAGTAGAAAAATAATATTGGGTTTTGCTATAGCCCTATTTTTTTCTGCGCAAGAAGCGTCACCATCCAAAAACTTTGGCTTTTTCCTGAATCTCTACTGTTCTTAAAGACCTCATATTTCACATGTCTATTACTTGTGAGAAGCCACTAGTGCGTTACCGACCTGAGATATAACAATTATTTTAAACATGTCTAATTAAGTTATAAACCACTTGCAGCAAGCACTGGCATCTGCATATGGTGCTCTTGATTTGCGATCAATTTTAAGGAATTCAACTTTCTAATATGCAACAAATATTCTCAGTATAGCAATATAATGTATAGCACTTTAGTTCTGCAGGGTCTAAATTCTGTGTTTTTCCCAAAAACCAGTGGGGTTAAATTTCTGTGGTGATATTTTTCTGCTGTTGTTTACCTTACTAGAAGAATGATTAAATTTTTGCGCTATGAAATAAAAATAAAGTGCCATGAATTTGGAAATGGATGTTTCATGAAAGTTAATTTTCGTCTGCTTGCCAGGCAAGACTAGGCTGGTAAAGGGACAAATTAGTCGATAAACTTTTGATAGGAAGCTACAGGTAGCTGTGAATAGAGAGACATGTCCAACTGTTACCGATCTGTCAAACTTGTTGAATGATTGTTTATTGGCAAACAAAATGTAAATTCAGTTGGAATAAGGCTATAGTTACTCCATTTTGGTCGGCAAAATTGACATGATTACTATAAAATTGCACTTTATATTAACCCATTACCACACAAAGTATTCTTTTTACACTGCTCAAGAATAAAGCTTTGGCAAACATTGTGGACATAGAAGAAATTGCTTGATTCAAGCAATTTCTTCAATGGCCACAATGTTTTCTACCTCAAAAGACCAAAAATTTCAGGACTTCATCAATCTAAAATTGTCATCTGCATCTTTTTTCAATTTGGACCAGTCTAAAATTTTCTCTTTTGGGAATGGGTTAAAAGTAATAAACATATAACTGCCAACATTACATTTTAATGTACATGTGCATGAGACAAGTTTATACAGGAATTCTTACAACTTCTACATTTTTGGGTTAATTGTTTTGTAAATTTTAATTTGCCGTCCATGACAGCAGAAATAAAGTTCCAACAGAATATAAGTGCTATACGGTATACAACTCAAAAATTGATTCGGATTACTTTTTCTAGTCACATATTTTGCGTCTTTGGGAAATTAAAAAATATGTTTACATCTGCATATGGGCTAACGTAAACATCCAAGATCTCGTTTATGTACCTAAGAGCCGTTGTCTATGACATTGAAGTCCGCTTTCCCCTTAGTTTCTATACTCGCCCAAACCATGACTGAGCCCCCTCCAAACCAATTTTGATCTGCCACACAATCTCGAGCAGAACACTCAGTAAGCATTCTCCATACACTAGAACATCGAACGATAAAGTCCACACAAAACTTGGAATCATATGTAAATGAGACTGGACCCCAGTCATTTTGGGTCCAAATGACATGATCCCGTGCCAATGCTAAACTCATTTGCATGTTTTATCGGGTCAGTGGAACTTAGATTGTAGATCATCTTGACCTCGGGCAAGCATCGTGCAACTGAATTCTGATGGTTTGGGTACTTATGTGCACACCGATAGCATTCTGAAAGTCACTATGTAACCTTGTGGTATCGTAACGCTCTGCCTGAAACACCAGCATGCAAATGCCAAACGTTCCTGGTGGTGATAAACTGATTCCACATTCTCGAAACAATACTCTGGGTCACACTTGGGACATACCTTTGGAATAACCAAGAATGAAGCATCTCAATTCCCCCTTTTCATCTCATAATTGACTAAGATGGCGACTTAAATGTCTATCTGCCATATTGAAATTATGGAAATCAATCTAAAATTTGTGATAACTTTGTTGAAAGTTCTCAAAATGTACCAACGCATGTGAAGATACAGGGCAAAATGAAACGCATTTTAGGGAGTATGTCTTTTCCAGAGAAGCTAGTGCGTAGTATGCATGCTGAATTAACATTTTTGCTACAGGATCATCAAGTCCGAATTCAAACCTTTCTTTATTTTAAAAAAAAATTAAGGGTCGATTTGTTTTGGGCATTAAATCATTGAATGAAAAGGTGATACTTTACAAATTTTGAGTAGTATAGTTATTTCCCTTGCATCACTATTTGATATCTACCTGAAATGAGCCCAATTCACGACAATAATGTAATTAAAGCCAATAATTTCTAGCTCAACTGGCTATAAGCCAGTGAGCTATTGTCATGACATTGTGTCCACCATCTATCTATGTGTGCGTCTGTAAACAGCCGCCGTCATAGCACAGTTGGTAGCGCGTCGGACTGTCAATCTAGAGGTCCCAGGTTCGATACCCGATGGCGGCACTCATCCTTTTTGACTATTTGTCTCTCACCAATGGGTCGATAATCGTAGACCTATGTGGGGATAGCAGCTGGAGGCTAGGAAAGGATGTAATGGTAGTACCGCCGCGATATACTGAAAGATTGTTGAAAGCGGCGTAAAACCTCATCCAACCAAAGCGTCTGTAAACTTTTACTTTAAAAATCTTCTCCTCTTACTAAACAGATTCTGTGAAAGAATTTAGATCGGACAAAAAACGGTCATTTGATTTTAACAAAATTTCTTAGGAATGATCCTGTGGTGACTTTTATCGGATTCTTTCAAAGAATTTGATTGGTTAAAAATCTGTCTTTTATGGATGGGACTTATGTCATTATATGGTATTTTGTGAACAGTTTAAAAATCTTGTTCTCAGTAACTTGGGAATGGTTTTCCATTCATAAATGAGAAAGAGTTAACCTATTCTCACATGAACCCGATTTTTATGCACCTCAACTTGACTACTAGAAATGTGTCTCAGACATGGATGCCCTCACTTAACCCATTCCCACTCAATCCCTCCTTTTTTAAGCCCCTCAACAAAAAAGCTTTGGAAAACATTGTGGAAAATGAAGAAATTGCTTGGATCAAGCAATTTCTTCATTATCCACAATGTTTTCTATCCCAAAAGACGAAAAAATTCAAAATTCCATCAACTTGCAGCTTCTTTCAATTTGGACCAGTCTAAAATTTTGCTGTGTTGGAATGGGTTAAGTGCGTGTCACATGACCTTGAACTTGGAAGTATAAAAAAATTCTTTACATGATACTAGTGTTTTTGGTCTGTTAATGAGTAACCACAACTACTGTTCAAGAGAGCTGGGGTGATATTTGTCTGATTTACCCCGGTTCTAGCTATTTCTGTTTGAAAAGGATATCATTTCCTGGTTATTTTACATCCATTCCTACATAATCTCCTTTTATTACCCCCCCCCCCCCCCAAAAAAAAAATAAATTTCTTAATTTTCCGCATTTGCTCCCTAAAGGGCGGGCATATAGTTACCGCTTCATCTGTTCATCCGTCATTCTGTCCGTCCGTTTGCCTCAATATGTCCACAAATTGAATGAAACTTCACTTGAACTCCTTATGATATTGATCCTTTTTTTTCCCGGTTTGATAGCTCTAATGTCACTGTTCAAGGTCAAACATTAAAATTGTCAATGGCATTTGTCCTAAAATTATGGATGGATTTCAAAATAAATTAGCACAGTTGTTCTCTACAATGAGTATATGTGCTATTTGAAACAAGAGGACCATGATGGTCCTAAATCGCTCACCTGAGGCATCTGCAAATTACAGTACTTTTTTGTATAAAAAAGACACAACTTGAGCAAAATTAATAAAACAAATATAAGATTTTGGCTTTGTACAAAACAATCCAGTAATGCTTTAAAATGAAAATGAATGCCTTTGGCTTTGTAGTTTAATCGATTACCAAACTATCCCAGAATTTGTCACCCTCAGGGAAAAAGGTTTAAAAAAGCATTGTGAGAAAGCAAGCAATTTCTCCATTTCTATTTAATAAGAATCCTTTCAATGCGATTATGCAATTTTCAATCCCAGGAGCAGAGACATTTCTTATCATAAGAGCATATTTTCCTGTAACATAGTACAAAATTATTTAGTCATGCTACATACCAAATATGAATGCCCTTCATCTTATATTTCAGAAGGAGAAGTCTTTGAAGTTGCTCTAATTGGGTGTTTTCCAAAATTTTTGACCTCTGGGGCAGTGTCATGTTTTATCCCTGGACTAAGATTTTAGCTAACATAGTAGAGAACCATCTGGTTATGCTATAAATCAAATATGAATGCCTTAGACATTGTAGATTGTGAGGAGAAGACTGTTGAACATGGTCTAATTGAGCTTTTTGACAAACTTTGGACACCCAGGGAAGGGGTGTTTTTTAACCTACAGGCATAATTTAATCAAAATTGATAGATAACAGCCAGGCTATGCTACACTCAAAATATAAATGCCCTCCGCCTTAAAATGAAGAATTTTTTCAACATACTCAAATTTTGCGTTTTTCCAAATTTTTGGACCCCTAGTCCGGGCCGTTTTTGACCCCTGGATGAAAACTTTTTGTGATATAGTACAAAGCCATCTAGTTATGCTACTTACCAAATATGAATATCCTAGACCTTATAGTTTAAGAGGAGAAGCCTTTTGAAATTGATCTTATTAAGAATTTTTGCAAACTTCAGACCTCAGGGGCGGGGCCATTTTTGACCCCAGAGATTAAATATTTAAAAACTTGGTAGAGAACCATATGATTAAGCTCTTTACAAAATATAAAGGCCTTTGGCCTTGTAGTCTATGAAAAAAACAACATCAAAGATTTACTAAAATTTCCAATTTTCATATGCCTCTGTTACAAGAGTTTTTAACGGAATTAAAATTCTTTCAACAACTTTTGAAAAGCTTCACCCGATGAACATCCCTGCAAAGTTTCAGTTTGATTGGCCTAAGAGTTTAGGAGGAGAAGATTTTAAAGATATTTAAAGAATTACTAAAGATTCCCATTTTCAAATGCCGTGGCAACCAGAGTTTTTGATGGAATTAAATTCTTTTAACAACTTTTGAAGAGCTTCACCCAATGAACATCCCTGCAAAGTTTCAGCTTGATTGGCCTACTGGTTTAGGAGAAGAAGATTTTTAAAGATATTTAAAGAATTACTAAAGATTCCCATTTTCATATGCCGCGGCAACCAGAGTTTTTGACGAAATTAAATTCTTTTAACAACTTTTGAAGAGCTTCAGCCAGTGAACATCCCTGCAAAGTTTCAGCTTGATTGGCCTACTGGTTTAGGAGGAGAAGATTTTTAAAGATATTTAAAGAATTACTAAAGATTCCCATTTTCAAATGCCGCGGCAACCAGAGTTTTTGACGGAATTAAATTCTTTTAACAACTTTTGAAGAACTTCACCCAAGGAACATCCCTGCAAAGTTTCAGCCTGATTGGCCTACTAGTTTAGGAGGAGAAGTTTTTTAAAGAAATTGTGGACGGACGGACGACGGACAACGACCGATCACAATAGCTCACCTCGCACTTTGTGCTCAGGTGAGCTAAAAAAAACAGACCCCTCAAAGGTCATGGTCACAGCTCAAGATCGAAAAAAAAACTTGCACAATGTGCCATTTGAAATAAATTTTCAGATAGCTCCAAGGTCAAGGTAACAGCTCAAATTTAGCATGTCTGGAATAGGGCGAGCATATAGACACATCTTTGCATGTAGGTATTTCTGAAACCTTTTCTCGGTGGATTTTATACGTTTTCTGACAGGGCTATGTTCGGGGGGGGCATAATCTTTCTTTAAAAGCACTTGTTTTCTTCAAAGAATGACAGGAACATTTGAAATCCTATCACATTGAAATAGTTGAATGCAATTTTTTCTATTTTGATCTATCTAAAATTTTGTTGTATTGTCATTATCTAATGAGAAAAGATCATACAACCATTAGCACACAATTCCACATTTTGAAGCTTCTAACACAACAAAATTTTAGAATGGTCAATACTGAAGGAAGTTACAGTGTTTCATAGTGCACTAACACTGGAAAATAACTTACATACAGGAAAGAAAACTGTGAGAAAAGGAGAAATTGCTTGTTTTAAGCATTTTCTCATTTTAACACAATGTTTTCCATACACATATTTCTTCAGGGCATGATGAGGTAATATGTTAATGTAGATTACATTATCTTTACTTGATTTTTCAAAGGACAGAGGACTCAGCTGAACACAAATCTGATAGATCATAACTTTATTTTGAATAAAAGACCATGTATATATGTTAATATTTACAAAGCACATAGATAATAGTAAACCCTTTCCCATCATTAAATATTTCAATCTAAATCAAATTAAGTTAAATTCTATGTAAAGTTATTGTTGGGGCATGAGCAAAATATCTGGGCTACAGTTTTATTAAAGCTGTAGTTATGACATTTTGCTAGTGCACCGATGATATGATCAGATAAAACAGTTAATGCTTCTATTGCGTCAATCTGTTTTATGGAAATTCCAAACAACACTCTAAATCAGAAAACTTATCTTAAAAATTACGTGTAATTTAAAAGTATCAATATTCATTACCCATTCCAATACAGTTAGCTTTTGGACAACCCATAAGGAAAACAAGAGGACAATGATTGTCCTAAATCGCTCCCCGAGTATGATGGCTTAAGGCTTTATGATACATATTATCAAAGCTCTAAACCTAATTATTTTGGAGAATAAAATTTTTTCCTTTAATCAAAGGATATTTTTGATCCAGAAATATAGTGCTTAATTCCAGAGTACAGTAATTCTTTGAAATATTTTGGTATAGGGTCAATAGATGTTGATCTATAACAAACATCAAAACTAAAGGCCTTTTTGGTTAGGGAGAAGAAATTTTCAAAGATTTCCTTCCTTACTCGAATGTAAAATCAGGGATCCATAGAAAATGGCTAATTTTCAGAGTACAGTAATTTTATTCAAGTATTTTGGTAGAGGGTCAATAGATGATGAGATATACCAAATTAATATCAAAGCTCTAGCACTTATAATTTTGGAGGAGAAGATTTTTTAATATTTTTTAACCAAAGTTCTTCATGGATTCCAATTCTTTGAAGTATTTTGAAAGAGCATGACCTAAGGATCATTTCTATGAAGTTTGGTAGAGATTCCATGGTTATTTTAGGAGAAGAAACTTTTGTAAATTGTGAACAGATGGATGGACAGACGGACTGACACCGGACGATGACCTATCACAATAGCTCCCCCAGAGCACTTTGTGCTAAGGTGAGCTGAAAATTTTGGCGACCCTTGTGCAAAATGAAGAACTGCTACATTTTTATCATTTTCCACAATATTTTCGAAAATCCTTTTTCTTGGGAAGTGTCAAGTGTGTGGGAATGGTTTAAAGAACAATAAACCCATGAAAGAGACCTTTGAAAATAATAATAAAAAGCAAAATACATGAAATCTATTAGGGAAAGGGCTTGAATAAGAATGTTAAAAGAAGTACAGCACAAAATGCGCAAACAAACTCTACTGAGCTATACTGTGTGAGAAAAATAAGCTAATGCAAAAAGCAGTTGAGCCAACAAATCATTGTAAACTACAGCTTAAACCTTAAAACTGTCATAGTAAAATGGTCAAAATTGCAAGAAATTGCAGATGATAACTAAAATAGGTTGTGAAGAAGAAATAACTTCGTCTAAGAAAATATTGTCACAAAGGGTTAAAGTTAATTCCTCTGGTAGCAGTTTATCTTTCCCGAATTTCCCTCGTTTTATTATATAAAAGATATATCGTCGTTTGGCAAGGGGCAATGTTGTAACTAAATCTTTATTCAAACTGTGATTACGACAATTTGTATGCCCAATAACGATATCTTTTTGGCATGAAAATCTTTAGATGTTAACTAAACGAATAACTTTTCCTTCAGTAGTTGACCAATTGCCAGATGACTAAATTCTAGATAGCTCAAAATTGAAAGAAGTTGCAGGAAAGAAATGAAAGTAAAAAGCATTGATTTTTGGTAGAAAACAATATGGAAAATGATGAAATTGCTCGTAATAACCAATTTCTCCATTTCCAAATTATTTCATAGAACGGCTGGATTATAATGTGCTCTTTCCCAGATACCATAGATGCATGTTTATCCCTTCCCTATTTTGCAAAATTTCAGACCTTTCAAAATTCAAAGGTTTTGCAGGCAAAAAGTTAAAGATGATTTAAATTGAAATATAACCATTCAATAGAGTAGAAAATATTGTGGATATAGATGACATTACTTGTTACAAGCAATTTCTTCTTTTTCTGCAATGTTTTCTCAATTAAAAAAACAGAGGGACTTCAAAACAAGGGATTGAACAGTAATGAGTTATCCAATCAAGCTTTTTTCCTTATAATAATCAAGTTTTGAATATGATAAATGAACATATACCCCTAAAATCTATCAACTTCTAACAAGCAATTTTTCACTCTGCATAATGTTTTCTTCCCTAAGAGAAAATTTGTATCAGCTGTATATTGTTAACAGATGGCAAAGTTTTAGGCTGTGCTAATTTTTTTTTCCAGGAATCCAATTACGGATCACCCGAGGATAATTACTGTGAATTTTGGTTTAACCTGTTACCAGATGACAAGATTTTGGACTGGTCTAAATTAAAAGAAGGTTGAGACAACAGTTTTTATTTGATGATATTTAAAAGAAATCAATTCCTTCATTGTCTACAATGTTTTCCGGAGCTTTTTTCAAGAGGGGCGTTGAAACGCTGGATTGTGTGGGAATCAGGCTATTACTTTTTGGGAGAGGAATTTTAAGGAAAATGTTCATGGACTTGAACACGACATAGTGCCATGACACAACTTCAGCCCGTGGATCTAACAATGCCAAAGAAGTTTGTGAAATCATTCCCAATAAGGATGACATTCCAATGTGTTTGTTTATCCAAAACACACTGTCAACTTTCCAACACAAGAGGAATCAAACATATGCTTCTCCATATAAAATTTGAATTTAACCCTTGTCATGTTTAACCCAGAATATTCCTGTTTTGGCAGGAGGTATAGACAAAGATTAGCATGTACATCTGTGCAGTCTGATCTTAGTCTACACCTCCTGTGTGCGCCTATTCAGACAGGGTTGTTCATTAAAATGTTTTCTAAAGAATTTTGAGACAAAATCAAGCCCTCTTGTGCTTTCAGCCCTTTTTATTTTAATACACTTTTAAAGAAAGTTTTTTAGTTTGCATGACAAATGTTTAGAATATTTTGGGACAGGCTAAAACATAAACACATTTGCCTCTAAAATATAGTCATTTTTTTAAATACTGATATAATCAGTGATATTTGGAATCCTCTCAACTGCAACTACAATTTGTCAACATTTATAGCAAGTAATAGGGATGCAAATAAATATGTGATAATTGTTGTTGTTTTTTCAGTGTAAGATAAATTTATTTTTCATTTCAGGAACAACAATGCTATCTGTTTCACAAACAGCTGAGCCATGAGTAAATATACAGTTTTTATTGCTCAGGAAATGAAACATTTATCTTAAGCCATTCCCACAAAACCACACTTTTTTATGCCCCTCAAGAAAAAAAGCTTTGGGAAACATTATGAAGATATTGCTTGTTACAAGTAATTTCTACATCCTCCAAAATGCTTTCTACCCTAACAAAGATTTTAAAAATTTCAACACCTTGAAATTGCCATCTGCAATTTCTTTCATTTCGGAACGGTCTAAAATTTTGTGTTGTCATATCAGAACTGATACATGCTGACGACATGGCAACATGATTGAAGACATCATCAGTATCACTTTGGTCCTATTGGAATGATGTTCAATAATGCAAAATGATTGAAAGCAGGGCTAAATCCATTGAAACTGATTATATCTTTAACCCATTCCCACACGACAAAATTTTAGACTGGTTCAAATTAAAAGGATTTGCAGACGACAAGTTAAAGTTTATGAAATGCTTGATTTTTCAACTTTCTGTGTAGAAAACACTGTGTAAAATGAAGAAATTGCTTGAAACAAGCAATTTTCTCAAAGTCATTTTACTCAATGTTTTTCCATTTGGTTTTCCTGACAGGCGTTCAAAGGCGTCACTGTGTGGGAATGGGTTAATAATTTTACTGGTATGTCAGTGAAATTATAAAGTAAGCATTAGAGAAAAGGTGATATATTTGTTCTATAAATCCAAAGAAGCCAGATGTAATATATGAGCTGTGAATTGCTATTACCAGAGTTGCAGTTAACAGAATTCCATGGATAGTAACTCATTAACAAACAATTCATGAATATAACTTTAAAAATAATGATCTAACTATAAACTAATGCACTATATATTATGAGTGAATAAAAACACCAAAAACAACATTAACAAAGATAAACAAGATTAATTAGTAAAAGGCATCGCCTCCAAAATCTGCAATTGCTAATATGCAAACCTGAATTTAAAAGATAATTCTGGTGTGATTTTCAGCTGACAAATTTTTATGCAAGTTACCAAATATGAGAATAGAAACTACTGCCATTTTAGTGCGATAAGCCAAGAGCACTGCAAGCAAATGCATAGTTTGGCTGCAGGTGCTTGATAGTGAAAAAATAGCATCATTCTTAAAGATAGTGCAATAAAATAAATCCAATATGAAATGACAATATTTTGCCAATCAGTCTTTTCAGATATGTAGAATATGTCATTCTTTCCATTTCAAATATACTTTATTGTAATAAATTATACCATTTCCTTGCAATAAAAATTTGCACAGATCCATATTTAAAGACATTGCAGACAACAATTTTTAATTTATGAAATTTTGGATTTTTTTTTTACTTTTTAGGTTTGAAAACACTGTGGATAATGAAAGAATTTCCAGAAAAAAGCAATTTCTTCATTTTTCCCCAATGATTTCCAAAGCTTTATTTTTTTGGATGGGGTGGGGGGAAGGGTGGGGGGTTGACAAAAAGTGTCATTTTGTGGGAATGGATCATGCCAAAAGGGGAAGTCTAGAAATGGGATTAATGAGCTGTAACTATGATATATTTTTGTTCCAATATATGATATTGAAGTATGCAGACAACAGCTAAAAATGAGCAATTATCAAAAATTGAAATGTGTATACAATATATTTGAAAAACTTCTACAAAATTTTACCTGAGTTGAAACAAGTATATATTATATGAAAATACTGTTTTCTAAGGCATTTATTATCGAGCAAAGGAACCTATTTTCATATCAAATCATTCCCAAAACACATCAAAAAAGAAGGTATTCAATTGTAATTATCTTTTTATGTTCCTGTGAAATTATACTTGAGAAAACATGGTTATTTTTTATCATAAAACAATGGTTACTTTTAAAGTGTTGTTATGATAATGCCCATCTGTTAACCTATTTCCACATAACAAAATTTTAGACTGGTCCAAATTGAAAGAAGCTGCAGACGACAATTTCAAGTTTAATGAAATTTTAAAAATCGTTGTCTTTTAGAGAGGAAGATGTTGTGGATAATGAAGAAGTTGCTTGTAAAAATCAATTTCTCCATTGTCCTAAATGTTTTCCAAAGCTTTTATACTGAGGGGCGTTTAAAAGCGTAATTGTGACGGCATGGGTTAATCATTGTAATTTGGACAAGTCCAAAATTTTGACAAGAGGGTCATTGTCCCTGACACTCGCCTTAGAGAGTGTGCTTTTTCTTCAAGGCTCAATACCAACTGGGTTTGGAGAAGACTTTTTACTAATATAACTTATGTTGCCATGGCAACCAAAACTTTCAACAGATTTCAAAATTTTAAGGAATTTTTAAGTGGTGGGTATCCTCAGATTTATTCCTGCTAAATGAGGTTGGAATTTCTCCAATAGTTTTGGAGGAGTTCTCTTTTTAAAAATCCATCTTTATTTCTGTATTGGCCCAACAACCTGGAGCTCCACCGCAGGGAACCTGTGGGCAGTGATTTTAGCAATTCTAAAAGAGGTTAATAAAGTGATGGTTCCTAATTTCTATATACATCCCCTCATTGGGGAACTGTCCCAGGGGACCCTTTGGTAATGATTTCAACAATTATCAAAGAGGTCAAATTACTGATGCTTCATGCAAAATATTAAGGCTCTACGCCTTCAGGGTCAGGAGGAGATGATTTTCAATGTTTATTTCAAAATTTCACTCTTGTTGCTATTTTAACCAAAATTTTTAATGAATTCAAATTATTTTAGCAATTTATAAAAGGGGCCATATAAGGTTTATTCCTTCCAAATTTGGTTGAATTTGGGAAAAGCTGTCATTTTACCCCACCCCCTGGGGCTCTGCCACCAGGGACCTGAGGATTACAATTTTTATCCAAAGCTTTTTTCTCTCCCTCACAGTAGAACAAAATTGTTGGACATCACATAATTGAGCCCATGCGTGACAATTCCAACAATTACACATGTGCGCCAAGTAAAGACTCAGATCAGCCTGTGCATCTGCACAGTCTGATCAGAGTCTTCACTGTGCACTCTGTAGATAGATAATGACCCAAAGCTTCTTCAAACAATCAGGGAATATTCAAATTGCCCCAAATTGCTTGTCCAGGGTGCTCAATTTGTGCGAGTCACGCACATGCGAAATTGCTGGAAATGTCACGCATAGGCTCATATGTAATTATATTAAGTCCTTCCCTATGACAGTCAATTTCTATCAATTTGATGAGAAATTAAAGTATCATAACTTCATTCAAAAATAGACCAATCAGATTATTCATTTAAACAAAATGTGAACTTTGACCTCCAACTTTAAGTTTTAGTGATGGTTTGGTGACTTAACTCTTTCCTGTACAAAACCAGGATTTTACATCTCTGTGATTTTATACTTGAGAAAGCATTGTGGTAAAAGAAGAAATTACTTGTAACAAGCAATTTCTCCTTTTCCCGCAATATTTTCTACCACATCCGATAGTATCTTTTCAAATTGCATCCAATTTTCATTGTCACCTGTAACCTCTTTCAATTTGGACCAGTCTAAGATTTAAAGAAACAGGAAAAGGTTAAAAAGTGTAACAACAGTTTATTGAAGCTGAAGTTCCAATGCTTAGGTCACCAACCTACTATTTTTTTGTTGTTGTTGTTATTTTTATGTATTACTGACTTCCCCTCCAAGTAAGTGGGTGTGGCCAGCAATCAATTGTCAATTTTAGAAGGCTCTACGTTAAATTAGATATAACTGAAATTTAGCAGTTTCATAGTTTAGCAAAGATTTCGTAAAAAACTTTCCTTAAAATAACATCAGGTGAGATAAGATGGTCTAAACAATTTTAAATTCTCTATTGCTCACTGAAACCCTATGTTGTGGGTAAACCTTGCTTTCACCCATTCCCACACAATGACACTCTTAGACACCCATCAAAAAAAAGAACAAGGAAAACATTCTGAAAAATGAAGAAATTGCTTGTTTCTTCATTTTCAACATTGTTTTCTTAAAGAAATTTGAAAAAATCTAAAATTTGATAAATTTTGAAATGTCATCTGCAACTCATTTCAATTCAGACTAGTCACAAATTTGCCGTCCAGTAATGCCTTAAATCATCTAGATAAAACTAATTCCTGTGACATTGGTTTTAAATTGGCATAATCAAAATTCTTGACCCATAACTTTTTTAACCAATTACAACACTACAGAGAAGATGCAGACAACAATTTTAGGGTGATGGAATTCTAAAATTCTTTGTCTTTTAGGGTAGAAAACATTCTGGACATAGAAGAAATTGCTTGCATCAAGAGGTTAAAAGGAGGGCTTCTGTGAGAATGGGTTAAGACTGGTCAAAATTGAAAGAAGATGCAATTTACAATACATGTCGTTGTCTGCGCATGTCATATTCTCCGAAGATTGACCTGTCTTCGGGACCGTATCACTTATCCAGATTGGAATAAATATTACTACGTCGTGCGCATAACTCCATATTATATCGCAAAAAAGTAGCAAGTGGATAATTGCAATATTAACTACAATTGTGGAGAAATCAAACTAAACTGTTGCCCCGAATTAATAAGAAAAATAATTATCTTAAATTGTGAAAGCGTTTATGTCTTACCTGTGCTCCAAGAAGGGGCTTCAAAAATTCAAAGCGTGCCTTTCATGGGCGCTGACATTTTGAATCGGTCAAGTTGTCACGAATAACAATACCCAGAATGCTCAAATTAGATAGGTCAGTATTTGAAAAATGACATCTATCGGAAGATAACGCAATTTATATGTTAAAATTCTTAAAATTATGGTCTTCTGGGGGTAGAACACCTTGTGGACAAAGAAGAAATTGCTTGTAAATTGCTCAAATTTTAACAAATTATTAAATGCCTCCTAGTAGAAGACCTTTTTTCCCATCATGAACCATGTAGAGCACCAGATAAAGGAAGTTATTTTAACCCATTCCCACACTGTGACGCTTTTGGACGCCCCTCAAGAAAAGCAATTGTGACAACATTGTGTAAAATGAAGAAATTGCTTGTAAAAAAAAATTCTTCATTTTTACACAATGTTTTCTATCCAAAAAAATAGATCTAAAATTTTGCAATCTGGTAATGAGTTAATTCCTAGAAGTAAAATTTCATTGTTCATGCAATCACCAGTCCCTATTTGTGGGTACTCACACTAAGGTTTATAATTATCAACCCATTGGTGAGAGACAAATGTCGGAAAGGATAATGTGCCGCCACTGGGGTCAAATTCATGAATACCCACAGTATTGGGTTTGGATAAGAATCAACAGATTTTGAATAATTTCATTGTGCGCTTGAACCCCCTTAACCAAATCCCACACAATGGCACATTTTGAGGTCTCTAAGAAAAACAACAGCTTGTAACAAGTAATTTCTACCTTTTCCCACAGTTTTTTCAATCCAGAAAGTTGAGAAATTCTAAAAATTCAATTGACTTTAAATTCTCATCTGCAACTCATTTCAATTTGGATCAGTTTAAAATATTGCCATCTGCTTACAAGTTAAATGAACAATCATTTCTCTGCATATACTTTACAATAGATCTATTTTCTTTTTCTTTTTTCTTGATATATTCTAAATATTGTGTCTTAACATATGTAAGATTAAAAATTTACATTGATAAAATCTCTGATACATAAACATTATAATTTTATGCAATAACAATATATACAATTATGAATTTATGAGAGTATGTAAATCTAATATGTCTTGTAACATGGCAACTCAACAATAAATGTGTGATTCCAGTTAACCCATTAGCAGACTGCAAAATTGCAGACGACAATTTCAACTTGATGAAAGTTAAGATTTTTTTTTCAACTTTCTTAGTAGAAAACATTGCAGAAAATTTACACAATGTTTTCTAAATTGTTTTTCTTGAGGTGCATCAGAAAGCTTCACTGTGTAGGAATAGGTTAACAATTTAACCATTACCAGACAACAACAATTTAGACTGGTCCAAATTCAAAGAAGTTGCAGACAAAAATTTAAAGTTAATGAAATTCGAGATTTGTTTGTCTTTTGAGGTAGAAAACATAGTGGATAATGGAAAAATTGCTTGTAACAAATGAGCACTTTCTTAATTGTCAACAATGTCTTTCAAACCTTTTTTTTCATGGTGGTTCAAAAAGTGTCATTGTGTTAGAATGGGTGAAACATGTTAGCCAAGGATCACCCTGTACATCTGCACATCCATCTGATCCAAATCTTCAATACAGACTGGGTCAAAGCTTTACAGACACAGTGGTCACCAAGGCTGTTCTAACTCAACACATCTTCACCCATTAAAGGAGCTGCAGACAACAATTTAAAGTTTAAGAAAATTCTTGGAAGAAAACATTTTGTAAAATGAAGAAATTGCTTGTAACAAGCCATTTCTTCATTTTACACGATGTTTTCCTAATTGTTTTTCTTAAGGGGTGTCAAAAAGTGTCATTGAGTAGGAATGGGTTAAACATCTTTTGAAATGACACACACACACAAATCAGGTACCTTTCTTTAACCCATTTCCAGACGGAAATATTTTAGACTGGTCCAAATTGAAAGGAGTTACAGACGACACTTAAAAGCTTATGGATGATTGGACTTTGCTTAAGTTTTGGTGTAGGAAACATTGTGGATAATGGAAAAATCGCTTGTAGCATACAATTTCTTCATTTTCCATAATGTTTTTTCAACGCCATTTTTCTTGGTGGTGTCTTAAAGTGAAATTGATAAGGAATGGTTTAATCCATTACCAAATGACAGCAAAAGTTTAAGACTGGTCCAAATTGAAAAAACTTGTGACATGAAATTTCTTCAATGACACCCAATGTTTTCCCAAGCTCTTTCCTTAAGGGGCGTCAAATAGGTCAAAATGTGAAATGGGTTAAAGAATTTCAAAGGTGATTAAATTGCCCATTCAGCCCTCATTTGCAGTTTAAGTGCTTATTCAGTTGATTTTTCCCTTGTCTATTCAATCATCCCATTTTAGATAAGGTATATTGGTTTTGACAGTTGGTCTTATGACAAGAATGTTTTAACAATCAATTTTTCTCGGAGTCTAAAAATCTAAAATTAATTATTTTGAAACCCCTGAATCAGTAGATGCCTAATTCTTATTTAACCCTTTCCTGTTCAATACTAGTTTTTACCGGTATGTCCCTGTGATTTTATACAGGAGAAAACATTGTTGGAAAAGAAGAAATTGCTTGTAACAAGCAATTACTTCTTTTCCCACAATATTTTCTATCCTGTTAATTGGTTACTTTTCAAATTGCACTCACTTTTAATTGTCGTCTTCAGCTGCTTTCAAAGTGGACAATTCTAAAATTTTGAAAAACAGGAAAGGGTTAAAGAGATAGCATAATGGAAAGAGTAGATGACATTGAGCAAAATGGTAAAAACTAAAAATGTCATGGAGAAAACTAAATCACTGCAAAAAAGGGACAATTTTTGGTAGGAATATTTGCTTTGAAAGTCAATTCTTTCTTCGATTCTTTTAAATTACTTTCAATGAATTTGAAAAAAAGAGACGAGACAAGAATTTTTACAAGGCAAATAAAATTAACCCATTCCAACAAAGAAATGCCTTTTGACACCCCAAAGAAAAATGCTACAAAACAGTGAATAATAAATTTCTTACAACTAACAAACAATACCTTCTTTTTCCACAATAGTTTCTATCCTTTGAATGATCATTTTTAAATTAAAATCAACTTAAAATTGTTTTCTGCCAAACCCTGGAATTTGAAGAGGTCTAAAAATTTACAAGTTACCAGGGTTAAATCTAACAGAGTCTATTGCAAATTACATGAAGATCCTGCACCAGATTTTGAATTCTTTGAATAGCCATCAGCTTGTCTCCCAAGAAATCCAGTTTCTTTGTGTCTTCTGTGTTTTCGACCTCCTACAGAAGCTGGTTGTCCCAGGAGAAAACCAACCGGGTTGAGCAACCCTAGCTGATCAACCATGGCATTCTGTGAGTTGTATTGCAAGACATTGTTAGAGTTGTCTACATGAATAAGCTTTGGAAATTCCCAATATACCAAGTCATCATTTGGAAGATTCAAGGACAGAATCCATTCATTTCTTTCTGTTTCCAACACTAATTTCCCTGAATCTTCCTGTGATTTGAATACTGAAAGTGGTTTTATCACACACCTCAATGGGTCATCACGCAGGTGACCACAGAATTCGCACACTTGTCGACTGTCGGTACACTTGTTGCAAGTGGCACAGTGCCAGTATTGCCATGTATTACATGTCCGACATTTAGAACAGTGTTTTTCATGTCCTAGTTGACCTACTTGTCTATTGCAGAAAGAGAAATATGCTACTTTACTACACTGAGTAGAAATCAATTTCCCAACAGTCAGCTTTTCAATGTCCCCTCCAGCAACTAAATTCAAGTCAAAGTCACTATCACAAAATCCGTACAAACTGGGGTTAACTTTTAAAGACAAGAGCTGGCCCAGTTCTGTAGCACTATTACATGTATAATTAATATAATCTTTGAAGCACTCTGATACACTATCATCTAACTCTATACCCAGATTTCTACAATAATCACTATTTACATCATTCAGTTCACTACCATTTGCTTCTGTTTCATTATGTATATTCACACTTCGTGCATCTTTAACAATTTCATTTTGAAATAAAACTTTAACAATCTCATTTTTCAACAATATGCAATTTTTCCCAAGTCTGTTTGTATGTGTTTCAAATCCATTAAAACTTTCAATTTCAGGGGTAATTTCATCAGCATTTCCAAGGTCATTCAATCCATTTTCGTACGTATAAAAGTCACTACAATCTATTTTGAGTGGTTTCACTGTCCCACTCTCATAAAGTTTCTCTACTTCACAGTTGCTAGCAAGAACAAGAGAGACTAGCTCAGTCAGCTCAGAAAGTAGCCCAGCCATATAAACAAAGTTGCATGATCTCGCATTTCCAAATTTAAAGAAGCTTTTCCTTTTCTTCCATTTATTCTTATTTTCTGCACTACAATGAACCCATCTCTGATAAAACTTAGGGCTCTCGGAGATTTCAATCACAAGGAACCCACAGTCCATATCCACTGCTGACATACATAAATAGATCTGAGTGATGTACTGCAAGGTGATGTCAAATCGGAGCTGTCTGGACACTTCAAATTGCCTCATGTTATCTATGATATCATCTGCCAATGTCTTTGTTAATTTGGAGTGATGTAAACACCTCATACCATCTGATGAAAAATATGGCTGAAACTGAAAGATGCTAACACTCAAAGTACCTTGAGATGGATTTACTGTTGCCACAAACTGACCTTCCCAATTAGCATTCAGAAGATGTTCATCTATTTTAACTGCCCACAACATGCTATGAGGAATATGTTCCTCCACCTGGTCAGATCTGAGGTTATGGAACTTGTCACATTTCACAGCTTGGCTCCTTCCACCACCCTCTGTATTCAGTAAAGCACTTTTGAATGAAGAGATGATCTTTGTAGCACGGGTTAGATATTCTGTGGGAATAGGATTTGATTTGATAGTTAGCCCTGGAATGTCATTTATCATATTTATTGCATGTAACACTTTCCGTCTAAATGCATTTTCTTTCTCCATTGGCCTTGGAAAGGATAGGCAGAAGGATTCATACTGTACTGTGGATCTAAGGTTATCCATCAGAGATGACAAGAGCACATTCCTTTCTGTTGAATTTAAAACATCATTATGTGGCCAAGACCTCATTCCGTTTCCTGAATTAGATGAAGAAGGCAAGTGATTGTCAGACATAAGAATTGAGGCAACTGTTTTTGAATGACCCTCCATGTTGTCTGATCTACGTCTGCGAGACTTCACAGGTCTACTGGTTTTTTCTGGGTCAGTTCTTCTCTTTCTGTTTATAGCATCACCAGCTACATTTGAGTAAAGTTGTGATTTGTAGAGGCTCTCAGAATTCCACCCAGAATTCATAATTTCATGGGAGATTTTCCTAGCCTGGTTGTGTATGTCCTCATTTGACATACCTAGTGGAGCCATCTGTGGACCATTCTCATACATGGAACCAGGCATGAATGGTTGCTGCTGCTGTAAGGATGGCACTTGAAATACATTGTAACTTGGATTTGACTGGTTCACCATTTCTGGATTAGAATGTAATCCCATTGAAGAATTATAGTAGTTCCAGTCTGAGATGCATGTATTGGGAGGGTATGGAATGTCTGGAGATTGGGAGTTCATCATTTTTAGCTCTTCTGAATAATCAAGCTTTTCTTTTTTGATTCCAAGGTCTTGACCTAGATTCTCTGTGTTGCTTAGCAACTGAATATATCCCATGGAGTCTGAATTGGTTTTGAGTATTTCTTGTTGGTTTTGCTGGTAATTTCCTAAGGTATGATTGGTGAACACTGGTAAATTATCTTGAGCTTGAATTGTTTCTGTACTACCGAAATAACTAGATAGACTGCCAGATCGCTTGAGATCATCATAAGAACTACCCTCGCCATAGTTTAGAGGGTCTATCTGTATGACATTGTACCCGCCTGGTACCATATCGGATTGGACAGGGTACATGGGTGTTTGGCTTTGACCCTGAAATAAACCCTGGTTTCCATCTGTCTGTAGTGGCAGCATGTCCATACCACCAGAGACATCTGAAACCAGCTCAACCATCTTGTTTGTTCCTCCATGTATGTTGTAGATGCTCAAGTTGCCAGGATCCCCAACAGGGGAGGTCCCACCATCTGCCATCTGAAGTGAGAGATAACGGAGATGTTAGACATAATCTACAACAATTATTTAGGAAAGGTCTAGTTTAGAAGTTGTAGACAACAGGTCAAAATGAATCTAAATTGAAAATTGACCATATTCAAGAGACGAGGACATCGTAGAGAAGTGCAAAGAAGCTGTAGACGACAATTTCAAAATTCGATGTTGAATTTAAACATTTTCGTCTGTTTGGAAAGGAAGAATTGTGGAAAATGAAGAAATTGCTCGATACTAGCAATTTCATTTTTTTCCATAATGTTTTCTTGGGGGGCATAAAAGGAAGACTTGCGTGGGAATGGTCTATAGCAACTAATTTTGAGCTAACGTTGCGACGTTTTTGTGGCTAGATTGTGGGTTTGATTTAGGTCTCTTTTTTTTAAATTCTTTAACCCTTTCACGTTTTTGTAAATTTTAGACTAGTCCAAATTGAAAGAGGTTCACCGTTGCAAACGTCAATGAAAACTGGATGCCATTTAAAAAGAAACCATCCTATGTGGTAGGAAATATTGTGGAAAAAGGAGAAATTGCTTGTTACAAGCAATTTCTTCTTTTTCCACAATGTTTTCTTGAGTATAAAATCACAGGATCGTAAAATCCCGTTTTTAAACGGGAAAGGGTTAAAGCACAGTGTTTACAGCAGCATATAGTTATCGGGTACATTAAGTCTTTCATTAACGCGAGAACGCTACAGACGAAAAATAGGATGAAACCTTACCCATAGTTTTTCCCGCCAATCGATGAAGTCAAACATTATTACGAATCAAAGTATAGCAGTACTCCATTTATCAAAGAAACAACAAAAAAGTAGTTCCCAAGCTTCCTTTATTTTCAAAAAAATAATAACACATTTTTGATAATCACTTGATTTTATTTCATATGTTTTCAAGGTAACAACAAGACAAATGACAAACACGCAGATATTTTGCACAGTGTCTTAACAAATTGCTATTTTCCCCTACGACTTGAATCACGGGCGAAATCCAAGGCTCAAATAAGTAAGATTATGGGCTGCGACAAATAACAATGGAAATAAAAAAGTAATAGTTGGAAAATTGGCAAACGGTGCATAAAAATTACATAATAATGTCAATAGGTCAACGGGTACATTTGTTACGTATCATCAAAGCAGACCAATATTTGTGTACCCTATAGCATACCGTTACGTTAGTACCTTTGATCCCTGTATTAATGTAGGCTTATGGAACTTTAAATGGCTAGGGTTGGTTTTTTTGTAGTTCTTTTTTTTTTTTTTTTTCTGGGTTTTTTGCGTCGAACTGTAAAGCATGAGGGTTCAGGGTTCGATCCACGACCGCGGCAAATATACTTTCCGATATTTGTCTCCTACCATTTGGCGACTAATTGTAAATGTAAGTTACATGAATATAGAACATAGTTTATCAGAAAATATCCAGAAGGTCTTTGACCCATGAGGATTACACAAATATAACACAATATGACGGACAACAACTTCTGCATAATCATTTATCAGAAGCTTTAAATATTCAGACATGATGAGAAAATATAACCCACGCTCTGTTCATCTTATTCGAAAGCGAAATTAAGAAAGATGAACGGTGGATAGGAATGAATACTATCAGTAAGCGAGCCTTAAATTTTTACGAAAATATGTCCAGTTCATTTACAGAAAAGCAAAAGCAGGGCTCAAGATAAAGCCGTGGTAACGATCATATGGAAGTAAACTGGCAATTCGAACATTTCATGTTCAGTGTTTTACATCTATTAACTATACGTATAGAACAAATATTAATGACGGATTGTATCCCAAACATCGTAACTGTAACTGTAACAAAAACTGTGGTCTCAAGGCATTTTTTTTTTTTTTTTTTTAATTTAAATATACAAACCGACACGATAATTATAGAAATTCGTAGATACAGCTTGGAATTTCGAACAAAAAAAGCAGCTGGAAGCTCGGAAAGTATGCAGTGGTAGTGCTGGTGTGTGAAATACCAGGAATCCATGGTTAGGTGCTCAAGTCTCCGTGATGCGACTGAAATACTGACGTTAAACCCTATTCAAACGACCAATTGATAAATTATTTATGTATTTTGCTTTTGCTGGCATTCAGCCACGCATTGAACATAATATTATCCAGATATACATGTATATTAGTATAAGTTAACTTATCTAGGCATAAGCGCCTTGTACAGGGCTCGAACCAGTGTATGAGACATCTCACAATCACGGGTATTACACCCTAACACCTTGGACCCGCCTATGTAGTCCTGTGCATAATGTAATCACGAAATTGTTAGTTTTGTACACTGATCATTTTGCAAATATACACTAAGTCGGCATTGGGACGTATGAATGACTGTCACAAAATGGCATTAGCCGCATTGTATAACCCTTTCCTGGTTAATCCCTGGATTTTACGTTCCTGAGTTTTTATACTTGAGAAAATATTGTGGGATAAGAAGAAATCATTGCTTGTAACAAGCAATTTCTTCTTATCCCACAATATTTTCTACCCAATATGTTGGTTACTTTTCAAATTGCTCTCTCTTTTAATTGTCGTCTGCAACTTCTTTGAAATTAGACAAGTCTAAAATTTTGAAAAACAGGAAAGGAATAAATGGAACACGTCAATAGAAAACCAGCCATCGTAAAATTCCATTCTTTTTCTGTATGTGTTGAGTCACTCCTGTGCAGATATTAAGTTAGCAGTCAATTCATATAGTTTTAATTAGAACATAAGATGCACCACTGGAAATTTAGTTGATCAAAATTCCTCGTCATCACGATTTAGAGAATGTTCCCATTGAAGGAAATTTCGCAGGGTCAAAACAGGACATTTTCAAAATTTTGAGGGTCAAAGCCGTTGTTTACGAGTCAAACATGAGCCCTGGCAGTCTGACCTAGTCGAAACTTTCGACCAAACGACTAAATTTTAGACTGGTCCGAAATGAAAGAAGTTGCAGATGAGAAGTTGATTAAATTTTGAAATATCCCTGTCTTCTTGGGTAGAAAACAATGTGAAAAATGAAGCAATTCTTCCTTTTCTACAATGTTTTCTCAACTCTTTTCTTTGGAGGCTTAAAAAGGCGGGAGTGTGTGTAAATCGGGCCGCTGGAGGCTTAACCACTAAATCCATTGAATGCCTACGCCATAAAAAGTATTTCTATTTCAGGAATATTTCAAACTCTTCCACTGCTATATTTATAGCCACATGAATTATCTTCATTCAACTTGTGGATAACTCATTCAAAAGCATAACCCAATCCCATCCAATCGCGCCTTTGAATCATCCGAAGAAAATAGCATTTGAAACATCGTGGACAGTGAAGAAATTGCTTGTAGCAAGCAATTTCTTCATTGTTCGCACTATTTTCTATCCTACAAGGCAAAGGTTTCTAAATTCTACTTATCATGATAACCTTTGACAAAGAAGATTACTCAATAGAATGCTTACAGTACTTTAAGTACTTTGATTCTTTATACGTTACATGTACGAACTCGATTTGGCAAAAGCCTTGATTTTTTATTATTATTATTATTATTATTATTGCCTAAGACAGCCACAAAGACAAATAGGTGAACAGACACAGACAAACTAAAAAGATCGAATGCTTTAGCCCATTACCACTCAATCCCTCATTTTGACGCCCTTGGTAAATTATAAACTACATGACACTTATTATTCTATGTAACTGTACTCTGATTATTGTCTGCATCTTCTTTCAATGTGAACCAGTCCAAAAATATTGTCTATTAATTGGTTTAAGTGCGTGCGAACCAATGAGATTGCTGATTGCCTGGAATTTCAACTTGTCTATATTATCAGAGGAGCTATCGTGTTTACAATAAATCCAATTTGCGTTTACATGTAAAACTTGATAACTACCTACAGTTAGATTAAAGTAGCACGGAAAGGGGGGGGTCTGTAAATCAAACTAGGGAAAATGTTCTATCACTTTGCACAAATAGTACGTAGTTGATAGGGTATACTACATATGTACATTGGTGAATAGTTCTGTAACCAAGTGATTCACACTGGCATGAGACGCTTTCTGGCTCCCTCGCCTTCAACGATTATTTTCTTGTCAAAGCCCCAATTTTCGAGGATCCATCTAAACGATAGTATAAAATTCCTAGACAGTTTAAAATGTTCATAAAGGAAAATTGTTTGTATGAAATTGTTTAAAAGATGAAGTTTCACATATGTGATATGAGATATAAGGTACATTGATGAATTGTACATCATATTAAAGTATAGGTTCTATAAAGTTAGCCGAAAGCCAAGGTCGGGATACTAGAACAATGGTGTTGTAATGGAGATCTGTGGTTTTCCAAGCACAACTGGTGTAGAGCTACACTACCCCTGCTCCTAGATCTATACCTCAGACATCGGGCTACCATTTTAGTGTAGAGCTCGCAAAAAAAAATACCTAAACAAGAACGCCGCATACGATTGTCTTGGGCTCGGCTGCTGGGTCCTGGATAGTAAAAAAGATCTAAGTCAAAAAAGGGGAATGACTCTTACAAAAATGTTTTGAAAGTTTGACCTTGCACCGTGACTTGCCCGGTGAAGCGCATCCCGTCCCCCGCACACAGCAAGCAGCCCCGATAAAAAAATGTGGACTTAATTATGATAACGCCGATATTTTCATATTTTAGAAGGTTCCTTTTCCGTGAATTAAGCTTGAAGAGAAACAAAAAATAGCATAGATAATATTGTGATAACAAGGATGTTCTACTGAGAGTAAGTCATTCAAGTTGCGGATTTTACCCAGTTTTGAATTGTAAATCCTTATGGTTGGTACAATAATTCTATGAACAGTTGAGGAAAATAAAATCTGTGGACCTTGCCGTGTTAATGAGGATCCCATTTCTAGCGTAGTTTAACAGAAATAACATAATTCAGAAAGGAACGAACATAAAAATAGTGCAATTTATTGATACTGTGCAACTTTGTGGATCATTCGGCAATAACTGTTGATTCTATATCTCATAAGACTCCTTCTCCCGATTTCCCTAACAGAATTTACATAATTTAGGGAATGTACCTGTGATAGTAAAATATTTCTAAGCAAGTTCGAAGAGAATCTAAATAAGACTTATCAGGTTAAGAAGGGCGGGACGCCATCGCTGAAAAAAAGTTCCGTCCTCGGCCAAAAGAGCGAAAAATTGAAGAGTCTCTGCTGGTAGACCAGAAGTCATGGCGTTTAAGTTATCAAATCAATAAAATGCTGTACATAAGCTTCGGATTCCAAAGTTCGCTTCCGGTCTAGAAGAATGGTTTGATTGGTCAATCGATTTTTTGATTGGCAGCGGTTAGCCGTCAATTTCTTTCATAGTTCATAATCGTGTATATATACTCACAAGTAACGTGTCGTCGAAGGAGTTACAAGATCTATTGTAAGCATGTCGGGGAAAATACAGGCTGCACTGTTCATATAAATATTCACGAAATAAACTCGGTCTGTTTCTTTCGGGGGGGGGGGGGGTCTTTTTGTTACTTTTTTTTTCAAAATGCCCCCTCCATAGCATTAACATTTACCGAAGGTCTGTGAACCTACCGAGCTTACGTCATTCGGTCCCCTTCGTGTTTGACACGTAAACTTAGGTTTTGCCCCTCAGAAAAGACCGTGTTTTGATTCTTGTTCCCTGTTTTAACCCTAATTATAATGACTCCTTATCTCAAGGGGGTCATCAAAAGGGGTAAGACAGGGAAATCTGATCCCTCAAATTTTCGGTGATGCACCCGAATATGTCCTACAGAAAATTTTATAAAATAACTGTTACCTTTAAGTCTTTACAAAAGATTTATAAATGTGAACCAACATGCAACGGGAAAGAAAATTTTTATGTTTGATTCACTCTTTTTGATGTTTGACCCTTTCAAAATCAGTTTGCTCCCTAGAATTTCACGGTCAAGGAATCAATGACCCCTCAATGTAAGAGGCTAACACTTGCCTTGCCCTGAAAACTTAAATCTTTCCTGTTTTTCAAAATTTTAGACCTGTCCAAATTCAAAGGTTATGCAGACGAAAATTTAGAATACCTTTTATTTGAAAATAACCATGTGGTAGGGTAGAACACATTGTAGAAAAGGAAGAAATTGCTTGTCACAAGCAATTTCTTCTTTTTCTACAATCCTTTTTCAATTATAAAATCGCAGGTACGTAAAAACCAGGGATTGTACGGGAAAGGGTTAAACATATACATGTAGTTTCAAACGTCCAAAACATAACGCTAGTGAACCACATAACCCACATGACAAGATTTAAGGCTGGTCCATATGGACATTGCAACAATCAATTTCTTCGGTTTTGTTTTTCACACTTGTTTTCTTGGTGGTCGTTAAAAAGAGGGATTTGTTTTTGTGTGGGAATGGGTTAAACGTTGTAACTACAATTTTATTCAATCTTTAGCTATGATTTTTTTCCCCACTGTTGATAAAACTTAAAATGTTCCCTCTTTCTGTGTTGATGTGGAGGGTCGAATGTTCTATTTCAAACAAGAGGGCCGTTGGCCCTGGGGCGCTCACCTGAGATAAAGGCTCTTTTCTTTCAACAGTCTAATTTCATGTAAAGGTTAGCATTTTAAAAAAGTGGGCCACACTTACATATAAAGACTATGAACATGGGGATCAAAAAGTCTAAATTACAAATTCCAAGGCTTTAGTGCTGATTTGAAAGAAGTAAAAAACTTTTTTTCTCCCTCTGGATCCACGGGTTATACTTTCAGAAATAAGAAAGAAGTCTGTGAACTGATGCTTCATGCCTATTACCCCCCCCCCCGGCTCCGCCCCTAGAGATCCGAGGATCATGATTTTAGCTATTTTTTAAGAGATAAATATACTGACTTTTCATGCAAAATATTAAGGCTCTACGCCCCCTGGATCAGGAGGAGAAGATTCTTAAAGATTATTTTGGAATTTCACTTTTGTTGCCATGGCAACCAGAGTTTTTAACAAATTTCAATTCTCTTAGCTATTTTTGAAGGGGACCACCTAAGGAACATTTTTTTTCCAAATTTGGTTCAAATCGGCCCAGTGGTTTGGGAGGAGATGTCATTTAAAAAATCGTTCTTTATTTCAATATAAACCCCACCCCCCTTGGGCTCCGCCCCTGGGGACCCGAGGATCATGATTTTAGCCATTTTGAAAGAGGCCAATATACAGATGCTTCATGCAAAATTTCAAGGCTCTACGCCTTCTGGGTCAGGGGGCGAAGATTTTTAAAGATTTTAAAGATCCCTCAATTCACATATCATACTTAAGGTTCTTTGTACTTTTGTTTGATTTTTGTTGATTGATTTTTGACTGTTCATTTGTTTGTTTTGGTTTTTAGTTATTATTTTTGCAGAAAGGCCAGTTGTGTTCGACGTTTACTTCTTTTCTACGTGCCCTGTTTACAACAGGTGGCATTTTTTTCAACAACAAAGCTTCTAGATCATGTATTACAAGTTACCTCCCTTCCATTACCAAAAGTTAATCCATTACTGAAGAATTATTTCCAGTAAATCGACAGTGCGAAGATCGCCAAGGTAACTTTTGCTTGAAATCTATGTGACAGATTTTAGCATTTTTTTTTTTTTCTTTAGGAAAAAAACCGGTATTTCAAATCGATCAACCGGAAACAAGTTTTCTCGCATATCCGCTCATTTCCACGCATGCTAATAAACTTGAAGTGAAAATCTATGAGATCGCCTCCATCTTGTTTCATCGCCGAAGAAGAAAACAACTTACTTGCTGAATTCCAACAGCATCCATTTAGTAATGAATATCTCGGAAAATGGTTCAAAACTTTGACTTAATATATCCATAGTAAATTGTCAAATGAATTGTTAAAATGAGAGAAATAATTTCCTCTCGTTTCAAGACAGAATCTAGGTCAGTGGTTAGTGGAGTTAGCGAATACATGTAAAATGTCTGTTTTTGATTTGACTTAGCAGGGCCGAGCACATTTACAGCCCGTATACAATGTATATGTAACAGGGTACAACCCTGTTATACGCCTATTTAACCCCATCGAATAAAACACTTTTTGCCTCAAATTCGACTGTATCTTTGAAACGGACATGTAGAACTTCAATTGTAATAATAATATGTTAAACGGAAAAAGAATTGAATGTTACCTTTGATTTCTTTACCTTTTATCACTTAACCTTTTACCACACAACCACAAATTTTCACGCACTGATCAAATAATATTAAAGAAAACGTTGTGGTTGAATCGAAATAGCAATTTCGGTAAACAGTAAAGGGTCATGATTGATTGAATAGGGTTTAACGCAACTTTAATAGTATTTCAGTTATATCGGTGGGGCTGGAGCTCCTAACCATGGATTCCTGGTAGTTCACACAAGTACTACCATTACATCCTTATCGAGCCTCCAGCTGCTCCTCCTACTTATGTGTACGATTTACCTACTCATATTGAGGATATGTGCTGGCATTATTGAGCATGGTTACTGATAAACCAGCAAAATCGCTCTCAGGACTTTCAGTCCTTTGATAAATAATTAAAGCTACGACTGATAAAGCCCCAATAACCTCCGATCAGAAATTCTAGAGAGAATCTGGTAAAGTTTCACCCCAGGGTCATTATTATTATTTTTTTGAAATTTGGATGAAATATATCCAGCAGGTTTTTAGTAGAATATTATATTCTTTTAATATGTCCGGTGTGGGAATAAATAAAAACAACGTTTTCCAAAAAAATCTGAAATTCAAAACCATTTAAATTGTCGTCTGCAACTACTTTCAATTTGGACCAATCTGAAACTTTGCAGTCTGGTAATGGCTTAAAGGATACACAAGAATTGATCGAAAGGGTCAAACAAGAATTTATCCAGTAGGTTCTGTTGCTAGTGTTTTGGTAGGTCTTAAATTGTTATTAGTTTGTTTGTTTTACATAGAAGAAGATACATAGGTGTACGGACGGGCGAATGACTGACACAATGCCATGACAAAATGGATCTGTTGTAAAATATAGTATTCCAGAACCACGGGATCTATCGAAAACATTTCACCATGGTAACCCGGCTCAGTCCGCTAAATCTGTCTGGGGTCGACGTTTCTCGCAGTACAAATGACAACCAAAGAACTACTGTTAATCATTTACACCTAGACTGGCCGCAGTCGCTTTTGTTTGGACCTTTATTGTATAACTTTTTTTCCTCGTGCCTGTCTCTTTTGTCTATTAACACAATCCCTCCTTTTTACGCATCTACATTAAAAAAAACTATGGAAAACATTGTGGAAAAAGAAGAAATTGCTTGTATCAAGTGATTTCTTCTTTTCCACGATGTTTTCTATCCAAAAAGACGAAAAAAGTTAAAATTCCATCAACTTATTATTGCCGTCTGCATCTTCTTTAGATTAGGACCAGTCTAAAATTTTTTGTGTGCTTGTCCAACCGTGGAAAGATTTGATTCCCTTTAAGAAGAGTTTGGTAGCCAGACTAATTTCACTTGCAACTGGTATTATTTAACCTTTTCCTGTACAAACATCGCATTTTACGTCCTTTTTTTTCATAATTGAGAAAACATTGTAGGAAAATAAGTAGTTGCTTATAATAATAAATTTCTTCTTTTCCTACAACGTTTTCGAGCCTATTTGATATTCATATGTCATTTCATATTGTCGTCTGCAGCTTCTTTGAATTTGGACCGGTTTAAAATTTTGCCAAGAAAAGGTAAACACATGAACAGAAGACAACATTTTAAACTGATCTGAATCAAGGTAGACTGCACACGCACATTAAAAGGGACTATAAAATGACGGATCGTTTGCCTCGCCCGTTGAACTCTACCAGAAGTTTAAACGTCGCTGTTTTGCAAAATTTATGGTACTATGACTCCGATTGAGCTCAAACTTGGCAGGTTGGTAGGCACTGGGGTCCCTACGCGCATGCAAAAAATCGGAGCCGCGGCTGCCATAGAGTCGGAGAAAGGTTCGATCCTAAATCGGTGTATGGTTTAGTTTAATATTGAGTTTTTGATTGACACTGCGATCCAAGAAATGGGAATTACGTATCAGTTAAGTTTCCGTTATCTTCCGATAGGTGGCATTTTTCAAATACTGACCTATCTAATTTGAGCATTCTGGGTAGTGTCATCCGTGACAACTCGGCCGATTCCGTCAAACTACATTCAAAATGTCAGCGCCTATGAAAGGCACGCTTCGAATTCTTGAGGCCTCTTCTTGGAGCTCATGTGAGACGTGAATGTTTTCACAATTTAAAATACTGTGTAATTATTTTTCTGATTAATTTTGGGCGACTGTAAAGTTTGATTTCTCCACAATTGCCAGTTTAACTATCGGAAAACCGTTCAAACAGACGAGTAAGAAGACAAGATAAAAATATTTTGATCTAGTGAAATTTTGTTTATCGAAATAATTTCTTCTATCCATAATTTCTAACTTATAATGTTAAAATTCCTGCATTTCATTCGCGAGTGAAAGGAACTGTAGAAAACATGATTCGAAAAGGAGATAAGCGATTCAGATATTTTCCATCCTATATATGGCACATTAATATACCCTGTGATCTCACCTTTAACCCATTACCAGACGGCAAAAGTTTAGAATCGACCATATTCAATGAAATTACAGACAGTTTTTATGTGATGGAGTTTAAAAAGTTTTTGTATCTTGGATTGGAAAACATTGTGGATAGTGAAGAAACTGCTTATAAGAGGCAATTACTTCATTTTCCACACAATGGTTTCTAAACCATATTTCTTTTGCGTCAAAAAGCGTCATTGTGCGGGAATGGGTTGAGTGTCGTTGAATTTGGACCGGTATAAAATTTCGTCCCTTTTTATAATCAGTTATACATAACATGTTGCACTTTGGGGAAGCTAATTTTGCCAAACGGGATTAGGGGTAGCATGAAAGTGACGGCAATTGACGATCGCCTTAACTCTTTCCTGTTCTATACCTGGTTTTTACGTCCAAGCAATTTCTTCCTCCACAAATTTTGTACCCTGCAGAATGATTATTTTTCAAATAAAATCAACTTTGAATTGTTGTCTGCAAAATCTTTGAATTTGGACAGGTCTTACATTTTGAAAAACAAGAAATATAGTTAATTAAGTATTTCCCGTACAATCCCTGGTTTTTACGTACCTGAGATTTTATACTTGAGAAAACATTGTGGAAAAAGAAGAAATTGCTTATGACAAGCAATTTCTTCATTTTCCACAATATTTTCTATCCTATTGGATGATTATTTTTCAAATCTAATCAATTTTATATTGCCTACTGTAAATCCTTTGAATTTGGGCAGGTCTAAAATTTTGCAAAACAGGAAAGGGTTAAAAGAAGAGGAACCTGATGCCAACTGCCTTGTCGAAGGTCAATGGGCTTGGCGAGCGATCTGTAGTGAATCGTTACTTCAGAAAACCTTCATCCATTATCATCCTACTGAATTGACGGATGGATGACCACAACCACTGACCACAGACAAATAATTAGACAGAGATATAAACGCCGTTTGTTTGCATAATTAACAATCTGGAACGTAAACAAATGGCATGTCACTTATTGTCGACCTAAACGTCGGAAATAAAATTTGAAAGAGCTATAGCTACGACATTTAAATAACCATCCCAACAAAATTACTTTGCATAAATGTCTCAACATTTCCTTCCATTCTCCGTTACAAGAGATCGGATCTTTCAGGGGTCAACCAGACGATTCACTCCGAAAATGATTGTGTAGTAAAGCAGAAGAACATTCATCGTAGAATCAGAAAATCGTTTCAAGCCGAAAAATTGCGATCCTAGTCAGCCTGCGTAAACCATGTTGTCTGACCAGAATCGATACTTCTCCAACATTCGGGGAGGTCACTTTTCGTTTGACCGGTCGCATTTATCGATGGGTCAGCGTGAAACAGTTGTAACTGCCAATACAGTAACTGCAGTTACAACTGTTTCGCACAGACCCATCGATATTTCATACCAGCACTTGAAAATATTACGTTTCGTCGGTGGGAGATCAAAACCTTGTAACTACAGTCTGAATCGCCTACCGACGAAGTGAAGCTGTTACACATTTGAACCTACCTATATAGAATATGATAAGTGCACGTCTGTTTTCTTTGCTTAGCCCTTTCCCGTTTAAACCCGGGATTTAAAGTTGCTGGGACTTTATACTTAAGAAAACATTGTGGAAAAAGGAGAAATTGCTTATAACAAGCAATTTCTCCTTTTCCAACAATATTTTCAACCACACAGGAAGGTTTCATTTCAAATTGCATCCAGTTTTTATTGACGTCTGCAACCTCTTTCAATTTGGACCAGTCTAAAATTTAAAAAAAAAAACAGGAAAGGGTTAATCGGGCGAATTTTACATGGTCGCTTTGAAAGGTATAGCTTAGATCATTACTCACAAAAGGTTGTGCTACATGGTGACAATTTTAGTAATTCTGCAAAGGTGTTCAAATCTATCACTTGATGGTGTCTTTGTCCTATTATTACCAAATTTAAGTTGAATTACACCAACAGAAAAGAAATAATTAGGCTACGGATGAGGGTTCAAAGGAACCCCCATCTTGTCGTATTTAGGGCAGCCAACGTTCTACTTATCGAGAAAAAAGCTGATCTCGATATCGTGAACATGCCAAACTTCCTCTAACTCCGCCACTGCATGGTTCATTCACATTTAACCCATTCCCACACAACAAAATTTTAGACTGGTCCAAATTGATAGAAGCTGCAGACGACAATTTAAAGTTGACGGAATTTCGAATTTCTTTGTCTTTTAGAATAGTAAACATTGTGGATAATGAAGAAATTGCTTGATACAAGCAATTTCTTCATTTTCCACAATGTTTTCCAAAGTATTTTTCTTGAGGGGCGTAAAAAGGAGGGCTTGAGTTGGAATGGGTTAACGGACACTCTCTTGGACTCTGGTTTATTCCCTAGAGAAACGAATGACAGTTCTGCCTGCAGGTTTATCTACGGTAGAGTAACGAAAGACAACTCAGCATAGAGACTGTTCAACGGTTCGCAGCAGGCCTCATTTTATACCTTACTAAGTAGAATTCATTGTTTCGATAAAAGGTACAATGTATTTTATATAAAGCACCGTGAAGTACATTTCACATCGCCTATTTGCAGTGAGGAAAAAGAATAGCGGTGTCCGTTGCCCACAGCAACGCCTTATTGGCATCATCTTATAGAAAATGGGTAATGCTCTTGCATCTGCGTGGAGAGGAATGAAATGACGATCTTCATCGATTTTTGAAATTATTTCCACCTAAAAAACTTAAAAGCTTGGAAACCGAGAATTCCAAAAGGGCAGCTACGCCGAGAAATTTTGATAGCATAGCGTCGGTGCGAAAGCAAAATGCCGTAACTACAGCTTCAACAAAATTGAAGTTACGACATTTGCTCGCACACCGACGATATCAGGCTCCATAGGATGGAATAATTATAAGATTAAGAAATGTATATGTTTTATGTATTTGTTGAAATAGTCCTTTGATATCTAGACAATAATTATACTCTAGAAACGCCGATCAAATTTTATTTTGAAAACAAAACAAACAAACAAATGAAACATATTATAACATATTATTAACATTTAAATACCAATACCCGACACAATGCTATAATGACAGGAAATCGTTTGGGGAAAAGGAAAATAATTTTAAGAGGCGATTCTATTTTATATCAATTTTAAGTAATTCCTTTGTTACATTTCAACTTACTTAATCAACACAGGAAGAGAAAAGTTTCCTTCTCTGAATGGTTATTAAAAAGTGATTGAATTTACTCAACCAGTTACTCTGTTTTTTTAATAATAAACTATGATTAAAGAAATGGAAGATACTGTTGAATTAGATATCAGATTGATAATTGGTCCTTTTAGTTAGATCTTTTTTTTTGTATACGGAGTAAAATACAACCAAACTGACAGGGTCTTTTCTGTCAGTTTTGGACCGGGTCTTTTTGACATACTATATGTATGATGTACCGTTTGGGTCAAAAGACCCCTTCAAGTCGTCTTAGCACAAAGTACGCGTGCACGCGTAAATAATATAGGTAAATCCGTTAAATTTACGCGTGCGCGCTCATATTTTGAAAGTGTACGCGTTAAATAACGCGTGCACTTTCAAAATATGAGCGTGCCCGCGTAAAAGTAAACATCTTTATATTGTGCGTGCACTTATAACCTAGGCATACGCGCACATTTTATACCCTTGAACGCTCAGGAATTATGCGCGCACGCCTTAATTTTGTGAAAGCACCTGTATTATTTACGCGTGCACGAATTTATTGTAGCGTGTACTACATAAAGTGGACTTTTGACCTATTTCGTGCGCCATATATATGCCTTTCTGTGCATTGGGTCGGGCCGTTTTGAACCTGACAGGGAAATGAGATCATCACTATCAAAAAGTGTCATTGTGTGGGAATGAGTTAACATCGTAGATTTGAATATTAATTCAAAAACAAATCAAAGAAATATAATTCGGATTTTCCTTAATGTCGTAACTACAACTTGAATAGAACTTGTGCATTGAATAATTTCCTGAAGGTCCTTTGTGCCAGACGGACCACAGTTCAATGACGAATCAGTAGCCAATCCAACTGACTCCAATAGGAAACCTGATTTAGACTTCAAACGGCGTTATTTTTCGTCATTAACGGTCAGTAACATGTAAGAGAAAAAGGGGGGTAAAATGGTTGGTCGGCGACCTTAGCGTCGTAAGTACATTATCAATTAGCCCTAGTTACGGCGTTTTAGTCACCAAACCTACTTGATATAAAAGACGGAAAGCAATGTTCTTTTTCGGTATAAATAAGTAATTTGATTGGTCAGAAATTTTTTTTCGCTTGACAGCCGCGATCCTTCACTGAAAGAGAACGAGAGCCCGGGACTTGCTAATCTAAATGTGGCTCATAGAAACGATGTATCTCAACAGGTTGCTTGTCTTTGGGTCATGGGTTCGAAAATGGCCCCGGCAAATGTAATTCGATTAATGTTTATGTCGCAAATATTATTTATTTTTATATTTGGATAGGCGATTGACTGAAAGTTCAGTCGTTTCTCACAGTGAGAAATAATGCGAAGATATGAATATGTGCACCAACAATTCACAAAATATGGTAAGTAAGCGACAGTCCTAACAAAACATTCGTAACCAAATACATACAGTTAGAAAACGAAACAAAATAACTTGCAAATAATATATTGTAAACTACACCATCTTCTGAACAATACTTTTTTCCGTAAAGGCAATGAAAAGATAAAATCAAGTTATTAGTGGCAGTGGTGTATTCCAATAATTGTGTACCTTGTCACCATAATGAATATAAGGGGGGAGGTAAAACCAATTTAACACTTTAAATATGACACAGTTTTTAGTCACAACAACGTAAGGTTACGTCATAATTACCGTCTGTTGTCCAATACACCGCGGGCAGCCCGCCAGACATACACTGCAGACGGTGTTACGTAACTGCGTCTATGCTAGTCTACCCCTCAAAAACCAATACACACCGAACAACCGATTATAGAACAACCCTTTATCTCGTCAGCATTGTGGATAGGAGTCGTGTTTTCGAATTCGATCAAGCAAGTTCAAAACACACAAATTTCACTCATTACCAGACGGCAAAATTTCAGACTCGTCCAAATTGATAGAGGTTACAGACGACAATAAAAATTGAATGCAGTTCGATATTCAACCATCATATTTGGTAGAAAACATTGTGGAAAAAGGAGGAATCGCTTGTTCCAAGCAGTTTCTTCTTTTTCCACAATGTGTTCATAAACTTTTATTAAACAACAGTGACATAAAATCGCGGGTTTGTACAGGAAAGTGTTAAGGGTCACCCAAATTTTTCGACCAGTGCATTCACACAAACCAGGGTCTAATGAAAAAAAAAATGATATATTTTGTAAATAGCTATGACCAAATGAGATCCACAATAACGATCGTCGCTTTGTAGTCAAACATAGAAGTCGCAAAATTGACACGTTGACATTTGCTCAAGATCGACTTTTTGTATGATCATTGCAAAATCAAACACTAAAAAGATAAGACTTAGCTTGTGGAAAATTCCAACGATTATCAACAACTCGTATCTATAATAGAAATATTATTCTTTCTTGCAATCATTTTAAAGAGATTCTAGTACATTCATATATTATTAAACTATTCCGTGGAGATGTGTATTGACCATTGACATAAAAAATCCAATAATTTGTATTAACTACAAATTTACAGAAATGTAATTTATAGCAAGAACTTGTGAAAAAATAAATTCAGATTAAAACCTCCCCAAAAATGCGTTTATTACTATATGAATTTGATTTGTATATCTCTCTATAAAAATGTATATATTTTGGTATAGTCGAGTATGTTTTCTCTACACCTTTGGTCTTCTTCAACCTCATGTTGTAAGAATTACGTTTATACAGCTCTGTCATGATCAATATACAGTCAATTACAATTATATTTAGAATTGAGGGTGCTATTAAAACAATTTACAACAGATTACGGTTCCAAACTGAGATAAAAAATTCAATACACATTTTCCTTGTGCATAAAATGACCGCTGATAAAATGGCCACCCGGAAAATTCTCTCAACCTGTTGAAAACAAATTCTCTTCGATTCCACACACTGCGATGCTTGAGTCCAAATGAAAAATGTGCGTTAACGTTGTCCGTGATATAAAGAATTCTGCTCTATGACTATGTTTAGGATTTAGCATTCGTACTATCACATATTTGTTTGCTAAAGATCATGTCATATTGGCCTAGGTCAACTAACGGTCAAAAGTAGGTCATGGTAATGTCCAACAAGTGGTCATCGTTGGTCACTCACCGCTCACCATTCCATTACATAATTATATAGAATATTAAAAACAGGCAAATAAGAACATATTCCTACCTTGGAAAGACGTAAAGTCCAGTTCCAATTACTTTACATGGTCAAACATGTTGGCCGAAGATGGTCAGTATCGCGTAATCACTCCCGGGACCATTTCAAACACCACTTCGAGGTTTATTACGTAATAGTGGTCATTACGCAGTCAAAACGGTTATCTCCCTTTTGCAGCCATCAGCGCACTGACCAACATGACGTCATTAATCTGTTTTTAGACAGAAGTCACGTGACTCCTTTTTACCTGTATAATCAGTCAAACTGACCAGTCGATACGATAGTCATTCATCGGGTAGGAAGTTGTCCAAGCCCTTATTCTTTTTACCAAAGAGTGGCATTCCTTGTGCTTAGTTCACGCTTACCATCCATTCGGGAAATGCAATAGTTTGAAGGACCTTTACCTTGACGCTGTCGCGGAAACTGAAACAGAAGAAAGTCCTTTAAACTAGCACCGTGACATATACTGGGCAATTAGCAATTTTGAATTATAAATGGTAAACAATTTTGTCACATTGATTTGGAATCTGCCCAAGATTATAGAAGATATGACGCGGATCATACTGGCATTTGGATTCAGAAACTTATAACGACCTGATAAATATACACTAGATGGTGCAGCTATCATTTTTTTTAAACAGTTACAGGTGTTTTACCTTTTGTTTCCGATTGTCACGGGAATTGTTTGACTTGTAGAAATACGGAACAAGCGAGAAATCACAAGAATTGTCTATAAATGCGGTTACAATGTTATCATCCTGAATTTGGATTGAGATAAATTGCTTCGTGAAGGTAGTTAATCATTATTAATATTGTTTTACTTCGCATTGTAGGAATGTTCTTTTTATAAAAGCTGCTGTGTTGTTTGAGATTCACGGTCTACTTCGATGACAAGATAGTCTGTGATTTTAATTTTGCTTAAGGTTAGCTTGGGCTCACCAGTTAGATCAGTCGGCGATGCGCTGTGCTCTAAATCCTTGGGGGTAAGTTCGATCCCGCTTTACCTGATACTGAGCCTCTTTCAGTCAAACATTTGACGGCAAAAATCATCGAGACTTGCGTCATTCGAGTCTCATGATAAGTTGTGCGCCTAAGCAACTGATGGTTGTGATCCAATGTTTTGGTTGTATTGGTGTTGGCAAGCCATGGCAAGTTAGGTGCATCAGACACCACGATATATACTTAATACTGTTGAAAGTGGTGTTCGACCCCCCCCCCCATATGATCGATGAATTAAGGTCAGCTTCTTTTTATCCTAGATCTTATTCCCATACAATGACGCCGCCGTCTGACCCAAACGTTACTCAAGTCCAAACTTTCACCTTTGAAATTTGACAAGTCTAAAATTTTGTCGATTGGGAAATGGATTAAATGCCTTTCGTTCATCGTTGAACATTTACCGTTGTGTGTCGTCAATCAACTTCAGTGTCGCAACTGCTAGAGACTGAATCCAATTGACAGAAACTGTTTGTATGGCCATGAAGAAGTTCTCTCAGTACGGTGGTGACATTCAATCTAAAATTTGGGGAATGGACTGTCGAAGAAATTCTCATAATTTTCCATCTACGCGTCAAAAATATGTGCTCTATTTATGAATTATCATCGCTTCAGGTTCTGACTACATCCCATCACAAACCAAGTCTCTGTTGCTTTTTATTTATTTTTTGTTTGTTTGTTTTGTCAAATTTGACAAACGTTTATTAGGCAGAGAAAACGACCCTTATAAGAAACTTAACATCTCAAACAAAGCCAAGACAGCAATTTCCTTTTTAATTTCTTTGAATAGTTATGGAACTCAATTCACTTGCAAAGAGGACACCGAACTGAATATAAGTGGAAAAGAGGCTGTAGGGACAGTTTTTGCGTCTTCCGAACGGAATCGTCAAACATGCTCAATCCTTTCCCATACTCAATCCTTTCCCATACAGTGTCTGGTTTTTACGTCCACGTGATTTCAAACTTGAGAAATATTGTGAAAGAAGAAGAAATTGCTTGTAACAAGCAATTTCTTCTTTTCTCACACTATTTTCTGCCACATAGGAAGGTTTCATTTCAAATTGCACACAATTTTCATTGTCGTCTCCAACGCCTTTCAAATTGGACCAGTCTGAAATTTCAAAATCGGGAAAGGGGTGAAAAGTTGATATAGTCTTGAATAAAGAGTGACTTACATTCCCAGGTATCTTTTTTACGGCTTTTTAAAACATCTTAATCTCTTATGAGCTTGGCTGGTTTTGACTTTGTCATTGTAATGGCAGTCATTTGACATTTTGTGAGATACATGTTATTACTGTTTTTTTTTTTGTTGTTGTTGTTGTTGTTGTTGTTTTTTCGATGCTTGGTTAGTTGGTTGATTGAATTGGGTTTATCGCCACTTTTAACAGTATTTCAGTCATATCACGGCGGCTCGAGCACCTATCCGTCGGTTCTTGGTTTTTATCACATCAGTACTACCACTACATCCTTTCCGAGCCTCCAGCTGCTAATCCTACTTAGTTTTGCGATTATCCACCCACTGGTGGGAGACGAATGGCGGAAAGGATATTTGCCGCGATCAAACACTGGACCTTATGCCTGAGAGTCCGACGTGCTACCAACTGCGCTATGGCCCCAGCCTTATTCGATACTTGGAAGATGTGTTCACCAACAAAGCAGAACAAAACATACTTACGGTAATTAACTTTACTTACGGTCTCAATCTCCGGATCAATGGTAAGCGTTAAGCTTCTTGTGATCCTCATATTTCATGATTATGGGTGTTGCTTGTTGCTTTCGCATAGCAGCTTGGTGTGAACTTGTAGTGGTGTTTTTTCAAATGCTTGTTTAAATAACTTTTGAAGGCATTTATGCTTGTCAACGTAACTACTTGATTTGGAACGTGTCGAGAAAGGCAACTCTACATCAATTATTGTACAAATTAACCCATTCCCACACAATAAAATTTTAGACCGGTCCAAATTGAAAGATGTTGCAGACAACAATTTCAAGTTAGTGATTTTTTTTTTTTTTTTTTTTTTGTCTTTTTGAGTAGAAAACATTGTGGATAATGAAGAAATTGCTTGATACAAGCAATTTCTTCATTTTCAACAATGTTTTCCAAAGCTCTTTAATTGGGGGCGTAAAAAGGAGGGCTTAAGTTGGAATGGGTTAAGCTCCTATGACGACTTGAACTTTTATTCGATTTCGGGTGCCCTCATTTTCCACAATGTTTTCCAAAGCTCTTTAATTGGGGGGGGGGGGGCGTAAAAAGGAGGGCTTGAGTTGGAATGGGTTAAGCTCCTATGACGACTTGAACTTTTATTCGCTTTCGGGTCCCCACAGAATACACACGATAATTAAACATTTAAACTAAGAATGAGAACTTTGAAAATAGTCTTTTACAAAACCAGAAACCTTAGAGCATTCATATTTGGTATGTAGAATGAATTACCTTGTCGATTTCCACAAAGTGTGTTCATGTGATACTTCCTTGTGTCATACTTGGGCTCCGCTCAGACCCTCTCTAATATATGAGTCCGCAATCATTAGTTACTGACCAACATCGAGCTACGTTAGAGTCGATTTATTTATTCATTCATTTATTCATTTATTATTATTTTTTGCGAAAATATGGATCTTGGACGTGGACATATATGGGAATATTCTGTATAATTAGGACAAGGGTCAAGTTTGAAGATAAGCAGCCCCGTCAGTGCTTACGACCTCCATAACGGTATTTATCGAAATCACAAACGGGAACTAAATACAGTGTGCAGGTGTTTTATCTGTACATTTGATAAGAACAATTTGCATTAAGCTAGAGAGTACCAGTATGAGAGGAATAAAGGTTGGTTTGGGGGGGGGGGGGGTTTCACTTTTCTTTTCATTATTTATTGAACCATTTTTTGTAATTCATACAACATGATATTGTAATTGACCCATCGCGGCTATAAATCAAATGATCAATCAACTAATCAAATCATTAATTTAGACTTCCAATCACCCCGGTGAAAACCCCGTGTCATCGTCAACAAGGCCCACTTTAGAACCTGTAAATATATAAAGTATGATGCTTGTCTATCAGGTTGAAACTGAAGCTGTACCACCAGGATATAATTCAGCACAATTTTGGTATCCAGTTCCCTAAAAAAATTGACCGATCGCGGCTCCCAATCGAGAAATCCATCGAGCAATCAAATCATTAATCTAGACCGGAAGTGAGCTTTGATCTCCAGCATTGGCCGATGTTAATGTGAAACATGTTTGTTGGTTTTAGGTCTTAAACGTAGTAACTATGGTTAATTCAAGCTGTCAAGTCGACGTTTAGGTCGCTAACCAAGGCGTTTAGCTTTTTGTTAAATGTTATTGGCCTTACATGTCGCAAAAATGTAACGAAATTTAGTATCGAAGTTGGAGTCAGCGGGAGCTGCTAGCGGAGTCAGTGATAGTTAACGAGGATAGCTATCCATCAATTTAGAAAATATTGGTGAAAATAAGGATTTGTTTAACGAAGGAAACCTACGTTAAAACAAAAACTTTACTAAGTATGTTTCCCATCATCTCACTAATCAAGATTTAACCCATTATCACAAAATCCCTAGTTCTGACCCCTCTATAGTATTATAAGTCTCAGGGGAAGCTTTTTTCAGGAATTGTAATTAATTCGGATTTGACGACTGACGTTCAATAAATTATATTCACTGGCCAGAGGATATCACACAACAATAAAACAAGTTTAAATGCGTTATCTGGTACAGCTAATTTAAATATACTTTTCTATCTCCCACCCCCGAACATGGATTTCGCGAATTGGGCATATTCCAATTCATTTAAGAGATGAAGAGAACTTTTTTTGTTTGTTTGTTTGTTTGTTTTCATGGAGTAATGAAACGGAAAAACTATACGCCAAGCGGATTCATACATCAGTATTATTAGTTTTTCGTTTCATAGCTCCATGAAGAAAAAGAAATCTCTCCATTTCTTATAATTCAAACCATTCCCACACAATGACGCTTTTAAACGCCCCTAATTATGAAAGCTTTGGAAAACATTGTGGAGAATGAATAAATTGCTTGTCACAAGCAATTTCTTGATTCTCCACAATGTTTTCTACCCTAAAAGACAAATATTATGAAGATTTCATCAACCTAAATTGTCGTCTGCATCTTCTTTGAATTTGGACTGGTCTAAATTTTATTGTGTGGGAATAGGTTAATGACTTCAAGCGATGAAAAACTTTACGAATGTTGATATATTTTTGTGGAACTATTTTGTGCGCTAGCTTACAAAATGGCTGCGTGCTCAAAATTTTGCTCATCATAATATGGCTATTTTTCGACCAATCAGAACGCATGCTTGTGATAGACGAAACTAAAAACTGAATTATAATAAAACAATGCATAAGAAAGGTTTCCTTGTTCATTTCAGTGTAATTTTGATTTGTTTTTGGCCGCATCTACTGTCATTTCCTCTCTCGTTTCCGGTGAGTATTAACCTGAATCTTTGAAAGTACATGAGGTCTGAGCAAAGAGCAACATGTCTTCTTTTTAAAGACACCATATCCTACGGTGTTGGCACTCGTCAGAGTCGACGAGACGATTCCAATGAATAACTATAAAGTAGGTTTTTGGTGAATGTAACAAGTAATATAGTTTTTATGTTAATCTGGAAACTAGACTGAAAACAGTGATATGTGCCTTAAAATACTTATTTGAACCTTTACCCAACCACGCCCCAAAAGTCTGAGGCATTGTCGCTTAACCTTTTACCAAACGACACAGTTTTGGACTGGACAGAATTCAAAAAAGTTGCAGACGACAATTTTGAATTAATGAGAATTGAAAAATCTTAATATCTGGGAATAGAAAACACGTGGATTATGACAAATTGCATGTAACAAGCAATTTCTTCAATTTCCACAATGCTTTCCAAAGCCCCTTTCTTGAGGGGCGTAAAAACGGCATTGTGTGGGTAGAGATTAAAAAGGTTCTGTTACAACAATTGTAAGTATCAGAAAGCAAGTCGATTGACGTCTTCTTTTAGAAGCATTTTGCCTGTTATATTCACCCATTTTACACTTTTATCTAAAAGCTTCAATTCGAAAAAAAAAAAACGACAACAAAACAAAACAAAAAAACAACCAAACGCCGCACTGCAAGAATAAATCATCATTCTAGTATCTATGTAGACCAGTGTGTTTTCGAGGACGTTTTGATACTACTTTAAGTTCCACAATGAAATAAGAACTAGTGCTATTGTAAAATAATATTTGTTTGTTTCTCGTAAGTATGTTGTTAACTTATTCTTGCTCTCTACCGCAGTGAATCAAACCTTTAGACAGATTTGAATTAAAAAGTAACATGACAGAAAAGTAGAGCATTCTCTTTAATTGAAAACGTAGGAAAAGAAGGAAATGTTTGCACGAATTTCTCCCTTAAAGGTATTGGCGCAGTTCAAGTTCGACTAGCCGGAGACACCAGCAATAAGACGGGTAGGGTTGAAATCTTCTACCAAGGAGAATGGTGCACGTTGAATCCTAGTTATATGACAGCGGGGGACGCAAAGGTCATCTGCAGAATGCTTGGTTTTGAGAATAGGTAAGGCCAAAAAGATATAGCTGGACTCTCGGCGACTGCCATTATCCAAATTGACTGACTCGTGACCGGGAAACACATCTTTTAAGTTTGATTACATCTGGTCTTCTATTTTACATAAGCAAAGAGATTAATCAATCTAAGAAAGGTTTCCTTTAATCTTATCGGTCCACAAGCTTTACGATATAAAAATACTGAGCAGTGGATCACCTTCTACAGCTAATTTGTTTAACAAAAGAAAGAGGAAACTTTTTTTCTTCTGAAAGTCCCCGTAAACTATTTGAAAAATAATTAATTGATAAATAGTAAAATAATTAAACCAATACATCACATTAACAGCGACAACGTCATTTTCATTTTACGTTTACCAGTGGTTTCGCAGTGAGCCTGCTGACTGGATTTCAGCCCGGTATCTACGGTTATGGAACCGTTAGAGTTATAAATCAAGGACTCCAGTGTACGGGTTCCGAACAAAACATATCCCAGTGCGAATATTATGGCCAATTGATTTGGTCCATCTACCCTGCCTACACATACCCTGCTGCAGCAATCAGTTGTGAAGGTATCTATTTCTATAATGTTCAACGACGCTCGATAAACAAAATCTCATATATTCTTTTGTCTTTCATTGTCTGTGATCGCTACATCGCAATAATATGCTTGGCTTTGTGTGTGTTTGTCCTTTGTCGTGAGGTAGAACGTCTGCTTCGCGAACAAGAGGTCCTGAGTTCGATTATCGAGCTTGGATCTTCGATTGGCCCCAACATACGGCGTGAGTACTCATGTATTCTCCGGAAAGTGTAATCGCGAGGGATTAATCTAAATGTCATAACATCTTCCATTTCGGTGAAAATAAGTTGTTTGGTTCTTAATTATTTGATTTTAGTTAGATTGTGAGGAAAGCTTTAGAGGTAGTGGATTAACCCTTTCCTGTACAATCACTGGACTTTACGTTCTTGTGATTTCATACTTGAAAAAACACTGTGAGAAAAGAAGAAATTGTTTTTAACAAGCAATTTCTTCTTTTCCAACAATATTTTCTACCCTGTTGGCTAGTTACTTTTTCAAATTGCACTCACTTTTAGTCGTCTGCAACTTCTTTCAATTTGGACAAGTCTAAAAATTCGAGAAACAAGAGAGGGTTAAACCGACTGCTACCCAATTATATTGTATAAAACTGGCTATCGAGTGTCTTGTCTGGATAACTAGTCAAATACTCTTACCACTCGACCACCGAGGTAGTCAACAAGTAGTTTAAATCATAAATTGAATCATTATGTCCTAATGTTTTCAGAAATCTGGTAATTCTACTTTAGTACTTCAATATTAACCCTTGTCATCCTGTATAAATTACCCCGCTGAATTGTTGTAAAATCAAGGCGCTGAAAGCACTGATATAACTGGTTGTTCTAAAATCAATATCATTTTAGAAATCAATTTCATTACAACTCTGGCAGGAAAAGTACCAGCAGGATGTGTAGACCATGATCAGACTGCACTTATGTGCAGGCTGATCTTGGTCTATACCTCCTGCCATTACTGGAATATTCCGGGTTTAGCACGACACTGGTTAAAATATACTGAATTACATCTTGGCGTCGCAGTTTTAGTTCCGGTCTGATAGATACACACTATTTTAGATAAATATTACTTAAGGCCTATATATGTTTATAGGTTCCAAAGTGCGGCTTGTTGACGGAGACACAGCTTCTTCTGGTCGCGTAGAAGTCTATGTAAAGGTATGATACATATCAGATTATGGTTGCTATCTTGACAAATAAAGTTGACACTGTGCGTGACATTTCAAACATTTGAACAATCGCGGCTGTAAATCAAACATCAATCAAATAATTCATTTAGACTGGCACTGAAATTTTATTGATCAATCGAGAAGGGTTCAACTGCCACTGTTAACATTATTTCAGTCATTTTGAGTCGACATGAGCACCTAACCATGGATTCCTGGTACCGGTGTTGCTCACACCAGTACTACTACTTTATCCTTTCCGAGCCTGCAGCTGCTCATCCCACAAAGGTTTACGATTATCAGCCCATTCATCGGTGCTGAAATTTGAACTTCGACAATGGCCGACATTAATGTGAAGCATCTTTGTTGGGTAGGCGAACTAAAAGTCGTAACTACAGCTTATTCAAGCTGTAGTTACGACGTTTAATTCGCCAGCCAACCATTTTACTTGTTTATTACATGCTACTGGCTATAAATTTGGCAATATAGCGCCGTTTAAAATCAGTCGAAGCGGAACTTCCCGCCGGGGACAGCGATTTGTCAATGTCACAAGTGCATACAGTGTGCAGCCTAGACACCCACACAGTCCGTTTAGGCACCTAACCTTTCGTCTAGAGAGACTTTGAGTCGGTAGCTATATAAAGAGTGCATAGTGACACTGATCAGACTGTGCGGATGTATATGTCATTCGAATCTTTTCTTACAGCATATGCGAAACTAATGGAAAGGTTTCACGCTATGTTCAAAATAAGATTTCAACACATATGTCTTTACATGTTACCATATCTAAATAAAGATATGATTATTATTTTCATTTAACACATACCCACACGACAAAATTGTAGACTGGTCCAAACTGAAAGGAGTTGCAGACGACAATTTAAGGTTTACGAAATTTTTTAGAATTTTCTCATTTCTGGGTAAGAAACATTTTTGAAAATGAAGAATTTGCTTGGTTCAAGCAATTTCTTCATTTTCCACAATGTTTTATCAATTGGATTTTCTTGTGGGGCGTCAAAAAAAAAGTTATTGTGTGATAATGGGTTGAGGCTCATTTTATTACGACAGATGATTGGAAATTCTGAGGCCTAAGGCATCACGAAGCAGATTAATCTGAATAGATCTATTTTCTTTTATTTTTCAACACAGTCCCCTTGTAAGAATACGCTATTTTTCTAATTGCGTTGAAGCTTTCGGATACCTTCATGTAGAGGGTAGCATATATTTGGGTCCCAAAAATGTGCCAAGAGCTTATTAGACGTCATCAGTGCAAAAGCGGAGACCGCTGATTTCTTCTTTCATCTTGGGGAGAAGATAACAGCCAGAGGGTGCTAAACCAGATGAATAAGGAAGATACTCAACCACTTTGAAACACAGTAATATCCTGTATAGCAACCATGGTAAAAGTAGTGCTTGAGTATTGACCTGGTGGGAGAGCACTCTTGATGACAGTTTTTCACGCCTTTTATCCTCGACTTTTTCACGTAACTGCCTCTGGAGATCAGAAAAATACCTCTCAGTTATAGCGTGATCTTTTTCAGTATAATCTAATAGAAGCAAACCTTTGCATCCCATAAATCTGTGGCCATCACTTTTCCAGTGGAATTTGCTGACTTGGCCTTTGGTCTTATTCCGAATCCTGCGGAAATATGGCAATGTTTTCTCTGGGCATGTTGCACCAAGCTCGTTTTTGGTCAGCACTCGGAGCCCCTGGGGCCCATCTTACTGACTAGAAAATCTAGATTGATAATTGCATGTATTCATTCCTTGGAGATACATACCAGAGTGTTGTAATGGTTATCTGATCTACAATAATCTTATCATATGTTGTATTGATAGTGTCCTTTTGTTGTGATAGTTGGTGGCCTGTCAGGACGAGGGTCATCTTCTCTACTGCTTTTGATTTTCTGGTGGCCCATTTTTTCACCATAATATGACTACCGTGTGCTCGTGAAATTCCTTTGTGATAAGCCTTTCATGCCACTGTTTTGAATAACTGCGCGATCGCCAACATGGTCTATTTGTTTAGGATTGCTAAAAAAGGGTAGGTTAGACCATCAAATTCTGTCAAATAACAGCGTGAGAAAAAAAACTATTGTCACTGCAAAGTGATTACAAAACTCTATTTATATAGACCCGAAGTAGTATGTCAAGAGGCATGTTTCTGTCCCAGGCCAGTCCCCCGTATGTTAGTGAGCCATTCCTTTAACCCAACCCTACACAACAGCACTGGTCCAAATTGAAAAAAAAAAAACTGCAGACGACAATTTCAGGTTGATGGAATTTTATGTCTTCTGGGATAGAAAACATTGTGGATAATGAAGAAATTGCTTGATACAAGCATTTTTTCTATTTTCCCCCATGTTTCCTAAAGCTTTTTTCTTGAGGGGCGTAAAAAAGAAGGGATTGAGTGGGAATGGGTCAAAAGGTCAATTTTTAACTATCATTTACTTTTTTACCTTTGTTTACGGTGTCATGTACATGTAGGTCAATTAAATTCAATGATTTTGTTGTTGTTTTTGTTTGTTTATATTTTGTTTTTTTTGACAATATCTTTTTAAGTGTTAAGTTTTCGAAATAAAATGATACAAGCATTGTTCTTATTTGCTATTTAGGGCCATTAGGAAAACAAACAGCACTGAAGGAAGTGTTCATATATTTCCGCGAAAAAGTTGTCAAATTTGTTTTCTACAGGGTGATTGGCACACCATTTGTGACAGTGGATTTGATACCGAAGATGCGATTGTTGTTTGCAGAATGCTTGGCTTTGAAGACACGTATGTATTTAAGTTGTATGGATAATATAGCCATTGGTACCAATTTGTGCATCGTTAGCTCAGCGGCTGTCGCCATCGGAAAGAAATTTGCTGGTTACGGATCTGAGGGGCACTACTAGCGGGTCAGGTCTCTTGTAAAGACACTTTACGGTCACAAAAACGTCTAGCTGTATGCCGTATTCACTAACAAGTCTAATGTCGGCATATTAAAAACGAACATCATGATAATAGTCCTGATTTAGTAAGTCATGTGTCTCGGCGAATCAGAGCCATCATTATAAAATTCAAAGGGAAAGCTTTAATTCATAATGGTGGATGAAAACTGACCCTAGTAGCAGTTATCTCTTGTGCGAGTGCGCATCAGACTCCTAATCTTCAATAATGGGATGTCATGGGTTCGATCCCCGGCGGCGGAACATATCCTTTACAACATTTGTTTCTCACCAATTGGTTGATAATCGTAAACCTAAGTGGGATAGCAGCTGGAGGCTAGGAAACGATGTAGTGGTAGAAACGGTGTGAGAAATACCAGGAATCATTTGTTAGGTGGTCTAGCCGCCGCGAAATGACTGAAATATTGTTAAAAGTGGAGTTAAAACCCATTCAACCAATAAATTGTGCGAGTGAATAAGTTCCAACTTGAAAAGTGCTTATTTGCGGATATACACAAAAGAACTTCAAAAGAAATGTAATTGACCAATCGCTGGTCCCGCCTACTTACACCTTTGGTTACGCCCAATGACTCCACAGGAAGTCGCGCTTCGGTTTTAAACTGCATTTTTTTGCAAAACTTATGGTTAGAAGTACGTAACGAAAATATAGAATGGTTGTCGTAACTACAGCTTAAACAATAATAATAATGTCTTTAATTTATGAAGGTAAATCAATAAGACAATTATTTCAAATTAAACAATTTGAAATTAAATCATTTTTACAATGTTGCAATCACTGAATGAAAATTAAGTGAATGTGATGATTTAATAAACTAGACGGTTGTCCAAAGATAACTGCTGTCGAGCCCGCAAAGTTTTGACCATCAACTTGACCTTGACCACCAATTTCTCATAACAGAAAATAATTGTGCCAAATATTTTTTTTAAATCAATTTTTAAGTGTGGTCAATAATTTTTGGATAAGCTTAATTTCAACATTTGACCTTGACACATCTACTAATGATGGGGAATAATTGTGCCAATTTATTTTGAAATCCATCCATAAATGTAGGAGAAATTAACTTGACAATCACAGTTTTAATGTTTGACCTTGAGCTGTGACCTTGACAGAACTATCACAAAAAATCTTTCAAATGGCACATCTACTCATGATGGAGAATAATTGTGCCAATTTATTTTGAAATCCATCCATAAATGTAGGAGAAATTAACTTGACAATCACAGTTTTAATGTTTGACCTTGAGCTGTGACCTTGACAGAACTATCACAAAAAATCTTTCAAATGGCACATCTACTCATGATGGAGAATAATTGTGCAAAGTTATTTTGAAATCCCTGCATAAATGTAGGAGTAATTGTCCAGACAATTCCGACGGACTAACAGACTAACAGACTAACGCACGTACACTGACTTGTCATGGTGACAACTATGTCTCGCTCGCCGCAAGCGGGGTCAACAAAAATGATACCACGCCATACACTCGCTAAAAAAGAATCAATATACGATGACGTAAAAATGATGACATATTTATGACATTACGATAGATGGGTTTGATGGGAACAAATAAAAGAATACATGCATTATCAAATTCTTGGACAGTAACACACTGTACTTTAATGATTTTAATAATTTCTACTTGATCTGTTGATTTGTTTAATGGCAGATACTGTTTGAAGTTGTTTTTGAAGCTAGATAACGAAGTTTAACTTCTAATTGAGATAGGGATTTCATTCCACACACTCATGCTATAGTATGAGAAAGATCGTTTTTTGTACAAAATATAATATTTTGAGTGTGTGATGTCACTATGTGCAGCTGACCTTAAGCTATAGTTAGTGTTGTTACAAAATGAAATGACCTCATTCATATTTCTGGTGATAGGTTATTACACCACTTAAAAATTTAAACACCAGTGTGATAATTACAAAAAATACTCACCCTGTATGAACACGCGAGGCGGATTCATACATAAGTGTGATTAGGTTTTTCGTTTGATACCTCCATGAAAACAAAAAATATTCTCTACATTCTTTATAATTTCATAGCATCGAGCGAAAAAGGCATAAACTGTACAAATTTTGATACTTTTTGTATCGAACTATTTTGTGCAGAAGCATACACAATGGCTGCTTTCTGATTTTTTTTTTTTTTTCGACCAATCAGAACGTCTGTTTTGCAAGACGAAACTAAAAATGTCATTACAACGATTTTCAAGGCGGATTTGGGTAGCTTTGTATGATTTTTAATTCTACTAATTTCCTTTTTTATCAAACGATCTATTTCAGTGGGGTGGCTCTAGCGTTCAAATCGTCGACTTACGGACGGGGTTTCGGAGATAGCGCTGTGACAGACCTGGCATGTAAAGGACCTGAAACAGACATAAAAATGTGTTACGGTTACTGGATCAGTGCGTGTAACCACGCGGAAGAAGCCGGCGTTAAATGTGGAGGTTAGTCGGATCTTTAAGCCATGTCGATTTCATAAGGACACTAGGGTACGGTGGAAAAATTACCACCACCATTATGCAAAAAATATGTTTAAACTAGAACTGCAATCATTGTTTTCTGAATGTATTTCAAATTTTAAGAAATATACTGAGTTCTGATTAGGAAAGATGTGCAAAGGAATTTATGCTAGGTAAGATAAAATATCTAATTAATGTTTGCCTGTTTTGCCCGACCCTCAGGGCGAAACGCCTTTCGTGGTTGGGCACGACGCCTTCACTTAGGCTCATGCCCTAAATGATAAAATCAAAAGTTTATATTAACTTACATTTAGTCAAATCTATAATATTGACATTGAATGAGCTGATTCTTATCATTAAATACTTCCCCAATCCTTGGCCCCACCCACTTACTCCGTTGGTCCCGCACACTTCGATTTTAAACTGTGTTATTTTGCAAATTTTATGATCAGTAGCACGTAACAAACAAGAGGCCCATGAGGGCCTGAGACGCTCTACTGGTTATCAAGTTATCCGTTAAAGAAATCTGATATTTAAGGAAGTTAATTGCTCAAAGAAGAATGCATAAAGAAAAAAAAGGCTTTATCCCCTTTATCATTTTAAGCAACAATCCTCAAGGCCCCTTTTCCCATGTTTCATGACGGATTCACCCCATTTCCAAAAGAAAGTTACCTTATGACCCTACAATCATTCTGTGAATATTTCATCAGAATCTGGCAATAATTGTGGACTTAATCACATAAACAGGATTGTTTTGAATGAAAATCAATAAGGCCCCTTTTCCTGTGTTTTCTGGTGGATCCATTTCAATCCAAAAGGAACTTTCCTTATAACCCGACAATTGTCCTGTGAATTTTAAAAGACAATTTGATAATGATTGTGATCTTCATCGCATACACAATAATGTTTTGAATGATAATCTGTAAGGCCTCTTTTCCTGTGTTTTGAATGCCACAATTATTCCATGCATCTTTGAAGAGAATCCAATAAAACTGTTAAATTTATTGTGTTAACAAAGATATTAAATTCAAGTTCTCATAAGGCCCCTTTTCCCGTGATATTTTACTGTTGGTTTTATCATTCTGTGAAAGTTAAAAGGGAATCCGATGAAATATTGGGAATTCATTACGTTTACTAGAATATTTATAAAAAAAATCATATGGCCCCTTTTTACATGATACTTGATGAATTGTACCCAGTTCTAAAAAGAACCATTTAAGTATTTGTACAATCATTCTGTGAAATTTTGAAGTGAATCCGGTGAAATCAAGGGACATCATTGTGTTAACCAGAATATTTAAAAGAGTTTTTCATAAGGCCCCTTTATATGTGACACTTGCCATAGTCAGATCTACAGTCAAAATCAACAATTGGAATGATGGTACAATCAATCTGTTTAATCTGTGGAATTTATTGTGTTAATGAGTTTATAGTGAAATCTTCAGAGGGCCCTTTTCTCATGATACTCTACAGAACAAACCAAATTTCAAAAGGAACAATTCTAATGAAGGTAGAATCATTCTTTAAAAGTTAAAGAGAATCAATGAAAACAGTGGCCTGAATTGTGTCAAGATTTTTTGTAACAAAATTTTCATAAGGCCCTTTTTCCGTGAAACTTAACAAATCAGACCCAATGTACTAAGGAACAATCCTAATGATAGTTTGAAGAAAATGATAAAGACTGAGGACTTTATTGTAATAATGATGTTTTGTGATGAAATTTTTAAAAGGTCCCTTTTCTTGTGTCACTTAACCAATCAGACCTAATTTATAAAGGAACAATCCAAATGACGGTACAATCATTCTATTAAAGTTTGAAGAGATTCTGATAAAGACTGGGGACATTGTTGTGTTTATGAGGATTTGGTAATAATTTTTCATACAGCCCCTTTTCCTATGATACTATACAGATCAGGCCCAATTTGGAAAGAAACAATCCTTATGATGGCACAAACATTCTGTGAAAATTTGAACAAAATCTGATAAAAACTGCAGACTTTATCTTGATACTAGACAGGTCACGCCTAATTTGAAAGAAAGAATCCTCATGATGGAATAATCATTCTGTGAAAGTTTTAACAGAATCTGGTGAAAACTGTTGACTTAATTGTGATACAAGGATTTTAAAATTAAATTTCATAATGCTCCTTTTCCTGTGATACTTGACGGATCAGGTCTAATGCAAACATCAACAATCATTATTATTGTACAATTATTCTGTGAATTTTTGAAGAAAATCCGATGAAAGCTCTGGACTTAGTAACAAGGATTTATAAATGAAATTTTCATAAGGCCCCTTTTCCTATGTTTCTTGTCAAATCAAACCCTGTTATGAAAAGAATGAGAGTTATGACCTTCCAATCATTCTGTGAAAGTTTCAACAAAATCTGATCAAAGCTGTGGGCTTCATTGTGTTAACAGGGTTTTATTAATTGAATTTTCATGTAGCCCCTTTTGCCATGTTACTTGATGGATCTGAACCAATTCCAAAGGGAACTCTTCTTACCAAAGTATAATTATTCTGTTTGAGTATAAAGATAGCCCCATCTCATCTGTGGACTTACAAGCATTAATTAAGATATTTTTAATTGAATTTTCTTAAGGCCCCTTTTCCAATGTTTCTCAATGGATCAGACCCAATTTGAAAGGAACAATCCTTATGATGGTACCATCATTATGAGAAAGTTTGAAGTCAATCAGGTGAAATCTAGGGCCATTATGTGTAAACTAAGATTTTTTTTATTAAATTTTCATAGAGCCCCTTTTCTCATGAAACTTGATGGATCAAACCTACTTCCGAAAGGAACAATCCATTTAATATAATAATCATTCTGGGAATGTTTGAAGAGAATTTGTTGAAAACTATGGACTCTATTGTTTTTACGAGGACTTTTTCAATCCAGTTATTATCGGGCCCCTTTTTCCCGTGGTCCTTGACTGATCATACCAAATTTTGAAAGGAACACTTCTTATGATGGTACAATCATTCTGTGAAAGTTTAAATACAATCTGATGAAAACTGTGGACTCTAGAGTGTTAACAAAGATCTTTGAATTAAATTTTAATAAGGCCCCTTTTCCTTTGTTTCTTAACGAATCATATCCGATTCCGAAAGGAACAATCCTTATGATTGTACAATCATTCTGTGAAAGTTTGAAGATAATCCGTTAAATTGCTGGCTCTAGATTATTAATGAGAATTTTTTATTAAAATTTTCATAAGGCCCCCTTTTCCTGTGTTTCCTGATGGATCTGACCAAATTCCCAAAGGAACAATCCTTATGATGGTACAATCATCCTGTGAAAGTTTAAATACAATCTGATGAAGACTGTGGACTCTAGAGTGTTAACGAGGATTTTTTAATAAAATTTTCAAAAGGCCCTTTTCCCGTGTTTCTTGACAGATCAGACCCATTTTCGAAAGGAACGATCCTTATGATGGTACAATCATTCTGAGAAATTTTGAAGAGAATCAAATGAAAACTGTGGACTCTATCGCGCAACGAGGATTTTTAATTGGATTTTTAATTGAATTTTCATAAGACCCCTTTTCCCATGTTTCTTGACGGATCGTACCCAATTTCGAAAGGAACAAACCTTATGATGGTACAATCATTCTGTGAGAGTTTGAAGAGAATCCGATGTAAACTGTGGACTCTATCTCGTAAACGAGGTTTTTTTAATTAAGTTTTAATAATGCCCCTTTTCCCATGTTTCTTGACGGATCTGATCCAATTTCGAAAGGAACGATCCTTATGTTGGTACAATCATTCTGAGAAAGTTTGAATTGAATCTGATGTAAACTCTGGACTCTAAAGTGTTAACGAGGATTTTTGTAATTAAATTTTCATAAGACCCCTTTTCCTGTGTTTCTAGACGGATCATACCCATTTTCGAAAGGAACGATCCTTATGATGGTACAATCATTCTGAGAAAGTTTGAAGAGAATCCGATGAGAACTGTGGACTCTAACGCGTGCACAATCATTCTGAGAAAGTTTGAAGAGAATCCGATGAGAACTGTGGACTCTATCGCGTAAACGAGGATTTTTTATGGAATTTTTAATAAAATTTTCATAAGGCCCCTTTTCCCATGTTTGTTGACGGATCTGACCCAAATTCGAAAGGAACGATCCTTATGTTGGTACAATCATTCTGTGGAAGTTAAAATACGATCTGATGAAAACTGTGGACTCTAGAGTGTTAACGAGGTTTTTTTAATTAAATTTTCATAAGGCCCCTTTTCCCGTGTTTCTAGACGGATCATACCCATTTTCGAAAGGAACAAACCTTATGATGGTGCAATCATTCTGAGAAAGTTTGAAGAGAATCCAATGAAAACTGTGGACTCTATCGCGTAAACGAGGATTTTTAATTAAGTTTTAATTAGGTCCCTTTTCCCGTGTTTCTTGGCGGATCTGACCCATTTTCGAAAGGAACGATCCTTATGATGGTACAATCATTTAGTGAAAGTTTGAAGGGAATCCGATGAAAACTGTGGACTCTATCGCGTAAACAAGGAAAAGTTTAACGGACGGACGACGGACGGACGGACGCACGGACGCACGGACGCACGGACGGACCCATGGACGCCGGACGGGAAAAAGCCATCGCTTTAGCTCTAGTGGCCTTCGGCCAGTAGAGCTAAAAAGGAGAATGGTTGGATGGTTTCATGCGTAAAGTTCTTCAGGATACTCCCAAGTTAAAGATCACAACCAAAAGTCATGTGACAAGGACTTAAGTGGAGCATCCCTGTCTTTGACACTTTTCTAGTTTTTCAATTCATTTTCATACAATAACGCTTTGTACGCCCATCAAGAAAATAAAGCTTTGGAGGACTTTGCAGAAATTGAAAAAAAATTGCTTGTTAAAATCAGTTGTTTCATCACCCACAACGTCTTTACAACAAAGGACGCAGATTTTTGACTGTCGTCTGCAACATCTCTGAATCTAGAGCAGTGATGGGTTCGTAATGAAATTTATGATCTTTGTCCATACGTTTAAAACAACATTGTATTCGACCCATTTTTTACGGTTAACCGTAAATTCTTCATACAAGCTTTGTCCCATGTAAATCCATTTGTATAATTACCACAAGACTCCTTATCAGGCATGTCATCAAATTGTATTTACAATGTTTATAAACCCAATACAAGACGATATAAAATTAGAATGGTTCAAACTGACAGCAGTTGTAGATGTTATTTCAAGTTGCGCAAAAAATGGCCATAAGCGAAATTTGATTAGAAAACAGTGAGAACAGTAGAAATTGCTTATTCCAATCAATATCTCAATTTCCCGAAAAAGTTTTCAATGATGCCATTTTTAGGGCGTCATAGTGTGGTAATGGGTTAATATCATAAATATCATCATCACTAGACTTTTTGCATTTATATATAGGGACGCCGATACGATTGGTTGGTGGACCGAATAACTCATCAGGTCGCGTGGAAATACAACATGCCGGAAAATGGGGAACTATTTGTTCTCGCTACACAACCAAACAAAATAACGATCATCTTACTGTTATGGTTATATGCAATATGCTCGGTTATAACTACACGTAGGTATTTAAGAAACTGACTTGATAATGGACGGATCCCCGCTAATCGATTGACCAATCAAATCAATCATTTAGCCTTTGAACTCCAACATCGATCGACATGTATGTGAAGCGGTTTTGTTGGTTTGGCGACATAAACGTCGTAACTACAAACTCAAACTGTATTTACGACTTTTAGGTCACAAACCAACTATTTAAATTTTTTGTTACATGGCCCTGATCACCAATTTTGCGAAATAGTGCAGTTCAATGTTTAAGTTAAACTTCTTGTCAAACATACAGTGGGCGTGGCCAGCAATTTTCTCCAATTATTGTTAACTACTGTTGACTAAATAAAGCATGTCTCTTTGACTTAAATCGAGAGCCGCCGTCATAGCGCAATTGGTAGCGCGTCGGACTGTCAGGTACCGGGTTCGATATCCGACGGCGGCACTCAGCCTTTCCGACATTTGTCTCCAACCAATGGGTCGATAATCGTAACCCTATGTGGGATAGCAGCTGGAGGTTAGGAAAGGATGTGATGGCGGTACTGGTGGGAGAAATACCAGGAATCCATTGTTAGGTGCTCCAGCCGCCGCGACATAAATGAAAGATTGTTGAAAGCGGCTTCCATATTTGAAACCAATAATTCAACATGGTATGGTTTGTGATGATTTAGAATTTTGACACATAGAATGTAAAGCAAAAGACCCCGTGATATTAAAGGTAAAAAGGGCTAAATCCTGCCGAAATAAAAGCTCGCTTATAATGCGCAACATTCACGTGACAAATAAATGATTCACGTTTCTATTTCACTTAGCGGGGCTTTTGGATACAAAGGCGCGTTTTATGGAGAGGGTGATGGATATGCAATCGCTGAATGGCCGAGCTGTGACGGATCTGAATACGATATAGCAAAATGTCCGAATATAATGTTTGATGACACTACATCTTGTTCACATGCCAACGATATAGGAGTCAACTGTGAAGGAAGTAAGTTCACAGATACAAACTTGTCTATAATTTGTGGGTTTTTTGGGGTTTTTTTTAATAGCTTTGAGGATCGAACGAATCCGAAAGTTGAACTTATGACATCTTATGTTTAGAAGTTATACTGATACTTTTTGATGCCTTTTCATACAGATATTTCGAAATACTAGAAGTACAAAACGAATTGGTGTAGTGGTATTCCATCCTAGTGTTTTGATTGAGAACAAGTTAGGAAAAGCTTCCTTAACCGAGTACCAAACAGCTCAAAATTGCACTGGTCTAATTCAAATAAGTTGCAGGCGACAAATTGACTTGGTGAAATTAAAAAAATGTCTTTTGGCGTCAAAAACATCGGGATAATGAAAAAATTGCTTACAACAAAAGAAAAAAAATGACAAGCAATAGTTCGTGGAATATTGAAAATCTTTTTTTTTTTTTTTTTTTTTTTTTTTTTTTTCTTTTTGGCGGGAGGGGTTGAATAAAATGTGTAAAATTAAGAAAAGAAATTGGTTAAACTAGTGCAAAATGACTTTTCGCAAAGATTTCTTAAGCCTATTTTCTTTTGTGGCGCCAAAAAAAGCGGGGATTTGTGTGAGTGGTTTGAAAAAAAAATCAGAGTAATAAGTGTGTGTTATTGATTAAATAAACCACTACAACTATTAAGAAATGGACATTTCAGAGACTCAAATTCGTTTAATGGACGGTGTATCCGAACAGTCGGGTCGAGTTGAAATATTTCACAATGGACATTGGGGTACTATAGGGAGCCAGGGCTTTGACCGTCATGATCTCAAGGTCATCTGTAAAATGATGGGATACGAATATTCGTGAGTAGAGCTTATATAGTATTATAACCATAAAACTTTAACTAGTTCACCTCTATAGAGACGGAGTTAATTAATGTTTGCTATGCATTCGTAATATATTAGAGTTTCAAACACAGATAAATAAAAATATGTTTCAAATTGCCAGTAAAAAAAGCAATCACAAGCCTGCTTTAATTTCATACAATAAAATACTAATGTTTAAATATCTTTTAGTTGATTTGCGATTTACCATGACGTGTTGTTTAACCACGTATTGTTTTGTGTCCCACTTGAAAGTCAATTTAATATCTTGTTTACAAATTTTAATTTAGACATTTTTAACTACCATGTAAAATGCGCTTTGAAACACTATCCGTGTTCTAAGTCACTGCAGAAGATCATATAATTGAGTGCTGTATATATATAGTGCGGTACATCGACAATCATTCTAGTATTAATACATGATAGTTAGCTATCAAAATATCATAACTACAGTTTAAATGAGTCACGGTGTTTCTGCCTCACAATGATAAATGACAAAATTAATCTTAAGAATCTGAGATGAGTTGTTCGAACATTGCTGTATCTTCCTAGTACTGAATTTTCATTTTCTTTTTCAGTATAAACTCGTTTTTCTACGATAACAGTTATTACGGTCAAGGTAGTGGTGAAATAGTGTACAAAAACCTGGATTGTTCCGGTATAGAGGACGATATAGGTCAATGTGACAAGGTTTACTGGCCAGCCACTACATCGGACGATCACAATTATGATGTCGGAGTCAACTGTAAAGGAAGTAAGTTCGCTGATACAAACTTGTCTATAATCTGTGCTGTTTTTTTTTAATAGATTTGAGGATCGAACGAATCCGAAAGTTAAACGTATGACATCTTATAATTAGAAGTTATACTGATCCTTTTTGATGCCTTTTCATACAGATGTTTCGAAATACTAGAAGTACAAAACGAATTGGTGTAGTGGTATTCCATCCAAATGTTTTGACTGAGAACAAGTTAGGAAAAGCTTCCTTAACCGAGTACCCAACAGCTCAATTTTGCACTGGTCTAATTCAAATTAGTTGCAGGCGACAAATTGACTTGGTGAAATAAAAAAAAGTCTTTTGGCGTTAAAAATCATCTGGAGAATGAAAAAATTGATTACAACAAAAGAAAAAAAATGACAAGCAATAGTTCGTGGAATATTGAAAATCATTTCTTTTTTTTTATTTTTTATTCTTTTTTTTTCTTTTTGGCGGGAGGGGTTGAATACATTGTGTAAAATTAAGATAAGAAATTGGTTAAACTAGTGCAAAATGACTTTTCGCAAAGATTTCTAAAGCCTATTTTCTTTTGGGGCGCCAAAAAAAGCGGGGATTTGTGTGAGTGGTTTGAAAAAAAAATCAGAGTAATAAGTGTGTGTTGTTGATTAAATAAACCACTAGAACTATTAAGACATGGTCATTTCAGAGACCCCAATTCGTTTAATGGACGGTGTATCCGAACAGTCGGGTCGAGTTGAAATATTTCACAATGGACATTGGGGTACTATAGGGAGCCAGGGCTTTGACCGTCATGATCTCAAGGTCATCTGTAAAATGATGGGATACGAATATTCGTGAGTAGAGCTTATATAGTATTATAACCATAAAACTTTAACTAGTTCACCTCTATAGAGACGGAGTTAATTAATGTTTGCTATGCATTCGTAATATATTAGAGTTTCAAACACAGATAAATAAAAATATGTTTCAAATTGCCAGTGAAAAAGCAATAACAAGAACGCTTTTAATTTCATACAATAAAATACTAGTGTTTAAATATATTTTAGTTGATTTGCGATTTTCCATGACGTGTTGTTTAACCACGTATTGTTTTGTGTCCCACTTGAAAGTCAATTTAATATCTTGTTTACAAATTTTAATTTAGACATTTTTAACTACCATGTAAAATGCGCTTTGAAACACTATCCGTGTTCTAAGTCACTGCAGAAGATCATATAATTGAGTGCTGTATATATATAGTGCGGTACATCGACAATCATTCTAGTATTAATACATGATAGTTAGCTATCAAAATATCATAACTACAGTTTAAATGAGTCATGGTGTTTCTGCCTCACAATGATAAATGACAAAATTAATCTTAAGAATCTGAGATGAGTTGTTCGAACATTGCTGTATCTTCCTAGTACTGAATTTTCATTTTCTCTTTCAGTATAAACTCGTTTTTCTACGATAACAGTTATTACGGTCAAGGTAGTGGTGAAATAGTGTACAAAAACCTGGATTGTTCCGGTATAGAGGACGATATAGGTCAATGTGACAAGGTTTACTGGCCAGCCACTACATCGGACGATCACAATTATGATGTTGGAGTCAACTGTAAAGGACGTAAGGGTTGTTTATTCTTTGAATTATAACAAGATGTGGTACTCGTGCATTGATCCATTCCCTTACAATCTCTCTTTTTACTCCCCTACAGAAAGTTGCTTTGAAAAACATTGTGGACAATGAAGAAATTTCTTGTTACAATGTCCACAAAGTTTTCTATTCTAAAAAAATAGGATTTATTAAATAACAGCAACTTGAACTTGTAATTTTCAAAATATTTCAGTTTGGTTGATTGATTAGTTGAACTTGGTTTAACGCCACTTTAATAGTAATTCAGTCATATCGCGGCGGCTTGAGCACCCAACAATGGATTCCTGGTATTTCTAACACCAGTACTACCACCATATCCTTCCCTAGCCTCCGGCTGCTATCCCACTTAGGTTTATGATTATACACCCATTGGTGAGAGACAAATGTCGGAAAGGATAGGTGCCGCCGTATTTCAGTGTGGACTAGTCTCTGTTTTTGGTGTGTGGCAAAAGGGTTAAACAGCGTTCTTGTCATGGAATGGTGTCTAGAGCTGGCAAACGGCACTCAAGTTTTGCCGTATGTAAAAAAAAATCGTGTAGATGGTGAATGTTGAGAAAACGATATCTCAAATAAGTTATAGTGAGACGTCCAGCAGACCTCGTGAGCGTTTAGAAGAAAAGCTGATTCGTAGATATGACCAATCGTGGTTCTCAATCGAAGAATCGGATCTTTCAATTTAGACCGGAAGTGTAATTCAAACCCAACATTGGCCGACATTGATGTAAAGCAATTTGTTGGATTTGCTACTATTCAAGCTGTAGTTACGACGTTTAGGTCACCAAGCAATCGTTTAATTTTTTTGTTCTATGTTACTGGCGCTAAATTTTGTAAAATAAAGGTGTTTGATATAGAAGTGGAACTTCCTGTTGGAGTTAGTGGGCGATCCGTCATTTGCCTGCAAAGACAATACCCTGTCTTTGTCGCTTGCCGGCTAGCTAGGGCTGTAACGAGTAACGCTCTCAATCCTGGAGTAGTGAGTCCAAGCCACGCCTAGTATTAACCAATTTCCACACAGTGACGCTTTCTGACGCCTCTCAAGAAAAACTACTTGGAAAACATTGTGTAAAATGAAGATTTTTTTTATAACAGGCAATTTCTTCATTTAACATAATGTTTTCTATCCAGAAAGTTGAAAAAAATTAAAATCTCGTAAGCTTCAACTTGTTTTCTGCAAATCTTTAAATTTGGATCTATCTAAAATTTTGCCGTCTGGTAAATTATTTCCGACAACTGATAAAAGTGTTTGTAACTATAGTATTTTGTCTCAAACCGATGGACGAACGACAAGCAGTGGTATGAGCAAATTGTGGCTCGGGTCGAATGTTGTTGTCAATCCATGTCTTACTGAATTAAAAATCTTATACAGAATTGCTTTAAAATCAAAGGACTGACAGCACTGGATGGTCTAAATGAGAGTCAATATTCCTTTTGAAAATTGATTATTTAACCCTTTCCTGTTCAAACACGGGATTTTACGTTCCTGCGATTTTGTACTTAAGAAAACATTGAGGAAAGAGAGGAAATTGCTAGTAACAAGCAATTTCTCCCTTTTCCACAATATTTTCTACCACATAAGATGCTTTCATTTCAAATGGCATCCAATTTTCATTGTCGTCTGCAAACTCTTTTAATTTTGACTAGTCTAAAATTTCCAAACAAAAGAACCGGGGAAAGGTTAAACAACTCTGGCTGAAAAGGGACAGGCAGGAGGTGTAGACCAAGACCAGACTACACTTATGTGCAGGCTGATCTTTGTCTATACCTCCCTCCAAAAAACAGGAATATTCCGGGTTCAGCATGACAAAGGTTAAGATCTTGTTTGATTCGACCATAATTAATTCATCATTCTTCCCCCCCCCCCCTACCCATGCATATGGAAATTTGTTGGTTTCGTTTTTCCAGACATTCCTATTAGACTGGTTAATGGCTTGAACAATGCCACGGGACGTGTCGAGCTGATGCATAACGGAAGATTTGGAACAGTTTGTGATTCCGGGTTTGGACGTACTGATCTGATCGTCATTTGTAGAATGCTGGGATTTGAAAACATTCCGTATGATATTACATTCTCAGATAGTATAGTTACCGAATAACGGCTGTCAGTTTTACAAACAATAAAAATCGATTGACCAAGCAACGAATCGTTCATTGCATAAATGAACGATTTGTGGATTGGTCAATCGGTTTGAAGGTTTGTCTTTTTAATCGCGAAAGGCTATCCGTACGGAAGTGAATGCTACGGACTTCATTATCCGCCTAAAAGCGAAATAGTGGGTGATTGTATTCATGTTTACTGAGACGCATTTCTTGCAAGCGCTTGGTCATAACGATTTTGTTTAGTTATTGTCGCTACCGGGTTGGTGCTAGCCGGACTCTCCAAGAGATCAGACTGACAGTAGGCTACAGCTTCTCTCGCAACACGTATACTGTAATTTCTATTCATATTTTTATTGGGACGTCACTGGTGGTTCTTATAACTTAACCCTTTTTTCAAAGTTTTAGACTTTTCCGAATTCAAAGGGGAGGCGAACAGCATGATAAAGTAAGTACAATTAAAAAGTAACTATTTTATATATGACGGAAAATAGTAAGAAAAAGAAGAAAATACTTGCAATTTCCCCCTGTACACTTTGTTTCCTTAAGTATTGTTTTGAGGAAGGTAAAATCAGGGACTCTACGAGAAAGGGCTAAAGGTACGTTCACTACCAACACAGCTGTAATCTACTTCAATTTTTTTCTCAGTGGCGAAGTTGCTCAGACAAATTTTGTTGTTTTGAAATATTCATGCGAAGAAATCTCCTCCACTTTAAGTTTGCATTGGCTAACGGACTTAGCGTTATCGATACACCTTTCTTGCAGCGGCCAGTCAATGTGAAATAAACCAGACACACATTAACTTTTAATTAACGGTCAGTAGACGACCACCTCAATAAAGGGATAGAAATATTCCTTCTGTAGTTTTAATCGATTGATGATTCCGTTTTCATCTGTAATTCTCAAATAATTATGACCCGGATTAACCAATTACCAGACGACAAAAGTTTGGACAGATATATTTAAATTGAAAGAAGCAACATATTTAAATTCAGATTGTTTTGGAGCTGCAAAGAAGGGGATAAACACCGTACAAATATTGTGAAAGAAGGAGAAATCGCCTGATTACAGCAAATTCTCCTTTCTCACATTTTTCCTAAATTTAATTTTTCACGGATGTAAAAAGGCGGGATTGTGTGGGAGTGAATTAAGCCTCGCAGAACTTTGACTGTTTTACATAATTACAACGACATCATAAATCACATTTTTTTCTCTTTTTTTTATCAGAATTATTTTTTAGCTAATGATTGGAATATGTATGCCGACATTACTTAACATACTTTTTTTCGAAATCGGACTAATGATAAAACATAAACATGATCAGAAAAAAGGGAATTATTTAGTAAACCAACAGTAAACGAGCCTCCGAAACGTATTAACTAAGGGGAATTTTAACGCGTGGTTAAGAGGTAAAGTATTGGCTTCACGATCAAAAGGTCCAGAGTTCGATTCTTTTGAGCATCTGTCGACATTAAGTCTGTTATTTGCCCACATAAATGGTGCGGGTACTGCTGTTTCTCCAGGAAGCAGAAACTAGGCTTTAAAAGCTTGTTTCCCACTCGATGTAAAATAATAGGTTAAATTCTTATCCAATTTCTGCTCAGCTGTAGTTACGTGGTTTCATCAGCCCACCAAATGGATATGGAATGAATGTTAGATAAAAACGAGTTTTTTTTCTATCTAAAAAAAATGCCAATGGCTTAATCACCGATTTTGAGCCAACGTAAAAAAAAAAAATGATGATAAAAGTAAAACATATCGTCTGAAATTCATGAGGAAAATGAATAAATAAGAATGTAAAATATTTATTTATACTCAATGGTAAATTAATAATTGTTTGTAATTGTACACGGCGGGCTATTTGACAATTTGAAAGTTCTGTGTAAATAGTGGCTTTACTTAATAGGATGTTTAAAACGAGTCCCAAAGGAGATGGAGAAGTGTGAGTTGCTAATTAACTGGTTCCCCGTAACACTCAAATAGTCAAATTCAAATTGTAGTTCATACTTTTTGGTCTTCGTATATTTATAGTAAGGATGGATCTTATTAATTCTGATTGAATCTGTTAAAAAGTGTATCAAATATCGCAGTTGTGCAACCAAAATGTCGCAAATACAGCTTTTATTCGACCAGTGTTTACTATATTTTGGTCGCATTCTGACAATATCATATCCTCCTTGACAAAAAAGTAACTGTATACTTGTGCATGAAGAAAAGAACTCATTGGAGGTGAAATGGGCTGCATAAGCTTCGAGATCCAGATCTTAAATAGAGGTAGGATTAGCGATCAACATAGAATCTGAAAAAAGAACAAAGATTCTATCACGGTCAACCTTTATAGTTGGCACAGTCTGATCAGATCGGAACATTTAGCAACTCATTTCTTGTATCTTTTTTTTCCCGGAACGATTCACATTTCTCCATATTATCTGAAATTACGGGACAACTGAACACTTTGCACTTTATTTATTCTATTTTGAAAATAAAGATAATAATAATAAGAAGAAAAAAGTTTGGTCTTGCGCACGTGAAAGAGGAAATGCAATCCAAACTGAAAGCATAGTCTGCATAGTCAGGTAGGTGGAAAAACTTGGTAGAAAATATAAATTTTTGATGCCGGAAAGCCGCAGTGTGACCATGGGCGACGTTTAAAGGGCGAAGTCCCGATATGTCAGTTTGGCGGATCACAAAAACGGATCATCTCGGAAGAGCAAAAGGTTTCGTTCGTTCTCTGACCTACTATTCTGGGTACGCAGGCTGACCATAGTGCAGACTTTTCTCTTTTCAATATTTCAGTCATAGAAAGGGCATTCTACCTTGATATACATTCAATTTTGAAAAGGAAACAATTATGATTGGCTTGTGGAAGGTTTCGAGGCCTAGTTATAGTTCACGGGCAAGCTATATATGTATATCTACTTCCTAATTTTGATTCAAAAGCACCTTACTTTTAACTGAAATCAATATTGTTTGATTGTCTTCGCAGTTAGGTAGATGAGCGGATTTACAAAATCAGACAAAACAGAGAGATAATAGCTAAAGAATAATAGTTTGTGAACATGTAGGGCCTACATATAATTTAAATCGTAGTCATAATGCAAGGAAGGTTATTTTAAGTGCGTTACTTTGTAAGATATGCTGTCTTGGACAGGAATTGTGAACAGGCAACATTTTGGATGAAGATCTTAAAGTCGTATCTGCGGGTTGAATGTACTGTAGTTAAAACGTTTAGGTCGTCAAACCAACAAAAAAGCAAAGTTCACACCCGGCATAAATGGACGATTTTATCGGTAATCCATATTTGATTGTCAGACGTGGTCCGTCAGTTTACAACCCTCCTTGTACTGAATTGGTTTTCCATGCCTCTTTTAACCCTTTACCAGATGTCATTGAAAGAAGTTGTAGGCAGTACATGAATATATCATGTAAGAATAACCATCTCGATATGTCGACTAAGACAGGCGAACACTTGAAGATTTTAAACATTGAGAAAGAATCGAAAGGACCTAGTTATTTCGGACAGCATAGTTGGTTCCCATGGTAACTCAAATACGACTGTCATTTTGATTGTGATGTATGTTTGTACGATCATTAAATTCTAATGTCTAAAGCATCTGGTTTTGTATGCACAGAGTGCAGAGATAGTTCTAATACATGTTACTTAGCGAAAGTCGTTCATTTCGCGTTCTTATTTTAATCTCAAACTAAAATCCTTTGAATTAAAAAAACATTTCCAACAATTTCAGGTTGTAGTTCTTTGGTGTAACCGTCCAATCATTTAATGATGAATATCGGCCATGAGAGATGAAATGCCTAAGAGAAACTTATTATTATTGTTTGGGGGGTGTTAACGCCAATTTTGATAGTATTTCAGCCATGTCGAGGCGGCTGAAGCACCTAACCATAGATTCCTGATACTTCTCACACCAGTACTAATACTAAATCCTTTCTGAGCCTCCAGCTGATCATCCCATTTAGGTTTACGATCAATCAACCATTGGTGGGAGACTAATGTCGAAAAGGATATTCGCCGCGACCAGGGATCGAACCCGGGACCCCTCGACTAGGAGTCATACGCGCTAACACTGCCCTATGGACGTGGTCAAAAAAGAAGAAGTGGATATGGTGTAAGAGAGAGCAGGCTGAGAGTATGTGTTTGTGACGGGGCTTAATATAGCTTTGAACTATCGTAGGGAAACTCACTTCCAAATCAGAGATAGATAGATAGATAGATAGAGAGAGAGAGAGAGAGAGAGAGAGAGAAAGAGGCAGACATAGAAAAAAGCAAAGAAATAAACTTATAATATCAATCGTTTGAGGTCGACCAAACTTTGTTCTGGTTCGATCCTAGATGCAGCGGGAAATTTTCGAAGCAGTGTAAGTTTTATCTATGAAAAATAATTGTCTTTTTATCCATGCTTTTTTTTTTCGTCCCCCAATCTTTTAAAGCCCCGGTGACATTATGGCTCGAACGGAATAATTTGAAAAATGCTTCATATTTTAACGTCTTATCCCAGCATTAGATAAAAAAGTATCTACAAGTTTAATTTTGAATTCAAAAACTTTGAATATAACATGAAGTATGCTGAACGGCAAATAGGCATTAAATATTCGGGGCAAACTAAAAGTTACTTGGACTTTATACTAACCGGGTTGTTATGATTGGAAGTGATTTATGTTATACCTATTCATGATATACAAAAGACCGTGAAAACGAAACACATTTTTTCAAATTTTACTCAGTTTGATTATCAATGTACATTGCCCCCAACTTCCAGGTGCCCAGAAAATGGGTATTTAATGGTCAGACACTCATTAGTTTAGCGTATGCCAGTGCAATGGGACAGTCTTAGAGCATAACTTTTTCCGCATGGATGTCCTTGAATCTGTTTGATCTGCATTTTAACTAGCATGTATCCTCTTGGTCATATATCCTCTTCAGCCAACTTAACAATGTAACTACAGCTGCTCTGAGACACATTGAGAGAGACAGACCGACGGTTAGAAAAATAGATCGGATCCAGCACAAACCATCCACATAGGTGTTATTTCAAAATTGAGTGTATATCAAGGTAGAATAACCAATCTACAATTGTAATTAGGCGATTGGGAGAAGTCTCGATCCTGGTAAGCCTGCTCACTCCGCACAGTACCTCTTAATGCGATGGAAAATGTTTGCCAGATTATCCATTTTTGTCTTCAAAATTCATCAAACCAGAATAAATTTGCTGGCGGCGGATCTCAGGACTCACGACGAATTTGAAGTTTCGTCTATGGTCTCCCTGCGCAGACTGACCGGAGGTGAAAACATTTAACTTTCGCCGTGTTTTCTTTAATTGCTGTTGTTGTTGTTAAACCTCACGAACTCATTTTACATTTGGACTTCATTATAAGAAAATATAGAGATATCTGAATCGTCACGGGAGAAAAGTAGTTGCGAAACTTTACGATCTGATCAGACTGAGCGAACTATGACGGCTGATGGTTGTCTTCTTTAACCCTGATTTATTATATGTCCCCTCATCTTTCAAAGGTAGGATGAAAACTATTTAGTAAAAGAATTGCACCCCGGATGGTTATAGTTTGAAGTACTATATTTATGAATGATACATTCGCGATATCGCAAAATTCACAATATGTGTCGTACTTGTTCATGACTGAAATAAGAGCTTGAAACCCAAACACATTTTCTGTAGGTTCCACTATATCCCCATACCCCAGTCATTCTCTGTGAATGCTCCAACTTCCAGCTGCCTGGAAAATTGGTAATAAATGGTCATTATTTTTGTGTATATCAGTGTAAAGTGCCAGTCCAAGATGAGTTTCTATGGTAACATTCCTTGATCGCAAAACTAAATATTCTCGTTTTCTCTAATATATTAACCTTTTTAGTCTGTCTATCTGTATGTTTATCTGTCTTAACAGAAAAATCAAGATACTTGCCATTGAATTATATATTCTTTAAAGAAATACAACATACGACTTAAATAAATGCCACAAAATACTCTCTCTCTCTCTCTCTCTCTCTCTCTCTCTCTCTCTCTCTCTCTCTCTCTCTCTTTCTCTTTCGTTGGAACGAATAACTTGGATAGTGAAGAGTAACACGTTTCTTTTTTTGTTTTCTTTCCTTAAGTTCTACAAAAATATCTCTGTTTGCACATGTAATAGATGTACATAATCAGAAAATAGCAATCTTTTTAGCCGTGTCGTCACAGATGGCGCATTGGGTTTTCATGGCAAATCGGATTTAAGTGTTCCACATTTGTTCAACCTTTATTGCGTTCTTAACACTTTAGAATTGATCTGCAGACAAACAACTGTACAAATTAGTACAATAACATGTAATACATAACAAAGCGTAATAAATTTAAATAAAATGACAATTACAATACTTTGTCTTACCATCTTAAGTGATTTATCAAATGGAAGTGACAAAAAGGATTTATAAGAAAGTGTTAGCATTTATTTTGGGAAAAGTCAATACACAGAAATGATAATGAAGGATTGTAGCTAGACCCGCTCCCCGTCTCACTGATACTTATATTTTAGTTGAATAGTTTCTTTTCTCTAGCTGTTATCTTTTTCTGTTTTGCTGATCAGTTTGTGATACGTAAGGGGGGTAATTTAAAGGAATGAAATGTATTTGCAGGATTGATGTATCTTGGTTACTTTCAAACCTAAGCACTTACTGACAGCCTGGAAGACAGGCTAGTTTGTAGCTAACACATATCCTCTTTGACCAACATGACGAAAACTAAATGCATTTTCTCAAAAACTGATTTATGCGATAGACCAATCTATGTTTTCTGGCAATTTCTCATTAATTTAACTTCGTTATTGAATCTTATAAAAAAAATATTATTATAAAAAAAAAGGGAAAAGAAAAAAATCGGAAATGTTTTACTTTAAAGTGTACTCGGTCAAAGAAAACATTTCGGCTATTTTCATACCAGTCACTTCCAACCAGAAATTTCACGAAGAAAGTAATTGTAAATGAAATTTCTTTGTTCATCTATGACCAATCCCTGTTTTCTGGCTTTTTCTCATTAAACTACCCTTGTATATTGAATCGTATTAAAAAAGCGGGAAATATCTTTCTTTTAAAATAGTTCGGCTATTTTCATATCAGTCACTTCCAACCAGGAATTTCCCGAAGAAAGTAGTTGTAAATGAATTTTCTATGTTCATTTATACAAACTTGCCCTCAATTCACCCCATGGTACAAGATAGTTTCTTCGTGGCCCATGATGTAATGTTGGGTAACTTGAATAAAACTGCTGGTTTTCTAAAGGAACTTAAATCACTAGCTATCTACAAAGCGAATAGTGAGGGCTCTGGTCAGACGGTGCGGCATCTTATCGTACCAATAGCGTCGAACGTTCTACTTTTCTAAAAGATATCTAAAATATTAGAGGAAAAGATGACCTCGATATTCCTTCACTAATGAGGATGACGGTGTGGATGCACATGATTATCGGAGCCTTTATTTGGCGTTCATGGGAAATGGGTGGAAAGGCAACGCGCAGACTCACATAAACTATATACGACAAATTGATTTAGGAAATTAGAGCTGATATTCGATGCCCCACTGAACGGTCAATAAAACTATTGTCGGTGGATTATCATCCTTACGAGTGAAGGGATATCGAGATCACCTTTTTCTCTAATATAGATAAGTAGAACGTTCGCTGCCCTTTGTACGACAAGATGGTGGGTTATATAAGCAGGTACCAGACTTACGACACTTACTTGTTTTTAGCCCGAGGGATGAAGAATCTCAAGAGAATTGTTTGCAAAACCTAATGGCCCTAGATTTTCTATCTTAAACCTGTGTATTCCCACAGAACTACATTTAAATAATAAAAAAAAAAACTTCTTTGGTATGATGGTTAAGATAGATATTATAATAGAAGATATATCTCGTCTATTGTATACACGGGCCCAATCGTGATTTCTTTGCTTTCAACACTTTCATATATCGTCGTTGGGCGATCAATGATCAAGCTGTGGATACGAGGTTTTGGTTGCCAAACGACGAAACAGATGGACTGTCGTTATTGTTTATAACAAATGAAGCTTTTCATCATTAACTATCAACTTGAGCAACTCACATTTCACCTTAACATATAAAAATATCCATCTTGTACTATATTTGTCCTCAGTATGAAAGCTTTTTTATGTATTCTTCACTAAAATGATCTTTCAATCAATTCTAAGCATAGGAATAAGTTAATGCATTCATTGAACTAGCTCAATGAAATATTTCTTTTATGGGGGTTCGGATTTTTTTCCGGATATTTGAATATGTATCATAAATAGATAGATTATGAAATTCATCTTTGATTGCGTGTGTATTCCGTATCAAAACTTCTTTGATCATTTTTGTCCTATTATTTTTATGTCTCCCTGATTTAATTCGACAAAATGTTACGAAACTGTGAACTTTTTAATAGAAGTATAGTAGACCATTTCAATAGCTTTCAAATGAGTATTTTGGTGAAAATAGTCAACCAACCTTGGTTTGAAGATTTCACAAGAAATCTTACGATTGACAGGATTTAAAACTTCTTGTAGAAAAGGACCACCCGAAAGCCCTATGAGACAAATATTTAAGATATGTTACATTCAGCAGAGATCAATTAGGTTCATAATTAGTGCAGTCTGATAATAAACTCGTCTCAGTTCTAATCCCTGTCTGTCTGTCTCTATCATATTTTTTGTTTGAGCTTAGTTACAGACCACATCGATAATTAAAATAAACTAATGATAATAGTAATAATAAGGCAAATATTGTAACAATCATTATAATAATGTTTATCGCGCTAGACCTGGATTGAGATGGGTTATGGTAGAGAAATTATCTTAGTCGAAAGTGCTACATACCTGACTTAGAACCAGACTTCGGTTAACGGCCCTTTTACGACCCTGCAGGTAATTAAAATTGAATCAATTATTTCGAGAAGGCATCTAGCTATTCGCTGCCGACTTTTAATGAGATGTTAACGGACAAATAGCTAGATAGGATCTTTTGGCTGCAGTTTCTTAAAGTGGACTTTTGGTACTTACTTTTCTTGGCATGGACTTTTCAACTATAAGCTTAAAATAATTTGATTTTTGGTGTTAGTATTTTTCCTTACCAGTCATGCATATATACCTTGAAAACGACCTTAATCTTAAATAAAAACTGGTCGACCCAGTCCAGAGGACGGTACTCCCAAATGTCGACGGGTTAGCTCAGTGAGACAAGCTGTGTCGTCAATCTTGAGTTTGAGAACCGGCATGAAATAATTTCTTACTTAAATTTGAAAAAAAGCATAAGTCGCCGTCTGTTATATATAGACGAAATTACTGCTGGCAAAAAATGTGCAATGGATGAGTAGGTTGAGGGTAGGATTGAATGATTTGTTTGTACTGGTTGGGGGGAATGTCGGGAGCAATGTTTAGTTGCACAAGCCGCCACACAAACATGCTGTTTAGATCCGTACAACTTTTAATTCTGTGAATTATGGTTAAACGAGTCTTACTGGTATACATAATACCTATTTATACGTTACATTAGGTATAGACCGGATAAATTAGTTAAGTAAACCGATATCGAGAACACTTTTGCAGTACTATCAGTGCTTTGAATGCAAAGAAGTAATAGGCCTTTTGTTTCTTTTCAGGGCTAAAGCTTATTGGCACACAGGTGCTTATTATGGTCGTGGACTAGGCGAAATAGCTGTATCAAGTCTGAACTGTAATGGAGCAGAGAATTCAATTGGAACGTGTCCCGCCACCTGGCCGGCCAGTTTGGGTTACTGCACACATTCTAAAGATGTGTCCGTTAGCTGTGACGGAAGTAAGTCTTTGTTCTACGAGTGAACGTTCTCCAGCATTTGCCGGACAGATCTTGTTCTTCAGAAGTGGGGCGTTTTGTCCTTTTCCAACTATTGTCAATTTTACGATTTATGCACTAAGTGCTCAAGAAGACTTGGATTTATAATGTTTGATCGAATCACATTTCATAATTTTCGTTTAAATGATCCCAGAATTTAAATTACTGGTTCAATAAATATATTAAAAGATGAAAAAAAGAAGACCATGTGTTGAAATGGTATTTCTCAAAAAATGCTTACTTATATTGTGCCACTAGTTAAGGGTTGAATTTTTATTAATTACCAAATATGTATTTCATTTCTTGAGAAGCAGAATTAATCTGTATAAAGAAAAGTGTTAAAACCTTCTTTTGTGTTTTGTGCATATTAGGTGTTTGACAGACAAGCTAACAGGTTATAGCAATCAGCTGTGGTAACACACATACTTAGCATGTGTTATAATCCTGATGGTTTAGTAGTCAAATAATCTATATTTCCTATAATATGTTTTAATTAAAGCTTAGTCATTTGGACTCATTTCCTTGTAAGCATATATAAATAGGCGCACAGGAACTTGAGAACGGACTTAGAATTACTTGGTGTAGAATTACTTTGTGTTAGATAACGTAAACAACTAAACCTAGAAATGTACAACTCTGTGTTTTAAATGAAATAAGAATCTTCTTGGTGAACATTTGGGCTTTGTGTTTCGAAAATTGAAATTATTCAAATCTATCTTTGTGAATCGTTAGAACGTTTTATGTTATTCTGTGTGAATCTATGTCATATGTTTAATTAAATATCAATAAATTGACATCTTTACCTTTGACATTCATCCTTCCGACTTAAGCCTTCTACCTAAGAAAACAGCATCATGAATTACAACAACAACTACCGAAATCCCCGTGTTACGGACAGACGAAACCCACTTCGTAAGACATATTAGAACACAGTCTAGTATCATGTTCAGCTCTTGACGGGGTAAAAATTAAATTGGCGGCTAGCTGACTCCACCCATGCACTGACTCTACTGACCCCGCCCACTGACGCTACTGACCCCACCCACTGACTCTACTGACCCCGCCCACTGACGCTACTGACCCCACCCACTGACTCTACTGACCCCGCCCACTGACGCTACTGACCCCACCCACTGACTCTACTGACCCCGCCCGCTGACTCTACTGACCCAACCCACTGACTCTACTGACCCCGCCCACTGACTCTACTGGCCCACTGACTCTACTGGCCCCGGCCGCTGACTCAATTGGTCCCGCCGACCGACTCCAAGAGTAAGTTCCATTTCCATATTGCACGCCGTTTTTTATTTTAAATAATTGCAAATTAATTATTGGCAAGTAACATGAAAGTAAAATAGTTGGTCGGCGACCTAAACGTCGTTACTACAGATCAAATAAGCTGTACTCGCGGCGTTTAAGTCGCCAAACCGATAAATTTGCTTCACATTAATGTCGACCAATGTCCAGAGATTCAAGTCCACTTTCAGTCTTAATGTATGGTTTGATTGGACGATTGATTCTTTAATTGTGATTGACAGTCGCGACTGGTCAATTGATGCAAATGCATGGGTATTTCTTTCTTAGCTTCAGAACCACTGCGTCTTGTTGAAGGTTCAAACAACCACTCTGGAAGAGTCGAAATTTTACACAATGGAGAATGGGGAAGTATCTGTTCCTACAACTTTGAAAGAGAAGATGCTGTTGTGTTGTGTCGTGTACTTGGGTTCAAAAACCCGTAGGTATCTAATCAATATAGATGGGACGCTAGCAACGCCCATTAGCTTTTGTTGTATGCCAAATATCCATTGAACATTCCAGGTCATTTGGATCAGGAGATTTTCAGATTTAAATGTTCACTATGGAAACCAGGGTTTTTAATGGAATTTCTTTCGCATTTTCAAAATGGACCAGCTAAGAAACCGTAAGATGGTCGTTAAACCATACAGCCCACATTAGCATTTTGTGCTCAAGTGAGCTAAATGGGCTTTATCAACTTTTTGGCTCTCAAAGAAATTAATCCTTTTGAAAACAAAGGTTGTTTGATCTGGTCTATTTGTATGAACTAAGATCCATATACACAGTTAAGTTTTTTTCCCTGAGAATCTGTCCATGGCCAATTTCTGTAGTTATATCACTAAAAGATGTTACGCAAGTCATTTTTGCCCGCAAGTCATTTTTGCAGACTCTCACGCAAAATAAGCTAAAAATATACAAGTTTTTAGACAACAAGAGGGTAACTGGTCTTAAAGCGCTCACCTGAGAGAACGCTAAGAAACGATTTATTTTAGTCTCTAGTGGATACTCAATACAGTTTAAACATATAATATACATTATTATCATTAGACGGTTTTCAATCAGATTTTCTTCATTATTTCTTTGCAAGTAAGAGTGCACTGGAGGAACCAAATTATGACTCTAGTAGAATCAAATATTACGTAGAGGTTCAAATGTAACTCATTAACATATGCCACCCTTTTGCATTAAGCACCTCTTTTATGTGACGCAGACTAAAATTGCTGAACTCCGACAAAAATTTCATTCAAATTCGTCCGTAAATGTAAGGAGAGATGACAAAATGTTGGGTAAGCAACAGGGTGTAAAATGAAGAAATGGCTTGTTGCGAGCAAAACAATCTTCATTTTACATAATGTTTTCCCCGATTGTTTTTCTATTAGGGGCGTCAAAAAGCCTTATGTGAATGGGTTAAAAACTATTTCAGGGAAAGAGCTTTGGCCTTCACAAGATCAAAGTATGGTTCTGGTAAAGGTACTGTAGTGGCTACAAATCTCCAATGTATGGGACTTGAAGACACTCTAGAAGAATGTAATCCACAATGGTTACCTGGATCATGTTCGTCAAGTTATGGGGATGTAGGAGTCGATTGTTGTCGTAAGTACTAACGCTTGTCCTGCTGAATACCACACAGGGAGTTTTGTCAAAGATCTGACTATGTAAATGCTAGCTGATCTTCAATCTGTACTGCTTACCAATACAAAGGCGGATCCATGGTTTCTGTAGAGGAGGTTCAAACTTAACAATGGGTGGCTAGTTTTCCTAAATCTTGTAGTACACAACCATTCAAAGGATGACCAAAAGGTGGTCGCTTGAGAGAATAGTTGCCAAGTAAAAAAGATATGAAGGATTGATTCGATTGCATTGACAGATTACTTCAGAATTTTTGCTTCACCCTATGTTGTTGGGACCCATTAGAATAGTATAATCGAGACAATTCTAATGAATTCCAACAACATAGGATTTAGTTGTGATTTTACTTTTTAGCAAGATGCCTTCGCTTCTTTTAAAAAAGCTTTTGCTCTTTAATAGGGATTTTGATTATGGTTGCTCAATGGATGTGGTCACTTAATAGAAGTGGTCCTTGGAGTAAGATTGACTTTATTATAAAATTCTTATTGAATTTCCTCACACATACAAACTAATTAGGCTAATTGAACTAGTCTAAGATTCCGTCATCTTGTTATGAGTTGAGTAGCTGGTAGCTCATCGAATTACTGTGTTAACCTGATCCAACATAATGACGCTTTAGGACGCACCAAAGAATGCTCAGTTTGGAAAATATTGTGGAAAATGAAGAAATTGCTTGTTACAAGCAATTTATTCATTATTCACAATGTTCTCTACTCCAAAAGACAGGGATTTTTGTAAATTCATCACAAAAAATTGTCTACAACTTCTTTAAATTTGGACCAGTCTAAAATTTTATCGTCTGGTATTGGGTAAACATAAACCTGATGAACGGAGTTGAAGAATAATGGGAAATATCCTACTATCCACTAGGATGGGTAGAATACCATCATTTTAATTCTTAACCCATTCCCACTCAATCCCTCCTTTTTACGCATACCAAGAATAAAGCCTTGAAAACATTGTGGAAAATGAAGAAATTGCTTGTATCAAGCAATATCTTCATTATCAACAATGTTTTCTATCCAAAAAGATGAAAAAAATTCAGATTTCATCAACTTGAAATTGTCATCTGCAGCTTCTTTCAATTTGGACCAGTCTAAAAATTTGCTGTGTGGTAATGGGTTAACATTAAAGCTCGTAATCAAGCAGCAGTTAAGAGGTTGAATATATACAGAGGTGAAATGTCTCCTCCATAAAGATGATGATTGTGATTAACCAATGTCCATGTGAGAAAATTTTAGACTGGTTCAAATTCAAAGAAGATGGAGAGGACAAGTTTTAGCTGATGTAATTCTAAAAGTCTTTGTCTTCGGCATAGAAAATATTGTAGATATTGAAGAATTTGATTGTAACAAACAATTTCTTCATTTACCACTATCTTTAGGAAAGCTATTTATTCCCCGCCCTTTCGGCGAAGGGGATATAGAAATGGTCTCTGTCCGTCATTCCGCCCTTCCGTCACTAAACTTGTCCGGAGCATATCTCTGAAAGTATAATTGCTATCAACTTGAAACTTCATAGGTCGATAGATCTCATTCAGGAGAAATGCAGTGCCGAGAACCACAACTCTTGCTTGCATAAATTTGGAGTTATTCCCCTATGTTGTTTTAAAGACTTAGATTTTGTCCTGAGCATATCTCTGAAAGTATGATAGCTATTATTGAACTCATTGGGAAGAAATGCAGTGCACAAGAAGCCTAAATCTAACTGGCTTCAGTTTACTATCAAGCTTTTAAGGTGGGGGATGGCGATGTCCGACATGGCTCTTGTTGTCTTTGTACTATCAAAAATCATGGTTTGCTTTGGCATGTTTTAAACCAGGCAATAAAATAATTGAAAGACATTGCAGACAACAATTCAAAAGAAGATGAATTTTAACAAGATGCCAACACTCAGCTGTTTAAGTGCTTGATAGTGGGTAAAATCTTTAACTTGTAAAAGGGGCATAATTCTTTTTAAAAAATGCATTTAGAGTTATCTCCCTTAACTTTGTTAGGGGGGTATATAGGAGTCAGCTTGTCGGTCCGTCCGTCTGTAGCTTTTTCCTGTCCACTCAATTTCTAGGCAACCATTGGACGGATTTGATTCATACTTCACTGATATAATCAGTATCAAGCAGAGATGTGCATATTCTATTTTGGTTACGGTCCATTGATTTTTGATGGAGTTATGGCCCTTTGGTGAAAAATCGTGTCCGCTTAATTTCTCAGCAACCATTGGACGGATTTGATTCAATTTTTACAGAAAGACTCGGTATAAGTCAGATATGTGGATATCCAAATTTGGTAATGGTCCATTTATTTTTGACGGATTTATGGCCCTTTAATTAAAAAAGTCCATTTTTTGTTATGGCCCTTTTGCAGATAGCACTTATATGGACAAGGGCTGTTGGGGGGTATTAGACCGCTTTGCGAGAATGTCTAGTTTGTATAGATTTGATGACTGTCAAGCAATTTCTCCTGTTCCTACAATCCTTTTTATCAATATCATACACATACCAGGATTATCAACAGTCTGGAATGATTGGGAGAATGTCTAGTTTGTATAGATTTGATGACTGTCAAGCTATTTCTCCTGTTCCTACAATCCTTTTTATCAATATTATACACATACCAGGATTATCAACAGTCTGGAATGATTGGTTATATAACAGTATTTATTCATTTTTTTTCAGCATCTTGTACCTCAACTCAAATTATAGGCTAGCTGTGATCATCATTTTCAACTATTCTATCATAGTATAATAAAAACAAATAAATTTTCATAGCTGCATTATCTTAGTTTTTTACGAATTCATTTTACTTTAACCCTTTCCTGTTCAATCCCTAGTTTTTACATTCCTGTGATTTTTTGAGAAAACATTGTAGAAAAAGAAGAAATTACTTGTAACTAGTAATTTCTTCTATTTCTACAATATTTTCTACCCTACTAATTGGTTCTTTTTCAAATTAAAAGTACTTTAAATTTTCGTCTGCAAACTCTATGAATTTGGACAGGTCTAAAGTTTTGGAAAATGAGAGAGGATTAAACAATATACAACATCCCTCAAGACATAAAATAAATATTGATACATGTTAACAATTTTTAATCTGTTGATGTCTAATTCAAAAACAGTAAATTTTTAAGACTGCTTTAATTAATTCATCAAAAGAAGAATATAAGAGTTCACTGATGTTTTCCCTTTGTTCATGGCGTAAAAAGTTCATTTTGAGAATGGGCACCATATATTTCCATTTGTATCTGGTAGGTCCATATATGGAATATCCCACATCCAGGGGCGATCTGCAAAATAAAACAAGAAATAGTTGACAAATCAATCTTTTAAATCAGAAGTGAACTTTGATTACCAACATTCATGTTATGCATTTTTGCTGGATTGGCTACCTAAATTATTCAGGTGGTAACAGCTTATTCAAACTGTAGTTACAATGTGTAGGTTGTCAACCATCAACTCTATTTTAGCTAGCAAAGCATCAGCTTTGATAGCTTAGGTTAACAGACAAAATTTTGAAGTCTTCTCAGAGTTCAACGAGTGCAAACTTCCACTGGAGGCTTAACCACTAAATCAGTTGAATGCCTAAGTCATAACAAGGTGCCAAACTGTCACAAGATACGCCCGTCACACTGCTTAATATTAGCTGGGGGTTTGAATAGAACTGAGGTTATTTTGAATGAATATTTTTCATCAAACAAAGTATGAAAAACAACAAAGGACAATAACTCAAAATATACGCTAGGTAGAGTTATGGTTCTTGTACACTGCACTCCCACTTGGTGAGCTCTATCCATCCATGAAATTTCATGATACTAGCTACTATACTTTTAGAGATATACTCCGGACAAGATTCAAGTATAAAAAAAAGGGCAATAACTAAAAAAATAGGCTAGGTAGAGTTATGGTTCTTGTACACTGCACTCCCACTTGGTGAGCTCTATCCATCCATGAAATTTCATGATTCTAGCTATTATACTTTTAGAGGTATACTCCGGACAAGATTCAAGTTTGAAAAACAACAAAGGGCAATAACTCAAAAAATAGGCTAGGTAGAGTTATGGTTCTTGTACACTGCACTCCCACTTGGTGAGCTCTATCCATCCATGAAATTTCATGATTCTAGCTATTATACTTTTAGAGATATACTCCGGACAAGATTCAAGTATGAAAAACAACAAAGGGCAATAACTCAAAAAATAGGCCAGGTAGAGTTATGGTTCTTGTGCACTGCACTCCCCCTTGGTGAGATCTATACAACCATGAAGTTCCATGATCCTAGCTATAATACTTTTAGAGATATACTCCGGACAAGATTCAAGTATGAAAAAAAAACAAAGGGCAATAACTCAAAAAATAGGCCAGGTAGAGTTATGGTTATTGCGCACTGCACTCCGTATTGATAAGAAGAATATAACTGCCAAGTTTAAAGTCAATTGGACTTAGGATGACAGAGTTATGCTCCGGACAAAGAAGTGGACACCGCCCGGACGCCCGGACACCACGGGTGATCCCATTATACGGGCGTATAAAAAGTAGTTCTCATGTATTTCAGGAATATTTCGAACTCTATTCTAGAAAAAAGCTTTGGAAAATATTGTCTACAATATTTTCTACCAAACAAGGGAAAGATTTCTAAATTCAAACAACTTGAAATTGTCGTCTGCAACTTATTTTGATTTGAACCAGTCTAAGATTTTGTCGTCTTTTAACCCTTTCCTGTTTTATGAAATTTTAGACTGGTCCAATTTGAAAGAGGTTGCAGACGACAATAAAAATGCATGCAATTTGAAATCTGGCCAGCAAATGTGGTAGAAAATATTGTGGGAAAAGTAGAAATTGCTTGTCACAAGCAATTTCTCCTTTTTCCACAATGTTTTATCAAGTATAAAATCACAGTGACGTAAAATCCCGGGTTTGTCCAGGAAAGGGTTAATGGATTAACTCCTGCGTTACTTTTACCTCGTTTATTTATCATGATAACCTTTAGCAAAGAAGAATACTTAACAAAACTATGCTTTGCTAGCTAACAGTACTTTCAGTACTTTAATTTCTTACATGTTACTGCCCATGAATTTTTCAAATTAACCCATTCCCACACAACAAGAATTTAGACTGGTTCAAATTGAAAGGAGTTACAGACAATATTTTCAAGTTGATGAAATTTTGAAAATCTTTTTTCGGGTAGAAAACATTGTGGAAAATGAAGAAATTACTTCTGAGAAGCAATTTCTTCATTTTCCACAATGTTTTCCAAAGCTTTTATATTGAGAGGCGTTTAAAAGCGTCATTGTGTGGGAATGGGTTAACACCATTCAATTTCTACGTGAAACTTCCTGTCGGAGGTCAATGGACAGGGCAAGCAATTTGTAAATCATAAGATAGTTATGTCACACAGACTTTTTGAAAGTATGAGCAAATAATCAACCTTAACCTTGTTAGAAAATGTTTTTGAGTCTGATCTCATTTCATCTATACTATAAAATCATTGCTGAGACAAGAAATTCTGACTTTGTCTAAACATGGCTGAAACCTTATTATTCAAAATTATCACCTTGTTTAATATGTGCTTTGGGTGAAGTAAGTGAGGTATCTGTATCATGCATGTGTAATATACATAAAATTGATGACACAAGTTTTAAAATTTTATTTTATTTCTTTTTAAACTATAGTCAAACCTGTCTTCGGGGCTACCTGTATTAAGCAAACAACCTGTATTAACCCTTTCCTGTACAAACACTGGATTTTACGTTACTTTGCTTTTATACTTGAGAAAACATTTTAGAAAAAGAAGAAATTGCTTGTAACATAATATTTACTACCGTTTTTTTATTAAATCCATTTTAATTTTTCGTCTGCAAAAACTTTGCATCTGGAAAGGTCTAAAATTCTGTAAAACAGGAAGGGGTTAAGTAAACAGTCATTGAGTTCCAAAATAAAGCAAAGGTTAAGTTACCTAGAAAAGGCTTAAAAGCTTATTTACCAACTATAAGCATAAAATATATAAGGTATATATAAAAAATTCAAGAAGGTGAAAGGTCAAGTTCTGTATGCAATAACGTCATGATATATGTAAGGCATTTCAAAATAAAGATATTTCTTATTAAAAAAAAGCTGTAAGTGATCATTCTAGAAGCAAAATGGTAGCCTATGTCCTGGTAAAGCTCTGTATGAGATATTCTCACAGAGTACATTAGGTATATGAAAATAAACGCAAATTCATTGAAGTAAATCAAATGTCAAGGTCACTGAATGAATCCCTACCATCCAAAGAAGCTCTGAATGAGCGTTTTTTGTTCGGGGGTTTAATACCACTTTCAAAAGTATTTCAGTCACATCGCAGTGGCTGGAGCACTTAACCATCCATTCCTGGTATTTCTCACATAGTACTACCACTCCATTGTTTCAGAGCCTCCAGCTGCCCATCCTACTTAGGTTTCAATTATCCACCAATTAGTGGGAGACAAATGTCATAAAGGATATTGGCCATGTCAGGGAATGGACTCTGGACCTCATGATTGAGAGTCTGTAGTGCTACCAACTGTGCTATGAGTGTGGCCACGTTCTGAATGAAATATGATTCAGAGGTCTAGATAAGAGGGGGTAACGGCATTCTAAAATCCTTATTTCTCAACAAAACCCTATGTTGTAGGTACTCATTTGAATCGTCTCGCCGAGACGATTCAAATGAGTACCTACAACATAGGGTTTATGACAGTATTAGTGAAATATTCGAATCTAAACTACGAATTACGCCCTCTATCTGTAGCTCTGTGATTACATAACGGTATATCATATATATAAGACTTTTTACTGATCTTGAAGCCAAACAAAACTTCCCTGATTGTGCCATAAGAAGGGGGCATCTTGGATTAAAATAGTTTCTTTATACTCCTATTTTATAGAATGGACCAAAAAATTGATAGGGTAGTTACTTACCTTTCATTTCGTATTTCTGTGGTGGGAGATCATAAGGTAGCAGGAATTTGTACGAGCTTTTGGCTTCATCCATATTGTTTGTTATTTTGAATACATCACCAACATCCTGAAGAAAAAATAATAGTTAACCTATTGCCACAGAATCCAACATTTTTATGCACAATTTTGCCTGTAAACATTATGGGACAGAATATGTTTGTTACAAGCAATTTCTCCTTTTTTCACACTGTTTTCTATCCCGCATAATCCTTTTTTTTTAATTTAAACTTTCTTTGAATGTTGTCTTCAAACTCTCCTAATTTGGACCAGTCAAAATTATCTGATCTGGAAAAGGGTTATGAATATTAACCCTTGACATCCAGAATATAATACTGTTTAGAATTGAAGTAAAATCAAAGGACTGAAATTATTGGAAGCACAAGTTGAAAGTCAATATTTCAAATGAAAACAGGAATATTCCAGGTTCAGCACCACAAGGGTTAGAATAGTTTATTTTACAGTTTCACTCTATTTTGAAAATTTCTTCAGTGATCTGAAGCTTTTATATTTACTTCGAATTTCTTTGTTATGAGGAGTTGTTTTAATTACTGTTTGAGAATTTCTTCAAGAGAAAAGCCAACTACAAGGTAATTTTCAGTGCACCCGACAGATAGCAGCTGTCAATCACAGAATCAATCAACCAATCAAATCATTCATCTAGACAAAAGTGAACTTTGAACTCCACATTGGCTGACATTTTCGTGAAGCATTTTAGTTGATTTGGTGAATTGAATGTTGTAATTACGGCTCTATAATTTATAGCTTTAAACAATAAGGTCACCTTTCAACTATTTTACTTTTTGTTTCATGTTACTGGCCATAAATTTTACAAAATAGCCCTGTTTATTATTTAAGAAGAATTTACTATAGAAGCTCAACAAGCGGAGCCAACAATATGTCAAATCCCTTACAGTGACGCCTTTTCATACCCCTGATGAAAAAAGCTATGGAGAACATTGTGAAAAATGGCGAATTTTCTTGTAACAAGCAAGTTCTTCATTATCTGCAATGTTTTCTACCCTAAAGAAAAAGATTTAAAAATTTAACCAACTTTAAATTGTCATCTGCAACTTTAAATTTGGAACAGTCTAAATTTTTGTCATGTGGTAATAAGTTGATATTAACCCTTTCCTGTTCAAACACGGGATTTTACATTCCTATGATTTTATAATTGAGAAAACATTGTGGAAAAGAAGAAATTGCTTCTACCACATAGGATGGTTTCATTTCAAATAGCGTCCAGTTTTCATTGTCGTCTGCAACCTTTCTCAATTTGGACCAGTGTAAAATTTCTTAAAACCGGAAAGGGTTAATAATCATTAAAAGCATTATGTGAAATCAATCACTGCATGTATCAAGCATTTTATCATTTCCAAGTAATGTGTTCAACACTGTATACATGTATATTCATTCTTTTAATTCAAACAATTTTGAAATGTTGTCTGCTTTTGTTTTTATTTTCAATTTGGATAATTCTAATGCTTGTCCAAAGAAAAGCTTGGGAAATATTAAGAAAAAGAAGATTTTCCTTGTTACAATTAATTTCTTCATTATCCACAATACTTCCTACCCCAAAAGACAAAGACTTTAAATGTTAATTAAAGAACTGTCTGAAACTTCTTTTAGTTTGGACCAGTCTAATTTTTCTAGTGTAGTATTAGCTTAACCCTTTCCCATTTCTCGTAATTTTAGACTGGTCCAATTTGAAAGATGTTGCAGACGTCAATGAAAAGTGAGTGCAATTTGAAACGAATACATTCTATGTGGTAGAAAATATTTTGATAAAAGAAGAAATTGCTTGTATAAAGCGATTTCTTCTTTTATCACAATATTTTCTGAAGTATAAAACTGCATGGACGTAAAAACCAGTGATTATACAGGAAAGAGTTAACCTAGCTGAGGCACTTCACTTCTCTTTAGGATATACATTTGTTGTCAGAAATCTGTTTACTCACAAAGAACTGTGGTAAGAAGAGAACTCCTATCTCATAAGATCTAATCATGAGTTGTACCCCTTTCTTCTCTAGAGCACCCCAGGCAGCTTTTGACAAGTTTGCACTGTAAAACAATGATGATAAACTCTTATCAGGCATCAATTCAAATGCCATTCAAGAAAGAGACAAATTAAATATGATATATATATCTTTGGTAGAGACTTTTAAAGTTTCCAAAAACTTTTCAAAAAGCATATAAATTCAAGATTAGTTCATGTATCAATTAGTTTGGAAAACATAATAAGAACGGAGAATTGACACTATTTTTCAGGGGCATTAAAACGAGAGTTTGTTTTTACTAAGTTCAGTACAAATAAATTATCCCCTGATGGCTTAACCCATTCCAACACTGCAAAATTTTAGACTGGTCTAAATTGATAGAAGCTGCAGACGACAATTTCAAATTGATGGAATTTTGAATTTTTTCGTCTTTTTGGATTGAAAACATTGTGGATAATGAAGAAATTGCTTGATACAAGCAATTTCTTCATTTTCCACAATGTTTTCCTAAGCTTTTTTCTTGAGGGGGATTGAGTTGGAATGGGTTAAAAAGCAGGCCATTGCATGGATTGCCAATAACTTTCAAAAATTGATTGACCAGTCAATCATTCATTTAAACAAGAAGTAAAATTTTGAACTCCAGTATTGTAATGCATTTTTTGGTGGAAAACTTAACCCTTGTCATGCTGAATCGGAATATTCCGGTTTTGGCAGGAGGTGTAGACTAAGATCAGACTGCACTTATATGCAGGCTGATCTTAGTCTACACCTCCTGCTTGTACTTGTCCTGCCGGAGTTGTTTATGAGTTGATTTCTAAAAGAAATCTTGATTTTTGAACAAGTTCTATCAGTGCTTTCAGCCCTTTGATTTGACAGCATTTCAGTAAGGTAATTTATACAGCATGACAAGGGTTAACAAATTCAACCTAAAGGTATCACCTCTGTAGCATTGAATTACTTATTTTGGTTAAAATAAGATCTACGCTCTGAAGTACGACATGGAAATTACCAAGTCACATATCCACTGTAATATTTTTCCCATGAATTTGCCTAAGCCAGAAACAATCAATGTCCTAAAACACAAATTCAAACCTGTTGTAAAACTCATAATTATAGACTAACACCAAAAATCAGCCTCTGCAAGCTTTTAAAGATAAGTCCAGAAAAACTTGGATAAGTAAAAACTACAATATATACAAGCCTTTAGAAAAAAAGTTTCAGTGAAATTTCCTAAGTCCATCATTCCTATTTATGCCAAAAATCAGTGATCAACAACAGAAATTAAACATAATCTTAGCTCTTTATTGCATTCTTACTCTCCAGAAATTAGCTCAATATCTGCATTTTTTTTTTTTTTTAAAAATGTCAAGAAACTGATTGACAGACAGACTGCTTTGGTAGGGCATTTACAGAAAATCAAAAGGTATGTCACATATTCCTGTAAAATTTTGTAAAAATTCATTCTAACAGTCTCTGAGAAGATATTTTAACCCATTAACCCTTGTCATGCTGTATAAAAACCTTAAGAAATTGCATTAAAATCAAAGGGCTGAAAGCACTGATAGTACTTGTTGTTCAATAATCAATACTTCTTTTGAAAATCAATTTTCATAAACAACTCTGGTAGGAAAAGTACAGGCAGGAGTTGTAGACAAAGATCAGACTGCACTTATGTGCAGGCTGATCTTTGTATATACCTCCTGCCCAAACCGGAATAATTCGGGTTCAGCATGACAAGGGTTAATAGAAAACAAATTTTAGACTTGTCCGAATTCAAAGAAGCTGCAGACAAGACAAAAAAATCTTGGTAGATGGAAGCTAAAAATTGTTTGTCTCATTGATTAGGAAACATTGTGATTGTGATGAAATTACTTGTAATAAGCAAATTCTTCATTTTCTACAGTGTTTAAAAAAGAGTTATTTCTTAAGGGACATCAAAAGAGTAATTTTGTGGGAGAGTGTGAAGAGTTTATGATTGCACTTACCTCATTACCAGACGGCAAAATTTTAGACTGGTCCAAATTGAAAGGAGTCTCAGACCACAATTTCAAGCTTATGAAATTCTTTAATATTTCTACCTTTGAGGTAGAAAACATTGTGGATAATGAAGAAATTGCTTGAAACAAGTGATTTATCTTCATTATCCACAATGTTTTCCAATGTTATGTTTCTTGGGGGTGTCAAAAAGCATCATTGAATGGGTAAAGGACACAGAGCCAAGACAATGACTCTGCTATACCCTGGTGGAGCTAAAAAGCTTTACCTAGTTACTATAAACCAAGAAGCCATTGTCCCATCCTGCTTTGGTCGAACATAAGTTTTGATGTGGGGCATTGCACGACTTCTTCCACGACCTTCTGCCATCCAAACACTGTAATCAGTTATATACATATTAACCCATTCCAACACAAGAAAATTTTAGACTGGTCCATATTGAAAGAAGCTGCAGACAACAATTTCAAGTTGATGGAATTTTAATTTTTTTCGTCTTTTGGGATAGAAAACATTGTGGATAATGAAGAAATTGCTTGTTACAAGCAATTTCTTCATTGTCCACAATGTTTTCCAAAGTTGTTTTCTTGTGGGGCGTAAAAAGGAGGGCTTGAGTTGGAATGGGTTAAAGAAGAATGTATGAAGTGAAAATAACAAATTGGCTTTTATCCCCTTTATTGTTTCGAGCAACTATCCCTTTTCCTGTGTTTCATGACGGATCCACTCAATTTCCAAAAGGAAGTTTCCTTATGACCTTATGATCATCCTGGGATATTTTTAACAGAATCTGATAATAAATGTGGATTTTTTTACTTAATTAACGATGATTTTTTAATTAAATTATCAAACAACCTTTTTTCCCTTGTTACCAGATGGGTTAGCCTCAATCTGGAAAGGAACAATCCTTATGATAGTATAATCATTCTGTGAGAGTATGAAGACAATTAAAATGGAATCTGTGAACATTATTGCATAAACTAAGGTTTTTAATTAAATTTTCATAAGGCCCCTTTTTTCATGTATCTTGTATCAATTTCAAAAGGAATGATCCTTACAATGGCACAATCATTCTGTGAATGTTTGAAGAGAATTCAGTAAAAACTGTGGACCTAGAGAGTTAACAGGGATTTTTCATTAAATTTTAATTAGGCTCCTTTTCCTGTGATTCTTGACGGATCAGACCAAATTTCCAAAGGAAAGATCCTTATCATGGTACAATCAGTCTGATAAAAATTGAAGAGAATCCAATGAAAACTGTGGACTCTAGAGTGTTTACAAGGAAAAGTTAATGGATGAACTGACGACTTGAAAGATGACTGGATGCATGGACAGGAAAATGCAATCGCTATAGCTCTTCTGGCCTATGGCCAGTAAAGCTAAAAAGAAATCCTCACTCACTGAAAGAATTCATGTAGGTATGTTTGTTTCTTGGCTGTATTTACACTGTATGGAATACTACCTCCTGCTGGAAAGCCCTCTAAACTCAGGCGTACATTGTCTTTACTTGGAAATATCTACAATATCAGTTTAATTCATTAACATATAATCTTGATGTTTTCACAAATTTAATGACTGATTGATTAAATGGGTTTAACACCACGGTTAACAGTATTTAAGTCATATCGCAGCGGCTAGAGCACCTAACCACTACATCCTTTCAGAGCCTCAAGCTGCTCAACCCACTTATCCACAGATTAGTGGAAGATAAATGTCTGAAAGGATATACACCCCTGCCAGGAATTGAACCAGGGACCCCATGATTAAGAGTCCTACACACCAACGCTGCACCATGGCAGAGGCTTTTACCTATTTAAGCAATCATATCAAAATTTGTGAAGAAAGGAGAAATTCCAAACAACTTCTCCTTTCAATACAATAATTTTCTATCCTTTATGGCACTTATTTTCAAATTAACTCTTTTCTGTTCAAACACGGGATTTTACGTTTTTGTGATTTTATACTTGAGAAAACATTGTGGAAAAAGAAGAAATTGCTTGCAACAAGCAATTTCTTCTTTTCCAACAATATTTTCTACCACATAGGATGGTTTCATTTTAAATTGCATCGAATTTTCATTGTCGTCTGCAACTTCCTTCAATTTGGACCAGTCTAAAATTTAAAAAAACGGCAAAGGGTTAAAACCAAATTTTAATTGTTATCTAAAACTTCTCTCAATTTGAACTAGTCTAAAATGTTGTCATCTGGAAACAGGTTAAATGATAAACAAGATGTGTTTGAGAAACACAATGCCCCTACAACTGGGCTAAATGTTTGACTTTGTAATGTGACCTTGACCTTATCACATGACCTTGACATGAGGAGATGCGTATTATGGAGACGCATCATCATGCCAAATATGAGCATTGTATTTTGAATAGGCTGGTAGTAATTGGCAATGTTAAAGATTTTTGGTTAAGTTTGGCAGACACACAGACAGACTGAATGACGGACAACGGTAAAACAATATGCCCGATCTTTCCATGCATGGTGTTATCATAATGTTTTATATTATATTTGGCACTTATTAACAATTTCAGCACAATTTGAAATATCATGTGAAAGTTATTTCAAATCGGACTAGTCTTAAATTTTGTCGTCTGGTAATGGGTTAAATAAGAATGTACTAGTGCAAACTTGACTATTAGCATAGGTCAAATGCTCTAACCCAGGACATCTAAAAGTCCAAATTAGAAATCTCATACCAAACAAATGTACCAAGTGAGATTCTAACTGAAACCCTCATCAATTGCTAGGGAATATGTAAGAAATCTTTTACTCACCAGCTGCATTCTAGTGTTGGTCTGCAGCCCAGAGGAAGCCTTTGTTGCTGCTAGAGATTCTAGAAATTCACCACAAACCCAGTTATCTTTGTTTGGGCCCATAGAACCAATGCTAGAAAATTGACCAATCACAGGCCAAGTTTTAACAGTGCTGGAATCAGGGCCATGCTGTTTTAGAACTTTTCTCAGCTTTAAGTGGCCCCACTTAGACTTTTCAAAGTCACCTTGGTGACGTCCTGGTACAGACCCTACAATCACGACCCTGAAAACAAAGCATTATCAAGAAACTCTCAAGCAACTTACACATAGAGAAAACTTAAAGGATATTTTTGAATTTTCTCACAGAGAATTATGTACATTAGCATTTCCTTTTGCAACAGTATTTTGATACATGTTTTTAAAAGAGAAGAATCAAATTGTTATCCAAGATTACTTTGATCGGGTATGTGAAATAATTTAACTAGGCTAATTGTATAGAAATCTCAAATATTTTGAAAATCATTCTCAGAGAAAGGTTGTAAATTTCTTCCTTTAACCAATTTACATACATTCACTTTTTTTGATGCCTCTCAAGAAACAAGAGGTCCGTTGTCCCTCGGATGCTATTCTGAGATAAAGGTTTTTTTATTAACCCATTCCCACACAAGCCCTCCTTTTTACGCCCCTCAAGAAAAAAGCTTTGGAAACCATTGTGGAAAATGAAGAAATTGCTTGTATCAAGCAATTTCTTCATTATACACAATGTTTTCTATCCAAAAAGACAAAGAAAATTTAAATTCCACCAACTTCAAAATATCGTCTGCAGCTTCTTTCAATTTGGACCAGTCTAAAATTTTGTTGAGTTGGAATGGGTTAAACAGATTGTTAGGATTATGATACATGTGTATATATAGACTTTGTCCCTGGGGATCCCAAAGTCTTAATGACAAATCCCAAGGCTTTAGGACTATTATGCAAGGAGAATACTTTTTTCCTCCCTCTGGATCCATGGGTTATAATTTAAGAAATATTAAAGAAGTCAATGAACAGATGCTTCATGCAAAATATCAAGGCTGAAGGCCATCTGGGTCAGGATTGTAGAAGATTTTTAAAGATTTAACTTTCATTGCCATGGCAACCAGAGTTCTTCCACTCGATTGCTATAATTTTAGCTATTGTGAAAGAGGACCATCTAAGGAACATTTCTGCTGAATTTGGTTGAAATTGGTCCATTACTTTGGGAGGAGATGTCATTCAAAAATCTTTCTATGCTACGCCCCTTGGATTAATTGATTGAATTGGGTTAAACGCTTAAACAGTATTTCAGTCATATCGAGGCGGCTGGAGCACCTAACAATGGATTCCTGGTATTTCTCAAACCAATACTACCACTACATCCTTTCCTAGCCTCCAGCTGCTATCCCACTTAGGTTTACCATTATCCACCCATTGGTGACAGACAAATGTCGGACAGAATATGTGCCACTGGGGATCAAACCCCTGGGAACCTGATGGAAATGATTTTGAAAGAGGTCAATATACTGATGTTTCAAGCAAAATACCAATGCTCTACATCTTCTGGGTTAAGAGGAGAAGACTTTTAAAGATTATTTTGAAATTTCACTTTTGTTACCATGGCAACCACAGTTTTCAACAGATTCAAATTTTTGAGCTATTTTTTTTACAGGACCACATATGGAACATTTCTGCCAAATTAGGTTCAAATTGGCCCAGTGGTTTAGGAGGAAATGTTGTTTAAAGAATTGTTGATGGATAAAGGACAGACGGTGGACAAAAGCTCAGGTGAGCTAAAAGGCTTTGGAAAACATTGTGGAAAATGAAGAAATTGCTCATAACAAGTTATCTCTCAATCATCAACAATTTTTTTGAACCAAGGAGGTAAGTATTTATCTAATCAAACAGTTGTCTTCTGCTACAAGTCTAAAATTTTGTCATCTGGTAATTTGTTAATTATACATGTACTATCAAGAATGGTAAAGAAGCTGTCAACTAAATCCTCCTAACATCTACTTTATTTGATACAGTTTTGACATCCAATCTTTCAAACAAGAAAAATTAGGGCCTTATTGTAAAATATGTTTCCTACATTATGCAGTTTGATAGTCAATAAGAGATATATTTCTATTGTATAAATGATTTAATTGTAGTTGTGTCTATCTAATTCTGAAAACTTAAAAGCTTGTCCACAAAGTAGTTATAATGGACAAGAAAGTTGTCTAGTGATTACACATGGTGTCTACAAAATAATTTACCTTGAGCTGTAACCTTGACCTTGGAGCTATCTGAGAATTTTTTGTTTTGAAATCTATACATTAACATAGAAGACAATTATGTTCCAGCCAAACTGAGACACACTAGCACACATACATCAACCTTTCATAGTGACAACTAGGTATGGCATATCTCATTGGGTCTTGACAAAAAACTATATCGAACTTGTTTACTGGTGGCTTATTTGGTATTATCTAACCCATTACCAGATGACAAAATTTTAGACTGGTCCTAAATCAAACAAATGGCAGATGACAATTTACAGTTGATGGAACTTCAAATATATGTCTGTCTACATTATTCACATTATTTTTCTGAACCCTTTTTTTTTAGGGACATCAAAAAGCAGGATTATAAGAGAATTGGCTAATGGCATGTTTCTTGAAATTAAGAGACTATTTTTTTGTTTTGGTTGAAGTATGAAACTAAAAACTGTGTCACACTTCTGAATGATTTTGTTTTGTTTGAATTGGGTTTTACGCCGCTTTCAACAATCTTTCAGTTATATCGCGGCGGCTGGAGCACCTAACAATGGTATCCTGGTATTTCTCACACCAGTACTACCATTACATCCTTTCCTAGCCTCCAGATGCTATCCCACATAAGTCTAGGATTATTGACCCATTGGTGAGAGACAAATAGTCGGAAAGAATGAGTGCCGCCGTCGGGGATCGAACCCGGGACCTCTAGATTGACAGTCTGACGCGCTACCAACTGCGCTATGACGGCGGCCACACACTTCTGAATGAATCTGCTTTGTTGATCACACGTTGTGATAAATTTGCTTTTAGTTTATACTTTAACTCATTACCAGACAACAAAATTGATGAAAGCAAAAATTATGGTTTGCATTTCTTAACCCATTACCATAGAATTATGCATTTTGAAGCAGTAAGAAAATTTGCTGTTAAAAACATTGTTGGAAAGGAAAAATTATTTGTTTTCTAAGTTCTTTTCTCCTTTCAAAATGGATTCTTTCAAGGGCTGCCTCCTTTTCTCACATTTTCTAGCCTTAATTGTTATTAAAATATTTTTTTAAATTTGAATTTATAGACTATTTTAACCCATCTCAAAGAATGCCTATTGATGCCACGAGAAAAAAACTCTGAAAAACATTGTTATAAGCAATTTCTTCATTATCCACTGTTTTCACCCAAAAGGACAAAGTTGTAGCCTGCAACTTCTTTCAGTTTGGACCTGTCTAAAACTTTGTCTGGTAATGGACGAAATGTTGACAGCAACTTCTTTCAAGTTGGACAATTTCTAGTCTGTTAAAGGATAAAAATGACATGAAATGATAATTAGTGTGTGACAATAAGTACAAGTACAAGAAAATCTGTGTTAGTGGAATTAGATGGATGATATGTACCTTGCAGAAGACATGTCATGCTGTTCTATATGCTCAATCCATTCTTTAAGCTGGTAAGCCTTGTAAGCAGCAATGTAATTAATGAGATCTCTTTTGAACAGTGTGGGACTCTCTCCTTTTTCTCTCCCAGGTGTGTCTAAGCGAGGAAATACAGGGCTTATCCACATACTGAAATAAATTTTGAACTAGGCTAACCTTTTACCATCAAAAACATAAAGTGAATCTAAATGGGGGGGGAAGAATCTTAATTGGTAAAAAAAGGTAAAAGCATTTTAAACTTCAGTAGCTTTATTTCTTCTGTGCAATAAAATGCAAGATTGTGTAGTAATTGGTTGATACATGTTTCATAAAGCAATTAAAATGTAATGACCTGTGATATAAGTCTTAACTTTCTGTTGCTTAACCCATTCCCAAATTACAAAATTCTAGATTGGTCCGAATTGAAAAATTTTCAGACAAGAAATTGCTAGTAACAATCAACAAATTGCTTCTGACATACAATTTCTTCATTTTCCATACTGTTTTTTACCCTGAAATCTTTGAATATTTGGGAGAAATATTGTGGATAATAAAGAAATTGCCTGGAACAAGAAATTTCATCATTTTCCACAATGTTTACCAAAGCCTTTCTCATGAGGGGCATAAAAAAGCTTGATCGAGGGGAAAGGGTTTAAAGGCAAAGATTATATTTAATTCTTCAAACTCGAAATTGTCATCCGCATCATTTTTACATTTGGATCAGTCTTAAATTTTGTAATGTGGTAATGGGTTTAAAAGATTATTGCCATGGAATAAGAAGTTAGAAAGATGGCCCTGAAAGCCCATTTCCAACACAATCCTGCTCCTTCACACTCTGAAGAAATACTTTAAAACAAAATAATAAATCACATGTACTTGCAATAAGCAATTTCTTTATTGTTTCAATAAGTTTCAATCCCTCTGATAAGCACTATTAACCCTTTCTTGTTCAATCCCTGGTTTTTATGTCCCTGTAAATCTATAAATGAGAAAACATTGTAGAAAAAGAAGAAATTGCTTGTTAAAAGCAATCTCTTCTTTTTCACAATATTTTCTACCCTCCTGAATGGTTGTTTTTCAAATTAAATCCACTTTCAATTTTCGTCTGTAAAACCTTTGAACTTGGACCAGTCTAAAAATGTTGCCGTCTGGTAATGGGTCAAAACATATTCCTGTGTTTTCTGATACCTCTTGATGAAAATGTTAATAACAAAATAATCCCTTCCCACACAACCCTGCTTTTTGATGCCCCTTAACCCTTTCCTGTTTCTCGAAATTTTAGACTGGCCCAATTGAAACATTTTGCAGACGACAATGAAAAGTGAGTTCAATTTGAAACAAAATCATTCTATGTGGTAGAAAATAGTGTGATAAAAGAAGAAATTGCTTGTATCAAGCAATTTCTTCTTTTATCACAATATTTTTTTAAGTAAAAAATTGTATGGACGTAAAAACCAGTGATTATACAGGAAAGGGTTAAAAGAAATTTAGGAAGGCATTGTGGAAAATAGAAATAAAGAAATTGATTGTATTCTTCGTTTTCCGTCATGTTATCCACAGCTTTTTTCTTTAGAAGTATCAAAAGGCATGTCTGTGTGGGAATGAATTAAAGGCAAAGATTTTCTTTTAATTCTTACAACTTGTCATTGACTTATGACTTGTGACTTATGACCTGATTTTTTTCAACCAAAATAGACAAAAAATAGTAAAAATTCATAATTTTTTCAATTTGGACTAATCTAAAACTTTGTTATGTTGGGTTATGGGTAAATACTAGTGTCACACATAAGTACCAGTAGTATTTTACTGGACTACTATATTTGAGCCATCTGGTACACCATAAAGTTCTCACCCCTGTGTTTTCTGGTACCAGTCCCTCTCTATCAAATTGCTAGTGTGGATAACAACTCTCATACCAGTGTCATATAGGAGTAACATCATCTTACTGTAAAAACAATTGAAATAACCCATTCCAATATGACAAAATTTTAGACCAGTCCAAATCAAAGAGGTTGGAGACAATCAATTTAAATTGAAAATCTTTGTCTTCTAGGGTAGAAACCATTGGGGATAATGAAGAAATTGCTTGTAATTAGCAATTTCTTCATTGTCCACAATGTTTTTTAAAGCTATTATATTGAGGGGCATTTAAAAGTGTCATTGTGTGGAAATGGGCTTGTTTCAACTCATGACCAAACTACGAATTCAGCGAAACAAAAATAAAAGGATATATAGATGACAATTTTACAGAAAAATCTTGGGAGTAAACAAAATTAACTGTAGGAATTTTGTCTTTTTGAGTATTGCCATCTGCTATTTTAGAAAAGGTGCATCAACACTAAATTCATTATTTCATGACATTAGCACTGCCTTCAATCGCCTGATTCTGGGCTGTTGGGTTCTTTACTTTGGGTAAAAAAATAATGGATGAAATAATCTAAGTCAACAAGAGCCGTCAGAGATGGATTATGCTCCCCGAATAAGGCATTGTCACAAAAATGTATGCCATAACTGGAAAAAGTTTCTTATTGATTGCTACTATAGGTTTAGGGATTTGCTAAAAGGAAATGTGACCCATCAGGCGAAAAGGGACCATTTTGGTAGTGCAAAAAGATTTGACTCTTTTCAGACTGCAAGGACTTGCAGGGTGACCAGAGTTGATACTTTTCAAAATTAGCAGATTTTCTGAAAATCGAATAGTTGTTCTACTATCCTATATAACTGTTTTTGAAATGCGTCAATGGATGGCCTTCGCTATTTCCAATCTATTTTTCAAATACTTATTTTATGGTGTTTGAAATGTCCCCTTTTCATGCAACTGGTCACAAATTTAAAATCACCTTGACCATCAACATGTGTGTTCTTTCCATGAAAGTTATCATTGAAAAATGCCTACATACAACAGATTGAGACTGAGTCTTGAAGAAGCAATAGACTGATTTATTTTTGAGAAGGAAATATACAAAATATAAAGCTACATGGCATTAAGCCCCATTTTAGCATTTTACAGCTTCATCGAGTCAAAATATGAAATAAACATTACCTAGGGCACTTAACAAAACAACATTAATGTAAAGTTACAAGAAATATTCGCATTTGTAAAGGAGGAAATTATTCAGCTTGACAACATGACCTTGATCAATGACCTTGATTTTGGTATCTGCTGAAAAGTCTAGCCACAAGTGGTAAACATTTGAAACATGAAGGCTATATCATTTACCATTGCAATTTAATGGACAATGTAAAAGGTTTAAATTTTCCAAATTTTGACCTTGAGAAATGACCTTGATCTGGACTCATGACCTTGAACTTTGAGCCAACAGAAAGGTCTTGTCATAAGCAATGCACATGTGAAATATGAAGTCTATATCTCTTAATAATCAAAAGTTTCGGCCAATGTTAGTTTGTTCCTGAGACACAGAGAGCTAATATAAAGCTTACAAACATTAAGCCCCCCTTTTTCAATGACATATTTTTAACATGCAAATTTCAAATAGTTTATGGTCAAGGACATCTGATTTGCTACTCAAATATGAAATTTCATCAAATTCTGACCATTAGACTAGGAGATTTTAGAGAAAAACTGTATTTTACCGCAAGTCCCCTTTTCCTTTGATGAGGTCTCAAATCCAAAAACTGGGAGAAAGACATCAGCATTTTATCATAGGGAGTTCACATAGTAAGTTTCATTTGATTTGACCCAAGGGTTATGGAGAAATCATTCCGGACGGATGGAATGACGGACAGAAGGACTGACAAAGCGGCAGCAAAAGCCAAGTGTTAAATTGCTATTGAAAGGATTGCAGTGTAATTGAATATTTGTATTACTTACGTGTGGTGGGTTCCATACATCATTTCTAATCTTGCCTTGAAAAAAAACACAATGAAAGGAAATTAATTTTTGTTGTATACATTAATGAACAAGAGGACCATGATGGTCCTAAATTGCTCCCCTGAGTATGATGGTTCATGGCTTAATGATATAAACAAAATGGCAAAGCCCTCTGTCTAATTATTTTGGAGAAAATGTTTACAGATTTCTCTTTTAATCCTAGGTATATTGATGATCCCACAATATAGCACTAATTTCCTGAATATGGTAATGCTTTGAAGTATAGACATCAATACATACCAAGTATAAAAGCTGTAAGCCTAATGGTTTAGGAGAAGAAGGTTTTCAAAGATATCATTATTTATTCCTAACTAAAATTAGGGATTGCACAGAAAAGGGCTAATTTTTAAGTAATTTGGTAGAGGGTCAATAGATGATGATATGTACCAAATATCAAAGCTCTAGGCTTTATGGTTTGGGAGAAGAAGATTTTCAAAGATTTCCTTCTTTATTCCTTTGTAAAATCAGGAATCACACAGAAAAGGGCTAATTTTCAGAGTATGATAATTCATTGAAGTATTTTGGTAGAGAGTCAATAGATGATGATATGTACAAAATATCAAAGCTCTCTAAGGCCTTACGGTTCGGGAGAAGAAGATTTTTAAAGATTTCCTTCTTTATTTCTATGTAAAATCAGGGATAACCCAGAAGAGGGCTAATTTTCAGAATACGGTAATTCTTTGAAGTATTTTGGTAGAGGGTTAATAGATGATTATTTGTAACAAATATCAAAGCTCTAGGCCTTATGGTTTGGGAGAAGAAGATTTTTAAAGATTTCCTTCTTTATTTCTATGTAAAATCAGGGATCGCCCAGAAAAGGGCTAATTTTCAGAATACGGTAATTCTTTGAAGTATTTTGGTAGAGGGTCAATAGATGATTATTTGTAACAAATATCAAAGCTTTAGGCCTTATGGCTTGGGAGGAGAAGATATTTTAAGTTTTTTCACTCCGTTGCCATGGCAACCAGAGTTCTTCAAGGATTTAAATTCCTTGAAGTATTTTGAAAGAGCCTGACCTGAGGATCATTTCTGTGAAGTTTTGTTGAAATTCCATAGTTAGTTTAGGAGGAGAAGATTTTTTTGTAATTGTGTAGGACGGACAGATGGACAGATTGACAGACGGATGGACGGACAACGGACGATGACCGATCATGATAGCTCCCCCAGAGCACTTCGTGCTCAGGGGAGCTTAAAATAAGTTTGTTGATAATCACAATTTTTCATTTTATTTCATTAGCTGAAATTAACCCTTGTCATACTGGATTAAATACTATTTGGAAATGCGTTGAGATCAAAGCGCTGAAATCACTGGAAGCACCAGTTAACCCTTTCCCAAAAGCTCTCCTTTTATGCCCCTCAATGAAAAAGCTTTAGAAAACATTGTGGAAAATTAAGAAATTGCTTGTATCATTTTCCACAATGTTTTCTAACCAAAAAGACGAAAAAAATTAAAATCCTATCATCTTGAAATTGTCGTCTGCAGATTCTTTCAATTTGGACCAGTCTAAAAATTTGTTGTGTGGGAATGGGTTAAGGGTTATTTCTTCTTTCCAAATTAATGTTGTAACCCATTCCCATGCAGTGATGCTTTTTGAAGCCCCTCAAGAAAAGCAATTGGGAAAACATTGTGTAAAATGAAGAATTGATTGCAACAAGCATTTCTTCATCTTCCACAATGTTTTCTAACTAGAAAGTTGTAAATTTTCTAAAATGTCATAAACTTTAATTTGTTGTCGGCAACTCCTTTCAATTTGGACCAGTCCTAAATTTTGCAGTCTGGTAATGGGTTAAGGCCCTTGCACTAGCTTTTGAAGTCTGAATTAAAAATGTTATCTTCTTTTCCATGTTTTTCTTTGTCAGAATGATATATTGGGGGAAAAGAAGAAAAGCTTGTTCTGCTGAAGTGTTTCCCATAGTTTGCAAGATTTAAAAACTTTAAAATATGGGATTTTTGATTCAGACAATCATCTTTTTTTCCTTAACAAAAAAGATCAAACAATACAAAGTTGGCCTACTTAATTTTAATTCAAAACAAAAAAAGCTTGAATTGGGTCACTGCATATGATCAATAAAAGAACTTGATTTCCCAAAAGTTAAAACAATAATAAAATCATTGAGAATTCAGTTACCGATACTTTTATCTTCTAAACTATGTCAAGATTATATAACTATTTTACAATCCAACATGATCTACGGTGAAATTTATTGCTAGTACAATAAATTTTTAACCCATTACCACACTGCAAAATTTAAGACTGATCAGAATTTAAAGAAGTTGCTAACAACTATTTCAAGATGTGAGAACTTTGAATATCTCTGTCTTTAAGGGAAGGAAAACAAGGTTGAAAATAAAGAAATTGCTTGTAACAAGCAATTTCTTCATTTTCAACCTTGTTTCCTTAAATCTTTTCTTGAGGGGCGTAAAAAAGGGTGATTGTGTGAGAGTGGGTTAACACGCTGACACACTTCTGTATTTATAAACAAACCGCTGTGTCAAATCTATGCTTCATTATCATTTAAGTTTGATTGACAAGAGATCGGAATACAGGTGCAGGTTATGTTAGAATCAAAATGACCAGTTAAACAAGGTTGTCTGTTTGGATGAGACACCAGGGTGGTTTTGATGCTCATGCAAAAAATTCTCGGGCTCCATTCATCAAGAAACGCACTATGTGTCTAACCTACTGATTGCTGGCCACACCCACTGACCTCCTACAGGGAGTTGGAATAAGACATTAGCCCTTGTATTGCTGAGCCCCAAATATTCCTGTTTTGGCAAAGGTATAGACAAAGATCAGCCTGCACATATTTGCACATATGTGCAGTCTGATCTTAGTCTACACCACCTGCTTGTCTCTTTTAATTCTAAGTTGTTTATAGAATGATTTTTCAAAAAAATCATTAACGTTAGTCCATCCAGTGCTATCGGCACTTTGTTTTTAATGCTGTTTGTAGAGGACTTTTATTCAGCAGGACAAGGGTTAAACAGTTTTATTTAGGGTTAGGGTCAGAATCATGTTACAATCAAAGGACTAAAAGTCCTGAGAGCGGTTTTGCTGGCTAATCAGTAACTGCGCTCAATAATACCAGCATGTATCATCAAAAAGAGTAAGTAAATCGTACACCTTGGTGGGATGAGCAGCTGGAGGCACGATAAGGATATAGTGGTAGTACTGGTGTGAGAACTACCAAGAATCCATGATTCGGAGCTCAAGCCGCCCGATATAACTGAAATACTATTAAAAGTTGCGTTAAGACCCATTTAATCAATCATGACCTTTTACTGTTTACTGAAATCTCTATGTTGATTTAATTACAATGGTTTCTTTAATATTATTTCATCAGTACGTAAAAAAGTTGTTGTTATGTGGTAAAAGGTTAAATGATAAAAGATAAAGAAATCGAAGCTAACATTCAATTCTTTTTGCATTGAGCATACTATTATTACAATTGAAGTACTACATGTCAGTTTAGAAGATATATTTGAAATCCAGAGGTTAAAGGATGTTTTATTTGGTGGGGTTAAATTGGCGCTTGAATGGCTACTATAACTGGGTTGTACCTTGTGTACTGTGTATACGGGGCGTAAATTTGCTCAGTCCTGCCAGGATAAGGAGTTTGTTTACATGTATTCGCTAACTCCACTAATCACTGACCTAGTTTCTATCTTGAAACATGAGGAAATTATATCTCTCATTTAGACAATTCATTAGACAATTTGCATGGATATATTAAGTCGAAGTTTAAAACCATTTTCCTTGATATTCATGACTGAAAGTAGGCTGTTGGCATTCAGCAAGTAAGTTATTTTCTTCATCAGCGATGAAAGAAGATGGAGGCGATCACATTGATTTCTACTTCAAGTTTATGAGCATGCGTGGAAATGAGCGGAAATGCGTGAAAACTTGTCTCCGATTGATCAATTTGAAATACCTGTTTTGTCCTACAAAACTGCTAAAAATTACAATGGTTGGTTCTAGACTGCAACATTTTAACTACAGCTAGAATAAACAGTAGTTATGTTGTTTCACCCATTACCAGACTGGTCAAATTTGAAATTAATCGCAGACCACAATTTAAAGTTTATGAAATTTCAGATTCTTTATTTACTTTTGGGGTAGCAAACAGTGTGTATAATGGAAATATTGCTTTTGGTAGCAATTTCCCAACATTTTACAAAATGTTTACTCATTTTATTATTTTTTTTTGGGAGGGGGGGGGGGAGGGGGTCAAAAAGTGTCATTGTGTGGTAATGGGTTAGGTGACCAAACAAACTAAAATGCTCAATAGAATTGTTGGAGTTCAAAGTTCATTTCCGTTCTAAATGAATGACTTGAAAGATCAATTGGTTTTTCATAATCTATCAATTTTAAAGAAACACCTTAGTTCAACTTATTAATAAGATTTTGAGATTGGTCCAAGAAAATTAACCTTTTTGAACATTCATCTATCTTTAGAGCTGAATTATCTTTCAATTGACATCCTCTTTGAAATGCTGTCTGCATTCTTTTTCTCAATATGACCAGAATTTTATCACCTGGTAATGGGGAACTATCCTTTTCTTTGAGTCTTTTGTGTAGTCACTTAACAAACTGCCATACAACCCTTCTTTTTTACAACCCAAATAAAAAATATTCAAGAAAACAATGATGACCGGGGTATGTGGAAAAAGAAGGAACTGCTAGTTAAAAGTAGTTACCTACACAGATTTCTACACCAAAACAAGAGGACCATGATGGTCCTAAATCGCTCACCTGAGGCATCTGCAAATTACGGTACTTTTTTGTATAAAAAGACACAACTTCAGCAAAATAAATAAAACAAATATAAGATTTTGGGCTTAGTACAAAACAATCCAGTAATGCTTTACAATAAAAATGAATGCCTTTGGCTTTATAGTTTAATCCATTACCAAACCATCCCATAATTTGTCACCCTCAGGGAAATTAGGTTTACAAAAGCATTGTGAGAAAGGGAGTGACAAGCAATTTCTCCACTTCTATTCAAGAAGGAGAATTCTTTCAATGCAATTTACACAATTTTTCGACCCCAGGAGCAGAGACGTTTTTTATCCCAAGAGCATATTTTCCTGTAACATAGTACAAAATTATTAAGTAATACTACATACCAAATATGAATGCCCTTCACCCTATATTTCAGAAGGGGAAGACTTTGAAGTTGCTCTAATTGGGTGTTTTTCAAAATTTTGGACCTCTGGGGCAGTGCCATGTTTTATACCAGGGCTAAGATTTTAGCTAACATATTTGAGAACCATCTGGTTATGCTATATATCAAATATAAATGCCTTAGACTTTGTAGATTGGGAGGAAAAGACTGATGAACATGGTCTAATTGAGCATTTTTACAAACTTTGGACACCCAGGGAAGGTTTTTTTTTAACCTACAGGCATGATTTAATCAAAATTGATAGATAACAACCAGGCTATGCTACACTCAAAATACAAATACACTCGGCCATAAAATGAAGAATTTTTTTTAACATACTCAAATTTTGCGTTTTTCCCAATTTTTGTACCTCTAGTGCAGGGCCGTTTTTGACCCATGGAGGACAACTTTTAGTGATATAGTAAAAACCATCTATTTATGCTACATACCAAATATGAACAAGAGGGCCAGAATGGCCCTAAAATCGCTCACCTGACTAATGTAAGATGATTCAAAATTGAAATTGGCCCAATGGTTACTGAGAAGATGTTTAAAGATTTCAAAGTCAAAAACTGCCCTACCCTTCCAAGCCCTTATTTGGTCATCAAACAAAATTCTAGAACAACTTTTGAAAAGGGTCACTCAAGGAACATTCATACCAAATTTGGTTGAAATTGGCCCAATAGTTACTGAGGAGAAGATGTTTAAAGATTTCAAAGTCAAAAAAAAGTGCCTGACCCTGCCACGCCCATATTTGGGCATAAATCAAAATTCCAGGAACAACTTTTGAAAAGGGTCACCAAAGGAACATTCATGCAAAGTTTGGTTGAAATTGACCCAACTGTTACTGAGGATAAGATGTTTAAAGATTTCAAAGTTAAAAAAACTGCCAATCCCATATTTGGGCATAAATCAAAATTCCACGAACAACTTTTGAAAAGGGTGACCCAAGGAACATTCATACCAAATTTGGTTGAAATTGGCCCAATGGTTACTGAGGAGAAGATGTTTAAAGATTTCTACTGAGGAGAAGATGTTTAAAGATTTCTAAGTTAAAAACTGCCACGCCCTGCCACGCCCATATTTGGGGGTCAATCAAAAATCCGCGAACAAATTTTGAGAATGGTCACCCAAGGAACATTCCTACCAAGTTTGGTTGAATTCCGCCCAGTGGTTACTGTGGAGAAGATGTTTAAAGAATTGTTGACGACTTCCGACGCACGACGCACACCGCACGACGCACGACGGACAAAAGGTGATACCAAAAGCTCACCTTGAGCACGTTGTGCTCAGGTGAGCTAAAAACCTAGACCTTATAGTTTAAGAGGAGAAGTCTTTTGGAATTGCTCTTATTAAGCATTTTTCAAAACTACGGATCTCAGGGGCGGGGCCATTTTAGACCCCAGAGCTTAATTATTTAAAAACTTGGTAGAGAACCATATGATTAAGCTCTATACAAAATATAAAGGCCTTTGGCCTTGTAGTCTATAAAAAAAACAACAACAAAGATTTACTAAAATTTCCCATTTTCATATGCCGTGGTTTCAAGAGGTTTTCACAGAATGAAATTCTTTTAACAACATTTGTAGAACTTCACCCAATGAACATCCCTGCAATGTTTCAGCTTCATTGGCCTACTGGTTCAGGAACAGAAGATTTTTAAAGATATTTAAAGAATTACTAAAGATTCCCATTTTCTAATGCCGCAGCAACCAGAGATTTTGACGGAATTAAATTCTTTTAACAACTTTTGAAGAACTTCACCAAAGGAATATCCCTTCAAAGTTTCAGCTTGATTGGCTTACTGGTTTAAAAGGAGAAGATTTTTTAAAGATATTTAAAGAATTACTTAAGATTCTGGTTTTCAAATGCTGTGGCAACCAGAGGTTTTGACGGAATTAAATTCTTTTCACAACTTTAAAAGAACTTCACCCAAGGAACATCCCTGCAAGGTTTCGGCTTGATTGGCCTACTGGTTTAGGAAGAGAAGATTTTTAAAGAAATTGCGGATGGACGGACAGATGGACGGACAGATGGACGGACGGATGGACAACAGACAACTACAGATCATAATGGCTCACCTCGTACTTTGTGCTCAGGTGAGCTAAAAAACAGATATTTTCAATTAATTCCATCAACTTCTTTCAGTTTGGACTAGTCTAAAATTTCATTGTCTGATCATGGATTATCAAAATTTGTTCTTTATACCTTTCCTGCCACAGCTCTAATCACTTTTGAAGTCTTGCCAATGTTTGCTTTTTTATCAGACTTGAATTCACTAGACCACATAATGTCACTCAAAATGACATTTTTTGTTTTTGGAACATTGATTTACAACAATAATCATTTTATCAAACTAATTTTAATAAGAAAGTGGTGCACAAAAATATATTGGATAACAATTTAATACAAAATTAAAGTGATAAGTTCTCAGTGTAAGCAGGGAATGTGCTTATAAGTTCAGTCTAACCTCATTCCCACAAAATGACGTTTTTTGAAGACCTTCAAGTAAAATAATTGTAAAAATCATTTAGTGAAATGAAGAAATTGCTTGCACATTTTGTTAAAATGAAGAAAATGCTTGTTGCAAGCACCTTTTCATTTTACACAATGTTTTCTTCCCATAAAGATGAAAATCTAAAATTTCATATAATTTAAATTGTTGTCTGCAACTCCTTTCAATTTGGACTAGTCTACAATTGTGTCGTCTGGTAATGGGTTAACCAATTACTGTACAATCCCAAATTTCGAAACCCTGAAGAAAAAAACAAAACTAAGGAAAGGATTGTGGAAAACGAAGAAACTGCTTGCCATAATCAGTTTTTTCATTATCCACAATGTTTTCTACCATAAAAGACAAAGATCTTTGAACTAAAATTTATTGCCTACTATTTCTTTCGATTTGGACCAGTCTACAATTTTGCTGGTAGAAGTATTATTTAGTGCTTTAAACAATTTGATATCAACCAAGTCTATTGATAATATGGAAAGTTCTAGTTGTACTTATTAAAGGAAGTGAAAGCCAATTGCCAACTAATGACCAAAATGTCTTTTTCTGTACCTGCAACCTATCATGAAAAAAGTCATGTTCAAATGCCAGCCAAGGCTAAATTAACCGGTAAATCCTCAAGACAACATAATCCTGAACTCTTCTGTTCAAAATGTCTCAAAAATGGAGAGATACATGAAGCGTTTGGATTTTGTAAAGTCTGTCGAGACTTTCTTTGTGGACGTTGTGTCAGAAACCATGAAAGCTCCCTGATGACCTTGAACCATGGATTAATTGAAGGTGAAGAGATGTTAACAAAATACAGACATGCTATGAGGAAAGACAAAAAGAGAAAAACACCAGATTCATTCAGAGGCAGCCGAATGTCAATGGTGTCTAGTGAGAGAGCGTCTCTACATTATCCTTCAATAGTAAGCCGTCAGTCAAACAGACAGTCAGCCCCGATTGGAGAGAGTAAAAGTGCAACACTTGTACGTGAAACAGGTGTTAGACTAGCCAATGACACATTCAAGCCTTTCATCTGTTCTACAGTGATACTCACCGGTGGTAAAATGATATTAGCAGATGCAAACAACAGATCTCTAAAACTGCTCAACAAACATTTTAATTGTGTAGCAAAATTTCACACAAAAAGGGAACCTTGGGACTGCTGTGCTTCTATAGACAAAAACTCTGAGTTTTATGTTACTGAATCTCAAGTGAAAGGGATTCATCTATTCAAAGCAGAGCAAGAAATTCATTATCTGATTACAATAAATGTGGATGGAGACTGTTATGGAATAGCACCATGGAAGAATGGAATAGCTGTTAGTGTCAAGAAGAATCGTAAATTTTCTGTGCTACTTTTGGACCAGTATGGAAATGTCCATAGAGCAATAACAACTGACTTATTTAAGGAACTGAAGTTAATGGCCCCCTGGTACCTTGCGTCTTCAAGCTATGGTCAAACAATCATTATATCAGACTCTGAATGGGGAACAATCACCAGTTTGGAGGTGGAGGGTGGAATACATTTTGTATATACAGATAGGAGAGATTTTCATGATCCTCGTAATGTGACCACAGACGAATATGGAAATATCTATGTCATAGACTATGAGACTGATTCTGTTCATCAGATTTCAGGATCAGGGGTCAGTCTAGGGGTCATCTTGTGTGGAAAAGATGGCCTTGAGAACCCAACGGGACTAGCTTTTGGTGATGGATATTTGTACCTTCAAAACAAGATGGATAACAACAAATTTCATGTGTATGATTTGATATAGCAGGCTTGATAAACATTTGATAAGTTGTTGTTTGTTTGAACAGGGGTTTAACCCATTCCCCCTTTTAAACGTCCCTCAGTATGAAAGCTTTGGAAACATTGTGGGAAATGAGATGTTTTCTAGCCCAAATGACAAAGATTTTAAAGATTTCATCAACTTTAAATTGTTGTCTAGAAATTCTTTTAATTTTGGACTGGTCTAGAATTTTATCATGTGGGAATGGGAACACCACTTTAATAGTATTTCAATTATATATTGCCAGTTGGAGCACCTAGCCATGGATTCTTGGAATTTCTAACACTAGTACTACCATTACATCCTTTACGAGCATTCAGCTGCTCATTTAAGTTTACATTTATCCACCCATTGGTTTTAGACCTGTGTTGAAAGATTTCAAGTTGAATTCTTAATATATTCCAGTCATTATGGGTAAAAAACAATGTGGAAAATGAAGAAATTGGTTGTAAACCTTTCAACCTCTCTAACTTGGGTTCATCAGAAGCAGGACTGAATTAGCTACTAACAAAAACAAGGAATGGGTAGATTATTTGATAAATCAAGGACACAATTGAAATGACCATTATTAGTAACTGAATATTGTGAAAAAAAAAAAGATTTTTTTTCCAAAACAGTTATGACTTCCTGTAAGCCCAACTTTAAAGACTGGTAAGGAAAAATACATGGGAGGGTAAAGTGGTTTATGTGCCCATCTATGGAATTGCAAATACATGTACTTGTATAATATTATGTCAACAACAAATTTCCTGCCTACCTAATTACTTTTTTTAACCCATTACTTGACAGCCAAACTTTTCTAGCTGGTCCATATAGAAAGGAGTTGCAGACAACCATGTAAAGTTTTATGAAATTTATGATTTTTTAACATTCTTGTGACAAGCTATTTCTTCATTTTACACAATATTTTCCAAATTGTTTTTCTTGAGGGGTATCAAAAAGTATCATTGTGTGGGAATGGTTAAAACAATACCAAAATATTTTCTCAATTATAAAAGCGCAGGGGCGTTAAAACAAGGGAATGTACAGGAAAGTGTTAAAGTTCTTTTCCAGACTAAATTAACGATTTGATTGGTCGATTGATTCTTTGATGAACAGCTGCAATCCATCAGTTGCCATTTGGCAACAAAATATTATAGCTGAAACTTATATGTCTTTCAATAATGATTGAATATAGGTAAGTTGTGCTTTTTTTGAGAAAACCAAAAAATTATTTCACAAGATATTAAAATTAACTTGAATCTTTTGTATACTGTTTAGATTAAGATTGTTTTGATTTGTCCTCTTTATTGTATTAAAATTGTTTTGATTTCTCAGCTTAATCGCATCTAGATTGTTTTGGTTTGTAAGCTTAACCCTTATCATGCTGATCCCATTCCTGCTTTGACAATGGCTTTGGCAGGTGTATAGACAAAGATCAGCCTGCACAGACATGCAGTCTGATCTTAACCTACACTACCTGCTTGTCCTTGTTCCACTGAGAAAAATCTTTTAACACAACATCCATCTGTTTATGTAAATGTTTAAAAATATACTGAAAAGAAGATACTTATAATTTTCAGCAGGACAAGGGTTAATTATCTAATGCCATGGTGTTCTTTCTATGAAAGACAAGAAAGATCTGGTAAAGACTTTCATGACATTTCATGAGTCAAGTTACAATAGTAGTCATATTTTTCTGAGCATTCAAGTACTTCTGAATTCAATCAGAAAGGTAATTTGTGCGCCATTGGTGGTAATTGTTACTATTCCTATGGAAAAAACAAATTAACAAGTTGAAAGTTGTTGAAGATGGCATAAGAAAACAAGAGCACTTGGTGGGGATGCCAAGGCTCAGCTGTTCAAGTGCCAGGTAAAGGAATAATTTCTAAGTAAAAAGTGGGCATAATTCACTCGAAAAAAAATAAGAGTTATCCTCTTATAAGATTGGATTGCTCTTTTGATAGTGAACATATATTCCAAGTTTGAAGTGAATGTGTCCATTAATACCAGAGATATTAAAAAAGTCAAAGTTTTCTCAAACAAGAAGCCTATGAGGGTCTGAGACACTCTACTGGCTATCAAGTTCTAAGAATGCATTAAATGAAATTAAAAATTGGACTTTATTCCCTTTATTATTTTGAGCAACGATTCTTAAGATCCTTTTTCCTGTACTTCATGACGGATCCAGTCCATTTCCTAAAGGGAGTTTCCTTATGACCCTACAATCACCCTGTAAAATTTTCAACAGACTCCGATAATAATTGTGGACTTAATCACGTAAGCAGGTTTGTTTTGAGTGAAAATCCATAAGGCCCCTTTTCCTGTGTTTTCTGAGGGGTCCGCTTCATTTCCAAAAGGAACTTTCCTTACGACCCTACACAGTCCTGTGAAATTTTAATAATAATTGTGAACTTCATCACACAAACGAGAGGGTATTGAATGATAATCTGTAAGGCCCCTTTTCCTATATTTTCAATGTGACATTTATTCCATGCTTCTTTGAAGAGAATCAGATAAAACTGTGGACTTTATTGAGTTAAAGAGGATAATTCCATAAAATTTTCATATGGTCCCTTTTCCTGTGATACTTTATTGACTTAAACCATTTTAACCCATTCCCAATGACGCTTTTAGAAGCCCCTAAGGAAAAAAGCTTATGAAATCATTGTGGAAAATGAAGAAATTGCTTGAAACAATGACAAAAAAAAACAAGGTGCCAAATTGTCACAAGATACGCCCGTCACACTGCTTCATATTAACTGGGGGTTTGAATAGAACTGAGGTTATTTTGAATGAACATTTTTTTTCAAACAAAGTATGAAAAACAACAAAGGACAATAACTCAAAATAAACACTAGGTAGAGTTAAGGTTCTTGTACACTGCACTCCCACTTGGTGAGCTCTATCAATCCATGAAGTTTCATGATTCCAGCTATTATACTTTAGAGATATACTCTGGACAAGATTCAAGTATGAAAAACAGCAAAGGGCAATAACTCAAAAAATAGGCTAGGAAGAGTTATGGTTCTTGTACACTGCACTCCCACTTGGTGAGCTCTATCCATCCATGAAATTTCTTGATTCTAGCTATTATACTTTTAGAGATATACTCCGGACAAGATTCAAGTATTAAAAACAAGAAAGGGCAATAACTCAAAGAATAGGCTAGGTAGAGTTATGGTTCTTATACACTGCACTCCCACTTGGTGAGCTCTATCTATCCATGAAATTTCATGAAACTAGCTATCATACTTTTAGAGATATACTCCGGACAAGATTCAAGTATGAAAAACAACAAAGGGCAATAACTCAAAAAATAGGCTAGGTAGAGTTATGGTTCTTGTACACTGCACTCCCACTTGGTGAGCTCTATCTATCCATGAAATTTCATGATTCTAGCTTTTATACTTTTTGAGATATACTCCAGACAAGATTCAAGTATGAAAAACAACAAAGGGCAATAACTCAATAAATAGGCCAGGTAGAGTTATGATTCTTGTGCACTGCACTCCCACTTGGTGAGTTCTATACACCCATGAAGTTTCATGATCCTAGCTACTATACTTTTAGAGATATACTCCAGACAAGATTCAAGTATGAAAAACAACAAAGGGCAATAAATAAAAAAATAGGCTAGGTAGAGTTATGGTTCTTGTACACTGCACTCCTACTTGGTGAGCTCTATCAATCCATGAAGTTTCATGATCCTAGCTATAATACTTTTAGAGATATACAACGGGCAAGATTCAAGTATGAAAAACATCAAAGGGCAATAACTCAAAAAATAGGCCAGGTAGAGTTATGGTTATTGAGCACTGCACTCCGTATTGATGAGAAGAATATAACTGCATAGTTTAAAGTCAATTGGACTTACGGTGACAGAGTTATGCTCCGGACAAAGAAGTGGACACCACCGGATGCCCGGACGCCACGGGTGATCCCATAATAAGTCCCGTCTTCGACAGGTGTATAAAAAAAAATTCATCAACTTGATATTGTTGTCTGCAGCTTCTTTCAATATGGACAGGTCTAAAATTTTGTTGTGTGTGAATGGGTTAAAAAGAATCAATCCTGAGGAGTTTACAATCATTCTGAAAATTTTTGAAAAGAATTCGATGAAAACTATGGACTTTTTGTGGTAATAGAATTTCCCTTTTCCCATGATTCTTGACTGATGAGATCCAATTTAAAGAAGAACCTTCCTTATAATGGTCTATTTATTCTGTGAAAGAGGGAATCCGATGAAATATAGAGACTTCATTGTGTTTAGTAGAATATTTGAATAATATTTTCATAGGGCCCCTTTTTAGTGATACTAATTTTCTAATCATGGAAAAGAACCATCTGTACAATCATTCTGTAAAAGTCTGAACAGAATTCAGTGAAATCTAGAGACATCATTGTGTTTACTAGAATGATTAAAAAAGTTTTTCTTAGGGCCCCTTTTCTTATTAAGTAAATCATTTCTATTAATTGTTTTCTAAGTTAATGACAATTACTTTGACCCATTCCCACAATTCGGGTTTGTTATAAGACCCTCTAGAAATCAAAAGACTGAAAGTCCTGAGAGCATTTTTGTTAATTTATCAGATGCTACATCCAATAATGATGTCAACATGCCACCCATGTATCACCATGATAAGAGTCAGTAAAGGCACACACATACACAAAGTGCATCTAAAAACATATATTTCCTGCATAACGAATCACCAATGTGCTAAAAACGAATCATAAGTAGACGCGCTCAGATCATCAAAGATGAAGATATAACTACAGAATATTGAAACACAACAAGATCACAAACATTACCACAGCTTATAGTGCATGCTTCTCCTTTTATACAGAACATACATGTTTGTTCAAAATAACAAATAAACCCCCTAAGTAATACTTGATGTAGAAGATTTTGTACCCTGGTGCCGACGACAATAAAAACGGCGTAAGGTTTTACATGTAGCAAAGACAACATGCAAAAGAAATCAAATTAACTGAATTTAAAACATTGAAATGTCATCCTCTTATGACCCTGTAAAAAAATATTTAAACATCGAAATGATTCACTGAAAAAATGACATTTTTTGAAGCCCCTCAAGAAAAAATATTGGGAAAACATTGTGTAAAATGAAGAAATTGATTACAACAAGCAAATTTTTCATTTTCCAGAATGTTTTCTACTCAGAAAGTTGAAAAAATGTCATTAAATGAATATTGTTGTCTTTTGTTTGAATGGGGTTTTACACCGCTTTCAACAATCTTTCGGTTATATCGCGGCGGCTGGAGCACCTAACAATGGAATCCTGGTATTTCTCACACCTGTACTACCATTACATCCTTTCCTAGCCTCAAGCTGCTATCCCACATAAGTCTACGATTATCGACCCATTGCTGAGAGACAAATAGTCGGAAAGGATGAGTGCCGCCTTCAGGGATCGATTTGTTTGTTTGAATGGGGTTTTACGCCGCTTTCAACAATCTTTCAGTTATATCACGGCGGCTGGAGCACCTTACAATGGATTCCTGGTATTTCTCACACCAGTACCGCCATCACATCCTTTCCTAGCCTCCAGCTGCTATCCCACGTAGGTCTACGATTATTGAACCATTGGTGGGAGACAAGTAGTCGGAAATGATGAGTGCCGCGGTCGGGGATTGAACCCGGGACCGCTAGATTGACAGTCAGACGCGCTACCAACTGCGCTATGACGGCAGCTTTCAGGGATCGAACCCGGGACCTCTAGATTGACAGTCTGACGCGCTACCAACTGCACTATGACAGCGGCTAATATTGTTGCCTGCGACTCCTTTTTAATTTGAACCAGTCTAAAATTTTGCCGTCTGGTAATGGGTTATTATTGTAAGCCGAGTTTAATGTTTAAATGATTTCAGAAGCTATGTTTCAGACATGGTTAATTTCAACATTTGACCTTGAGCTGTGACCTTCACCTTCAAGCTATCAGATTTTTTTTTCAAATGGCATATTCTCTCATGCCTGAAAACAATTGTGCCAAGTTATATTGAAATCCTTGTATAATTGAAGGAGCTATGTTCTGGAATGCTTAATTTTAAATTTTGACCTTGGGATGTGACCTTGACCACGGGGCTATCTGAAAAAAACTTTTAAGTGGTACATCAACTGATGATAAAGGACAATTTTGCCTAGTTATTTCAAAATCAATCCATTATTGAAGGAGCTATGCTTTTGAAATACTTAATATTCATGTTTGACCTTGAGCTGTGGCCTTGACCTAAGAGCTATCTAAATAAATTTTTTTTTCAAATTGTACATCTATCCATGATAGAGAACAATTGAATAAAATTATTTTGAAGTCCATCCATAATTGAAGGAGATATACTCTTGAAATGCTAGATTTTAATGTTGGACCTTAAGCTTTGACAATGATTTTGGAGTTCTGATATTTTTTTTTCCAAAGGGTATGTCTACTCATGATAGAGAACAATTAAGTTATTTTGGAATACATTCATAATTGAAGGAGCTATTCCCTGAATATGCTTCATTATAATGTTTGACCATAAGCTGTGACCTTGACCTTGGAGCTATCTGATTTTTTTGTTTATTCCTTCATCAGTTTTTAATTAAATAACTGCAATAAATGTTTTTGTATAAATATTCTTTTTGCAATTTATTTCATAAACGACTCTTGTTTTAAAGAGACAAGCAGATAGTGTAGACGAAGATTAGACTGCACATATATGCAAGCTGATCTCTGTCTTAACCTCCTACCAAAACAGGAATATTCTGGGTTCAGCATGACAAGGGTTAAATACAAAGACATATAGATGATGGCTATTCCTAGAATTTCCCTCCCCTTCTTGACATTCAAGGCATTACTCTTTCATCAATATATTCTCTACTACTTACCTGACAAAATTTGATGTTTGTGTAGGTCATTGCATCTCCTTGTAATTTAGCTTTACTGGCTCCTTGCTCACCATGCACTATCAGTAGAGGCTTGGATCTGGAATCATTACACAAGACAGTTTACTTTAAATACAAGTACACTGCAGCTCCACTATAACGCAGTTGGTGGGGTCCAAGAAATGAAACAGCGGAAGAAGTGGAGTTATTATGCTATAGCGATTACCCCCCATCCCCACCCCTGCCGTAACTGAAATTTGCATCCGTCAGAATCGGAACTAAACACCCGATAATTCATGATAACAGTCCTGTAACAGGTTTAATTCTATACACTTTACTAGTTGGAAATGAAAAACAACAACTGTAGTTACTAGATCTTAGCAGAGACCTACGGAATTCAGCATGCGGAGAATTAAATTCTACCCTTACCTTTCCGGTCTATCGGGATTGAATAATCCTTAAATTTCAATAGGTCTACAGATAGTGGTTTTCTTTCAGTATCCCAATATTAAGAAGCTAGAATTTTCACCGAGACATGTTCTATTGTTATGATTGTCGTCGGCATTAATCCAATTGAATTTAGTTTTACACCGACATAAATATTTCCATCCTAAAACAAAAGGGATAAAATCTAAGTAACTCGCAAAGCAACGTCTCCTTGGAGACCGACGAGTTGTTGAACACCTGGGGTTACTGAAGCATTGAGAAAATGTCTCGTTGGACAACCTTCGAACCTCCTTCGTGGTAATGGACTTGGTCTAATTTCTTTACCATTGTTAAAAATACGGAAAAAAAATAAATCAACAAAGGACTCTATCTGGACCTAGTCATTTATGAATCGGGAATTTAAACTGACCAGTTGCACGTGTACAAAAATGGAAAAAACATTGTAGCGGCTAACTTTTAATCGGTCATAATAATCGGAAAAAATCCGAGACAGCGTAATGTCTAGTTTCATAACGACACGAGTTAAAAAAATTCGGTCAGCAAGAAATCTCTCGGAGTAAGGGTAAGGCACGTGTTAACTCCGGAAACTCTCCCATAAATAGCTGAACATGTAGCTGCGGCGCCTTTCATCACCTTTTCTCCCTCAAAATAAAATAAACTGTACCCGAAAAACCTTTACTTCATATTTGTCAGCGAGCTTTTTGTCGTGTGTTTGATCATACAGAATGGAAATAAATTTTCGGATTATTGAAAGAAATGCGGAAAAATAACGGTATTTCATTTTAATCTACTTGTATTACCTATCCCGTTTCGGATGGGAATCTTATGATTTTGTGACATTTATAATTAAAGTTCACGTATTTTCTGTATTCAGCGAAAACGTCGCAATTACGACTGATTGTTTTCAAAGCATATTTTTGTGTTTTATCTTAAAGCCCCTATCCATTTTGAGCTCGGGATACCTTCAAACTATGAAGTGAAATAAAAGTAGGCTCATGTCAATATGTCTAATTTCACGGTCGCGCAATACTTTTAGATCACGTTCCACTGGGGACTGAAGAAAATTAAGAACACCAAGAGAGAAACAAAATTTGATATTTTAATCGCATCACCTTCAAGGTTAGTAACTGAAGGATACCGAGGTGTGTGCCTATTCTCTATTGATTTAAAAAATATCAATGACCTAAGGCAGTAATCATGTCAATGTCAAACAGTTTTACCAAACATCAAACCGAGTTTTGAAATTGAAAACTAAGCGTTTCATCAATCAAAGCAACTACCTCTGATATTAATTGCCAAGACCATCCACTATTAGGTGTTAAAAACTTTCCTGGCTTCGGGTAATTATCGATTTTTATGTGCCACCCTTTTTCTTTGAGCGGGCTGAAGATGGGTTGAAAAAATTGCGGCCAAATCAGCGTTTACGTCGTATCTCCAAATCAGCAACCAAAAAAGCCCCCCAACCCAAAAATTTGGGAGCCAAGTGGACCCCGTGTTATAATGGAGTCAGCCATGTGCCGGGTAGCATTAAAGAGGAGTTGCAGTGTACCTACCAAGGTGACAACACAACTTGCCCTATTGAGGTCTGTCAAAAAGCTAATTACAAAGGTAGGGTGTATGCTAGGATGTCTTGCAATTTGGGAAAAACAAAAGAAATATAAAATAACCAATTAATAGCAAGCTGTTTTCAGGTGAGCTAAAAAGGGGTTAAGTTCTTTACAATACTTACTTTATTTTACTTACTTACTTAGACTTACTTACTTTGTTATATTACTTTACTAAAGGTTACTCTTGATACCTTGTAGAAGTTGATAGGAGAGAGGTAAGAAACCTGCAGTAACCCATTACAACTCAATCCCTCCTTTTTACGCCCCTCAAAAAAAAAATTTTGAAAACATTGTGGAAAAAGAAGAAATTGCTTGTATCAAGCAATTTCTTCATTATCCACAATGTTTTCTACCCAAAATGACAAAAAAATTCAAAATTCTATCAACTTGAAATTGTCGTCTGCAGCTTCTTTCAATTTGGACCAGTCTAAAATTTTGCTGGGTGGGAATGGGGTAAGACATTTTTTTCTTCTTGCTCTTGATATCTATTCCAAGTTTCAGGTAAATGTCTTGAGTAATAATAGAGATATATGTACATGGATTGTTATTCATCAGATGTCAATTTGATAATTGAAGCAAATACCTGAACTCTGGGGGATACTGTTTCACTAACCATGGTATTTCAAACATGAAGTTAAACTGAAAAAATACAAATTTAAAGAGAAAGTTGAGAATTGTTAGACACTTCATTGGTACCACTGTCACAATAGCTCACCTTAACCCATTCCCACTTAATCCCTCCTTTTTACGCCCCTGAACAAAAAAGCTTTGGAAAACATTGTGGAAAATGAAGAAATTGCTTGGATCAAGCAATTTCTTCATTATCCACAATGTTTTCTATCCAAAAAGATGAAAAAATTTAAAATTCCATCAACATGAAATTGTCGTCTGCAGCTCCTTTCAATTTGGACCGGTCTAAAATTCCACTGTGTTGGAATGGGTTAAGCTGAGCAAAAATGCTGAAAACACGCTTTTTATCATCTAAAAAAATGCTTTCATTAGCTTTTTTTTGTAGGCCTTCAAAAATTAAGATAGAGTGATAATGTGTTAATCTATAATTACCAGACTGGTTTACTGATTGCATTTGAAACTGTAAAATAGAGTTGTAAACATTGTGAGTAAAAGACGAGATGATTGTAATAGCCACATTTTTCCGCAATTCTTTTCATGGCTTCAATTCTTCAGCACATCAAAATTTCAGATTCTGTTATTATGGATTGTCCTTATTCTTCTGAACATCTAAAATTGTGAATTATTTGGCAGTGTGAAAATAGAAAAGATTTAGGTTTTGTGCTAGTGTTTACAATTGAGGACAGTGCTCGTATTTGACTCACCTAGGTTTTGAACTTAAAACATTCTCTCTAGAGCGTCATAATGATCCCCTTGAGAGAAATTCCTAAGGGTCAAAACCTAAGGGTTTTATCCTTCAATATTTCAATGATGTATCTTTATATACTATTAAAAATTGTACAAATTAGTTGCTTACTTGGTATCCTTACAATAATAGACCAGTTGCCTTTTAACCCATTCCTGTTTTACAAAACTTAAGACCTGTCCAAATTCAAAGGTTTTGCAGATGAAAATTAAAAGTGGATTTAATTTTGAAAATAACCATTCAGTGGGGTAGAAAATATTGTGGAAAAAGAAGAAATTGCTTGTGAAAAGCAATTTCTTCTGTTTTCTCAATTGTAAAATCACAGGGACGGAAAAAAACCAGGGATTGAACAGGAGAGGGTTAAACCTTCAAATTTCAGCTCATGTTTTACTCTTTTTGTAGTTTTTACCCCTTTAACCCTTTGACATCTAGCAAAAGCCTTGGAGAAGTAACTGACTCCTTGACCATGAAATTCTGTGGATTAAAACTGACTTTGAAAGGAACAAAACAATACAAATAGCAAATAATTAACCCATTTCCACATGGCAAAATTTTAGACTGGCCCAAATTGAAAGAAGTTGCAGACGACAATTAAAAGTTTTTTAAATTTTGGAGTTTTTCAACTTTCTGGAAAGAAAACATTGTGGTAAATGGAGAAATTGCTTGTGACAAGCAATTTCTTCATTTTCCACAGTTTTTTCCAAAGCTCTTTTTCTTGGGGGCATCTAAAAGCGTCACTGAATGGGAAAAGGTTAATAGAAATTTAGAGGCTTTAGTGCCAAATGACCTCTTCTTATAAAGATATTAAGTAAGCAATAAATTTCTACAAATCTCGAAAGTACATGTATATAATATACATACTTGAAATTTTGATGGATAAACCCCTCTTTTGACCCTTAGAAATTTCTCACTGAAATGGTCAACATGACCTATTAGGAGAAATTTCAACAAGTCAAAATAGAATATTTCAGATTTTTGAGGATAAAAATGCTGGTTCATGAGTCAAATACTAGCCATGAGCCTGCATAAACATGCAGCCTTGTCTTTACCTACACTACCTGCTCTTTTTGACAATTTTAATGTCTTGAGAATTTGAAATCTTTATCTTTCAGTAAGAAAACTTTATACGCGCTATTTCTTCATTTTGGACAATATTTCCGGACTCTCTTTTATTGAGGGTCATAAAAATATGGGATTATGTAGGAATGGGTTAAATGGGTTAAAATTACCTGGCAAGATGCTGTTAGATTGCCCATCTCTGCTGACAGTATATCTAAAATATTTGGGAAGTAAAAAAACATAAATTAGGTGATTCCTATACAGGGTTATCCAGATAATTTGTTTAAGGTGTAGTGACAAATGCACAGCATGACAGTATATTTACATTATGATATATAATTGTATGAATTATGTTGTTGTTTTTTGTCATTTAGAATCTACATCAAATTTGTTTTTCTACTTAGAGCTGTTCTTTAAAAATATATGTCATCTTTTTCATCATTTTTACTTGATTTTTCTAGTTAAACACATTCCGACACAATCTCACTTTTTATGTCCTGAAGAAAAATACTTTAGGAAAACATTGTGAGAAAAAGAGAAATTGCATATAGTAAGCCATTTCTAACAATGTTTTTCTACCTCACAAGGCCCTTACTTTTCAATTCAGACCGACTTTTTTGTCATCTGCAACCTATTTTAATATGGACTAACAATTTGTCGTTCAAGAAAGGGTTAAACAGCTAAAATTATTGGTTGATGTGGTTGTAATTTTAATTTGTAATTTTCAATAATCAATGTTCAATGAAAAGATAGAGCACCCTATTTCATTTTGACATGCTCTGGAACCATTATACCTGACTCAACATTCAAAGAAATGCAGATTCTTGTTTAACCCTTTCTTGTTCAAAAACGGGATTTTACGTTCCTGTGATTTTATTATTGAGAAAACATTGCAGAAAAAGAAGAAATTGCTTGTAACAAGCAATTTCTCCTTTTTCTACAATATTTCCTACCACATAGAATGGGTTCATTTCAAATAGCATCCAGTTGTCATTGTCATCTGCAACCTCTTTCAATTTGGACCAGTCTAAAATTTCGTAAAACGGGAAAGGGTTAATACCAGATAGCAGGTGTTAGGTATTGTACTTGTCTAGCTGAATTAACTCATTCCCACACAATCCCATTATTTTACACACCTCTAGAAAACAGCGTCAGAAAACATTTTGGTCAATGAAGAAATTGATATTTTCTACCCTAAAAGGGAAATTTGGTCTAAAATTCTGTTTTGTGATAATGGGTTAAGCTAAACTTCTGGGAATAGGGTCTTCACTGGGTGTCAATTTGTCATCTCTAATTGATCAAAAATCTTAGAGCATTGATAATCTACTAATTTTATGAATCACAAATAAAATTTCCAAGAATACTGATATAATGAAATACTGTATGAGAACAAGACTCTTAGAGGCCAATGATTTTCCTGTATTGTTCACTTAAATCTCCTTGATCAAAGGGACATCACAAAAGACAGAAGACTTTAACCCATTCCCACTCAGTGACGCTGTAAGACGCCCCCAAGAAAACAAGCTTTAGAAAACAATTTAAAAATCAAGAAACTGCTTGTTGTAAGCAATTTCTTCATTTTCCACAATTTTTTCTACCCAGAAAGTTGAAAAATCCAAAATTCCATTCACTTCAAATTGTCGTCTGCAACTTCTTTCAATTTGGGCCAGTCTAAAATTTTGCTGTCTGTTAAGGAATAACCGTCTATGTTCCTCTGTACTTAATTAATTGAATGAGGTTTAATGGCACTTTTATCAGTATTTCAGCCATATCTTGGTGACTGTAGTACCTAACTATTCCTGGTATTTCTCACAAAAGTACTACCACTACACTTCAACTACATTATGGCGCTATCCGCTACAGCGCTAAATGCATTATAACACAGGGTCCACTTGGCTCTCGAAATTTGGGGTGGTGGTGGTACCTTTTTGGTTGCTGCCATGATGGTTCTCAATTCAACATAAATACTGATTAAACCATGATTTTACCATGTGATTGAAAAAGTTGGGAGCCATATAAAAATCAATATTACCTTAATCCAGGTAAGTACTAGCCAGGTAAGTATTTCATAACTAAGAGTGGACGGTAGTGGTGATTAATGATGGAAGTCATATTTTAAATTGCTATGTATATTGCATTATACACAAATCCAATTCAAAATGTTTAGCCACAGAAAAAAATCTAAAGTGAAAGTACTGGTGATAACTTTTTAAGTCCATGAATAGAATTACGACGAATACTCAAAACACTAGGTATCCTACAGTATCAGATTTATGTCCAGTATTGTGACTCATGAAGAATCATAAATAAAACAAGAGGCCAATGAGGGCCTGAGACGCTCTACTGGTTATCAAGTTTTCCGTTAAAGAAATCTGATATTTAAGGAAGTTAATTGCTCAAAGAAGAATGCATAAAGAAAGAAAAGGGCTTTATCCCCTTTATCATTTAAAGCAACAATCCTCAAGGCCCCTTTTCCCATGTTTCATGACTGATCCACTCCATTTCCAAAAGAAAGTTACCTTATGACCCTACAATCATTCTGTGAAATTTTCATCAGAATCTGACAATAATTGTGGACTTTATCACATGAACAGGATTGTTTTGAATGAAAATCAATAAGGCCCCTTTTCCTGTGTTTTCTGATGGATCAATTTCATTCCAAAAGGAACTTTCCTTACAACCCGACAATTGTCCTGTGAAATTTTAAAGACAATTTGATAATGATTGTGATCTTCATCACATACACAAGAATGTTTTGAATGATAATCTGTAAGACCCCTTTTCCTGTGTTTTGAATGCCACAATTATTCCATGCATCTTTGGAGAGAATCCAATAAAACTGTTGACTTTATTGTGTTAACAAAGATATTAAATTCAAGTTCTCATAAGGCCCCTTTTCCCATGATATTTTACTGTTGGTTTTATCATTCTGTGAAAGTTAAAAGTGAATCCAATGAAATATTGGGAATTCATTATGTTTACTACAATATTTAAAAAAAAATCATATGGCCCCTTTTTACATGATACTTGATGGATTGTACCCAGTTCTGAAAAGAACCATTTAAGTATTTGTACAATCATTCTGTGAAATTTTGAAGTGAATCCAGTGAAATCAAGGGACATCATTGTGTTAACCAGAATATTTAAGAGAGTTTTTCATAAGGCCCCTTTTTATGTGACCCTTGCCATAGTCAGATCCACTGTCAAAATGAACAATTGGAATGATGGTACAATCAATCTGTTTAATCTGTGGAATTTATTGTGTTAATGAGTTTATAGTGAAATCTTCAGCGGGCCCCTTTTCTCATGATACTTTACAGAACAAACCAATTTTCAAAAGGAATAATTCTAATGAAGGTACAATCATTCTTTAAAAGTTAAAGAGAATCAATGAAAATAGTGGACTGAATTGTGTCAAGAATTATTGTAACTAAATTTTCAAGCCCCTTTTTCCGTGAAACTTAACAAATCAGACCCAATGTACAAAGGAACAATCCTAATGATAGTTTGAAGAAAATGATAAAGACTGAGGACTTTATTGTAATAATGATGTTTTGTAATAAAATTTTTATAAGGTCCCTTTTCTTGTGTCACTTAAGCAATCAGACCTAATTTACAAAGGAACAATCCAAATGATGGTACAATCATTCTATTAAATTTTGAAGAGATTCTGATAAAGACTGAGGGCATTGTTGTGTTTATGAGGATTTGGTAATAATTTTTCATACAGCCCCTTTTCCTATGATACTAGACAGATCAGGCCCAATTTGGAAAGAAACAATCCTTATGATGGTACAAACATTCTGTGAAAGTTTGAACAGAATCTGATGAAAACTGCAGACTTTATCTTGGTGTAAAATTTTTAGAATAAAATTTTCATAAGGCTCCTTTTCCTGTGATACTTAAAGGATCAGGTCTCATGTCAGCATCAACAATCGTGATTATTGTACAATGATTCTGTGAAAGTTTGAATAAAATCCAATGAAAGCTCTGGACTTGGTTACAAAGATTATAGATAAAATTCTCAAAAGGCCCCTTTTCCCATGATACTAGACAGATCACGCCTAATTTGAAAAGAAAGAATCCTCATGATGGAATAATCATTCTGTGAAAGTTTTAACAGAATCTGATGAAAACTGTTGACTTTATTGTGGTACAATGATTCTAAAATTGAATTTCATAATGCTCCTTTTCCTGTGATACTTGACGGATCAGGTCTAATGCAAAGATCAACAATCATTATTATTGTACAATTATTCTGTAAATGTTTGAAGAAAATCCGATGAAAGCTCTAGACTTGGTAACAAGGATTTATAAATGAAATTTTCATAAGGCCCCTTTTCCTGTGTTTCTTGACAGTTCAAACCCTGTTATGAAAAGAATGATAGTTATGACCTTCCAATCATTCTGTGAAAGTTTCAACAAAATCTGATCAAAGCTGTGGGCTTCATTGTGTTAACAGGGTTTTATTAATTGAATTTTCATATAGCCCCTTTTCCCATGTTACTTGATGGATCTGAACCAATTCCAAAGGGAACTCTTCTTACAAAAGTATAATTATTCTGTTTGAGTATAAAGACAACCCCATCTCATCTGTGGACTTACAAGCATTAATTAAGATTTTTTTAATTGAATTTTCCTAAGGCCCATTTTCCTATGTTTCTCAATGGATCAGACCCAATTTGAAAGGAACAATCTTTATGATGGTACAATCATTATGTGAAAGTTTGAAGTCAATCAGGTGAAATCTAGGGCCATTGTGTGTTATCTAAGATTTTTTATTAAATTTTCATAGGGCCCCTTTTCCCATGAAACTTGATGGATCAAACCTTCTTCCAAAAGGAACAATCCATTTAATGTAATAATCATTCTGGGAATGTTTGAAGAGAATTTGTTGAAAACTATGGACTCTATTGTGTTTACGAGGACTTTTTCAATCCAGTCTTTATCTGGCCCCTTTTTCCCGTGGTCCTTCACTGATCATACCAAATTTTGAAAGGAACAATTCTTATGATGGTACAATCATTCTGAGAAAGTTTGAAGTCAATCAGATGAAAACTGTGGACTCTAGAGTGTTAACAAAGATCTTTGAATTAAATTTTAATAAGGCCCCTTTTCCTATGTTTCTTGAGGAATCATATCCGATTCCGAAAGAAACAATCCTTATGATGGTACAATCATTCTGTGAAAGTTTGAAGAGAATCCGTTGAAAATTGTTGGCTCTAGATTATTTATGAGAATTTTTTGAAAAAATTTCGAAAGGAACAATCATTCTGTGAAAGCTTAAATACAATCTGATGAAAACCAGGGTTAGCTCTGGCTTGAAAAAAGTTGTCGCCATCACTTTCGCCAAATTAAAAAAGTTGGGGCCAAATGGTAAAAGTTGGTGCCAAATTGAGGAGTTGGGGCCAAGCACGAGCATTTAACTGCACTGTTATTTTCTTAACCTATATGCTGTTAAATAGATAATGTGCATATTAACCAGGTTTTTAATATGGCCATTCATTTGTTGTTTTGTCTTTAATGAATGTAGCTAAGTCATACACCTACATTGATTTTTACTCATCTTTAATCAGTGCTTTCAGTACTTTGATTAGAAAATCGAGACTTTGATGAGAAAAAAAGAGAGAAGGAAATAGTAATAAACCTAGTAAAATATGCTTGATTTAATAATAAAATTATGTAGACTTTGTAATTTAAAAATCGGTTTAAGGTTGAACATTCTTGGGTACGAATGAACAGAAAAGGAAATGGTTCGTCTGCTTTTGGGTCAGTATAACTTTTGAAATTTCTGTCAAATTTTGACAAACTACCACTGTTTCTATTAACAGTTCATCAGAATATCCTTCTAATGACCCATAAATGATGATTCAGTGTTTTAGCAAGGAATCGCGGTAGCGGTGCCTAGATTAGAAACTGACTGAAACTTTCAGGAGAAATATACGAAAATATGCCCGAATTCGGCAATTGCATTCATCAGGAAAAGGCAAATGGCAGCCAGTTTAATTACACTTTTCTTACAGAAAGCCTATTTATGCGTGATAATTGATGTCTTCTGATCAATCTTGTGATAGCCGTCAACTAAGAAGTTTCATCGGCTCATCCATAATACTAAGTCATGCCCACAACACAAAATCAATGCGACTCGCCACCCAATGAGCGCATTTTATTCATCTGATTGGCTGTCAATCAGAACTGTAATTAAATTTGGTGATGTGTTAGTATTGTGTCAGACTCGATGACATAATTAAACCGATATACAAGCCCTTGAGCAATAAGACACACTTGGCCCTCAGACTTGATTTCCAGAGATTAGTCAAAGTAAAAGTATGTATAACAAAAACTTTTCTTTTTTTTTTGGCGCCACAAACTTTCGCCAAATGAAAAATACTTGCGCCAGAATTTTATTTTTGTCGCATTTGGCGACAATGGCGATCAGCAGCGCGAACCCTGAAAACTGTGGACTCTAAAGTGTTAACAAGGATTTTTTTATTAAATTTCAAAAGGCCCCTTTTCCCGTGTTTCTTTACAGATCAGACCCATTTTCAAAAGGAATGATCCTAATGATGGTACAATCATTCTGAGAAAGTTTGAAGAGAATCCGATGAAAACTGTGTACTCTATCGCGTAAACAAGGATTTTTAATGGAGTTCTTAATTTAATTTTCATAAGGCCCCTTTTCTCATGTTTCTTAATGGATCATACCAATTTTGAAAAGAACGATCCTTATGATGGTACAATCATTCTGTGAAAGTTTGAAGTGAATCCATTGAAAACTGTGGACTCTATCGCGTAAACGTGTATTTTTTCATTAAGTTTTAATAAGGCCCCTTTTCCCATGTTTCTTGACGGATCTGACCCAATTTGGAAAGGAAAGAGCCTTATGTTGGTAAAATCATTCTGTGAAAGTTTGAATTGAATCTGAAGTAAACTCTGGACTCCAGAGTGTCAACGTGGATTTTTTCATTAAATTTTCATAAGGCCCCTTTTCCCGTGTTTCTTGATGGTTCATACCTATTTACGAAAGGAACAATCCTTATGATGGTACAATCATTCTGAGAAAGTTTGAAGAGAATCCGATGAGAACTGTGGACTCTATCGCGTAATCAAGGATTTTTAATGGAATTTTTAATTAAATTTCCATAAGGCCCCTTTTCCCATGTTTCTTGACCGATCATACCAAATTTCGAAAGGAATGATCCTTATGTTGGTGCAATCATTCTGTGAAAGTTTGAAGAGAATCTGATGAAAACTGTGTACTCTATCGCGTAAACGTGTATTTTTTAATTAAGTTTTAATAAGGCCCCTTTTCACGTGTTTCTTGACGGATCTGACCGAGTTATTTAGTTCTGACAGAACGGGTAAGTAAGGGTAGAATTTAGTAATTCACAACTTGCTGAATTCCGTTGGTTTCTGCTAAAGTCTTGTAACTTCAATTGTTGTTTTACATTTATGGACTAGTAACATCTTTAAAATTAAACTTGTTACATTCTAGTCAATATGGGAGCATCCGCTCGCCTTGGTGTTCGGTTCCAGTTCTGACAGTCAAATTATTCAGAAAAACGCGGGGAAAGGGGGTGTTGGACAGTGTTTTAGCATAATAATTCCACTTCTTCCACTGTTTCATTTCTTTGACCCCGCATACGGTGTTACACTGGAGTTGCAGTGTACATCCTTCCCGAGCCTTATTCATTATTTGTTCCTATGTAAATTAAGATTGGGGATAACCTTAAATAAGACCTAAGCAGGGTTTTCATAAGTTCCCAAAAGTCAAGAGTCATTGACCCTTGGGCCAAAATTTCCAAGTTCCAAAATTGAAATTCCAAGCGTCAAAATGTGATATGTCCCCCCCACCCAATGAGCAATTCAGAAAAAAAAAGTTTTGTCATGATTTGGTGGGGGGGGGCGGGGCAATGGTGCCTGTGAATAAATTCTGTCTCAGATTGAATCATTTCTCCAATCTGACAGTATTCTATTTTCAATAAAAGATAAATTTTAGGGAAAGTTAAGTATTTAGACATATATTATTAGTTTGAATCAGTTTTAGAAAATCTCAAGAGTGCTAAGAGGATCAAATTATTCTTATTTTTCATAAAAAGAAGTGCCGATTTTATGCATGAAAACCAATGACATTTCTCGGGCAATATTGTCTTTGGTTTCATTTAACTTCTTCTTATTTTTTGTGAGCTTATAGTAAAATTGATAGCAAATATGTAAATTTTAGTAGTATGAGAACCCTGAAAGTGGGTCTCATTATTAATTCCACAGGTGTTAAGTACATGTATGCCTATACCCTTCAGTTACGATCGCCGATGCATGTCCATCACTCAAGAGTTAATTACCAATCAAGCTTGGTGTTATCCTTGATAGGGGTGTATATCTTCATAATCAAATAACCATTTTCCAATTATTTTGGCACACTTATGATGACCCTTGATGCATGGATGCTAATTTTCGAGAGTCAAAATGACGCACAGTGACATATTTTGGAGCGTCAAAATTGCATTCTTTTTAATTTCTGTGTGTCAAAACCCGAGGTCTCGGGTCAAACGAAAACCCTGCCTAAGGGTCATCATTGAACTTATTTGATAGAGATCAAAAGGAGATATTACATACAGAACATAAAAGCTCTATGCCTTTTGCTTTCAGGGAAGAAGACTTTTCTTTGTAAAATTGGGAGAGCACATGTAGAGACCAATATGATATGACCCCTAGGGTCATCATACAAACGAACTTGTTAGAGGTCCACTAATAGATGTTACATACCAAATAGAAAAGCTGCAGACCTTTTGGTTACAAAGAAGATATTTAACCCATTCCCACATAATGACGCTTTTTGACCCCTCTCAAGAAAAACAATTTGGAAATTCTTGTGTAAAATGAAAAGATTGCTTGTAACAAGCAATTTCTTCATTTTCCATAATGTTTTCTACCAATAAAATTGAAAAATTCTAAAATTTCATAAACTTTGAATAGGTGTGTTCAATTCCTTTCAATCTGGACCAGTCTAAAACTTTGCTGGTCTGGTAATCGGTTAAGGATTTCTTTCTAGCACAACTTTGATAGAGCTTCATCTCAGGAATCTCCCAGTCTAATCAAGTTGGCCTATTGGTTTAGTAGAAGAAGATCAAAGGAGATTGTGGAAATTGCATGTCACACAAGGAACATTTGGCAATCACAATAGCTTAACTTGAACACTTTGTGCTAAGCTGAGCTAAAATCAAAATGTGTTTGTGAATCACTAATGCCTCTATAATAAACCATTTTCAGATTTAATACTGTAATACAGGAATTTGTCTCATAACCTTGACCTTATCAGTAGATACATTTTGCAACCTAAGGACCAAATATTGATGTAACAGACAAATTATCTAAGATTAACTTTCTGACAGCCATAAAGACTAAGTTAACCCTTTCCTGTTTTATGAAATTTTAGACTGGTCCAATTTGAAAGAGGTTGCAGACGACAATGAAAAGTGCATGCAATTTGAAATCTGACCATCCTATGTGGTAGAAAATATTGTGAGAAAGGAGAAATTGCTTGTTACAAGCAATTTCTCCTTTTTCCACAATGTTTTCTCAACTATAAAATCACAGTAACATAAAATCTTGGGTTTGTCTAGGAAAGGGTTAAAAACAGCACTGAAAAATACTCCCAATCTTATGGATCTGGTAGTGAAAAAAACTCTTCTTTTTTGTTTATTCTTTTATCAGACAAAAATACCTCACCTTTTATATCCATTGCAAAAGAATCATTATATTCATCACTGATCCCATGCACTTTGGTTAAAAAGAAACTGTATGGCTGAGCCTGTTGAAACTTCTCTGTCACATTTTTAGGAGTCTGAATGTATGATCTAGGCTGACTAAATATATCACTAACTTTTCTTGAGTTTCCATTGTCTTGGTATTTAGTTGTTGAAGTTGCATTTTTCAGGGTTTGATTTGATGCACTAGACCAGCTAGCTTTATCACATATCTTGCTTGATGTGGATGGTGATGTAGTTTCACTTTTGTCTTTGACTTTCAAGGAGGGTGATGATGACATTGATTTTCCAAACTTTTCAGACATTGACAATGTTTCAGATTTTATTTTCTGTTTCTTTGGTGGGGGAGGGGAATCTACAGCTTGGCTAGACAGCTTACTTTTAGGCACTGAAGAAAAAATAGATACACCATGTTTTTTAACAATCATCTCATTATATTACCACTTTTAAATTATATTGAAACGTTTTGTTTGAAAGGAAGAAATTGCTATTGACATATTATCTACTTTATCTGATGAAATCTTAAAAAAAATCATCTATTTTGAAATGTAAAAGATCAGGGCCCAAGATATAGTTTAACTCTTGTCATGCTGAACCCGGAATATTCCTATTTTGGCGAGAGGTCTAGACAAAGATCAGACTGCAAAAAGTGCAGTCTGATCTTAGTCTACACCTCCTATTTGTCTCTTTCAACCAAGATTTTTTTACAAAATTAATTTGCAAAATAATTTTTGATCCTTAACTAAGTGCTTCCAGTACTTTTGGGCCTTTGATTTTAATGCATATTCAGATAAGGATTGTATCTAGCATGACAAAGGTTAACAAGAGGGCCATTGGCCTTAAAGCACTCGCCTGAATTATGGAACATTTAAGCTTGGTGACTTAACCTAACAGATTCTGAAAAAACTTTCATCTTTGTTTCTATATAAGTTAAATGTGCTCTGGATGAATCCAAAAATAAGATTTTTTAATATTTTTTCTCTTAAATTCTATGTAAGTAGGATTCATTCACAGGTGTAATTCAAATATGACCAAATGGAATCATAAGAACAAAAATATATTCACTTGGAGATTCTACACATTAAATATCAATGTTTTAACCCTTTCCTGTACAATCACTGGTTTTTACGTCCTTGTGATTTTATACTTGAGAAAACATTGTGTGAAAAGAAGAAATTGCTTGTAACAAGCAATTTCTTCTTTTTCCACAAAATTTTCTACCCTACTGAATGGTAATTTTTCAATTTAAATCCGCTCTAAATTATCGTCTGCAAAACCTTTGAATTTGGACAGGTCTAAAAATATTTAAAACAGGAAAGGGTTAAAGATATGGGTTTTAACAAGTTTTTAATTATTCCTTCTTTCTTTTCAATGTAAAATGTGGTATACAGGGAGGGGGGATTTTTAAGATATTATATCAGAGCCTAAATATGACTTAAAGAGACATTACATGAATAACCTTGTAGCAGTTTACTAGGAGGTTCTACATACCAAACATCAATGCTCTAGGAATTTAAAATACAGAAAGTGAGATTTTTAAAAATTTTCTTCTTTCTCTGTATGTTAAATGGGTTGTGACCCGGCTAATCCCAAATATTACCAAAATTTCATCACAGGGACTTCCCTGGGTTGATTTTTCTTTTTGCCATCACTTTCACAAAATTGAAAAAACTGGGGCCAAATTTGTCACCTTTATTACTTAATGTATGATCCATCTTGATCATTTGAATTCAATCATAAAGGTAATAATTTTTCAAACAATTTTGGGAAATTGGACAAAAAATTTCATACACTGCCCACACCCTACCCTCCTGAGTACCCCACCTACCTACAGAGAATCACAAAAAGTTTTTTCTGTTTCTAATCTGAACCTTATCAAAATATTCAATTAATTTCATAAATTGATTGATTGATTAAATGGGGTTTAACACCACTTTTAACTGTATTATAGTCATATCGCAGGGGCTGGAGCACCTGACATTGGATTCCTGCTATTTCTCACACCAGTAATACAATTACATCCTTTCCTAGCCTCCAGCTGCTATCCCACTTAGGTTTACGATTATCCACCCATTGGTTAGAGACAAATGTCGGAAAGGATATATGCTGCCATCAGGGATCGAACTCATGACATCCCATGATTGAAGATTGGGAATCTGATGTGCTACTGACTGCACTATGACGGCGGCCATTTTGTAAATTGAAATGAAGATTAAATGAAGATAATTTTGGTCGTAACATTTCTTTTCCAAAACATTTTTCCAAAGTTGTGTTTTTAAAACCAGTGGTTTATTTTAGCGGAGATCAAAGTCATTGGGTTTTTCTGTCAACAATTTACCCTCAAATATTTCTCTGTTGATGGAAAAACGCAGCTGATGTCACAAATTTATTGGGTTTGACCATTCTACCCTACAGGAGCATAGCGTTGTGACATACATCAAAGAGCCTGACGAGACAGACTTGAGAGAGTTACCTGCATTACACAATTTCCCCCCGAGTAGGAAGTAGACACAGATATTTGCACAAAAATCATTTGTATATCTTAGTCAATTTATTTTGTTGAAAATATATTCTGGATTTCTTCAATTTGGACAAAGATTTTCTGTCCAGTAATAGGTTAAAATTTCTTATAGTTTAGATGATATACATGCACATACAACAACCAAATCAGCAGAAATGTTGTCTATTGAGACATGCTTGTTTGAGATCACAGGGCTTTTGGTTGGCAGTTGTACAATTGATATACTGCCCCCTAATTTGATGGCATCTGTGCTAGATTATCATTTATCTTAGTTAACCAGGCAACTTGGTGTATTTTCCAGGGCCTTTGAATTCACTTTGGTTGTTAACCCAGAAATAAGGTAACTTTTTTGCCCAAATCACCTACTCTGCCTAGTTTCAGAGGTTTTACCATTTGGTAACAACTAACAATAAATGCTGATCAGCCCCAATAAAAGCCAAATTTATTCTATAAAGAATCTGAAAAAGGATCAATCAATGCAGTGGCTTCCGAGGAGGAGTGTTGAAAGGAAAAGTTTACAGTAGTATGGACGTACGCATTGACACAGTGACAGACACACCACCATGACAACAGCCCTGCTGTCTTCAACAAAAGGAACTCAAAGGCAAGATATTCTGGTAAAGGGTTAATTCTAACAAACCTGGATGGTAAAATTCCTCTACATGTGATGGATTCTTTCTATAGCAGTCTGAGCCATATTTACACACAGGTTTCTTTCCCACACTTTTTGAACTGTTGCTATCATCAAATACTTTTGTACCAGTTTTTCTCAATTCTTGTGGAACTGGTGACTTTGAATGTTTTCTTTTCAAAGAACTTGGCGATTGTTTTGACATACTTAATCTCTTTTCCTTGTTATTAGTTTGTTTAGAATTATCACTTGAAGGATTGCTTTTACCTGAATGTTTTGCATGTTTATGGCTGCTGGACTGATCAGTCTTAGTTGAGAAAGGCTTACTATAATTCTGTTTGTATGGTTTGTCAGGAAAAGATGAACCTTTTTGTTCACCGGAGGTCAATAATTTCAGACTTTCTACATTGTCTGTTTTGTTATTTTCGTGTTTTTTATTAATATCATCAAGGTCATTTTCAGGATCACTAAAAGCCATATCAAGAAATTCACTTATAAACCTTTTTCTTTCTCTCCTTTCCTCAGCCTTTTTAGACTTTGGCGATTCATTTAACAGGTATTTCCTAGGACTAGGAGACGATTCCTTCTTCAAAAATTCAGTTGATTTCTTATGTTCAACTCTACTATCAGTTTTCACAGAGACTTTCCCTGTTTTAATCTCCATCTTGTCTCGTTTTTCATCTTGATCTGAGTCACTGTCCGACAGATCATGCACTTTACTGTGATGTTTTCTCATCATGCAGGCCTCTGTACTTTTCTTCATATCCGTCTCTTCTGAAATTTAATCAAATTTAACCCTTATCATGCTGTTTAAATTACCTTACTGAGCTGCTGTTAAATCAAACGGCTGAAAGCACTGATAGAACTTTATCTTCAAAAATCAATATTTCTTTTAAAAATCAATTTCATAAACAACTCTGGAAGGAAAAGTACAAGCAGGAGGTGTAGACCAAGATCAGACTGCACTTATGTGCAGGCTGATCTTGATCTACAACTCCTGCCAAAACCAGAATATTCCGGGTTCAGCATGACAATGGTTAAAGCTGTCCTAGATTTTATTCATACTCACATTCTGACAAATTCTCAGTTTGATTGGGCAAAACTTTTGCCTCCAGAGTACTGCAAGGTTTTTCTCTGATTTAACACAGTGACTTTTTTACTGTTAATTAGCCAAATATAAGCTGTCAAAGAGTAAATCAAAACAGGTATCTGACCAAATGTTATGTTTATTGAGCATTAAACCAGGCCTCTAGAGTGCCCAGAAGATTGTGCTATTTTACAGGTTTTTCTAAAATTTCAAATAGTGATCTAATATTGACCAAAAGTAACCAAACATGTAACTGGTCTGAGATTTTCAGGGATCATGCAGTGTTGCAAACCAGGGTTTTGACCCTAGAAATTCTGGAAATTCCCTATTTTGACAATAAGAAATTTCTCTCCATAGGGTCAAAATGATCCCTTTTTTAGAAATTTGTGAGGGACTAAACAGTGAATTTTGATCCTTCAAATTTTCATGACTCCTCAATTTTACAGGCTATCACAAGCCCTGTTTTTACACAGACAAACATTCTGACCAACTTTCAGAAATGTGGCTTCTTGAGCACCTACCAGGTTTATTTCAGTTTTGTTCTACTGACCTAGTTTTTGACCCCAAAGACCTAAATTCTTGTTGTGGGAGATTTTTACAAGACAAATATTCTGACCAATTTCAGGTTAATTGGGCATTAAATGTGGCCTATATAGTGCAAACAAGCTTTTTCTAAGATTTGAAGTAGTTACCTACTTTATCAAGTACTTATCTATTATATCAAACATGTCCAAAATGTCAAGACAAACAAGCTGACTAACTTTCAGGCTGGTTCAGCATTAAATATGGCCTCTTGATTTTGCCAAATATTGATCCAATTCTTTCAACTTGGTGAGAGTGTTGATAAAAAGAAAATTCAGTCCACAGAAGGACCTGGATTTATCTTACCTTCCAATCTTTCTTGACCATTTACGGTGAATTACATGAGACTGGCCCAAATTGAAAAAAGTTTGAGACGATAATTTTCAGTCCATAAAATTCCAGAATTTTTGTTATTATGAGGTTAAAACCATTGTGTATAATGAAGAAATTGCTTGTAGGGATCTTCCAAAATTGCATGTATAAACCAATACCAGATGATTTTTTAAGACTGGTCTGAATTTAAAAAAGTTGCAGAAGACAATTTCTAGTTTATCAAATTTTAAAAATCTTTCCCATTAGGAGTAGAAAACATTGTGGATAATGAAAAAATTGGTTGTAACGAGTAATTTCCTCATTTTCCCCAATCTTTTCCAATGCTTTCTTTCCTTGGGGCATCAAAAGTGCCAAAGTGTGGGAATGGGTTATGACAGATGCTTGCTTAACCCATTTCCATACAATGACCCTACTAGACGCCCCTCAAGAACAACTATTGGCAAAACATTGTGGAAAATGAAGAAATTGCTTGTTACAAGCAATTTCTTCATTATCCACAATTTTTTCTACCCAGAAAGTTGAAAAAATCTAACAACACATAAACTTTAAATTGTTGTCTCCTACAACTGCAACTCCTTTCAATTTGGACCGGCCTAAAATTTTCAGATGTGGGTAATGGGGAAAAGGTTAAGACTTGAAATTGTTTTTGACTCAATCCCCAAATCTGAACCCACTAGACATGGCTATTTTAGACCCTGTTGGTATAATTCCAATAAAAATTGTAGATAACTATCAGGTTAAGCAACATTCCAAAGGTAATTGCTCTAAGCCTTATAATTTAGATTTAACTAAGAACAAAAAATTTCTGGCTTGCTCAAACTGAGCTGTTTTCCAAATTTTGGACCCCCTGGTTTAGATCTGTATTGGGCCCCAAGGACACAATTTTAAGTGACACTGTCATTCATTTTACATATCATCAGGAGAAATCTTTTGAATTTGCTTTCACTGGGAAATTTCCCAACCTTTTGACCTCTTGGGCAGGGCCATATTTTATCCCAGGACAATTATTTTTGCAAACATGGTAGAGAACCATCTGGTTATGCTATATACCAAACATGAATGTCTTAGAATTATATATTGGAAGGGAAAGACTGTCAAAAATGGCCTGATTGAGCGTTTTTACAAATTTTGCAAACCCAGTTTCAACTTCTGGGTCCGGAATTCTTTTATTTTTATAATTCTACTCTTGTTGTCATAGCAACTAGAGTTTTAATCTGTTTTAAATCCTTTCGTTGAAATTGGCCCAGTGGTTTGGGAGGAGACGGCATTCTAAAAAATCCTTCTTTATTTCTATATAAGCCCCATCCCCCTGGGGCTCTGCCCCTGGGGCCCTGAGGGTGATGATTTTAGCAATTCTGAAAGAGGTCAATGTACTGATGTTTCATGCAAAAGACCAAAGACTCTACGCCTTCAGGGTTAGGTGGTCTGGAGATAATTTTTAAAGACTTTTAAAGTTTTGTTACCATGACAGCAAGAGTTTTTTTTACAAATTTCAATTCATTTAGCAAATTTTAAAGGGCACCACCCATGGAACATTTCTGGCAAATTTGGTTGAAATTGACCAAGTGGTTTGGGAAGGGATGTTGTTTTAAAATTGTTGACACAACACACGCCAGACAGAGGACGATCAAAATACCTCATCATGAGCACTTTGTGAGTTAAAATTATGTGAGTTCGATTGTGTACTAGCAGTAAAAAGGCAGCTGATGGGTGCTTATTACATACCATCAAACAGGTCAGGAGAATTGTTTCTGTCTTCCAAATCTGGGGGTAAAGTTTCATCTGATCCAGATCCTACAGTCTCATCACTGTCATAGTCACTCATGCCAAATGCTAAAAAGTTGTAAAATTCTTCAAGTCTTTTTATATGTATATCTTATGCATGAAAATAAGCATGAAGTGATAATTTTTCATTGCATTCTGGGAAAATATTTTTCTTCAAATTAGGATGCTCTCTTTAAGAAAAGTGTAATTAACAGGCCACCACTTGCCATTTTCTGATGAATACAATTGCAGGATTTCGGCATATTTTTGTATTTTTCTGTTGACAGTTTCTGTCAGTTTCTAATCTCGGCATATGTCATTCCTTGGTAAAGCACTGAATCATTATTTATGGGTAATAAGAAGGATATTCTGACAAACTGTTGATAGTAATAGTGGTGGTTTCTCAAATTTGCCAGAAATATCAGAAGTTCTACTGTCCCAAAAGTAGACAAACCATTTCCTTTTTGATATTTGTAGCCAAGAATTTTCAACCTTGAAACAATTTTTTAAATAACAGTCAAAACTGTGTTAGCAGTCACCTGAGCATAGCGGCCAATCTGCGTATAACGGCCATCCCAGGTCTGCCTGTGCAATTTGCTCTTTAAAATTACTGTGAATAGCGGAAATCTGTTGTATGTGGCCAGCGGTCACCTTTAATTGTCCAATTTGCACTTCATGTATATCACTTTAAACGGTCGCGAGACCCTACTAACTGCAGACAAGTGTCGTGTAAAAAATCAATAATGCGTCTGGCTAACCTTGTGCATAAACGTTTCAACATGTGAGATAAACAATGCACACGCCACTTAAAGGTGTACCCTATCAACGTGCGTTTGGTTGAATGCAATAAAGGCCGAGTTATGTTGATTATGATTAATTGAGTTTGATGGATTTGATATGAAGTCTAATTACGTATCCAGTTAGTATGTTTACCACGCAGCAAAACTTTAGACTGGGACAAATTCAAAGAAGTTGTAGACGTTGTAACTTAATAATAATCGTCTTTTGCGGTAGAAATATTATGGACAATGCTATGTCTTCATTTCCGACAATATTTTCCAAAGCTTTTATTAGGGGCGTAAAAAAGCGGGATCGCATTGGAATGGGTGGGGCGCTGTATCCGAATAATCTTTCCAGGCAGTTCATAGACATTATATACCGGTATTTAGGAAACAAACGGTCGTAATAGAGCAGGGCATACTCTGGACTGAAATTTCTTTTAGCCAACCTTTTAGCCAATCTGAAAATTCTTTAGCCAATTTGGCTAAACTGTAGCCAACTTCTCAGCCGTTGTAGAACTTTAAAATTTATAAAGATTTTTAAAAAAGATTTTTTTCAAATTTTCTATTAAAATATTTTCTTAAGTTAATAATTCCTTTTTTTTTTAACTTTTTTTTCAATTTCATGTAAATTTATTCAAACCATTCCCACAAAATCCTGATTTTGAGCTCCTCTTAGAAGAAAAAAAAAGTAGAAAACATTGTGGACAATGAAGAAATTGCTTGTGACACAACATGTTTTGTACCATTCTAAAATTCAACCAACTTAAATTGCTGTATGCAAATTCTATTGATTTGGACCAGTCTTGAATTTTGTCAGGTAAAGGGTTTATTATAATTTCTTAAGTATGTTGGAAAAAATAAAAAAGTCCAATATAGGCAGGGGCATTTGGTATCTTTTACAGTAAGCCATTCTCACGATTCCAAATCTATTTTTAGTAACAAATAAACTAGATTTCCCTTTCCACTTTCTTACTCGTCAGTAGGTTGAATAAAAGAATTTAATGGGGAAATCATATTTTGAGGTTCATATTCAACACTAGTGGCCTGATTATGGGATGCATGACACAATATCAGCAAAGCAGACATGCATTGGGCGACGATCTTTTACCTGTCAATCAAGGTAATAAACAAAGGTGTTGATGCGTGAAAGGGATTTTATGATGCTAATCCGATAATTACTTTACCCATCAGTCCCTTATCTTATACTTAGTTGTTTACAGTTTTATTCTCTGATAACACTTTCCCTCCCTTTAGCCAGCATTTTCGCCAATTCATAATTTTTTTAGCCATTTTCTCAAAATTTTAGCCATTGGCGAAAATGGCGATCGCCAGCGTGAGCCCTGTAGAGTATCAAAAAAATATTTTTGGGCGAAATTTCGAAGAAACTAAATTCAAAGGAACGTCGGTCTCGATCATAAGTCGGTCGATGTTTTATAATGCAACGAATTATCGTACACCGACCGTAATGCCCCGTAAATGTTTAACTCTAGACGAACATGTAAATTTTCTTCAGTTTCTTGATCCCGGTTGGTCGTCGCTTCTGAGAATGAATGGAAATACTTTATTACGAATACAAAAAATATTAGTGTATTTACTATTTTTTTAGTAATTAAAGCAATTGGCTTTTTTTTTTATTTTGTACATTTTATTTGGCCATTCTGATTAGAAGACATATCATTGTATCATGACTACCCTATGTCAACGGGGTTGTAACACACACACACACACACACAGACACACCCCAAAAGCTGATCTGTGTTAAGCTGGCTGCATACCACAGGTTTCGACTGTACATTGTTTCATTATAAAAATTAAATCAAACATATTTTACAAGGTTCTCTCTATTTTTCTGATCAAAGTCTTGATTTTCTAATCGAAGTACTGAAAGCACCGATTAAGGATGAGTAAAATCAATATAGGTGTATGACTTAGCTAGCTACATTCATTCAAGGCAAAATTACAAATGAATGACCATGTTTACAATCTGATTAATATGCATATTGTTTATTTTACAACAGTTCAGTAAAGAAATCTTCAACTTTGGCACCTACTTCTCAATTTGGCCCCAACTTTTTTAATTTGGCAAAAGTGATGGCGACAACTTTTTTCAAGCCAGAGATAACCCTGCAAAGCACTGGTAATTTTCAAAACAAGCACTAGTGCTAGCTTTTGAAATCGCGCAGCTGTCGACTCCATGCCTATCATGAAATTCTAGGTGTCAAAACTGATTTTGAAAGGGGTCAAAAGAATACCAAATTGAAAAAATTGGGGCCAGTAATACCACCTGCCAGTAATACCCGAAAGGGGAGTTAGGCAGTATAGATAGATAGAATAAAAAGAGTAAATCACGGTAATAAATTCACATATTTAAAATTTCTTATAAAGATATGTAGTTAGCAATTTAATTTTTAAAAGAAATATTTCAACAGTACACAAGATACATATTTGAAAATTTGATATTCAAGATACTGTATTTGACCTGTCCAAATTTCATTTGAGGGGTACAGAATTGCACCATTTTTGGAGAAACATTAAGGGTTAATACAGGTAGTATTTTCAGAATTTATTAGTCAAACCCAAAAACTCTGGTTAATGAGTGAAACACAAGCCCTGACAATCAAAATATTACAACATAAGCTCTATTAACCTAACCATTTTTCTTTGATATTTGGAATTGTCAAGGAAGTATCATCAAAATTTTACCATATGGCAAGCAGATCTCATAACTAACCAGGATTAAGATGGATTGAGGAAACAAGAATTCAAAAACAATATAAATTAGTTGTGGGCATATAACGTATTGTGCTTTTAATGTTGCCGTGTAAAAAACATACGGTTATTGCACATTGTGACTGCAACATAATTTCTGGAAAACATCGCGAATACTAATGACAATCTTGTTAAGAAAATCGAAAGTCTCCTCATAAGTATATATTTCAATATGCATATACACGAAATAAAGTATTTTGCTTTTTCAACCTTTTTTCAAAAAGCATAAGTTCAAAATTAAATGAGTTAAGTAAACTAAAACTTACAAGACTGACTGAACCGTCTCGGTAATGTAAGCGCTCTATGAATTAGAAAGCGTCTAGAAGTTGATTATGTATCGGATATTTCCGAACAACTCGGATATTTTACGACCACCTTTCCAGGGTCAAGGTCACACTCAGAGGTCAAAGGTCAAATATTTTCATGGTCGATAAGGACCTTAATTGAAAGACCACATAGGCAGTCGATTGAGAGTGATGAAGACGAACAAAAGAAGATAAAGAAGGGAAAATACATATAAGAGTTCATGTCTCACGGATGTTGAAGATCCTCAAAAAATATCTGTGACTGGAATAGCCCCACCCAATAAGTCAAAGTACTCTGAACTTATTGAAACATCCCCACACAATGACGCTTTTTAACACCCTTCTGAAAAACAAGTGGGAAAAAGTTGTTTGACAATATCTTCATTCTTTACAACTTTTTCTACCAAGAAAGGTGTGTGTGTGTGGGGGGGGGGGTATTAAATTTCACAAACTTTAAATTTTCGTCTACAACTTTTTTCAATTTTCAAGTGACCAGTCAAAAATTCTGCCGTCTGGTAATAGATTAACTTAGACAAGCCAGTACCAAGAAAGTAGCTGGTTGTCACAAAAAAGGTTAAAATAACTATCCGCTAAATTAACTATCAAAGGTTAATGTCAATCCTGGGTCAAGGGCTCGATCTTCCGACTCGACCAACTCTCATTCGAGACTAAACTACAATTATGTACGACATGCGTTATTTGTGTCCCACCGTTTAGCGACTGGGATGAGCGGATGGTCGCCCGGATGGGAATTTATGGATATGTTGAATCTAGTAGACCTATTTTCTACACCTCACCCCATTCGGTACCTTTCTATTATTCTATTTGTTGTTTTATTTTATGTTGTTTATCTCAATCTTGAAAAAAGACGACATCTTGACAAAGTTTGCAGAAATTCCGCTCTGTAAATCTCAGATTTTTGTATCTGATAGAGATATTGGTTTTGCGTGATGAAAATTCACAAAAAATTATCCAAAATTGTTATTGCTCTTTCAAAATACTTCACGGAATCGAAATCCATGAAGAATTAAAAAACTTAAAACATACTCTCCTCCCAAACAATGTACGTCATATTATTGAACTAACTTGAAAATTAGCCCTATGTTGTGTAATCTCCGATTTTACATTAAAAAAAAACAACAACAAAAACTGAAGGCCTTGAGGTTTGATATTCGGCATGAAACATCACCTAAATGTCCGCTACCAATTTACCACAAATTATTGCTCCAACTTGAAATTAGGCTCTACATTGTGAGATCCCTGATGTTACAAAGAAATAAAGAAGGAATCTTGAAAATCCTCTCCCAGTCCCAAATTGAAATTCATTGAGCTTTTATACTTGGTATCGGACGTACATCATCAAATGGTCAGACTACCAAAATACTTTTCAAATGGTTGCCTTGTCTTGAAAATTAGCCTGTTATTTAAAAATAAATAAGGAAATCTTAAAATATCTCCTTGTCCAAGACTGAAATAATATTTTGCATGGTGCATTTACTATTATTCCCAGCGTCACGTTTTTTCCTCACCGTGGGTTTTTGGAACGGGTCCGAAACCAGGCATATTGAGGACAATGCGTTGTTTTTTTAAAAGTTGGGAAATTATTTTATCGCGGTTTCTGTCACAAAATTAAGTCCTGTGTATAATTTTCTGCATAAAAATACGCCACATATTGTGTGAACTAGGACTTTAGATAGAACTATGACTTTAGATAGAAATGCAGAAAGAAATCTTAGTAAATCTTCTCCTCCTAAACCAAAAATGCATATACTGAGGCGCACTATTTGGCACGGGGCATTGCCTAATGGTCCTGGACCAAAATACGCCAAATTATTGTTCTACTTGAAAATTAGCCTTTTATTGTGGGACCCTTTTTTTGCATAAAAATTAAAAAGGGAAATCCTGTAAAAATCCTCTTCTCTCGAACCGATAGTCCAAGAGCTTTAGTGTTTTGCATTTATGATTATCTAATACCTTTCTAATAAAATATTTCAAAGTATCCTCCATGTTGTGGAATCCAAATTATTAGAAAAAAAAACCCACAAACTTATGCATAACGATGAAGCTTAGAACTATATTCAGGACCATCATAGTCGTCTTGTTGAAGAAAGAATCGATCAAAGATATCTTATTTGGCAGTGAAGTAACACGCCGTACGATGTTGAAGTTGATCCGAAGTTGAGTTGACGTAACACAAATATATAGAATAGTATTAGAGCAGTGGAGCTAAATGCATACAACACAACACAACACAACACAACACAACACAACACAATACAATACAAAACAATATAATTCAATAAAAAATCCTTTATTCACTCTCGGTACACAAATGTACAACACGAGGATAATAATATGTAATAATAACTTTCAAGTTCCAAAATTAAGTGGGGTCAGATAACCGATCTTTCAAAAAGGGGGGAATAAACAACAACAACAAACAAACAAACAAAAATCCTGTATTGGTGGGTATCGTGGGAAAATCCAAAGTAAGATACTCTTCCTGCTCGGGATGCAGGAAAAAATATATAAGCTCTGTCCCGCACCCCGCCAGTATTGATATAAACTATCTCAGTCAATTACCAGCATAAATTCCGTAAGTTCGGCCAAATTCTGATACTTCACAACCACAGCTTGAATACAGCCGATGTTGTAAGGCCGCATAACCAAGCGGACTATAATATTGGCCATTTTAAACACAAATTCTCCTTTTCTCACAATATTTTATATCTTATTTGCCACTTATTTTTTTATTTTACTGCAATTTACATTACAACTGCGACTTCTTTCAGTTTGGACTCGTCTCAAATTTGTTGAATGCTAATGAACGGAAAATCAATAACAATAAGCGTGGCCGAAGGTTACACTACATTTGTGCGGTCCAGCCTGCGTCCTTGCCCCTTTGTTATCTAAAGAATGTTGAAAGGGGGGTAAAATAAGTCGGGAGTAGGAAATTCATCATAGTAATTACAAAATAGATCTGCGTAAAGAAGAAAGACACAAAATTATCAATATGTTCAACCCATTCCCACATGGCAATGTTTTAGACTGGTTCAAATTCAAAGAAGATGCAGACGACAATTTTCTGTTGATGAAATTCTATAATTCTTGTCTTTGGGGATAGTTTACATTGTGGACATTGAAGAAATTGTTTGAATCAATCACTTTCTTTTATGTCCGCAATGTTTTCCAAAGCTTTCTTCTTAGGGGGCTTAAAAAGGAGGGCTCGTGTGGTAATATACTAATTAGTTCAATCATTTTTATTTGTAGGTGACCAGCATATCGTGACTACAGCCTACTCAAACTAGATTTACGACGTTTAAATCACCTACCAAAAATATGCTTTGTCATAAACTAAGCAAGTTAAAGTCATTTGAAATCTCCGTCCAAATGCCATATCAGGGGTCATTTGGGCGTGATCAGAGTCGTCATTTATAACCAAACCTCAAAAAGAGGTCGTAAGATGTAACACAAACCCTCTTCTCGATCCACTGAAATTGGCATGAAATCAGAAAAAATGGCCCGAGAAGCGCAAAATACCTATATTACATAAATGACGACAAAGGGCTATGGCGTTGTTTGAATAGTCGATTTGTTATCGGATGGCTTTGAGTTTGAGTTCATCCGGAGGTGGTAGTGTATATGGGTAAGACATTTTACAGACATAGCCCCAATCCACCCAGCTGTATGAATGTAAAGCAGTGGTAAGAACCCATCCCCTCTCTATTGCATATGGTAACGTCAGTGATGAGTTTTGACCAACATTGAAATAATAGTTTGTCTCTTTATGGAGTCATCCCCCAGTCAATAGAGTAGTTTTCTTGAGTGGCAATACCAAGTCCCTCACCAAGCGTAACATATTTTTGTCTATGAATCTGTCCTAGTCAAAGACAAGTATTTTTGAAAAAAAAAAAAAATATATATATATATATATAATTGATTGATCGCGAATGCAAATGAATAATTTATCTATACCTTGATAAGTGACCTTCGCCTTGTTGTATGACCTCGAACTTGCTATCTTCGGATGTGTATCATTGTGATGTTGATATTGATGATGTTTATCACCATGCCAAATATGAGTATTTTATCTTGAAAAGGCTTAATGTAATTGTAAACGTGAAATTTTTAGAACCCGACAGACAGACTGACTGACAACGGTAACACAATTTTCTCCAGATCTTTTGGTGCTGGGGCATAAAAATCAAGATTGAAAGTGGGGTTGTACTATTAAAACATTTTATTCAACATTTAAATATTCTATAAAAATAATTTTGATCATAGTGATATATTGACAATATACATGTATTTAAGACCATGTAATTACAAAACACCTAAAAACTCCTTGAAATGTCCCCCATAAAAAGATTTTCAAAACTATTGCTGATACATGTATATTTAAATTTTTTACATCCTTTGACTCTGGCTCCAAAAGCACATATCCAACCACAAGGATCATACATGTATGTGACCCATCAACAATAAGGAACCTCCAGGGTTGTGCACTACAACAGGTCAACCAGAGGTCAAATTTCGTAAATAAGTACATCTCTAATTGGAGAAAAAAGTCTTTTAGTCGCAGAATAGTTTTATAATTGATGGAACGTGGCTGTCAATCAAACCATGGATCAACCAATCAATCATCCATTCAAAATGTAAGTGTACTTTAACCCATTCCAACCCAATCCCTCCTTTTTACGCCCCTCAAGAAAAAAGCTTATGAAAACATTGTGGAAAATGAAGAAATTGCTTGTATCAAGCAATTTCTTCATTATCCACAATGTTTTCTACCCATAATGACGAAAAAATTCCAAATTCTATTAACTTGAAATTGTTGTCTGCAGCTTCTTTCAATTTGGACCAGTCTAAAATTCAACTGTATGGGAATGGGTTAGACTCCCAAATTGGTCAACATTTATGTGACAGAGTTTTGTTGCTTTTGCAACTCGCATGTTGTAAGTAAACCTTATTCGATGTGCATGGCTAATGATCTGTTATTTGGTACGATTCAAATAGCAAAAGGGCTTTTGCTAAAAGTGGCAATTCCAATTGTGAAATCAACACTGCAAATTAATCCATTTCCACACTATGACGCATCTCATGAAAAAGGCGTAGGAAAACATTGCAGAAAATGAAGAAATTGCTCATAACAAGCAATGCTTTCTGCCCCAAAAGACAATTTTTTATAAAAAAAAATCATCAATTTGACATTATCATCCACAACTTCTTTCAATTTGGACCAGTCTAAAATTTTCCGTGGTGTACATGGTCGAGAGGTAGAGCGTTGGCTTCTTGATCAAGAGGTCTCGAGTTCAACTCGCGGGAGCGGCTATCAATCTTGGTTCTTTCATTCACCCACGCAATTGGCGCTAGTACTGGTGTATTAGCCAGGAACCAGATTCAAGAGGGATTAATCTAAGTTGAAGGAACATGTGTCCCAATCAATGTAAAATAAATAGGTTTTAACCACACCTCTAAAATTTTCTTGTGTGGTAATAGGTTAAAGAATGAAATGACCGACCACATTCAGTGCTGATTTCAATTGACAGATCGCTAGCCCTGCCCACTTACTCTGTTGGCCCCGCCCATTGACTCCAACACAAGGTTACGCTTTGATATTCAACAGCATTATTCTGAAAAATCTATGGACAGTAGCATAGAACAAAAAGGTAGAATGATTAGTTTATGACCTAAACATCATAACTACATCTTGAAAAAGCTGAAGTTATGATGTTTAAGTATCCAAACCAACAAAAAGCTAAACAAAAATGATGGCCAATGTTGGAGTTCAAAACTAACTTCTAGTCTAAATGAATCATTCTATTGGTCAACCGATTGTTATATGGACAGCCACATTTGGTCAAGTGTATATCTCAGATGCTAGTGTGAAACCATTTCATTAGATGACCACAATAGAATCATAACTGCAATTTATTCAAGCTTTAATTATGACTTATGTTCTTTCCCCAGTGTTATGTCTTCGACAATGAACATCAATTTTAATGTTGACTGGTATAGCAAAAAAATTACCCTGTCAGCAAGTTTTTCACTGATTTGTCTTTTAACAATTTCTAAATTACATAATGCCTGCTATTTCCACAAGTTTCACATGTGAACCTAGTAGAGACTCAGATCAGCTTTTGCAAATACACAATCTTATCAATGTCTTCCAGAAAGTTATTGACACAAAATTGACCAGCAAATAATCTTCACTTATTACCAAATATCAAAACTTTAGACTGGTCCAAATTGAAAGAGGGTGCAGACAACATTTCAAATTATGCTATGACTGGAAAATAAGTGCCATTTAGGGTAGAAAACATTGCAAGGAAAAGAGAAATTGCTTGTCACAAGCAATTTCTCCTTTTCCCTCAAAGTTTTCAATGTTCCTATTTCTTCAGGGCATCAGAAGGCAATAGTGTGTGGTTATAGGTTAATGCACTGTGGCTGTACAGGCTGATCACTGACCTTCACACCTATGTGAAATTATTGAAAAGGTCATGCACAGTTTAATATGATAAAAGTACATCTCTCCGAGTAGACTGTTTGCTTGCCCAGCCCTTTCACTTTTGACATGGCACTTCACTCAGACATTTAACCCATTACCAAACAGCAAAATTTTAGACTCATCCAAATTGAAAGATGTTACAGACGACAAATTTTAGTTGATAAAATTTTGTCTTTTTTTAGGTTTAGGGGAGAAAATATTGTGGATAATGAAGAAATTGCTTCTTATAAGCAATTTCTTCCTTTTTTACAATGTTTTTCAAATTGTTCTTTTCTTTGGGGCATAAAAAAGTGTTGTGTGGGGATGGGTTAATAACATTAATTTGCTTAACTCATGGTCAGGTAGGAAATGTAAAACAAACTGATGGTTGGCAACCTAATCATCATAACTACAGCTTGAAGAAGTTGTTGTTACCAAGTTTAAGTTGCCAAACTAACAAGGATGTGTTACATCAATGTCAGCATTCACTTCTTATCTAAATGGGTGATGGGATTCGTCATAGGTTTCTTGATTGCATTTAACCTTCATTTTCAGGAAAAATAAAACAAATTAACAGTCTAGAATTTATTGCACTGTGAATACAAAAAGTAATAATATATATACATGTATATGAACATTTTTTAAGCAAATAATTTAGAGACCTTTGGATTGGTCCAAACTCTAAGAAGCCACAGATTGCATTTGAGAGTAAATTGTACTGTACATTGCCATATCAGAGAAAACTTGGAGAGAACAGGAAAATACTTTTTCCAAAAGCAAATTTCCCTAATACCAGTGTAACTTCTCACACTTCAACAAAGTATGTGGTTGAATTAAAATAACATTTAATTTTCCACGCATGCACATCGAAGTACCACATGACAATATCAAATGTCCGTAAAGAGAAGAAACTGAGCAGTCACAACATCCAAACAGTGTATTTATCCCCATTTTAAGTCAACAAAATTTTAGACTGGTCCAAGGTTAAGATTGCATGCAACAATTTCATTTTGATAGAATTTCACATATCTGTTTTTTTTCTGGGAAGAAAACAATGTAAAAACTGAAGTAATTGCTTGTATCAGGCCATTTCTTCATTTATCACACTATTTACCTCAACTTTTTTTTCTTGAGGGGAGTTACAAAGCAGGATTGAGTTGGAATGGGTTAAACAAATAAGGAAACAATGAGTCAGTAGCTATCTGATCAGATCAGACTGTACAGATGCTGAGCTAATTTGAGTCTTCACTTGGCATACACAAGTATTCGTTGGAAATACAACTAACAGGCTTATAAACTGTTGTATATCATCATAAGTGCACTTAGGTATCCCATTACCACATGGTTCTAGATTTTAATGCAGTAAAAATATTTTCTGTAACATTGTTGGGAAAAAGCAGAACATACTGATTGGCAACACTTTTTCTTTTCCAAATATGTTTAACCTTTTTGATAAAAGTTTTAATGATTGTGTGTAAATTTACTGATTTACAGGAAAACTGCATTTGAATTTTTGACTGCAACTGATCTTAATTTAGAGATGTCTAAAATTTGCTTGACAGGTGAAGGTGATGAAATTACTAAATGATTAATTTGCTTGATAGGTGAAGGTGATGAAATTACTAAATGATTATCATGTAAGACACTGTGATGAAATTACTAAATGATTATCATGTAAGACACTATATCTGTTTGTTAAAGATAAAGGAATGTTAAAAAATACAGTAAAATTTTTAAAATAGATATACATAAAGTAAATGTACATTAAAACGAGTAGAAACTTTAAAAAAATCCCATATATACATATGTAACAAAATAAGTATCTAGATTCTCATAAAATAATTAATAAAGTTTCATAAATCAAATATATAACATTTCAACTAAAAATCTCAAAATCAACAAATTGAAAACTCCTTATTGAATGTAATAAATAACACATCAAATACAATAACATTCCTTTCTCCATAGTCAATTCAAAACCCTACTCCTCAATACATAAAAACAGTCTAAATTGGAAGATGTTGCAGACTAAAAAGGTGAAATTTAAAAAAATTCTTTGCCTTTTAAAGGTAGACAACATTGTTTACATTAAAGGAATTGCTTGTTATAAGCAATTTTTTCATTGTCTATATGTTTAATAAAACTCAATTCTTAAGGAGTCCCGGAATACTCGTTTTGGCAGGAGGTAAAGACAAAGATCAGCCTGCACATATGTGCAGTCTGATCTTTGTTCAGACCTCATGCTTGTCCTTTTATAGCTAGCATTGTTTATACCATTAATTTTCTAAATAATAACCAACCAAAATGAGTGGTTTATGTGCTTTCAGTCCTTTGATTTCAACAATTATTCAGCATAACAAGGGTTACGAAATAGTTTTTCTCTTTTTGCAAGTATATCTTCTTAACTGATTTTGACAACAACAAGAGTAATAACACACGCAAACACATGCATATACAAAAAACATATGAAAATTGAGAAGGATATGCATTTTTGAGTAAACTCTAGATAACAAGAATTGAAAGACAAGAAGAAGAATTCTATTGAAATCTGGTAAAGATATGCTCCTTGCTTTATTTTACAAAATCACTTTGGCTTACAGTACTTTAGTCAAAAAAACAACAACAGGAGTTAACTACCTGGGCAGTCTGGTACCTTTCACCCTTGTTATGCTGAACCTTAAATATTCCTTATTTTGCAGAATGTATAGACAAAGATCAGCATACATATAATATGTGCAGTCTGGTCTTAGTCTTCAACACCCTTTCACCACCCTTTCAACCCAGGAAATTTGAAATGAAATGAATTTTCTAAATAATTATTGACCCACAACTAGAGTTTTCAGTGCTTCCAGTTATTTGATTCCGAAAGGGATATGTAAAGAACAAATTAAAAGTTGATTTCAATGCAATATTATTCCTAGAGTGTATAAAAAGTATAAGCACTAAAAAAGTTGCTCACTCAGGCTTTCAGGTACATATTAGATCATTCAATAAAGAATTAACGGATTGCGGTGTCACTCAAAGAATCAATCAACCAATCAAACCATTCATTTAGATCAGAAGAGTAGTTTGAACTCTGACACTATATGATATTTTGGTGAAGCATATATGCTGGTTTGGCAACTTAAACATTGTAATTACAGTTTATCCAAGCTGTAGTTACGATGCTAGGTTGCCAACCAAAATTACTCTTTGTTACCTATTATTGGCTATAAATATTGCAAAATAACACTTTTAAGTCGGAGTCCGTTTGAGAGTCTGTGATCAATCATAAAATAAGCAAGGATTTCATAAAAACTTAACAATTTATAAAGATTGCTCAACTACTGTAAAAAGGCTTTGAAATATATTTTGTGGCAAAAGAAGTAAATGCTAGAAACCAACAACATAATTTTCAGATTATATTGTTCACCTTTCAACCCTTTCCTGGTTTTTGAAATTTTAGACTGGTCCAAATTGAAAGAGGATGCAGACGACAATGAAAATTGGATGCAATTCCAAATAAAACCATCCTATGTGGTAAAAAACACTGTGGGAAAAGGAGAAATTGCTTATCATAAGCAATTTCTCCTTTTTCCACAATGTTTTCTCAAGTATAAAATCACAGTGACATAAAATCCCGGGTTTATCCAGGAAAGGGTTAACCTTTTTTCAAACAACATGGCTCAAGACTTGTCTGAAATCGAAGAAGTTGAAGTTGATAAATCTTTTGATCTATTTCTTTACAATCACTAATTTTTACAACACCATGTTATCACATTAAAGAAAGCACTGTAGGAAAATGACAAGTTGTTTGTTACATAAAGGCATTTTTTTCTGACAATGTTGCCTTTTTCTATCCTATTAGATGCTTTAGTTAACCCTTTCCTGTTCAAATCCGGGATTTTACATCGCTGTGATATTATACTTGAGAAAATTCAGAAAACACTGTGTTCAAAGTAGATTATTCTGTAACAAGCTACTCCTCTGTTTCTCACAATTTTTCCCAAATCTATTGCACATTAATAGGTTGTCTGGACCAGTCTAATTTTTTCAAGTATCATTACTTGTGAACGATGAAAATCTTGGTCTGTATTACAATAAATATCTTATTCCCACAAAGTGACGCTTTTGGATGCCCCTCAAGAATAACAATTGGGAAAACAATGTGGAATATGAGGAAATTATAATTAACATGCAATTTCTTCATTTAACACAATGTTTTCTATCCAGAAAATTGAAAAAACCTAAAATTTGATAAACTTTAAATAGTCATCTGCAATCCCCTTCAATTTGGACCAGTCTTAAATTTTGTCGTCTCATAATGGGTTAAACTATCACTGACAGAATGTTTGATCTTTTCTACACATTCCTATATACCATATATACAGTTGTCGATTCTGTTCAGTTTCTTCTAAAACTTTGAGGTTATCTGTTTCAGGATTCCAACTTATGGCCTGTAGCTGGGTCTGGAATTTAAGACATTATTATAGTTAAATTTGTGATGAACTTACCAGTTTGCCATTTCAAACTATTACTGCACTATTCATACTTTTTTGTCCTAAAGGAATTATATCAAAAAAGATATTGCTAGATTCAAGTAATTTATATATCCTATATTCACTATAACTTATATCTAGTTATTTTTCAATTACAATGTACTTTTTTAACCCATTCCAACTCAATCCCTCCTTTTTACGCCCCTCGAGAAAAAAGCTTTGGAAAACATTGTGGAAAATGAAGAAATTGCTTGTATCAAGCAATTTCTTCACTATCCACAATGTTTTCTATCAAAAAGACGAAAAAATTCAAAATTCCACCAACTTGAAATTGTTGTCTGCATCTTCTTTCAATTTGGACCAGTCTAAAATTTTGCTTTGTTGGATTGGGTTAAAATATCATCTGTTGATGGGTTTATATCCCTATCTCAAATTGCTGCAGTTTAAATGATATACCCACTATATATATATAAGGAATATTATATTACTATAGTGATACAACATATTGTACATGTTTTGTTGCTGTGGGGGGAATTGTAATATTAAGATAAAATCAATGAACTAGTTAACAATCTATATGAATTAGCATATTCATTTCCATTCTCTTTTACCATTCTGGTCATATTTATTCGCATTGTGATGTAATCTATAGAATAAAAATGACAAATCTTAGACTACCTTATATGGAACCTTATTTGACAAAGTTTTTTTAATGACATTTCTGATTTTGTCTGTGTGGAATGTACATACTTTAATAGAAATATTTATAGATATAACAGATGCATCTTCATCTCATAATAAATGAAATAACTAACAATTTTTTTCTGAAGTATTTTGAACAGAACCAATTCCTATGTACTCCCAATCTTTTACAACCTTTACAAAGAATTAAGTTTTGTCATGCTGAATTAAATCCTTGTTCAGATTTGTATTGCATTCAATGGGCTGAAAGCACTGGAAGCAAAGCTTTAGTTGTTGTTTTTCTTTTAAAGAATGCATTTCATTACCAATTCTGCCTTAAGCTGGCTAAACAGGTGTAGACTAAGATTAGACAGCACTGGAAGCAAAGCTTTAGTTGTTGTAACATGCAATATCACCTTTTCCAACACTGATTTCTACCATTCAAGTTTCTTAATCTCCAATTTAAAGTATTCATTAGTCCCTCATTGTTAAAGGGAGGATGGTTCTGTCTGTAAGGCTTGCCATCACTCAATCTGTCTATCCACAGTTACACCAAAACTATTAACCTAATACCAGACAATGCTTGATGTGTTTGTGAAACACCATGCCCAATGCCCCATTAACATCCTTTTTTCTGAAATGTGACCTTGATAAGTGACCTTGACGGATGACCTTGACCAATTTATGCCTATTGATGCATGTAACATATATCCCAAAATTCCATATTCCTGCGAAATTTTCGTTCAAAGTCTTTCATAAATATAGGAGGAGATGTGTCAACAAGATGTGGACTGACGACGTCCAGATGCACCTAAAGTTGGACATACTGAAAAGATATGGACAGATGTCGGGAAGGACAGACTGTCAGAGAAGATGATACCAATATAAGTCCACCTATGGTTGTGAAAAAAAAGTATTACCATTGGTGGAGGATAGAGTCTTCTGCATCCCCCTCTATTGACATGTTCTAAATAGGCATCTTTAAAATCTTGTCTGTCCTTACTGGATAGACAGTGGCTACATATACTACATTTCTGTTGAAAGAAATGAAAACAAATTATCATTCAAACTTCAATCAATCCATTTTATATGACAATATTATAGACCAGTCCAAATGCATACAACATTTCTAAGTTGATGATTTTTTTTTATTTCTTTGTCTACTGAGATAGAAGACATTGTCGATTATGAAGAAATTGCCTGTACCAAGCAAATTCTTAATTTTCCATGTTTTCTAAAGCTTTTACATTGAGGAATTTAAAAGCATTATTTTGTGGGAATGGGTTAAAATGTAAAGTATTTTGAGTGCTTCCTTTGTAGAGATTATGCCCAATGGCTTAAACAATATCAAACACTTGGGTCAACTTGTCATATTTCTCAAGAGGAACATTTTAGAGTTTATCCTACAGAAAGAATTAAATGCAAACAAGACAAGAACATTTTAGACTGGAAAAAATTCAAAGAAATTGCAGAATTTTTCATTGATGAAAATTTACAATCTTTATATCAAAGGATAGACAACTAGTAACAAGCAATTTATTAATTTTTCACTATGTTTCCCAAACTGTTTCTTGAGGGGTATTAAAAAGCAGGATTGTATGACAATGGGTTAAGCAAAGCTTTTTTGGAGTATTTTCATCACCAACAAATCTAGTCATCTGTGTGTTGATTCTCCAAGTTGTGAAAAATAATCCTTCTTATATTAACGACCTACCAGCTTGTCTCACATAGATCTAGAAATATGTCATGGACACTGATGCCCACCACATAATGGCATGTCACATGACCTTCAGTCCTGACCTTGAACTTTGGAGTAACACTAGTTCTCTTCAAGGGGAACAAATGTGTCAAATGTTTGATTATGCTAGGTGCAGAAAAAGATCATAAAACCAAAATCTTTAACTTTAAAACTTTAACCTACCATGGTATCACAATCTGCTCGACATTCTGATCCTGTACACCAATCTGAGAACACGGCTATCTCTTTATCTGAGACCATCATCTCCAAAGTATCCTTATCACTAAAAATCAAACATGTACATTAACCCACTCCCACACAACAAATTTTTAGACTGGTCCAAATTGAAAGAAGTTGCAGACGACAATTTCAAGTTGATGGAATTTTAATTTTTTTTGCCTTTTTAGGTAGAAAACATTGTGGATAATGAAGAAATTGCTTGATACAAGCAATTTCTTCATTTTCCACAATGTTTTCCAAAGCTCTATAATTGAGGCGCGTAAAAAGGAGGGCTTGAGTTGGAATGGGTTAACCCACATAAGTGTAGTCTGATATATATTTCCAAAATAAATGTTAACCAGAATTAATGCTTCCAGCTCTTTGATTTTAATGCATTTATGTAGAGAATTTTACTCAGCATAACAATTGTTAAGATAATACATGAGTCAATCCTGTTTTGAGAAAAAAAAATATACATCAGACACTCTGATATAAATAACATGGCTTTCTATAATTTTTTATACCAGCTTCAGCCTCTTTTATACCCAAACTTTCTGAAATCTCAAATAGAATGTTTTTATGACTCTACAAATTATCAAGACTTCAATATTTCTTTTTATATAAGACACTTATCACTGAAATTATATTTGAAGTAAAGTTTCCGATTTATGTAGTAAGCATATCTGTGAACTTGGAAGAAGTTCTATACTCAATGATTACTTTGACAGTAGCTTTGCTTTCAAAATAAAGAAAGTTTATATTTAACCCTTTCCCGTTTTCAGAATTTTAGACTAGTCCAACCTGAAAGAAGTTGCAGATGACAATTAAAAGGGATTGTAATTTGAAAAGTAACCAACCTTGAGTAAAGAAAACATTGTGGGAAAAGAAGAAATTGCTTGTCACAAGCAATTTATTCCTTTCCCACAATGTTTTCGCAAGGCTAAACTTACAGGGACGTAAAAACAAGGGATTGTGCAGGAAAGGGTTAACAGATATTTTACAAAATTGCACCAGTCATAGCACCAATGGGTATATAATCGTAAACCTTTGTGGGATGAGCAGCTGGAGGCTTTGAAAGTATGTAGGGGTAGTGCTAGTGTAAGAAATACCAGGAATCCACAGTTATGTGCTCCAGCTGTCGAGATAGCTGGAGGCTTTGAAAGTATGTAGGGGTAGTGCTAGTGTAAGAAATACCAGGAATCCATAGTTATGTGATCCAGCCGCCGAGATATGACTGAAATAGTTTTAAAAGTGGAGTATAAACCCATTCAATTAATCAAACAATCAATGAACATGGTAGTATTAACCCATTACCACACAACACAAATTTAGACTGTTCCAAGGTGAAAGGTGTTGTACACAATAATCTAAAGTTAATGCAGTTTAAAAATTTTTCAACTTTCTGGATACAAAACATTGTGTAAAATAAAGAAATTGCTTCATTTTAGACAATATTTTCCTAATTGTTTTTCTTAAAGGGTGTTCAAAAGCATCACTGTAAGGGAATAGGAAAATTTCATCACTCAAAAAATGTTGTCTGCAACTTCTTTCAATTTGGACCAGTCCGAAATTTTGTGGAAATGGGTAAATAATATATGTATCTTGGAAACAAACATTGGAGTAAGGATATAAAGTGTTTTTGTAACTCACTCATTATTGAACTGGTTCTCCACCATTGAGGCAACCCCAACCACTCTCAATAGATTATACACAACATGTTCATACAATCTGCGGTTACCTTTAAAATGGCCTGTTGACAAGTTTGGAGACATGTTCACCTGCAAGATGAGGTATGGAGTCAAGCTTCAAGCTAGGTCAAACCTTTACAGAATTATTTTAACCAATTACCAGAAATTGCAATTTTAGATCAATTAACCCTTTCCTGGACAATCCCGGGATTTTACGTCACTGTATTTTTATACTTGAGATAACATTGTGGAAAAAGGAGAAATTGCTTGTAACAAGCAATTTCTCCTTTTGCACAATATTTTCTACCCCATAGGATGGTCAGATTTCAAATTGCATGCATTTTTCATTGTCGTCTGCAACCTCTTTCAAATTGGGCCTGTCTAAAATTTCACAGGAAAGGGTTAAAGATCAAATAAGTTGAAGACGATAATTTCAAGTTGATTTAATTCAAAAGAAACTTTGTATTTTTGGGTAGAAAACATTATGGGAAATTAAGAAATAGCTTGATACAAGGAATTGCTTGGGAAAGAGTCAACTTTAAAGAACAAATTATCAACAAGACAGATATTTCACAGACAAAAACATTTTTCAAACCATTTCAAGCACTCTTGGCTATTTAGCCCTTTGTAAATAATTTCAGAAGAAAATGTGGGAAATGTGGGAAATGGGGGAAATTAATTGACAAGAGCAATGTCTCTTTCTCAAACAATAATCTACCAAACACAATACTTTTTACTATTTCAGAAAGTGATATGCATCCAAAGTAAGGAACACTCTTCAGACAGTTTCATGTAAAGTATCAAACTTTAACCTTTTCCCTTTTTTTAAATTTTAGACTGGTCCAAATTGAAAGATGATGCACACAACAATGAATATTGAATACAGTTTGAAATCAAACCACAGTATGTGATAGAAAATATTGTGGAAAAAGGAGAAATTGCAAATAAGCAATTTCTTCTTTTTCCACAAGGTTTTCTCACGTATAAAATTACAACAGCATAAAATCCTGGGTTGGTACAAGAAAGGGTTATCTGACTTTTCTAGCCACACTTACCTCCATTAGATAAACCTCTAAATTAGTATCCACCACAAAATCAAATCTAACCATCTCAAAAAAGTTTCTGCAATAAATTAATAAAGCTGAAGCTTATTCAAGCTGTTGTTATGAAGTCATCAATCAATGTTTGCTTTTCATTTCATTCCCTAGCCATATATTTTACAAAAATAAATGTGTTTGGTATCACAGCTAAACTTCCAAGTCAGAGGTCAGTGGATTTGTCCATCTATCTGACAACTTTGAGGTGGTAGATCCTTATATTATTTTCTTCCATGTAAGATACCTAATTATAAATCGACATTTTCTTTCATTTATTTTCAACTTCCTTGCAGTTGGTCTAATCAATAACTTTGTTTAGGAAATAATAGTAATCGTTGCGTTATGTGTGCTTGCATAATGCTTGATGGGTTGGAGTTACATGCAAAAGGTAAAATCCAACTTTATTTTTATTCTTATTTGAAAAATAATGGGCAAAGTAATGATTTTGACATTGGGTTAATTTCACTGATTTTAAGAATATTGATGAGATTTTGCTTATGAAATCTGGATAATAAAAACGTAACCATCATCTGAACTCATGTGATAAATTTTTTACGTAGTATCTACCCAATGTGTAATGGATAAAATTCAAGCTTAATCGGTTTAGAGTGATTAGATTGTTTTAAATTAAATTTTTCTCATAACATGAAAAAAAATCACATGAGTTAATCCTTATTGTTGCAACAGAAATTACTCTTTGTTTGCAGTATAAAAACACGAGATTCTATTTTTAAATATATTTGCACATCTGAATTTAATGAGATCGAACGCGGCTACATCTCGGAGAAATGTCGCCATCTTGGTCACTTTACGAGGTTTGTTTATTTGAAGACAAGTGTATTTAGGAAACACTATTGCATGGTTTAATGGTGATTTAGAGTTTTTCTTAGATATTTTTTCAGATTGATGGGTAGGTTAAAATTTTACAGTTATTTTGTCATCACCTTTTTATGACCTAGTCAACAAAATTGTTGATTCTGGGTTGTTATGTTAAGTTTGAGGCAAGCATTTATGAATGTCAAGTCAGCCATAAAATGCTTCCTTTTATCGATTGAAATTACGAATTGACAACTGTAGGCAACTTTAGCCTCATTTACACCTTTGTGACATTGTCTTTGAAGGGAAAACATGTACAAGTGTATTTCCTCATTAATATGCATGCTTGGAGAGGGGTGGAGTTTTCCTAAGGCATAAAACTTTATCGCAAATAAAGTTCTATGTAATTTCTTTTTTGTTTTATGCTATCGAGTTGTAATGTTTAATAATTCCACCCTAGATATTCATATAATAGAATTCCCTGATGGTCCTTTTGCATGACATGCCATATATGTCAATATATACATGATATCTGACAAGGATGAGAAGATGATCTAAATTACTCCCCCAATTTTTTATTCTCATGGCAACTCATTCAGGCAAATTACTTCATATCAAGACAGGGATCACCCATATCCCATTCCTATACAATCCTTCCTTCTTACCCCCCTCAAGAAAAAAGTTTTGGAAAGGATTGTGGAAAATGAAGAAATATCTTGTATCAAGAAAGGGTAAAACAAATAAATTCCATCAACTTGAAATTGTTGCTTGCAGCTTCTTTGAATTTGGACCGATCTAAAATTTTGTTGTGTTGGAATGGATATGACTATTTTCAGAAAGTTTGAGAAAGATTCAGCAAGAATTTAGACCTGTTGAACAAAAGAAAGGAAAACTATCAAAAAGGTTCTTTTCCCCTTGATATTTGATAGAATACAATAACATTAAATTGGGTTTCTTTCTCATTACCTAGAAAAAAATTCAACAAGGTCGTACAGAAAATGTGGTCTGAAGAGCTTAAACAAGGAAATTTTCATGGAGGCCTTTTTGTGCTTGAGTTTGAATCAAATGCAACCATATTCATTAGAGATGTTCAATATGACCACAATTTGTGAAACAATAAGCCATAATTATGGACCTCAAGCATATGGTAACAAGGAAATAGACAATATGGCGCCATTAAACTTCACACTTGATTTTCGATAAAATGTTATATCAAACAATGGGGTTCTTTCTCATGATTATGCATGCATTTCAAGCATGTTTGATACAGATTGAGGAGAAACTCGTTACCTGTAGAGTGGTAATACTGAATTTTCAATAATAAATGATGGAGAATAAAGGATTACAAAAGCTCACAATAGGCACTTTGAGCTTTAGACAATTGGCCTGTGTTGGAACAGATCTGTTTCATCCATTAACCCATTACCAGATGGCAAAATTTCAGACTGGTCTAAATTCAAAAGACTTGTAGACTACAATTTATAGTTTTTTCGAATTTTAGATTTTTTCAACTTTCTGGGAAGAAAATATTGTTGAACATGAAGAAATTGCTTGTTACAAGCAATCTCCTAATTTTACACAATGTTTTCCAATAAATTTTTGTGTGGGGTGTCAAAGAGCATCATTGTGTGGGAATGGATTAACATACAACAAAAATCTAGACTGATTTAATTTCAAATTGCAGATAACAATTTTAAGTTTATGAAATTTTGATAATCTTTGTTCCTTTAGGGCAAGGAACATCATGAGAAATAAAGAAATTGCTACAAGCAGTTTCTTCATTTTCCACATATTTTTCTATTTTTTTTCTTGAGGGACATAGCACAGTTGTTAGCACATCAGACTCCCATTCTTCAATTGTTGGGTGTCATGGGTTCGATCCCCCGCTGAGGCACAAATCCTTTCTGACAATTGTCTCTCAACAATGAATGGATAATGGTAAACCTAAGTGGGATAGCAACTGGAGGCTAGGAAAGGTTGTAATGGTGGTACTGGTGCGAGATATACCGGTACCGGGAATCCATTGTTAGGTTCTCAAGTCACAGCGAAATGACTAAAAGATTTTTAAAAGTGGCGTCAGATAACCTTTAAAAGTGGAATTGGATGTTGGGTTAAACATTACTTTTATAGAATTTCTAAATGTTCATTTTCCTTAAGAAAGTTTATACTTCTAAAGAACTAATCAGACAATTTAGCTAAGACATATATGTGCAAGCTGATCTTTTTCTAAGTAGTTGTCTTACGATCAAATTTTCTGCTAAGGATAAAGAAGTTTCAGATACCTACCTAACCGAATTATATTTCACTACAGATGTCATAAATTTGGGATATTTCTCCAGATATATATTCTTTATTGTGTTGTATATACCACTCCATATTTTTGTTGAATTTTGCCCTGAAAAACAAAATTGGTTATTACATTACAAGGGGTAACTTATGCAGGGCATAATTTTCATCAAAAGATTTTATCAGAGACCTCCCCTTTTAATTATACACTTTAAGAGATAATCATTTTGAAATCAATATGAAACTCTTAAGCTTGAGATTTTTCAATGCAAATATAATTTTTGTCAATATGAGTGGAATTTAAGCCTTATCAGCCATATTATGATCAAGTGCATTGCCATTCTCAGCAACACAATCCTGCCTTTTAATGCCCCTCTTCGATGTCCACAATGTTTACTACCACAGATTTTCTACATTCCAACAACTTGAGATTGTCGTCTACAACTTCTCAAATTTTGACCAGTCATATATTTTGTTGTATGGTGAGGGTTCACTTATGCATAGAGCAAAGCTGCTTGGCATTCAGGAAATCCATGAAATGTATTTAGTTTATCTGTTGATTGCTTCACCTGTTACCAGACAATGAAAATTTACACTGGCCAAAATATAAAGATTTTGCAGACATAATTGCAAGTTAAGGAAATTTTAAAATCTTTGTTTTTCAGGCTAGAAACTATTATGGATAATGAAGGAATTGCTTGTTACAAGCAATTTCTTGATTTTCCACAAAGTTTTGAAAAGATGGAATTGTGTGGGAATGGGTTAAATACAGTTTTCAGATGATATCTATCAACAGTGCAAACAGTGAAGACTCTGATCAAACTGAACAAATGCACTGGCTGGTACAAGTCTTTTGAGGCTTCACAAGTAAAATTTTTTGGCAATATCCTACAAAGGCAAATTAAGATTGAGAAATTTACAGAAGAAATCAACTTTAACCCACTCCTACACAATAGAATTTTAGACTGGTCTAAATTGAAGGATTGCAGACAACGATTTCGAGTAAGAATAAGTTAAATTTTCAGAAATATTAGTCTTTTGGCATAGAAAATATTGTGAATACTTAAAAAAATGCTTGTGACAAGCAGTTTCTTCATTTTCACAATGTTTTTCAAAGCTTTTTTCATGGCAGGCGTAAAAAACAGAATTTTAATACATGTATATAGAAAATATTTATAGGAAAATACCTTTCTTGATAAGATGTCTTGTTAAAGTCTCCTTAAAACTGTATCTTTTGTTTGTGTACATATCCTTTAAGGAGGGCATCTGCAAATATCAACAAGCAACAAGATGTTTTAATTAAGCATAATGCTCCTACAACTGCAATTCTCAGTGCATTGTCAATGACATCTAACCTGAAGAAATGAGCTTGAACTTTGAACTGTTGAAAATGTCTTATCACTTGAAATATAACAAGAGTATCTGAATACCAATGTAAGGCTTTTCAAAAGCTTGATAGTAGATAAAATTTCTCTGTTTAAAAAAAGGGCATAACACATTAAGAAATAATTTAATTGTTTGTTTCGTCTATCAAAAACGAGCAATCTGATTGGTTGAAAAATTTAATTCATACCTCCATGAACAAAATTTTGAGTAAGCAGCCATTTTGAATGCTTCCGCACAAAATAGTTCACAACAAAAAGGTATCAAAATTTGTTAAGTTGTTGCATTTTTCGCTCGATGCTATTAAATTATAAGATATGAAGATAATATTTTTTGTTTTCATGGAGGTATGAACCGAAAAACCTAATCACACAATATATGAATCCGCTTCGCGTATTCATACAGTGTGATTAGGTTTTTCGGTTCATACCTCCATGAAAACAAAAAAAATTCTCTTCATCTCTTAAATAGATTTAGAGTTAACCCCTTGTTGGTATAGATTGCTCTTTTGATAGTGAGCATATATTCTGAGTTTCCAGTGAATGTGTTCAGAAATACCAGAGATATTACAAGATGTCAGAGTTTTTGAATGAATCTCCGGAAAAAAAAGCCATGTTAAAAATAAAATTTAAATGTCTAAAACTTTTGGCATTGAAATTATAATCACATTCATTTGACCTTGAAAAATAAGTTTGACCCTTACAGATGACCTTGTGTGTAGAAAAATAAAAGAGATCTTACCACGTGGAATATTCATATGTAAAGTATTGGTTTAATTACCATTCTTAGTTGCTGGTACAGCCCGTGTCAAAAAACCCAACTCAACAACAGAATACAAAAGCCGTCAAAAACATATTATGCTCTACAATAAGTGCTTGACACAAAAACATTATACAAATTGACTCATGACATAAGGATAAATATGTTATAATAAGGATGAAGCAGATTACACTTTATCTCTATTAAAGTTTTAGCTCTTTTGAACAGTACATCCCCTAAATGAGCTCTATTCACACTCTAAGTTACAAATTCATAGCTAACAAAGAGACACAATTTGTATTATAACTTAAAAATGGAGATACACAAAAGATGCTTCATCTATTTGAATATAGAAAATAGTATTGTGTAGGGCTTTAGACTAAACAATGGATGCTATGATAATAATAGATTGATTAAATGGGGTTCAAAACCACTTTTGCCAGTGTTTCAGTCATCATGGCAGCTGGAGTATCTAACTATGGATTCCTGGCATTTCTTACACAAATACTACCACTACATCCTTTCCTAGCCTCCAGCTGCTATTCCATTTAGGTTTACAATTATCTACGTATTGGTGAGAGACAAAGTGTTTAAGATTTCTGAAGAATATTGGAGAGGTCAAACCAAGGAATATTCCTGCTAGAAATCATTTACTTTCATAAGTAGTCTGAGAGAAAAGTTTTTTAACATCTTAATTTAAGTTTCATACAGTGATGTTAAGTTCCATCCATAATACCAATGTTTTTCAACCAAATAAAATTCCTCTGAGAGAGGTTGACCCAAGGAATATTCCTGCAAATATTATTCAAATCCAATGATCTAGAGAGGAAGATTTTTAACATTTTACTATATATTTATTAAAAATTAATGAGCCAATAAAACTAGCCTTTCACTGAAATTAATTGAACCATTCCTACACAATCCCTCTTTTTTACACCCAAAAAGCTTTGGAAAAAAATTGTGGAAATTGAAGAAATTGCTTGTGCATGACACAGAAAAACATTTTGTGGCTAAAATAAGGCCTTTTATCAAGAAAGGGCCGAACAACCAAAATGAAATATGCATACCTTTGGTTAGTACTCAGTGCATAAGTGAGATTGAAGCAAATCCATTCCGTAGTTGCAAACAGAGGGCCAGAACTCATAGAAACAGAAATGGAATGTAACCAGAATATTATGTGACATCTTTGCTTGATACTGAGTGTATGTTTGAAATATTAATCAGATCCATCCATTAGCATATGAGAATATGAGCAGAAAGCTACAGACTGACTGACCAATTGACTGACAAGCTGTTTCCTATATACCCCTAACACAAATATTTGTGGGATATAGTCACCACAATTATGTGCTATAATTCTCACCTCCCACATGGGTTTATAATCATCATGTACAACATACTTGTTGACATTGTCTGGGTCAAAGGGATAGTACTCTGTTGGACAAAATCTGAAAAACAAATTTGTGGTTATAGTCTCCCTTTTTAATCCATTACCAGACAGGACAATATGATATTTGTCTAAATTCAAAGAAGTTGCAAACATGATTTTTTAGTTGATGAAATTTAAATTCTTGCCTTTTTGAGGGGAAAACATTGTGGATAATGAAGAGAGTGCTTCTAACAAGCTATTTCTTCATTTTCAAAATGTTTTCAATAGCTTTATTATGGGAAGGGTCAAAAGGGGGGATTTCGTGGGTAAGCTTTATCAATCCATTACCAAATGGCATACCATAGACTGTTCTTAACTCAAAGAACACCATGTAAGACACTAGTACTCATCAAGGGGAACAATTTTGCCTAAATATTTTGAAAAACATCTTTTAATGTGTAAGATATACACTGGACAATAAATGGACTCACACAATAACCCACTCACTAATCAATCCACCCACCCAAAGACACGCAACAAAAGCATGTCCTTTGGACAAAATCAGCAATAGTACTTCTGCTCTTTTATTTATAAATAACAAAATATGCCCTTGATTACACAGTTACAAAGCAACAACAACTTGTCAGAATGCTAAAAAAAAAGAAGAAAGGAAAAAGGCAACTTTATATTGATCATCACAACTAACTCATACAAGAGTACCTCCATGGATCATGAAAAGAAACAGTGAAATTCTTTCAAGTCTAATTCATTCCCAGATAACAGAATATGAATCTTGGATTCATCCAAATTCAAAGAAGTTTTAGACCACAATTTTTTGTTGATTTAATCTTAAAAATCTTTGTCTTCTGGTCTTGAAAACATTATGAACTTTGTGAAAGATACAATTTTGTCCTCTGCTTAATTTGAAAGTCACTGCATTAACCCATTCCAACACAAAAATGCTTATGAACGGCCCTCAATATTAAAGCTTTTGGAAAACATTGTGAAAAATGAAGAAATTGCTTATGACAAGCAATTTCTTCATTTTCCACAATGTTTTCTAACCCTAAATATAAAGATTTTTAAAATTTCACCAATTTGAAATTGTTGTTTGCAACTTTTTGAATTTGGACTGGTCTAAAATTTTACTGTAGGAATGGGTTATATTATCTCACCTTATCAAGGCCTCATCATCAATCACATACAACCTCATGGGATTTAGTGAGGTTAAAATGGTGTAGATACCAATGTCAAACTTTCTGTAAGTTAAGAAATAAATATAAATCAATATACCTATAAATAATGCATATAACATCTGTTTTTTTTTTTCAAAATGAGCTTTCATATACTTTGCTCTTTTGGGGAATACCAAGAGTCTCAAATGGGCCTGTCTTATCTGCTAGCACTTTGAATTCAGCAAACTAAAGGGCCACAAATTAAACTATTTCTAAAAACATTGAGCTAAGATAAACTTATGTTCTAAGATGACATTGTGTTGATAAGCAATTACAATAAAATGTATGTATATCAGTCAATAAAAAAATTAAAAAAGTCAGAGTAACATTTAGCATATTACTTAAAACGAATCTGTAGTATCCAAATCATGATTTATTCACATGGCATGTCTCTTTCATTATTAGATACTGTTTTATCAAGCTTTTCAAATAAGTGTTTGACGCAAAGGTGAAAGTTGAAAAGACTGATAAATTTATCATTCTGCAAAAGACTGATGGACTGACAACTACACTTACCAGTCTTTAACCCCCCTCCCCAAACACAGTTTCTTTTAAAAAATTTATACAATTAAAAAAAATTAGTTGATCCAGCTTCTATGAAGAAAAAAACTGACACATGCCAGAAAGCTTTCACTAACATAATTTTAGAGTTAGATAACTGAAAAAAGGTCTAAAGATGGAAGAATTGACAAATGAATGGATAGACATTGAAACCAATATACAGCCTCCTACTTCATAGGTGGGGGTATAAATATAAAGACCTTCCATGCAGGTGCATTAAACCTGGAAAACTCCATTGTATTTCATTCCATATTTTTTTTCAATCATTAAATAATTTGTCAGGTTTGAGCATAAATTCAATACTCCCTACCTTCCATCAACTAAAAGTGGTTTTCCAATAAATTCTTGAACAAAAGTGCCCTCTGATGATAAATCTAGCTCTGAAATGATTCAAGTTCATGTTAGAATCATGAATTGATTGTAATAATTTTCAGGGTTAACCCAGTCCCACACAATGACGCTTTTGGAACCGCTTACATAAAAAATTTAGAAAAACATTGTGTAAAATGCAGAAATTACTTGTTACAAGCAATTTCATAATTGTACTCAATGTTTTACCTAGAAGGATAAAAAATCTAAAATTTCATAAACTTTAAGATGTCATCTCTAACTCCTTTTAATTTGGACTAGTCTAGAATTTTGCCATCTGGTTATGGGTTAACAATGCAAACAAGACATTAGTCATATAGACTTTTAGACTCTATTAAGTTAAACACAATATTCAAAGTACTTGTTTGTATGGTGTTAAACACAATTTTCAATAGTATATCAGATATATCTTGACAGATTTTTATAACACCAACTTTTTGTATGGTTATTTGCTATACTGTTCCAAGCGTCTATACAATGTATAGACACTTGTAACAGTATCACAATTAAACCATGGTTATCAAAGAATGTATCAACCAATAAAATCATTCATTCAGCCCGGGATTAACATTTGAACTCCAACATAGGAGGCCATTTTTGAAAACTCTTTTAATGCTTTGTTGTCTTAAACATCGTAACTACTGTTACTACAGCTTTTTCCAGATGTAGTTATGACGTTTATGTCGCTTATCAACTATTGTTCTTTTTTGTTACATGCTACTAACCATATGAAGTGAAAAAGTAGGTATATAAATCCATTACCAAGGGACAGAATTTTAACTGGTACAAATTCAAATAGGTAGCAATTCAAATTGCATTTGAATAGAAAAATGAATGCCTTATATGCCGTAGAAAATATTTGAGTAAATGAGAAACTGCTTGTAACAAGCACTTTCTCCTTTCCTCACACTGCCTTGCACAGCTTTTTATCTTCAGTGTGTTAAAATTTTGGATACTATGTTAATGGCTTAACAACATACCATGAACAGCTTTTACCCTTATCCCTCTGTGATTGTTGTTTTTCTGCACCCATAGTTTATCTGGATGTTTCTTAGTCTGGAAATAAGCAACAAACTACAGTCAAAACTGTGTACCGGTCACCTTAGAATGGTAACCAATCTGCTGCGATCCCAGGTCAGCCCGTGCAATTTGCTATTTAAAATTACTGTGAATATCAGTAGTCTGTCATATGTAGCCAGCAGTCACCTTTAATTCTCCAATTTACACTTTAGATATATCCCTTTAAACAGTCAAGCGACCCAACTTACTGCTGACAGTTGTCATGTAAAACAATAAATAACGTGTCTAGATAATCTTGTACATAATCTTTCAACATGTGAGGTAAAAATGAACAAGCTACTTATAGGTGTACTATTTTAACTTGTAATTGGTTGATTTGGTTTGGTTGAATGCAATTACATAACAAGTGCCAAGTTATGTTGATTATAATTATTCAAATTTGATGGATTTACTACAAGGTCAAATTACGTTTCCAGTTTGTAAGTTGCAAAGATGGGTAGTTTTACCACACAGCAAAATTTCAGACGGGTCCAAATTCAATGAAGTTGCAAACGGGAATATTTAGTTTATGAAAAATTAATAAACTTTGTTTTTTGGGGTAAAAATATAATGGATAATGAAGAATTTACTATGTCTTCACTTTCCAAAGATTTTCAAAAGCAGGATTGTGTTGGAATGGGTACAGGACATGATCCGAATATTCTTTCTACTCTGTGTTCATTAAGCAGTTCTTTGACATTATATACCGTATTTAGGAAACATAATTTTATGGTCGTAATAGAAAATCTAAAATATATTTTTGGCAAACTTTAGAAGACAATAAATTCACTGGAACGTCATTTTCGATCATAAGTTGTTCAACGTCTTATCTTACAATGAATTATTGTACACTGATCCTAATGTCCTGCAAATGTTTAACACCAGATGAACATGTCAATGTTCTTCAGTTTCTGATCCCGGTTGGTTGTCGCTTCAGAGTTTGGGTTTGGGAAAATTTAAAAAAATGGAAAATACTTTGTTCAGAATACATAAATATTGGTACTTAAATATTTAACATTTTTTGTTAATTAAAACAATTGTCTTTTTTTGTATTTTGTTCATTTCATATGGCCATTCTGATCAGAAGACATTTACTTGTATCATGACTACTCTACATTGACGGGGTTTGTAAGAAAAAAAAACACTGAAATGTGATAAGCAGCAAACTGATGTAGGTGGCCAGTTTTAATCTGTCCCTTGGAGGCTGCATAGGACAGGTTTTACTGTATGTTAAAACACCATGACCTTGTAAAGCTAATTTTCAGAAACATTTCTTTATTATTTAACTAGAAATATTAACCCAGAAATGGCCATTTTTTTGTCAAGTTGGCTTAACACCATGCTAAATGGTATCAAAATATTTAGATATGACTGGTGCACCTAACCAAGAATCTTCTGTTAATCACTCTACTTTTAACATTACAAAACAGTTTGCAAAACAATTAAGGGTTCAAACATTATCAGACAACAAAATTTAGACTGGTCAGAATTGAAAAACAGATCAAACAGAACATTTCAAAGAGGTTGTCAACTGAAACGAACAAATTATTTATGGTTGAAAACATTGCGAGAATTATTGAAAATGCTTGTCGCAAGCAATTTCTTCTTTTCCTACAGTATTTCACACAGCTATTTTTTTTTTGGTAAGTCAAAATTTTGGATTGTGTGAAAATGGGTGAAGGAAATAAAAGGCCTATTAATCCATTACCAGATACACTTATATGAGATTTTGTACGATCTTTAAAATTCACAAAATGTACCCTTTACTTACATATTTCATGAACTTTTCCTTTTCCTGAGGTATTTTAAAAGCTGTTGGGATAGCTTTAGATTTGGAAGTAGCCAAGCTTCCTTTGTTGGTTATAAACCCAAGGCCTGGAAAGTGATTGACCTGAAATTGTAAATAAGAGACAAGAGGTTTGTCTTCAGACTAGTTTGACAGTCAGTCAGTTGGTCTCAAAAGCTTAATGTATGAAATTCTTCACAATATCTGAGTCATTGACTCTGTGGGGGGGGGGTGTCAAAGCTGTTTGGTAGGGGGGGGATACAGCATTTTTACATAATAATTTCATTTCTTGGACCCCAATCGCAGTGTTAAAACAGGGTTGCAGTGCTGTTTTTTTTCTCAAAACACAGATCACACTGATGCTCTCGAAAAAAAGGTTATATGTCCAACAAATAACATATCACAACTATCATTCAAAGAATTAAAAGACCAATCAAGTCCTTCATTTAAACTGGAAGTGAACTTTCAACATTTATGTGAGGCATTTTTGTTGGTTAGGCAATTAAAACATGATAACTAAAGCTCAAGCTGTAGTTTCAACCTTCAGATCGCAAACCAACCATTTTACTTTTTTATTTCATGTTACTGACAAAAAATTTTGCAAAATGATGCTGTTTCACATTTAAGTTGAGCTTTTTGTCAAATTTTCAGTAAATCCTTTACCAGATGAAAACAATTTAGGCTGGTTAAGCTACATGTAATTACAGAGAGCAATTCAAAGTGAGTTTTACTTTGAAAAGAAGTGCCATATAGGGTAGTAAACCATGTGTGATAAGTAAATACATGTATTGCTTATAACAGCCAATTTTTCTCTTTCCCACAATGTTTTCCAAAGCTTCATTTCTGCAGTACAAAAAAATTGTGTAATAATGGGTTAACTCCACATCACACTATTCTATGTTTCAACCATAAGAGCAAAAAGTTGGGTAAAACAAAGTAAGTTATTACTCGAGTCAAAACCCATGACATATTGAAAAAACAATTAATAATAATACAAGCTATAATTTCTAAAAGAGATTAGCCACTTTTATCTATTTTATAGAAATAATACTTATCATAATAAGGGTACAATATCACATAATCAAAAATTCCGATATTGTATTGACGATTCATTTGCACCTAATTAGTGTTGCTCTTATCAAGTGTGAAATTCAGATGGTCGGTCTCAAGGTGTGAAGTTACTGGTCGTTTCAATGGGGTCCAAAATAGTGTATCAGCTATAGTTGGTACTGAATTTAGTAGTCGTAATTCGGAATAGCAGGGGCCCGTTTTAGAGGGGTTTGCGACCATTGAAATAATTAACAAAAAATCCCGTTCTGTCAAAATTCAGTTGAAATAGCGGAGTGCCCGTATTTCTGGGTCAGTCAGAAGGAGGGGTTTTACTGTATATTCTTCCATTCCAAGTCACTTATTTTCAATTCAATTGCTCTTTAGCTCATTATCTGACAAGAAAAATTAAAGTCCAGTTTCAAAGAAGCAACAGAAAACAGTTCCAAGTTCAAATAATTTTTAATAACTCTGTATTCTTGGTCAGAAAACAATGCATAAAATGAAGAAATTGCTTATAACAAGTAATTTGTTCATTTTCCATCTTATTTTCCCTAACACTTTTCTTGAGGGGCATAAAAAAGGAAGTTGCCAAGAAAAATTAAAGTCCAGTTTCAAAGAAGCAACTGAAAATAGTTTCAGGTTCAAATAATTTTTAATAACTAACAGTATATTCTTCCAATCCAAGTCACTTATTTTAAATTTAAGTCCAGTTTCAAAGAAGCAACAGAAAACAGTTTCAAGTTCCAATAATTTTTAATAACTCTGTCTTCTTGGTCATAAACAATACAGAAAATGAAGAAATTGTTTATAACAAGTAATTTGTTCATTTTCTATCTTGTTTTCCATAACTCTTTTCTTGAGGAGCATAAAAACGGAATGTGCCAAAATCAGTAAAATTGTAACTTCATTTGCAACTTCTTTCAAATTGAACAAATGGAAACATAAATGGTACCTTTTGGTTTGGCTTAAGACTTTTCATAGTAGATGCCATGGAAACAAAAGGAAAATCGTGCATCCACATTACATCCCAGTCCTGGCTTCCATCAGTTGAGATGATAAACCCAAGTCGCTCAAAAACATTTTGTACATGTTTCAGGTAGCCTTTATATAGCTGAAATGATCAGCAATCAAATGAATCATAACCAGATAGCAGTTATAAAATCCCATTACCAGAGGACAAGTTCTAAGACTGGTCCAAATTCAAAGATATTGCAAACAATAATCTTTAGTTGATTAAATGTTAAAAATCTTTGACTTTTGGGGTAGAAAACATGGTGTATAATGAAGGAATTACTTGTAACAAGCAATTTCTTATTTTCCCACAATTTTTCCGAAGCTTTTTTTCTTGGAGGTGACAAAAAGCATGATTGTGTGGGAACGAGCAAGCAGTATTTTAATGAAAAATAACCCTTCTCTAACTGAATAAAATCCTTTTAAAATTTTGTAGGATGCACATTGCGGAAAGCTCTTGTCCAATTCCCACACAGTGATGTTTTTAACACCTCACAATAAAAAGGTTTTTGAAAACATTGTGGAAAATGAAGAAATTGCTTGTCACAAGCAATTTCTTCATTTTCCACAATGTTTTCTACCACAATGGACAAAGATTTTAAAGATTTCATCAACTTTAAATTGTCGTCTGCAACTTCTTTGAATTTGGAATGGTCTAAAATTTTATTGTGTCGGAATGGGTTAAAGCAATTGGTGTTAGTCCTTATTCTTTGAAAATAAATCTCATAAACAACTCTGACTTGAAAGGGACAAACAGAAGGTGTAGACTAAGATCAGACTGCATCTTTTTTGCTGGCATATCTTTGTCTATTACTCCTGCCAAAACAGAAATATCTCTGGTTCAGCTTGACATAAATTAAGTATTCAAGAAACTAGAAAATGTTTTGTAAAATACATTAAATCAAAAATCATTGAAGAATTGTTTATTTCGTCTATCAAAAGTTCTTATGTCCCACTTAATCCATTCAAGTACAATGATAGTTTTTGACACCATTTTAAAGAAAACAATTGGGAAAACATTGTAATAAATGACGAAATTGCTTGAATGAAACATGCAATTGCTTCATTTTACACAGTGTTTTCTGCACAGAAAGTTAATGTACTTTTTGACGAACCTCAAGAACAAGAGGCCCTTGAGGGCCTGAGACACTCTACTGGTTATCAAGTTTTTTGTTAAAGAAATCTGATATTTAAACAAAAGGTCCATGATGGTTCTAAATCGCTCCCCTGGCTTTATGATATAAACAAAATAGCAAAGCCCTCTGTCTGATTATTTTGGAGAAGATGTTTAAGGATTTCTCTTTTAATCCTAGGTATATTGATGATCCAACCATATAGCACTAGTTTCCTGAATATGGTAATGCTTTGAAGTATAGACATCAATACATACCAAGTATAAAAGCTCTAGGCCTAATGGTTTAGGAGAAGTTTTTCAAAGATATCATTATTTATTCCTAACTAAAATTAGGGATTGCACAGAAAAGGGCTAATTTTTTAAGTAATTTGGTAGAGGGTCAATGGCTGATGATATGTACCATATATCAAAGCTCTAGGCCTAATGATTTGGGAGAAGAAGATTTTTAAAGTTTTCCTTCTTTTATTTTGTAAAATCAAGGATCACCCTGAAAAAGGGCTTATTTTCAGAATACAGTAATTCCTTCAAGTAATTTGGTAGAGGGTCAATAGATAATGATGTATACCAAATATCAAAGCTCTAGGCCTTATGGTTTGGGAGAAGAAGATTTTTAAAGATTTCCTTCTTTATTTCTATGTAAAATCAGGGATCGCCCAGAAAAAGGCTAATTTTCAGAATATGGTAAAACTTTGAAGTATTTTGGTAGAGGGTCAATAGATGATGATTTGTACCAAATATCAAAGCTCTAGGCCTTATGGTTTGGGAAAAGAAGATTTTTAAAGATTTCCTTCTTTATTTCTTTGTAAAATCAGGGATATCAAAGAAAAGGGCTAATTTTCAGAATACGGTAATTCTTTGAAGTATTTTGGTAGAGGGTCAATAGATGATGATACGTAGGAAATATCAAAGTTCTAGGCCTAATGATTTGGGAGAAGAAGATTTCTTAGATTTCCTGATTTTATTCTATGTAAATTCAGGGATTGCCAAGAAAAGGGCTAATTTTTAGAATACGGTAATTCTTGAAGTATTTTGGTAGAGGGTCAATAGATGATGATGTATACCAAATATCGAAGCTCTAGGCCTTATGGTTTTGATCAAGAAGATTTTTAAAGATTTCCTTCTTTTATTCTATGTAAAATCAGGGATTGCCCAGAAGTGGGTTAATTTTCAGAATCAGTAATTCTTTGAAGTATTTTGGTTAAGGGTCAATAGATGATGATGTATACCAAATGTCAAATCTCTAGGCCTTATCGCTTGGGAGAAGATTTTTTAATTTTTTTCACTCTGTTGCCATGGCAACCAGAGTTCTTCATGGATTTCAATTCTTTGAAGCATTTTGAAAGATCATGACCTAAGGATCATTTCTATAAAGTTTTATTGAAATTCCATGGTTAGTTTAGGAGGAGAAGATTTTTTTGTAATTGTGAACAGACGGATGGACGGACGGACAGACGACAGACTATGACCAACCACAATAGCTCCTCCAGAGCACTTCGTGCTCTGGTGAGCTAAAAATCATTTGGCCACTTTTAACATGATACTTGTCAAATTGTACCCAGTTCTGAAAGACTGAAAAGACATTGGTGCCTAAACGAAGATTTTTAATTGATTTCTAAATCAAATTTTCATAAGGCCCCTTTTCCCGTGTTTCTTGACAGATCTGACCCAATTTCGAAAGGAATGATCCTTATGATGGTAAAATCATTCTGAAAAACTTTGAAGAGAATTCCAAGAAAACTGTGGACTCTATCACGTAAACGGGGATATTATTAGATTTTTTAATCAAATTTTCATAAGGCCCCATTTCCATTGTTTCTAGACGAATCTGACCCAATTTCGAAAGGAATGATCCTAATGATGGTACAATCATTCTGAGAAGGTTTGAAGAGAATCCAATGAAAACTGTGGACTCTATCTCTTAAACAAGACTTTGATAAGGTCCCGTGTTTCTTGCAGAATCATTCCAATTTTGAAAGGAACAATCCTTATGATCATTCTGAAAAACTTTGCAGAGAATCTGAAGAAAACTGTGGACACAATCACATAAACAAGGAAAAGTTAATGGACAGATACAAGGACTTTGGACAGGAGAAAGCCATTGCAATAGCCATCGCACTGAAGATTTTTCATAGAATTTTTAATCAAATTTTCATAAGGCCCCTTCCCCATATCTCTGGGCCGATCTGACCCAATTTCAAAAGAACAATGCTTATAATGGCACAATCATTCTGACAAAGTTTTAAGAGAATCTGATGAAAACTTCGGACTCTATCATGTAAATAAGGATTAATTAATTAATTAAATTTTTATGGGGTCTTTTTCCTGTGTTTCTTGATGGATCTGACCCAATTCGAAAGGAATGATTCTTAATATGGTAAAACTTTGAAGAAAATCTGATAAAAACTATGGACTCTATCCTGTAAACTTGGAAAAGCTAACAGAGGAACAGACACCGGACGGGAATAAGCCATCAACATAGCCATTGCAATGAGGAATTTTCATAAATTTTTTAATCAAATTTACATAAGGACCCTTTTCCTGTGTTTTTGGACGGATCTGACCAAATTTTAAAAGGAACAATCCATATGGTGAACAATCATTCTGACAAAGTTTGAAGAGAATCCGTTGAAAACTGTGGACTCCATCAACGAAACAAGGATTTTTAAAAGATTTTTTAATCAAATTTTAATAAGGCCCCTTTTCCCATGTTTCTTGACGAATCTGACCCAATTTCGAAAGGAACGATCCTTATGATGGTACAATCGTTCCGTGAAAGGTTGAAGAGAATCCGATGAGAACTGTGGACTCTAGAGTCATAACGAAGATTATTTAATTAATTCTTAATTAGGCCCCTTTATCATGTTCCTTGACTGATTTGACCCAATTTGACAAGGAATGATCCTTATGATGGTACAATCGTTATGTGAAAGTTTGAAGAGAATCCGATGAAAACTGTGGACTCTAGAGTCATAATGAGGATTATTTAATTAATTCTTGATAAGGCCCCTTTATCATGTTTCTTGACTGATCTGATCCAATTTGGCATGGAAAGATCCTTATGATGGTACAATCATTAGTAGTTAGTTAGAAGGGAATCCCATGAAAACTGTAGACTCTTTTGCATAAACAAGGAAAAGTTAACGGACAGACAATGGACAGACAAACAGACGGACACTGAACAGGTAAAGCCATTGCTATAACTCTAGCAGCCTTCAGCCAGTAGAGCTAAAACAATTAAGAGAAACATTGTGAAAATGAAGAAATTGTTTGTTACATGCAATTTCTTCTTTATCTGCAATGTTTTCTACCCATGAAGTTGAAAAATCTGAAGTTTCATTAACTTGAATAGTTGTCTCCAACTACTTTCAATTTGGACCAGTCTAAAATTATCAGGTCTGGTAATGGGTTAAAAATTTTTAATGAGGTCATAATTGGGGGAGACCTTGATTGCATTTAAAAGACCCAGAAGGATATGTGATCAAACGAGGGACTCCTCATTCTGTACTGTAGTTTAGTAAGTTAACTCTAGACTAAATCAATGTGATGTTTCAGGATTGTAGGTCAAATAGCTATAGAGCTAGAATTTGGTTTATTGAATGACTGAATGGGGTTTAACACCCCTTTTAACATTTCAGTCATATCGCTGCAGCTGGAGCACCTAACAATGGATTCCTTGTATTTCTCACACCAGTACTACCACTACATCCTTTCCAAGTCTCCAGCTGCTATCCCAGTTAGGTTTACGATTATCCACCCTTTGGTGAGAGACAAATGTTGGAAAGAATATGTGCCGCAGCCTGGGATCAAACCCATGACATCCCATGATTGAAGATTAGGAGTCTGCCGTGCTACCTACTGCGCATTGACGGCGGCTTTGCTCGAGTTTGGAGATGGTTCTCAGAAAAGTTCAAATATAGCATTGACAGTAAAAACTTGATCTGTCCCATAAAATCAAGTTTGGCCCAAACTGGTCCAGTGGTTGAAGGAAAGATGATTTTCCTGCTCAGTTTTAACCCATTACCAGAAAGCAATTTTTTAAACTGGCGCAAATTGAAAGAAACTGCTGATGACAAGTCTAAGTTAATGAAATTTTGGATAGAAAGCATTGTAACAAGCAATTTCTTCATTTTCCACAATGCTTTTTTCCTTGGGGGAGTCTAAATGAGTCACTGAGTGGGAACAAGTTAATCAGATTGGGTCAGTTGAGTAGGAGGAGACTTCTAAAGCAATTGTTGGGTTTTGATACTGGGCATTTGATGATTCTAAAAGCACCCTTAACCCTTTCCTGTTTTTAGACCTGTCTAAATTCAAAGGTTTTGCAGACAAAAATTAGAAAAATAACCATTCAGTAGGGTAGAAAATATTGTTGAAAAAGAAGAAATAATTGCTTGTTACAAGAAATTTGTTCACATTATTTTCTCAATTATACAATCACAGGGACGTAAAAAATAGGGTTTGAACAGGAAAGGGTTAAGCATGTTATGCTCAGGTGAGCTGAAAATAGGTATTTCAAGTCTTACATTTTTTCCATTCAACCAAACCACAGGTCCTTTCCTCGTAAAATTCTCAGACGCCACCATACTCTGTCCCTCTACGATTACCGTCTCTCTATTGGCATGCAGATCATGTTCTTCTCTCATCTGCTTCAGTTGATAAATGTTGAGAATCGTCATTAAAACACCACAAATTAAAATGATCACCACCAGAAGTAACATCATTGATGGGCGTTTCATGCCCTTGGTATTTCTGCCTGGTACATTCATGCTCTGAAATAGATTGAGCAACAAATAAGGGAGATCTAGATTTTATGGCTTAAAAAAAATAAAAAATATAAATCCAAATTTCAGCTATTGATTTGTTTGTGCATTGATATAACATCAAAAAATTAACCATAACCAGATAAAAAATGCAGAGTGATCCAAATTCAAAAAAGATTCAGACAACCATTTCAAATTGATAGAATTTTAAACAGCTGTCTTACGGGTAGAAAGATGAAGAAATTGTCTGTAAAAAGCAATTTCTTTGATTTCAACATTGTTCTCCTATACTTTTTTGTTGAGGGTCATGAGAAAGCATGAATGTGTTGGAATGTGTTAGGAGACAGTCTATGGTGCTTGCAATACTGAATTAAAGAGAAAACATTATATATCCACTTAGGACAGTTCTACACACTCATGTTTTTTATATTGTAACATGTGCCCTCAAAACCATGGAAATACCCACAGCTGTTTCCTTCCTGATGAGGAAGATACAACCAAAAATATACAAGCTTATAAAAATATGGAATTTAACTAATTCCCACACAATGTTGCTTTTTGACGCTCCTGAAGAAAAGCAGTTTAGAAAACATTATGTAAAATGAAGAAATTGTTTGTAGCAAGCAATTTCTTTTTTTTCCACAATGTTTCCTACCATAAAAAAAAGGCCAATGAGCGCCTGAGATGCTCTACTTGTTATCAAATTTTCCATGAAAGAAATCTGATATTTAAGGAAGTTAATTGGTTAAAGAAGAATGCATAAAATGAGGATAACAAATTGAACAGCAATCCTTAAGGCCCCTTTTCACATTTTTAATGATGGATCCACTCCATTTCCAAAAGGAAGTTTCCTTTTAACCCTACAATCATCCTGTGAAATCTTCAATAGAATCTGATAATAATTATGAACTTTATCACTTAAACAGAGTTATTTTGAGTGAAAACCTTTAAGGCCCCTTTTCCTGTGTTTTCTTATGGATCCATTTCATCTGAAAGGAACTTACCTTACGACCATACAATAGTCCTGTGAAATTTCAAATAGTCCTGTGAAATTTCAAAGACAATCTGATAATCATTGTTAAATTCATCAAATAAATAAGAATGTTTTTTATGATAAACTGTAAGGCTGAGGCTTCTTTTCTTGTGTTGCCAATGCCACAATTATTCCTTGCATCTTTGAAGAGAATCTGATAAAATGTATGTACTGTATTAAGAAGGTACATTGTATTTCAATCAAGTTCTCGTAAAGCCCCTTTTCCTGCGATACCTTATTGTTGGTTTAATCATTCTGTGAAAGTTTCAAGTGAATCTGATGAAATATGAGGACTTCATTCTGATGAAGGTACAATCATTCTGAATAAGTTTAAAGAGATTAATGAAAATAGTTGACAGAATTGTGTCAAGAATTTTTTGTAACGAAATTCTCAAAAAGCTCCTTTTCCTGTGAAACTTAAAAATTAGAACCAATATACAAAGGTGCAATCCTAATGATAGATAGTTTGAAGAAAATGCTCAAGACTGATGACTTTATTGTGATGATGACGTTTTTGCGATAAAATCTTCATAAGGCCCCTTTTCTTGTGTCGTTTAACAGATCAGACCCAATTTACAAAGGAACAATCCAAATGATGATACAATCATTCTATTTAAGTTTGAAGAGAATCTGAAAAAGACTGAGGAGATTTGTGTGTTAATGAGGATTTGGTAATATTTTTTCATACAGCCCCTTTTCCTGTGATACTTGACAGATCAGGCCTAATTTGGAAAGAAACAACCCTAAAAGATTGAACAGAATCCGATGAAAACTGTGGATTTTATTGTGGTACAAGGTTTAAGGTTTGTATGATTAAATTTCATAAGGCTCCTTTTCCTGTGATCTAACATCAACATTTGTAATTATTGTACAATCATTCTGTGTTTGAAGAAAATCCAATGAAAGCTCTGGACTTGGTAACAAAATTGAAGTTTTCAAAAGGCCCCTTTTCCCATGATACCAGACAGATCAGGCACAATTTGTAAAGAAACAATCCTTATGATGGTACAAATGTTCTCTGAAAGTTTGAACAGAATTCAATGAAAACTGTGGACTTTATTGTGGTACAGGATTTAAAAAAAAAATTTCATACGGCTCCATTTCCTGTGATACTTGACAGATCAGGTCTAATGTCAACATCAACAATCAGTATAATTGTACAATCATTCTGGGAATGTTTGAAGAAAGCTCTGGACTTGGTAACAAGGACTTATAAATGATATTTTCCTTAGGCCCCTTTTCCCATGTTTCTTGACAGTTCAAACCCTGTTTCAAAAAAAAAATGATCGTTGTGTCCTTACAATCGTTCTGTGAAAGTTTCAACAAAATCTGATCTAAGCTGTGAGCTTCATTGTGTTAATAGGGATTTTTTAATTTAATTTTCAAACAGCCCCTTGTTACCTGATGGATCCGAACTATACTTGCAGAAGTATAATTATTCTGTTTGAGTATGAGAAAAAACTCGATGAAATCTGCATTAAGATTTTTCTAACTAAATTTTCAAAAGGCCCCTTTTCCCATGTTTTTTTATTAAATTTTCATAAGGCCCCCTTTCAAATGATACTTGATGGATCAAACCCACTTCCAAAAGGAACAATCCATTTAATGGTACAATCATTCTGTGATAGTTTGAAGAGAATCCGATGAAAACTGTGGACTCTAGTGTGTAAACTAGGATTTTTATCAAATTTTCAAAAGGCCCCTCTTCCCATTTTACTTGATGGATCATACCCAACTTCAAAAGGAACAATCCTTATAATAGTACAATAATTCTGTGAAAGTTTGAAGAGAATCCAATGAAAACTGTGAACTCTAGAGTACTAATGAGGATTCTTTAATTAAATTTTCAAAAGGCCCCTTTTCCCGTATTTCTGGATGGATCATTCCCAATTTCAAAAGGAACAATCCTTATGATAGTACAATAATTCTGTGAAAGTTTGAAGAGAATCCAATGAAAACTGTGGACTGTAACGTGTTAACAAGGATTTTTCTTAGATTTTTCAATTAAATTAAATTTTCATAAGGCCCCTTTTCCTTTGTTTCTTTAAGGATTATACCCAATTCCATAAAGAAATAATCCTTATGATGGTACAATCATTCTGAGGAAGTTTGAAGAGAATCTGATGAAAAATGTGGAGTCTAACCTTTTAACAAGGATTTTTTAAATAAATTTTAATTAGGCCCCTTTTCCCAAAAAAGCCATTGCAATTGCTCTAGTGGCCTTCGGTCAGTAGAGCTAAAAACTAAACTTTCATGAATTTTTTTTGTTGCCTGCAACTTCTTTCAATTTGAACCAGTCTAAAATTGTCTCCTGTGGTAATTGATTAGAGAAAATACTGGTTGCCTAGCAATAATTTCACTCTGGGAAACAAGTTTACCGCATCTGAAACAATCCCATTGAACCTAGCTTTTTATTGTCATAATAATGAACAAAGCCTATGGGCAAAACAAAAAAGATAAGTCTGTAACAAATACTTTGTGGGTTGCCCCTATCAGTCATAGGCACATAGAAACGGGAGGGGATCTAGTATAATTTGACAGATCTATATCATTTTGTCCGATTTGCAAATCTCTCAATTCCTATGTTAGTCCCATCCAATCTTGAAATGTTTCAAAGTTAGCCACTCTTATCTTGAAATGCTTCCTATAGACCTGCAATAAAAAACAAGAGGCCCATGAGGGCCTGAGATGCTCTACTGGTTATCAAGTTTTCCATTTAAAAAATCTGATGTTTAAGGAAGTTAATTACTCAAAGAAGATTGCATAAAGAAAAGAAAAACAGGACTTTATCCCCTTTATTATTTTGAGCAACAATCCTCAAGGCCCCTTTTCCCGTGTTTCATGATGGATCCACTCCATTTCCAAAAGAAAATTACCTTATGACCCTACAATCATCCTGTGAAATTTTCATCAGAATCTGACAATAATTGTGGACTTTATCACATAAACAGGATTGTTTTAAATGAAAATCAATAAGGCCCCTTTTCCTGTGTTTTCTGATGGATCAATTTCATTCAAAAAGGAACTTTACTTACAACCCTACAATCGTCCTGTGAAATTCAAAGGACAATTTGATAACGATTGTGATCTTCATCACATACACATTTGAATGATAATCTGTAAGGTCTCTTTTCCTGTGTTTCGAATGCCACAATCATTCCATGCATCTTTGAAGAGAACCCCATAAAACTGATGACTTTATTGTGTTAACAAAGATATTAAAATCAAGTTCTCATAAGGCCCCTTTTCCCGTGATATTTTACTGTTGGTTTTATCATTCTGTGAAAGTTAAAGGTGAATCCGATGAAACATTGGGACTTCATTATGTTTACTTGAATATTTAAAAAAAAATTCATATGGCCCCTTTTTACATGATACTTGATGGATTGTACCCAGTTCTGAAAAGAACCATTTAAGTGATTGTACAATCATTCTGTGAAATCTGGTGAAATCAAGGGACATCATTGTGTTAACCAGAATATTTAAGAAAGTTTTTCATAAGGCCCCTTTGTATGTGACACTTGCCACAATCAGATCCACTGTCAAAATCAACAATTTGAATGATGGTACAATCAATATGTGTAATCTGTGGAATTTATTGTGTTAATGAGTTTATAGTGAGAACAAACCAAATTTCAAAAGGAACAATTCTAATGAAGGTACAATCATTCTTTAAAAGTTAAAGAGAATCAATGAAAACAGTGGGCTGAATTGTGTCAAGAATTTTTGTTATTCATTTTTCATAAGGCCCCTTTTTCCGTGAAACTTAACCCTTGTCGTGCTGAATATTCCGGTTTTGGCAGGAGGTGTAGACTGAGATCAGACTGCATGTTTGCAGGCTGATCTTAGTCTACACATCCTGCTCATACTTTTCCTTCATGAGTTGTTTATGAGGTTGATTTCTAAAAGAAATATTGATTTTTGAACAAAAAGATATATCAGTGCTCTCAGCCCTTTGATTTGACAGCTATTCAGTAAGGTAATTTATACAGCATGACAAGGGGTAACAAATCAGACCCAATGTACAAAGGAAAATCCTAATGATAGTTTGAAGAAAATGATAAAGACTGAGGACTTTATTGTAATAATGATGTTTTGTAATAAAATTTTTATAAGGTCCCTTTTCTTGTGTCACTTAACCAATCAGACCTAATTTACAAAGGAACAATCCAAATGATGATCATTCTGTTAAATTTTGAAGAGATTCTGATAAAGACCAAGGACATTCTTGTGCTTATGAGGATTTGGTAATAATTTTTCATACAGCCCCTTTTCCTATGATACTAGACAGATCAGGCTCAATTTAGAAAGAAACAATCATTTTCATATAGCCCCATGTTACTTCATGGATCTGAACCTATTCCAAAGGGAACTCTACTTACAAAAAATTCTGTTTGAGTATAAAGACAACCCAATGAAATCTGTGGACATACAAACATTAATCAAGATCTTTTAATTGAATTTTCCTAAGGCCCCTTCTCCTATGTTACCAATGGATCAGACCCAATTTGAAAGGAACCATCCTTATGATGGTACAATCATAATATGAAAGTTTGAAGTCGATCAGGTGAAATCTAGGGCCATGATGTGTTAACTAAGATTTTTTTATTAAATTTTCATAGGGCCCCTTTTCCCATGAAACTTGATGGATCAAACCTACTTCTGAAAGGAACAATCCATTTAATGTAATAATCATTCTGTTACTGTTTGAAGAGAATTTGTTGAAAACTGTGGACTCTATTGTGTTTACGAGGAATTTTTTAAACCGAAATTTAACGGATCCCATGGTCCTTGACTGATTGAACCAAATTTTGAAAGGAACAATTCTTATGACGGTACAATCATTCTGTGAAGTTTGAAGTCAATCAGATAAAAACTGTGGTCTCTAGAGTGTTAACAAAGATCTTTGAAATAATTTTTAATAAGGCCCCTTTTCCCACGTTTCTTGACAGATCATATCCAATTCCGAAAGGAACAATCCTTATGATAGTACAATCATTTTGTGAAAGTTGAAGAGAATCCGATGAAATTTGTTGACTCCAGAGTGTTAACGAGGATTTCTTAAAAGATTTTTCCGTTAAATTTTCATAAGGCCCCTTATGTATTGGTAAAAAGAGAGTTATTAAAGATATAAATGTGACAGTTGCACCCAAGGTTTAAAAAGAATTTCATAGTCCAAAAAGAGTTTAAACTCCACTATAACAAATACGCTGATGCCCAGGTGACTGGAATAGCTCCCCCCCCCCCCATTCTTTGAATAGTCAAGCTTAAAATGACCAATCAATAAATCCAACAGAATGGAGGTAAGAAGTTGACAATTGACTGTATGTTAAATAATAATATGTTTGAGGGCAACTTTAACCTAATGAGTAAAGGTTATTCAATCCATTCAAGCTGTATTTACATGATTAAGCCTTTACCATTTTTCAAAATATTAGACTTGTCCTAATTCAAACGGGTAGCAAACAACATTATAAAGTAGATGCAATTCAAAAAGTAACTATCCTATATGACAGCAAATATTGTAGAGAAAGAAGAAATTGCTTGTTACAAGCAATTTATTCCTTTTCCACAATTTTTATCAACTATGACATCATAGTGACATAAAATAAAGGGAATGAGTTAAGGTCACTCACAAAATGATTGGGATTAACCATTTCCTGTTTTTCAAAAGTTTAGACTTGCCCAAATTCAAAGAAGTTCCAGACGACAATTAAAAGTGAGTGCAATTCGAAAAGTAACCAATCTACCGGGTAGAAAATATTGTGGAAAAAGGAGAACTTCTTCCTTTTCCACAATTTTAATAACTACGATATCATAGTGACATAAAATAAAGGGATTGAGTAAAGGTCACTCACAAAATGATTTGCGGTCTATTTGATGTCCCTTACCATATATTTTGCAAATGAATGGTATATTCTAACAAAAATAATGTGTCACTCAAAAAAGATAAGTCTTGTGTGTATGCTTACAAAATGTAGGTTCAAAAGTAACAGTTTTATAGCTTATAAATTGATGAAAAACATAATGAAATACCAATAAACAATAATTGGTTAAAACAACACAGTTGTTGATGTTGTGATTTTAAAGGTTTTTGTTTGTAAACAAAAAATGCCTTGCTTACTTATAATCTGCTAAAGGAGCTATGCTCCAAAGACTAAGGTCACTACTAGGGCCAGGACAGCAAGCAAGGGAAAGCCGGTTCATTTCTGATGACTTCTAATTAACCCATTCTCAGGCGGCAAAATTTTAGACTGGTCAAAATTCAAAGGAGATGTAGACGACAATATAAAGTTGATGAAATTTTAGATTTTTTCAACTTTCTCGGTAGGAAACATTGTTAAAAGCAATTTCTCCATTTTCCACAATGTTTTCCCAAATGTTTTTCTTGAGGGGCATCCAAAAGCATCACTGTGTGGGAATGGGTTAAGTTAACTAACAAAGGTCACTAGCAAACAATTTGCTTTTCTTTAACCATGTCTTCTGATTGAGGAGAAATGATTTTGAACAGAACAGAAAGCATGCTAAAATTTTCCTTTTCTATGATGCAAAACATTGTCAGGAATGGTTTAAACCATTACCTCACTTCTATGCATTTTAACTTGCTGAAGAAATAGGCTATAGAAACATTAGGAGAAATTAGGAAAATAACAAACAATTTCCCCCTTTCTCAAAATGTTTTTACCTTATTTAGCACTTACTTTTCAATTCCATCATATTCATATATATTAACCCTTGTCGTGCTGAACCCAGAATATTCCGGTTTTGGCAGGAGGTGTAGACTAAGATCAGACTGCACTTATGTGCAGGCTGATCTTAGTCTACACCTCCTGCTTGTACTTTTCCTGCCAGAGTTGTTTATGAAGTTTATTTCTTAAAAAAATATTGATTTTTTAACCAAAAGTTTTATCCGTGCTTTCAGCCCTTTGATTTGACAGAATTTCAGTAAGGTAATTTATACAGCATGACAAGGGTTAATATCTGTCATCTGCAACATCATTCTTTCAAACTAGACCAGTTTTGAATTTAGTCCTCTGGTTATGGGTTAAACCTTTTCTGTTTTGCAAAATTTTAGACCTGTCCAAAATCCAAAGGTGGTTATGGGTTAATGCTTTCCTGTTTTTCAAAATTATAGACCTGTCCAAATTCAAAGGTTTTGCAGATGAAAATTTAAAGCAGATTTAATTTGAAAAATAACCATTTATAGGGTAGAAAATATTGTGGAAAAAGAGGAAACTACTTGTTACAAGCAGTTTCTTCATTTTCTACAATGTTTTCTGAATAAAAAAATCACAGGGACGTACAAACCAGATAATGAACAAGAAGGGGTTAAAGTAATTCTATAAAAACCCTGAGTGTTTGCTTTATTGACTCACCTGTGCTGATTTTAGTCTCTGGTAATGGTCCATGAAGATGTAAATTCTGAAAGTTAGTTAAAAAATACACATTGAGAAAAATACTTTGAAAAATTTAGTTTTATTCAGGTTTGTCTCACTGATTTTTCCACTAATATTTTAAAAGTTTTTACACATCACTAAGTTTTTGACTAATCTAAAATGAAACAGGTTACCAGCAAAAAATTGTAGTACATATGAATTGTAGAGAGAAGTATCAGGTAGGGTAGAAAATATTCTGATAAAAGGAAAAATTCAGAATCCAATATTGCTTCCCATGATTTAATAAACAAAAGCTACGAGGGTGAGTCAATAAGAAACCAGCCTGACCTACTTTCGGTCGAGATCGATCTCTTCTTTTTCGATGTAGTTGCCCTCCAGAATGAGACATTTAGACCAACGGTGTTCCAGTGCCATCAGTCCAGAACTAAAGAAGTCAGGCTCTTTTCCATTGACCCACTCCTCAACTGCCGCCACGACTTCTTCATCGGACCGGAAATGACGTCCACGGATATCTTTTTTCAAGTATGGGAATAGGAAGAAGTCACTAGGAGCTAAGTCTGGAGAATAGGCAGGATGTGGTATTAATTCATACCCATTTCGCTCAACAGCATCCATTGCAACTTTGCAAGTGTGGACTCTTGCGTTATCCTGTTGGAGCAGAACCCCTTTAGAGAGTTTACCTTGGCGAATTGCAGTTCTCAGTTGGTCAAGCAAGTTAGCATAGTACGCACCAGTTATTGTACTTTTCTTCAAAATACGTGGCCATCATCTTGCCAGCAGAAGGTTGCGTCTTGAACTTTTTTGGCCTTGGAGACCCAGGCCCTACCCATTGACGACTCTGAGATTTATTCTCTGGTTCATAATAATGGACCCAAGTCTCATCTACAGTTACAAGACGCAAAAGAAAATCTTCTTCCTTCGACTTAAACCGCTTCAACAAGGCGCTAGATACTGATGCCCTGGTTGCCATTTGCTCGTCGCTAAGGGATTTGGGGACCCAACGAGCTGTTAGCTTGCGCATACCTAAGCGATCGTGCAAGATAGTTGAAACGCTACCATGTGATATGCCTAATGCCTTCGCTTTTCTTCCACCTGAATTCGCCTATCAGAGTATACTAGGTCCTGCACCTTTTTACTCATTTCTTCATGGGTGGCATCTAGTGGGCGTTCGGACCTGGTATCATCTTCTAAAGACGTTCTACCACGTTTAAATTCACCGACCCAGAATTTAACCTGAGCATACGATGGTGCAGAAGACCCATATACATCGACCAACTCGCCATGGATTTCCTTACCATCTTTTCCCTTTCAAATACAAGTACCAAATTACTGCATGGTACTCCAATTTAGACAAAAAACACGCTGTTGCATTACTAGCCATGTTTGACATTCAGTATGTTATCGATAAATTAGCCGATACGGGTGTAATTTTGCCCCGAGGCCTAAAACATGTATTGCAACAAAGCGGGGAAATTGTGGCCGTTTTGGTCAATCGGAAATGGGATAGGCTGGTTATTTATTGACTCACCCTCGTAGTATTATCAATTATAACTTTCTTTGCAAACAATTAGACTGTAATCACATAGTATCTCAATTGTTCCTTGTAAAAGTGAATCAATACAAGCAAGAAAAGATCTGTTGACACTTGATTGCTGAAATTAACAACAACACTGTATGAGGATGCCAACCCAAAGCTGTTCAAGTGTTTGATATTGGAAACAACTTGTTGAAAAGGGGGCATGATCCATGCAAAAATGCATTTAGAGTTATCCCCCTTCTTGGTGTAGAATACCCTTTTAACCCTTGTCAAGCTGAACAGAGAATATTCCGGTTTTGGCAGGAAGTATAGACAAAGATCAGCCTGCACGTAAGTGCAGTCTGATCTTGGTCTACAACTCCTGCTTGTACTTTCCTACCAGAGTTGTTTATGAAATCGATTTTCAAAATAAGTATTGATTATGGAACAACAAGTAATACCAATGATTTCAGCCCTTTGATTTTAATGCAATTTCTTAAGGGGTTTTAACCCATTCCCACACAACAAATTTTTAGACTGGTCCAAATTGAAAGAAGTTGCAGACGACAACTGCAAGTTGATGGAATTTTAATTTATTTCGCCTTTTTAGGTAGAAAACATTGTTGATAATGAAAAAAATTGCTTGATACAAGCAATTTCTTCATTTTCCACAATGTTTTCCAAAGCTCTATAATTGAGGCGCGTAAAAAGGAGGGCTTGAGTGGGAATGGGTTAAACAGCATGACAAGAGTTAATATATATTCCAAGTTTATGTGTTCAGTAATACTAAAGATATTACAAAAGGTCAAATTTTCGGACGCTGATGCAGATAAGGACAACAACCGGCTATAGAAATACCCTGGGTTTTGTCTGAAAGCAACGGAGCTTAAAACAGGATTCACTCTTTTTGATGTGATGACACCTTCAAAATCAGTTCTGACTTTTAGAAATCCATGGTCAACGAGTCCTTGACCTCTTAATTTCTAAGACAGGCACAAGTCCCGATATCAGGTTTTCCTAGCAGGTGTGTAGATAATGTGTATATCAGCCACATATTGTACAGGATTTATCAAAACCAACCAAAATCTTATACAAATTTATGATCAGCCATAAGTTACCAGTGGAACGGAAATACATATTTTTTCCATTTGTCCTCATTTATAGTATACAAATTATTCTATTGTTTTGATGACTACAGTAGACAAACGTTATCTTCAATACATTTGATACAATGATTTAAAGCATAACCAGAGGTATACAGTCATTTCATACCATAACCATTTCGTACCATAATTTCTATGGTTATTTCATACCATACATTGGTTATTTCGTACCATGCGTTGGTCATTTCGTACAAAATAATTAGTCAATTCGTACCATCTGATACCAAAAATAAACCACTCAATCAAGTTCAAAGAATTTGATAATTAGATGGTTTGTCATTGTTTGGGCATGTCAGGTAAAATCATTAAAGATCTAATTGTGGAAGGTAAAAGATTGTTGATAGCTTAATTATGATTAGATTGGTATTTGCCTTTCATTTGACTGTCCCACTTTTTTACACCCATCAAGAAAAATACTCAGGAAAACATTGCTGGAGACAAGCAATAATTATCACAATGTTTTCTTCTCCAAAAGAAACATATTTTAAGAATCTCCGTCCTCATGAAATTGTGGTCTGCAAATTTCTTTATATTTGGACCTGTCTTAAATATTGTTGTATGGCAAGTGGCTAATGGTTACTTTGTCAAATTATTCGGTTAACTATGATACAATATTGAAGGAAATACAGTTCTGATTCCTTACTAATTTTCTTTTAATGAACACAAACCCCCTGCTAGAAAAAAAGTAATGTGCTGATACGCTTATACTGTATCATCAACTCTCCATTTGCCTGAATGGACTGTCTTGATTTTCACTTGTTTAAAGATAAAGCAAATAGAAAATATAATAAGCATTATTGTAATATTCAAATAATATAAGATTTTTGTCTAAACATGGTACAAAACATTTGACGTATGGTACGAAAGGGTCATACTAAAACAAGCCCTACAGAGATTTATAGCCCTACAGACGCCCTACGGAATTTGTACACGCCCTACGAGTATATGAGCGATAATGGTGTATAATTTTTAGTTAATATGATTAAAATGAACATTTTTCTTCATATTTCAAAATATTGTCTGAGAATTTATCTTATTTATGATGATTTTGATGTTTATAATATCTCATAATTTGACCGGAAGTACTTGACGAAAGCCCTATCGTTTAATTGATCGCCCAACATATTCATAAGCAAATACCTGTCTACGTATTAGTATTTTTGAGATACAAAATTATTCATGTTTTGGTTTTTATCTTTATTTTGGTATAATTTCATGTTATAAAAGACTTTTTAGATAAAAAGGGATCTCAATGCAATGCAAGGGAAGCAACTCTTTATTTGCAATGAAAATAGACTGGAAAGTCTTTTTTATGAAATATAGTATGGGACGTTTAGTTTAATGAGACTCTATTTCCCAGTAATTTGAATAAGATGTCGGGTTCTGAATAGGCTTTAGAAAAGATTGTGGGAAAATAAGGAAAAGCTTGTTACTAGATTTTTCTTCTTTTCTCTTAATGTTTACCACCCAGATTTAATTTCTAAACTCCACAAATTAAAAATGTCGTATATCAATTAATTATTTATTCATTTCATTTCACTTATTATCATAACTTTATAAGGTAACTAATTAACCAATCTTGACGACAAAGATGGAAAAAATAATGATCTTGATTACAACAACAATATCAGTAGTATTAATAGTCTTTTATAACATGAAATTATACCAGATAAAAACCAAAACATGAATAATTTTGTATCTCAAAAATACTAATACGTAGACAGGTATTTGCTTATGAATTTGTTGGGCGATCAATTAAACGATAGGGCTTTCGTCAAGTACTTCCGGTCAAATTATGAGATATTATAAACATCAAAATCATCATAAATAAGATAAATTCACAGACAATATTTTGAAATATGAAGAAAAATGTTAATTTCAATCAAATAAACTAAAAATTATACACCCTTATCGCTCATATACTCGTAGGGCGTGTACAAATTCCGTAGGGCGTCTGTAGGGCTATAAATCTCTGTAGGGCTTGTTTTAGTGTGACCGTGGTAAGAAATGACTGCAACATGGTACAAAATGGTCACAGCATAGTACGAAACAACCAATACCATGGTACGAAATGACCAATACCATGGTACGAAATGACTGGTAGGAAATGGTTATCGTACAAAACGTCCGTAATTCTAACCAGATGATAAAGTTTAAGACTCTTCAATTTTAAAAGAAAGTTGCAGATGACAACTTAAAGCTGATGAAAATTTAAAAATCTTTTTCTTTTTGGGTAAAACATTGCCGATATTACTGAAATTGCTTGTAATTGAGTCCCATGATTATAAGAAAGAGGGCTACGACATCGCAGCTACCCCTAATTGTACTTCCTTCTTTTGTAGTAAATGACCCAACTTACTTCTTACCTGGAAAACAGGTGAAATAAAATTCTTCTTGATCTTCTTTACTTCGAAAGCTTCAGTTATACTCTTTTCAAAAAACCAGACTGCTCTCAAACATTACGGGTAAAATATCAGTACACTTGAGATACGTGTTAAAAGTAGACTAATTAAGGATAAAAATAAATATCACCAATTTTCTCTAACAGGATGTTTACACCGGAAATGAAATTATACCGTGAGCAAGGGAGGTAATAATTAGCGTACCAATTAGCAGAATCGGATTAAATCGATTACCACAACGCTTACTAAAATAAACAAATTCGTTGTTATCCAAATGATACAACCTTTTCACTCCTATATGCTTTATTTGATGATGATTTGCTCGATTTGACAACTAAAGATTCTGTATATTCATGCCATATAAATTCCTGCTATTGAGGATCGTAATGACCCGGTTACTATGGAGATGAACCGAAGCCTGTACAGGTAGACAGTGTGATATCTGACATGTGAGTTCACTGCAACACGGAGATTTATAGTGAATGAGCGGATACGTAAATTGAAAGTTGTTTTATTGACTGAAAACTTTTTTGTTCGATTTTCATCTTTTTTTTTTCTTCAAAAGAAGATGGTGATTGGAAATTCTTGTGAAAAGTGGTGAAAAGTTTTTGATCTTAGAATCCAGCCGTTTGTTTATGAAGTTTTTCCATTTATTTTATCCTGATTTCTGTTTTATTTTGTCAGCTGGTTGACTTTAGACCTTCTTAAATCTGATATTGCAATATAAATAAATGATGAAAGAAAAAAAAAAGTTTTTCTTGTTTATCAACTCTTTACCAGACAAGACAGTTTAGATTGGTCCAAATTGAAAGAAGTTAAAAACAATTGCAAGAACATGAAATTTCATATGTCTGTTATGTGAGGGGGGGGGGTTTAAGGGAGAGAAAACAATAGTTATAATAATTACTTATGACATAGAATTTCTTCATTTTCCACAATGTTTTCCTGAGCTTTTTATTTAGGGGTGTGAAAAAGTATCCTTGCATGGTGATGGGTTAATCATTTATATAGTTCTTTTTCTTGGATGTTGTTGCCAAGGAATTTCTTTTATGAATAATGATATGTAGTCCAAACCTATTCCAAGACAAGAGAAATTCTAAACTAGTCTAAACTGAAATATGATGCAAACAACAATATAATTGGTTGAATTGATAAAATCTGCACCTTTCAGGATAGAAAATATTGTGGAAACTGAAGAAATTGCTTGTTACCAGCAATTCCAAATTGTCCAGTCCATTATGTTTTCCAAAGCTTCTGTCTAAAATGTATAAGGGAGCGTAGTTCAGCAAAAGTGATGGATGTTTTCTTTCTACTATGACAATTCAAAAAATGATAAATTACATTTTTTTATATAACTTATTAACCCATTCCCACACAACTAAATGTAAGACTAGTCCGAATTGAAAGAAGCTATAGAGAAAAATTTCAAGCTCATGGAATCTTAAATTTTTTCATCTTTTTGTATAGAAACCATTGTGAATAATGAAGAAATTGCTTGATACAAGCAATTTCTTCATTTTCCACAATGTTTTACAAAGCTTTTTTCCATGAGGGGCTTAAAAAGGAGGGCTCATGTGGGAACGGGTTAAAGGGACAAATTCACATTTTTGGACACAAGAATTACACAATCATTATTTCTTAAATGTTTTTTTTTAATGTAGACATTGAATAGTGTTGATAAAAATGCCACGCCATGCCACAGGACTTGGAGCTTCTGGATTTCCAGCTGCAAACAAACTTCTCATGCGATATGAATCAGACAGGGCATATAAGCTGCACCAACAAAGGGTAAGTAATTTTTTCATTTGAAGCCCCACAAATGGCAGAAAACCTTAAGGGAATTGTTTACATGTTTGGATTGTTCAGTCTTAACAAGATTTTAACTTTCAAAGAATATTTTTCACTGATATACTACTGGATAACAGTGTTTAAGACTGGTCCAAATTGAAAGAAGTTTCAGAAAAAACTTCAATGCATTTTTTCATTAAATGCTATTTTAGCAAATACATTGTGAGATTCAGAGAAATTGCATGTTGTTTGCAATTTCTCCTTTCCTCATAATGCTTTCCATGTCAACTTCGCTTCGATGGGGTTTCTGGAAATGGGTTGACAAAATTTTCTATAGGTGTCATCACTTTACTTATATATCTTTAGAAAATCTGTTTACTGAATAAATCCAGTTTATTTGTGATTAAAACTCATAGCGTCCTTCCAAACATTCAATCATGGGTGATTTCATGTCTCTGGGGGACAGACATTGGCTTAAACCCACTGCCATCCGGCTTTATATCTGAATACATAGTGGCTGGCTATTAAATATCTTTCCCATGAGCATGTACCAATGATTGTGGAGCTTGAACCTGTGACCTCCTAATAGACTGATCATGGCTGTCAATTAGAATGGAAGTGAACTTTAATATCAGACATTGGCCAACATATTATGTGAAGCATTTTTGTTGGTTTGGTAAGTTAACCCTTTCCTGTTGTATGAAATTTAAGACTGGTCCAAATTGAAAGGTTTTCAGATGACAATTTTAAGTCCAACTTATTTGAAATATAATCAGTCAATAGGGTAGAAAATATTGTGGAAAAAGAAGAAATTGCTTGATACAAGCAATTTCTTCTTTTTCCACAATGTTTTCTCAATCATAAAATCACAGGGACGTAAAAACCAGGGATTAACCAGGAAAGGCTTATTCAAGCTATAGTTACAACATTTACTGTTTTACTACCATTTTACTTTTTTGAAACATGTAATTGGCTATCAATTTTGGTAAATATCATTGTATAATATAAAAGTGGAACTTCGTTACAGAGTCAGTGGTCAGGGCCTGCAAAGTTAGTGAGCGGGACCAGCAATACATCAATTACTAGTTAACACTTTCCCGAATCTTGAAATTTTAGATTGGTCCAAATTGAAAGAAGTTTCAGACGTCAATAAAAATTGGATGTAATTTGAAATGATACCATTGTATGTGGTAGAAAATATTGTGGAAAAAGGAGAAATTCTTTTTTTTTTAATTTGGCTTTTTGGATAGAAAATATTGTGGATAAGAAATTGATTGTAACAAACTATTTTATACATTTTCCACAATGTTTTTCTTTTTTTTCTTTAAAGCTTATAACATTATGGATATAAAATAGGAGGATTGTCTGGGAATAAGTTTAACATCTTTTGGATGGGAACTTGTGTCCACATGTGATCAATTTGTATAAGTTGCTTAACTTTGGTATGTTTGGGGAGGGGCAGGTTATTTGCTTTTCAACATTTGCAATTTATTCTGGTCACTGTTAGGTTGAATTAAAATAGCAGTAGAGACTACCTGTAATTCAACCTACTGAAAGTGTATCTTAAGATTTCTTTAGAATTTTTAATGAAGTTATTGTGTTATTATAAAAGACACAAAAGCGTTGCACATACCCTTTGTTATGTTAAATATCTGTTAGTGTGTAGTTCCCGTTTAGATAAAACTTATGAAAACATCATTTGTCAATGTTTTGATAAAAGATCATAGGCTTTAATGTAGTTCACTATATATATTTTTTTACTGTCTGTAAGTTTTAACCCATCGCCAGATGGCAAAAAATACAAAGACATTCCTGATGACAATTGCTGGTCGATGAAATTTTGAAGATATGATTATTTTGTCTTTTTTTTGGTAGCAAATTTTTTTGATAATGAAGAAATTGCTTATAACAAGTAATTTCTTCAATTTCCACAATGTTTTCAAAAGCTGTATTCTTGAGGGGCATGAAAAAGTGGGATTGTGTGGAAATGGGTTTGCTAAAAAGCAAAGTTTGACTGATTAGGTTTGGTTAATATATATTATGAAAAGATAGTAAGATATCCTTTTTACTCTTGAAGTGAAGAAAAAGTTATTTAAAAAGCTTATACACATGTAGAACCTTATCATCTTTTGTGAATAATCAAATTAGAATTAAATCAATCCGCTCTAAGGCACTAATCCAATGGGTATTTTGTAATGAGGTCAATCATATGATTACCTGGGTGTAACATCTATGTATACATGCCTAATTTATGTGTTTCAAATATCAACCTAGAAAACATATACATGTAATTATTTATTCCTAAATCTATAATAGCTTTCATGGTCATATATATAGAAGCTGATTTGTAGTCGTCTAGACTCTGTGTAACATGCTTGACTATTACTAAGCATTACTGGTTTACCCATTCCCACACAATGATGCCTTTTAATGCTCCTCAAGAAAAACAGGTGGGTAAACATTGTGAAAATGAAATGTTCTACCCAGAAATGTGAAAAAATCTACAATTTCATTAACTTTAAATTGTCGTCTGGAATTCCTTTCAATTTGGATCAGTCTAAAATTTTGCCATCTGGTAAAGGGGTCAAATTACTCCTTCAGATGAAGCTGAACCTTTTGCATAGTGTATAACTGTGGTAACCGGACAATAGCCCCTTCGGACAATATCCCCTTCTATGTTTTTTTGACAAGGCGGACATTATCCCCTTCCTATATTTAACAGGGCGGACATTAGCCCCTTCGTCATTCTGACAGGGCAGACAAATCCCCTTCCTATCACTTGATAATTACACAGACTAACCAGTGATATTATCAGAGCAATAATCCCTCTGCTTGCCTTTTGTGCTACCAAATGTCATCCCGGTGGGACCAAAAATATATTGATGATGTCATCAAGTGTCCTTGCAGCTAACCAGAGAAATTAAATGTACATGCTTTTATGAATGTTATCTTAAAGCATCTCTCTAACTCATTCCCAGACGGCAAAATTTTAGACTGATCCAAACTGAAAGGGGCTGCAGGCGATATGAATTTTTAGATTTTTTTCAATTTTCTGTGAAAAGCAATGCGTAAGAACAATTATTTTTATTACAAAGTCAGATAAATCCCCTTCTTTCAAATGTCTGAAAGCATTTAAGTCAGAAATTTTAAATTGAGAGCCAACTTTTTTATCTATTATCTGTTAACCTATTCCCATTCCACCAAAAGGACACTATTTGATGCCCTTCAAGAAAAGCAATTGGGAAAACATTGTGTAAAGAGAAGAAGTTGCATCACTATTGTACATAATATTCCCATAGTATAATGTTGCTCTGCATAAGAAAATTCAAAGGGAGAGAGAAGAGACTAGTAGATCAATGACCAGGGTATTCGACTTTTATTGGTTTTTGACAAAATACTTAAGTACCTTCACAAGAGCTCAGTAAACTTTTAACCCATGTATTGACATCTTGTTCACATCGATTTTAGCGACAAATAATGATGTCATACATATTTGGTACAATAACCAAACCATATAAAAAGATTTGCTCGGTGCACAAATATGTTGTACCTATAATTATGCTATTTAGCTATGTCATTTGCCCTATTATTTTAACATATTACCAGATTACAAAATTTTAGACTGGTCAAAATTCAAAGAAGTTGTAGAAGACAATTGTAAGTTATTGAAAATTAAAAAATCTTTGTCGTTCGGGTTAGAAAATATGTGCAGTCTGATCTTTGCATATACCTCCTGTGAACACCGGAATAATCTGGGTTCAGTATGACAAGGGTTAAGAACCTGTAGACTGATCATAGCCACATATTCGTTTCATGCCTGTGCCCATGATATTATTGAAATATTGATATAATCAAAAGATTGAAATGAGTAAAAGATGCACAATACATTACAGTAAGATCCGACAGGGTTTTCAGTTCATAATGTGGCAAAGGTAATGTCTGAAATATAGACTATTATTTAGGGTAACTGGTGTTTATTTCTCAATAAATCGAACATAATAATCAAGAATTAAGAAATAAAGAATCATTGGCAAAAAAAATCTGGCAGAATGCAAAATTGGATTTGAGAATGAAGGTTTTTTTAAGTTTTTTGTGATGAAGCAAAAAAGCTCTGTAATTGGCATCAATATAGGTTGATTGATTTGTTAATATGATGAACATAGTTTCTTGGTAGATCTGAATTTGGTTGCTATGGTGATTGTGAAACATAGAAACTATTGATTATGCAATATTAGAAGGAAAGGCTGTTATATGGAGTTAGGGAAAAGGCTGAAGCTAAATTGTAACTGTAGATAAAATGTGCTAGAACATCCGTATAAACCATCTCTTTTGGTGTTTGCAAATAGAAAACCTGCAATGCTTGTAATCCCTTCTTAACCTATTACTAAATGACAAAATTTTAGACTGGTCCAATTGAAAGAAGTGCAGATGACAATTTTCTGTTGATGAAATTTAAAAAAATATCTGTCCTTTGGGGTAGAAATCAAGACACTGGTTTAAGTGCCTATATTTATATTGGCACTTAAAACAGTGTTGCACTAAGCTCTTGAAATCAGAATTATGATTATTGAAAGGAAGATTTGGCCTAAGGTATTTTATGATTAGCTAACAAAGTTAAATTAAGTTTCTTATTGAGAAAAATGGAATTAATTGAAATTGTATTATTGGTAGCTGGAAAAGTGTAGTTACAGTGTTTCAGTCACAAATATTATAGAAATATTGTAGACTTAACCCTATCCTGTTTTGCAAAATTTTAGACCTGTCCAAATTCAAAGGTTTTGCAGACGAAAATTTGAAGTGAATTCAATTTGAAAAATTACAATTCTGTAGGGTAGAAAATGTTGTGGAAAAAGAAGAAATTGCTTGTTACAAGTAATTTCTTCTTTTTCTACAATTTTTTCTCAATTGAAAAATCACTGGGACGTAAAAACCAGGGATTGAACAGGAAAAGGTTAACCCATGGAGATAATTTGCTTGTCACGAACAATTTCTTCATTATCCACAATGTTTTCCCTATTTTTTAGGGTTATAAAAAGCGTGATTGTGCATGGGAATGGTTCAATTTGTTTAGTTTTGTAAAAGCCATTTGAAATTGTAACAAAATCAAACAATTTATGTGAAAGATTAGAAAGTGCATTATAATTGATTCGAGATTTGTTTTCAATTAACATTGATTTAGATTTTTCAAAATCATTCAGAGATTGCTGCCATTCAAAAAACTGATAGACTAGTAAAGGACAAAAAACAAACCCCAGAAGTAAACTGTTGACCTCCAACCTTTTTATGACTCATATTTGTCGGTTTCAACTTAACCCTTGTCATGCTGAGCCCAGAATATTCCGGTTTTGGCAGGAGGTGTAGACTAAGATCAGACTGCACTTATGTGCAGGCTGATCTTAGTCTATCCCTCCTGCTTGTACTTTTCCAGCAAGAGTTGTTTATGAAGTTGATTTCTAAAAGAAATATTGATTTTTGAACAACAAGTTCTATCAGTGCTTTCAGCCCTTTGATTTGACAGCAGTTCAGTAAGGTAATTTATACAGCATGACAAGGGTTAAATGTTGTAACCCCAAGTTATTCAAGCTGTAAATATGATGTTTAGGTCACCCATTAACCCATTCCAACTCCTACAAATTTTAGACCATTCCAAGTTCAAAGAAGCTGTAGATGACGATTTGAAGTCGATGAAATTTTTAGAATCTTTGTCTCTCTTGATAGAAAACATGGTGGATAATGAAGAAATAGCCATTTCTTCATTTTTCCACCATGTTTTCTAAAGCTTTTTCTTGAAGGCTAAAAAAGACTCTTATATATGTGGGGGAATGAGTTAACTCTTCCCACGTACACTATTTAATACTGCTTTTTTACTATCCTCAAGAAGAGACCTGAGGAAAAAAAGATTAAAAATGAACAAATTGCTTTTGAAAAGCAACTTCTTCATTTTTAATCTTGTTTTCTACCCAAAAAGAGAAATATACTCAATAAGAACTTGATATTGTCATCTGCATCTTCTTTGAATTTGGACCAGTCAAAAAAAAATTGTGTGTGTAAAGGGTTTGCTTTTTGTCCTTGACAATATATATTTCATTTTGCGAATTGATTGTAGTTTTATATCTTAGTCAAACCACCTAAAATGTCGGAGGTCACTCAGCAGTAATCAGTCATTGATGTCAATGATGTAAAAAATCTGCACTTGCAAGATTAACAATCACCCTGACAATAATGAGAGCATGAAAATTGGTATAAAGAGATCATAGAGACTAAGCAAGTTAATTAAGATGGCACTGTCCCCAGTGACCTTGCATTATTGATGCAATGTGACTTAGCCTGCATTAATTCATTAAACATTTCTTTATTATGATCCTTTACTGATTTTTCCTACCCCTTTCCTCTTCAATCCCTGGTTTTTACGTCCCTTTGGTTTTATAATTGAGAAAGCATTGTAGTAAAAGTAGACATTGCTTGTAACAAGGTCTTCCTTTTCCACAATATTTTCTCCCTACTGAATGTTAATTTATCATTTAAATTCACTTTCAACTTTCGTCTGCAAAACCGTTGAATTTTGACAGGTCTAAAATTTTGCAAAACAAGACAGGACTACAAAACATATATAATTCTGAAAGTAATGATCCATGTAGAGCAATCTGAAGAAAACAATAAAGTTTATAATTATCTAGGATTTAAGTTTTTGGCATCATTAATTAACCTATTCCCACACAATGATGCGTTTTGGTGCTCTCATGAAAAAATGGTTTAGAAAATATATTTGGAAAATGAAGAAATAGCAGTTTATTCATCATTTTCATTATCCACAATTTTTTTTCAAAAAAGCATTTTTTTCTTCTTTAAATTTCACCACCTAAATTTTTCATCTGTAACATCTTTGCATTTGGACTAGCTTAAAATTGTCATCTAGTAATGGGCCAAAGCCTGTCCTCATACTTCAGGTCTTATTGGTTGACCAAACTTTGGACTTCTCAAATATCCCCTTTTCATTCCATGTGTTAAAGTTATTAACCCTTGTCATGCTGTATAAATTACCTAATTGAATTGATGTCAAATCAAAGGGTTGAAAGCACTGATAAAACTTGATGTTCAAAAATCAATTTTTTTTAATAAAGAAATCAACTTCATAAACAACCCTGGCAGGATAAATACAAGCAGGAGGTATAGACTAAGATCAGCCTGCACAAAAGTGCAGTCTGATCTCAGTCTATACCTCCTGCCCAAACCGGAATAATCCATGTTCAGCATGACAAGGGTTAAATTGAAACAAGAAGCTGCATGTACCTAGTCTGTCTAAGAAAAACCATAGCACAAGAGCATGTGACACAAGGCCCTGCATTTTGAGCTACAGTCAGCTTAAGTTTTTTGGATCGCATTAAAATCAAAGGGCTGAAAATTCTGAAAGCTCTATTTATGGGTCAATATTGAATATTGACCCTTGATCTCAATTCTGGTTCAAAAAGGGCAATCACTTGGTGTAGACCAAGATCAGACTGCATGCATCATGTGACCTTTGTCCATGCTAACTTTAGTAAAAGTAATTATGGGTTAAAATTGGGAATTATAAATATGTATAACAAGATGCTTCTTTTAGGAAAAAGTACCATACTAAAATTAAGAATTGTGCACCATACAAATGTATAAAAATTCTACATTTGATTAAAACTAAAGATAACAAACACTAATAAACTGATTGGATGTCTGATAGATCATAGTGTCAATGGAAATTCTATTTATGCATATAATACAGAGATTACCTAAATTACCTTACAAAACAGCTAACAGCTATTTATCTTGTTATTTAACCCTTGTCATGCTGAACCCGGAATATTCTGGTTTTGGCAGGAGGTGTAGACTAAGATCAGACTGCACTTATGTGCAGGCTGATCTTAGTCTATACCTCCTGCTTGTACTTTTCGAGGAAGAGTTGTTTATGAAGTTGATTTCTTAAAGAAATATTGATTTTTGGACAACAAGTTCTATCAGTGCTTTCAGCCCTTTGATTTGACAGCAATTCAGTAAGGTAATTTATACAGCATGACAAGGGTTAAGATATCACTGTACCACCAAAGATAGTGTTGAAAATGAGAATTACATGCATCTGAAAAAAGTTTTTTTTATTATTTTTACTACCCATAAAAGATTAAATGTACATGTTCTTTGATGAATGTAGTTGTATTTTATCTACAGCTATTTTGAGGCTTCAAGGTAAATTTGAATTAAATATATTGTTATCAAATGGTTAAAACAGCATTATTTGGTCCCTACCAATTAAACAAAAATGACGGATTAATTCATTTCTTTTTATTCTCCCACATTGATCAGATTGGGGCATATTGTTTTACCTATGTCTGTCTGTCCGTCAACATGTCTGTACAAACAGAAAGCTTAATCTAAATCTTAATTAACATTTTGCTGTTATTCAAACACTGTTTAAGATACATGGCTTCTTTGGATATGGGATTCTTGCATTGATAGGCATCAGTTGATAGATCAGGGTCATCCATCAAGATCAAGGTCACTGACCAAAGCCACTAATTTTGTAAACTTAATGCAAAAGCTAAACATTTTGCTTTTATAAAAACACTGTAATTAAAGTTGCACAATTCCTCCTCTCTTGTTTAAGATCATCTGAACATAAGTCACTACTGGCATTAACAACAAATTGATTTGAAACATGCACCCATTTATTTGTCTAGGTGGAGGGGATCAGTATCAAGCAACCCTTTAGCGGCCACATTCCACATTATAGCCTCATCTATCCTGATATTAATCAATATCATGTTTATGGCTGTTTGGGTCATCATTTCCTCTCAAAGAAAAAAGCTCATTAAAGAATAAGTAGGGATTAGGTCCGTCCTATTATGTTGCATTTTACACCATAAAAACATTGGGTTCAAAACCAGCAGGACCCGGTGTATACAATAATTACCTGATTAGATTTGATTGCTTGGGCTCATTTTGTTGATCTATGTAGCTGATGGATAGCTGGCTACGCCCACTGAGATCTGACAGGAAGTTTCACCAAGATATTAACCCTTTTCCGTTTTAAGCTCACCTGCTCAAGGTGAGCTTTTGTGGTCATATTATGTCCGGCCTGCAAGGTTCATTGTGGTTTTTCCATTGTCGTGTGTGCAATCTAGAAGCCACATTTTGGGTCCAAAGATCTTAAAATTTGGTCAGAATGTTTTTCTCTATCAAACCTTGTACAAATGGAATATTTAGTCACATGGAGTCAAAAACAAGGTCACTAGGTCAATTCTTAGAAAAATCTTTGTATGCACTCTTAAAGGGAGGTATTGAACCTGGATAAGAAAAATTTGCAAAATGTGGAAAAATATGCTCAAACTGTGCACACTTAATACTTAAATTTGAGTCAGTTAATGTTGTGGCGGTAATCTCAATGGTTAAAGGTTATACATGAAAGGTTCAGTAGAATTCCAGGTTATTTTTAGAATCACGGAATTTGGTTGTTGACATTGCATGACCTCATTTACATATGATCAAAAGTCAACAAAAGGTAACAAATTGACAAGCTAAACAACTAACGCCCTAAATCATGTCACATTGAACGGTTAGCGAAAAACTACGGTAAGTGTTTATATTCATAATAATGCTTACAAAAGTTTTGAACTGATGTTTACAGAATTAAAGCTAGCGAAAATAACTCCTTATGATGTAATGATGTTGTAATGATGATGTTGATTAAATGAAATTCAAGATTCCAACCACATGAATGACCCTGTATCATTTGCAACTGTCTTGGCTTAATAATCTAAAATAGATTAATAGCCTATGTAGGCTTTTAGGGGAATACCCTGTTTTTTCAGATAAGCAAGCTCTGATTTTTATAAAACTACTTTTCAGAATTTTGTTTTCAATAAGTAAATGAGGGGTAATAAAAATAATTCAAATCTGTGAGATGAAAAAACATCGATATTTACCTTTAAGGAGAAAATCTGTGGCTCAAGTATCTTGATTTTTGGTCAGAATATTTTTCTCTTTGAAAATTAAGTCAACTTTGATATTGGGTCACATGAAGTCAAAAACTAGGTCACAAGGTCAAATCTTATAAAAACCTTGTGTGCACCCAAAGTCTTGATATTTGGTCAGAATATTTGTCTTTGTGAAATCAGAGTCAAGTTCAATATTGTGTTACATGGGTTCAAAAAGTAGCTAACAAAGTCACTTCTTAGAAAAAACTTGTCTGCACTCTGGAGGCCATCCTTTTCGCTCAAATGTCTTGATGTGTAGTCAGAATGTTTGTCTTCATAACATCTTTGTCGACTTTGATATTGGGTCACATGGGCTCAAAAACTAGGTCACAAAGTCTGATCATAGAAAAACATTGTGTGCTCAATGGAGGCCACATTTTTTACTCTAATGTCTTCATATGGAGTAATATGTTTGTCTTCATATCTTAGCCAGAGTTTGGATATTGTATTTTTAATTCACTCTCTAGTTCAAATGTTATAAAAATTTTCATCGCAATGTTTTTTTTTTTAACCTTTTCATTTAACATATCTTCTAAAGCATAAGTGCTAGCAACTTCAAACTTTGTACACTTATATCACAAGGTGGAAAAGTGTTATGTACTAGAACTACTACACTGTCACTGCCTTTTTTGAGTTATTGCCCTTTGATGTCTTTACTGTTACATTTTTAGCTCACCTGAGCCCAAAGTTCTCATGGTGAGGTATTTTGATCATCTTCTGTCGGTCGTCCATTGTGAGTCAACAATTTTAAAACTACATCTCCTCCCAAACCGCTTTGCCAATTTCAACCAAATTTTGCAGAAGTGTTCCTTGGATGGTGCCCTTAAAAATTGCTACAAGAAAAGAAATCGGTTGAAAACTCAGGTTGCCATGATAATATAACTGAAATTTTAAAAAAAATCTTTAAAATTATCTCCTCCTGAACCACAAGGGGTTAGAGTCTTGATATTTTGCATGAAGCATCAGTACATTGACCTCTTTCAGAATTGCTAAATTCATCACCCTCAGGTCTGGGTGGGGTGGAGCCCCAGGGGTGGAACACCGGGGATGGGGCTTAAATAAAAATAAAGAAGGATTATTAAAACAACATCTCCTCTCAAACTACTAAGCCAATTTCAACCAAAGAACTTAAATCAGTTGAAAACTCTGGTTGCTATGACAACAAGAGTTAAATTACAAAAAAAAATTAAAATTCATCTCCTCCTGACCCAGAAGTTGAAGAAGCATGATACATCAGTACATTGACCTCTTTGAAAGTTGGATTTCAGAGCCACAGGGTGATATGACTTAAATAGAAATAAGGAAGCAAGTCTTTCAAAATAATTTGCCCAATTTTAATCAAATTTTGCCGAAATTTACCTTAGGTTTCCCCCTTTAATAATTATTAAAAGATTTGAAGTCTGTTGAAAGCATTGGTTGGCATGGCAACATAAGTTGATTTAAGGTAAATTTAAAGGTCTTCTCTAGTCCCTGTTAGTATTAGGCCTTGAAGAAAAAGAGCCTAATCTCTGGTAAGCGCCTGGGCTACTGGCCCTCTTGTTGTCTGGACCATATCTCTTAAATCATAAGTGCTAGCAAATTTAAACATTTTACACTTATAGAGCAAAATGTGGAGGAGTGTCATATACAAGAACTGTTACTCTACCACACCCATTGTTTGAGTTGTTGCCCTTTTTTATCCCCCACTGTTTCGGCGAAGGGGATATAGTAATGGTCTCCGTCCTTCCATCCTTCCATCCTTACGTCCTTCCGTCCTTACATCACTAAACTTGTCCAGAGCATATCTCTGAAAGTATAATTGCTATCAACTCGAAACTTCATAGGTCGGTAGATCTCATTGAGGAGAAGTGCAGTGCATAAGAACCACAACTCTTGCTTGCATAATTTTGGAGTTATTGCCCTTTGTTGTTTAAAAGACTAAGATTTTGTCCAGGGAATATCTCTGAAAGTATAATAGCTATTAAATTGAAACTTCATAGGTGGATAGATCTTGTTGAGGAGAAGTGCAGTGCATAAGAACCACAACTCTTGCTTGCATAATTTCGAGTTATTGCCCTTTGTTGTTTTCATGATATGATCATCATGATAAGATCGGGAGCATATTGTGTTACGGGTGTCCGTCTGTCTGTCTGTCCGTCCGTCTGTCTGTCTGCAAAACTTAACCTGCCAACTAAACATTTTTTTGTAACTTCAACCCTGATAAACTTACAATGCTAATATTTGGTATGTAGATAGGTCTCAACAATTTTAAACCTTTTCCCTAAAACAAAGAAAAGAAACAATTAAAATCACCGGTTTCTAAAGAATTCCTGTTTCAGGGGCATAATGTTTCACAAACACATCTTGTTTCTCATCATATAATTGACTTTCATGTGATACCTAGTTCCAATTCCCTGTGTATCATAAACATTGACCTTTGACCTTCTTTTATAAAACAGCATGAGCATGATTGTGTATATTTCAGAATGTACTTTATATACTCCTTGTCTAGCTGAATAAAATCCTTGTCAGAATTGAAATGAATTCAAAGGGCTAACAGTACTTGATGCACTTATTGTGACTTAATGTATATAAATCTTTATTACCAACTCTGGCATAAAAGAGCCAAGCATATGTGTGCAGGCTAACCTTTGTCTATACCTCCTGCCAAAGCTAGAATATTCTGGGTTCAGCATACCATTTTAGGGTTAAAAAAGATTTAAGCACTGACTTACAGGTGATTGGTTTTCGGTTGTCAAAAACTCTTTAATAAACATGATATAAAGGCATGCCTTTATGGTTTTTGATAATTCAATGAAAAGCTTTAATAGAATTCAAAAAGAAATTATTCATTGAGTCTTAACAGACATTTGAAGTTATATTTGATGAGCTAACATTATTTCCTTTCATTTCAACAAGCTTCTAATTTAAACATAATGATTGAGCTGAATTCATTAATAGAAATTTTCATTTTTGATGTTCAAAAATCTTCATTTCTCATAAAAGAGATATAAATTTCAAGTTGTGATAATCAAAGCTGTCTCTGGCATATTTTTAGGTCACCTGACCGAATGGTCATGGTGACCTATTGCGATCATCGTTTGTCCGTCGTCGTGCGTCGTCCGTCGTGCGTCGTCCGTCGTCCGTCGTCCGTCGTCCGTTAACTTTTATACATTTTCATCTTCTTCTCAAGAACTTCTGGGCGGATTTCAACCAAACTTGGTAGAAAGCATCATTGGGGGATGCCAATTCAAGTTTGTGAAAATAGGGGTTCTGGGGGTCATAGGGGCCCAAATAGGGGCCAAAAAGGGGTAATTTTTGGTACTTCTTTAAAAATCTTCTTCTAATAAACCGTTAATGCCAGAGCTTAAATATTTTGTGTGCATGACAACTAGGACAGGTATATTATAAATTGTGAAATTCATGCCCCTGGGGTCATGTATGGGGCCACACCCAGAGGTCAAAGTTCATCATGTTAAAAAATTCACATTTTCATCTTCTGATGAATACAAAGCCAATTTCAAACAAACTTGTTGAAAAGCATCATTTGGTAATGGTTATTTGGATTTGTGAAAATAAAAAGGCTGGGGGGGTCAGGGGGCCCTAAAATGGGGACCAAAAGGGGGTAATTTTTGGTAACTTTTAAATATTTCATCTTCTTCTCAAGAACTACTGGGCGGATTTCAACCAAACTTTGTAGAAAGCATCATTGGGGGATGCCAATTCAAGTTTGTGAAAATAGGGGTTCTGGGGGTCAAAGGGGCCCAAATAGGGGCCAAAAAGGGGTAATTTTTGGTACTTCTTTAAAAATCTTCTTCTAATTAACCGTTAATGCCAGAGCTTAAATATTTTGTGTGCATGACAACTAGGACAGGTATATTATAAATTGTGAAATTCATGCCCCTGGGGTCATGTATGGGGCCACACCCAGAGGTCAAAGTTCATCATGTTAAAAAATTCACATTTTCATCTTCTTCTGATGAAGTACAAAGCCAATTTCAAACAAACTTGTTGAAAAGCATCATTTGGTAATGGTTATTTGGATTTGTGAAAATAAAAAGGCTAGGAGGTCAGGGGGCCCTAAAATGGGGACCAAAAGGGGGTAATTTTTGGTAACTTTTAAATATTTCATCTTCTTCTCAAGAACTACTGGGGGGATTTCAACCAAACTTCGTAGAAAGCATCATTGGGGGATGCCAATTCAAGTTTGTGAAAATAGGGGTTCTTGGGGTCAAAGGGGCCCAAATAGGGGGCAAAAAGGGGTAATTTTTGGTACTTCTTTAAAAGTCTTCTTCTAATAAACCGTTAATGCCAGAGCTTAAATATTTTGTGTGCATGACAACTAGGACAGGTATATTATAAATTGTGAAATTCATGCCCCTGGGGTCATGTATGGGGCCACACCCAGAGGTCAAAGTTCATCATGTTAAAAAATTCACATTTTCACCTTCTTCTGATGAAGTACTAAGCCAATTTCAAACTAACTTGGTGAAAAGCATCATTGGGTACTGATCATACAGATTTGTGAAAATTAAAAGGCTGGAGGTCAGGGGTGCCTAAAATGGGGACCAAAAGGGGGTCATTTTTGGTAACTTTTAAACATTTTCATCTTCTTCTCAAGAACTACTGAGGGGATTTCAACCAAACCTTTTTCTAATTCTTTCAAACAAAATCACTTGTCTTGGTGCTCTTTTACTCAGGTGACCGTTAAGGCCCACTGGGCCTCTTGTTACATATGCCTAAAAGGTTTTATCGTCTACTATGGCCCCTGTTGTCTGTCTGTCTACCTAGCTCTTAGTATTATTTTTGTGTCCAGAGCTGCTCCAGCACATTTCCATTTGAATGATAAGAACTTTTGCCAGAATGAAACTCTATGATATCTATTCGTGAATAAGACAGAAAATATTTTTATCCCTTAGATTGTTACAGAATTTTCTTCCCCTGACTTAGGAAATAGCTAAAACATTTTGTTGGTGCAACTCCTACAGTGAAATGAACTGAGACTTTTAATTGAAATGAACTGAGACTTTTAATTGAAATGAACTGAGACTTTTAATTGAAATGAACTGAGACTTTCAATTGCAATGAACTGAGACTTTTAATTGAAATGAACTGAAACTAGCCAGAATAAATTTCTAGGATGCCTGGTTTTGCATGAGACAAAAAATATTTTGATCCCTAAAGTGATGTCTAAATTATTTGCCACTGACTTAGTAAAATAGTTTAAAATTAAGGTTTTGTTTGTGTGGACAACTTCTCGTATTGTTGAGATAAGAATAATCAGAATCAGATTAGATCTGGCCAAAATGAATCTGTCTGATGTATTGTTGTGTATGAGATTTTTATTAGGTCCAGTTGTTCTGGAATTAATCTGCCCTTGATTGAAACTTAAAAGCTTCTTTGATATGTGTGTCTTTACATTCAAATAATTCAAATTATTAGCAACAAAAAATAAACAAATTAGCTTTTTGAATATCAACAAGAATCCTATATACCACAGTTCATTTTGATAAATTTTGAAAATGATGTACCTCTTTTAATACCTCTTGTAAGATACAAGAAATATATTAGTACCTTTTCCAAAGGATTTTCAAAATCCCTTCACAATTTATAAAGAAATACATATTTCACTGACAAGGCCCTTTTGGCAGATAAAAGCTGCTCTGCAAAGCTCTTGTAAGTTTTTTGTTTCAAAATCGAAGGTTTTGACATTTTAAGTGGAATGATCATTTATCTATATTACCACACAATGATGCTTTGAGAAGCCCCCAAGATATAGAGCTTTTGAAAAAATTGTGGCCAATGAAGAAATTGCTTGTTACAAGCAATTTCTTCATTTTCAGGAATGTTTTCTACCTCAAAAGATAAAGATTTCTAAAATTCTATCAACCAAAAATTGTTGTCTGCAACTTCTTTCAATTTGGACCAGTCTAAAAAAAATTATAAGGAAATGGGTTAAAGGTTAGTAAGGTCATCTTAACAATAAGAAGCAGTTACAGCTAATAAGCCATTTGTGAAGCAACTTGAGCTCCACGCAAGCTATTGTCAGGCATTGTGTCTGTCATGCGTTCATGCATCTGTTAACTTTTATTTTAACTCTTGTCATGCTGTATAAATAACCTCACTGAATTGCTGTAAAATCAAAGGGCTGACAGCACTGATAGAACTTCAAAAATCAATACTTCTTTTAGAAATCGAATTCATAAACAACTCTTGCAGGAAAAGTACAACAGGAGGTGTAGACCAAGATCAGACTGCACTTATGTGCAGGCTGATCTTTGTCTACACCTCCTGCCAAAACCGAAATATTCCGGGTTCAGCATGACAAGGGTTAACAATCTTCTCCTCAGAAAGAACTAAACAGAATTCAAACCAAATGTCACAGAAATGTTCCTTGGTTGAACTTTTATCAGATTCCTTCAAACAATATTGATCAGATGAAAATTAGTTGATGGATTTCAACCAAATTTTATAAGATTGATCCGTGGGTAACCCTTTATCAGATTCCTTCAAAGAATTTAGATCGGATGAAAATCATGGCTTTAATAAGTGGGGTTAATTTCCATATTTGGTAAAAACTTAAAAACCTTCTTAGAAAAAGTGAATGGATTTCAACCAAACCTAAAAGGAATGATCATTAGGTGACCCTCTTTCAGATTCCTTCCAAGAATTTTGATCAGACAATAAACAATGGTCAGGCTAATTTCCATATAAAATTATGCTGAAAGCTTAGAAAAACTTATTCTCAGAAACCAGTGAATGGATTTCAACCAAATTTCACAGGAATGATCCTCAGATGACCCTTTATCAGATTTCTTCAAGGAATTTTGATTGGATGAAAAGCAAGGCTTAAATGGGCTGGGCTAATTCTCATATACGGTGAAGGTTTTGAAAATCTTTTATTTTTATCAGAAACTAGTTTACGGATTTCGACCACATTTCACTGGATTAATCCCCTAGTGACACTCTTTCAGATTCCATCAACCAATTTTGATTGGATGAAAACATAGCTTTTATGTTTATGTTTATGTTTATGGTTTATGTCCATATATGGTTTACAGTGATTTTTTTCAAAATTTGATAATACTTTTTTCAGCTGACTCTGTAACTGAATTGACTTTTGTAAAACAATGAAAAGTTTGAAATATTAAAAGATTTCATTGATAAGATTTATTTGCTACACATGGTGAATATGATTCGGTTTATATTGAATTCCAGAAAACACCACTTGCTATTCAGTACAATCAGGTCTGAGGAGAGATGCGAGTGCTCAAGTGCCTCTAGTTCACAAAGCTTTCCATGGCTGTGTTTCTTCACTTAGTTAGAATTACTGCTTCTGAGATGAGATTAAAGTAATCAAGATTCAAACTGGAACTCTCATAATATAGAATTCTTAAAATTATATTTTGCTGTATGGAAAAAAGGATCTCATATTGCCTTTTATGGAACCATAATTTATAGAAAGATTCTTATATAACCTATGAATAAATAAGTGCCAAATTGAATGGGTTTAAATCAAACAGCAGGTTTTCTATTCATGAAATATTATGGACTGATGAATTTCTATGAAGACTTTATTTGTTATGCATTTTGAACTACGTTCATCATGAAATGTTGATTATAGTTCCCATTAACTCAATTCTAGTAATTATCAAAAGAATTTAGCTTGGTCCAAATTCAAAATAGTTTGAGACCATATAATTTCTAGCAGATGAAATTTTGAAAAATCTTTGCCTTTGGGTTTGATAATATTTAGGAGAATGAAGAAAGTGCTTGTAACAAACAATTTCTTCATGTTGCACAATGTTTTCCAGAGCCTTAAGGGGTGAAAATAGAGAGTTTCTGTGGTAATGGGTTCAGGTAAGGGATACATACCTCATTTTGCTTGTTTGTTTTAGATGAAGTTAACATTTTACGATGAAAATTAATAAGGCATCTGAATTTCATTCCGAAAAGTTGATAAAATATTCATATAAAAGCACTAGGGAAGCCATGCATTTAATTTGTTGATCAAACTATGATCAAATTTAAATTCTCACAGTGAATTTTCAAGATTATTCAAAATGGACTGAAATTCCTCAACCTCTATCTTTCCCACACAATGATGTTTTTTAAACGCCACCAAGAAAAAAGGCTTTGGAAAACATTGTGGAAAATGAAGATATCGCTTGTTACATTTTCTAAAAAAAATCCAAAGTTTCATAAGCTTGAATTTGTGGTCTGCATTTCTTTTCAATCTGGACCAGTCTAAAATTTTGCCGTCTGGTTTGGTTAAATAAATCATAATTGGGAGATAAAAATATCTAATTTTGTTGGATTTTAGACAGAACTGATGATAGATATTATGAGCATCAAAATGGCATGGTAAAAAAGTACATATTATCCTAACCTATTGGCAAGAAAGGCAAGTAGAATAATATAGATGGAGAAAGAATTTGGTTGAACAACTTCTTCAACATTCATCTGATGTACCTAGGAAAGCTAATGATTGATGAATGGAGAATCATGTACCAGCTAGCAGTCACTTTGTGTTATGGGAAAGTTAGACCCTCAGGAATTTTTAACTCTTGTCATGCTGAACCAAGAATATTCCTGTTTTGGCAGGAAGTATACACAAAATCAGACTGCACGTAAGTGCAGTCTGTTCATGGTCTTCACATCCTTTTTGTCGCCTTTAAGCCAGAGTTGTTTAAATAATCAATTTGCAAAAGAAAAGTTGACCCTCATTATGACCTTCCAGTGCTGTCAGTCCTTTGATTTTGAAGCAATTCTATATAGGATTTTAATGCAGTGTTACAAAGATTAAGAACGCATATACATTACTAAACAAAGTCTGTATAGTTAAAAAGTTAAAAGCGCAGATATAGAATTGGCCAATTTTATTTTGCCAAATCCTGACCTTTATAATATATATGCTTGATATACAATAAGACTTGTGAATATGACTTCCCACAGCTTTTTGTTTGTCATGTCATTTTTAAAAGATCTAACGTTAAACTCTAGAGACCTCAGTTTTTAAGTGATTACAATATGTGGAAAGCACAGGAAACACTGCAATGCATGATAACAATTTCAATAAAGGCCACAATTTTGGCTCCATCTTTAAGAAACCTGGTCAGATTGTTTGTCAGATCATAAGGATACCTGCTATTGTAAACAATATTGTTTACTATTGAAGAATAAATAAGAAATAGGTTACTAGGTCGAATCATTGATCAATGTTAACTAAAGTTTTATAAGCTGTGTTTACATAAAATAAGACTCCCTTTGAAGTTTCGCTTTCATATTTCTTTTTTTATTAAAAACTTAGGTGAGCACTCTAGGCCCATCTTGGCTCTCTTATTACTTTTACAGTAATGATCTTGTGCTGACTTGATGCCATTCCAACACTCTCAATTTTCATTTATTAGCATATCACATATCATTATGTTTGTTAGCATTGAGGCTGTTTTGAATTGATTATTTGAGATGAACAAATAATTGTTTTATACAATATTTATTTGATGTGAAAAAATATCGATCAAATTTCAAATTCTCTGTCATAAGAGACTTTGGATATGATAATTCTGTAAAATGTCTTTGATATCATACAAGACCCAGAAATTGAAAGCTTTTAGTAAAAAAATATATCAGTTGTAGTTAAAATGCACTATAACAATACATCTATGTAGCTCTTATGAATGATTTGTTAAATAATGAAAAGAGCGTTTTTTAATGTAATTTTCAGGTAAAATAATTTGAAAAATAAAATTCCATGTACTATATACTGTATGAACTCAATGCCTCCGACACATTCTAATGTAGAAAAACAATAAAGGGATGCGGTATTACTAAAAAATAAGTCTGCAAGAATATCACTTCTTGTGCTCTAAATTTCTCCTGAATGAGATCTATATCTATCCATGAAATGATAACTGTAATAGTAAAATTATTCTCTGGACAAAATTTAATTTTAAAAAATAAAAAAGAGGAAACAACTCAAAAATTAGACTTGATAGCCTAGATTTCCAGTTCTTATGAAGTACTTCTTTTCTCGTTGAGATCTTAGGATCTCCTTTAACCCTTTCCTGTACAATCACTGGTTTTTACGTCCTTGTCATTTTATACTTGAGAAAACATTGTGGGAAAAGAAATAATTGCTTGTAACAAGCAATTTTTTCTTTTTCCACAATATTTTCTACCATACTGAATGCTTATTTTTCAAATTAAATCCACAATAAATTTTCGTCTGCAAAACCTTTGAATTTGGACAGGTTTAAAAATTTTAAAACAGGAAATGGTTAAAGTTTTAAGTTGATAGCTGCTATAGTGTTAGAGATATGCTCTGCACAAATTTAAGGCTGAAAATTAGAAAAAAGCAAATAACTGAAAAAATAAGTAAGAATCAATTAGTTGCAGTTCTTATGCACTGAACTTCTCCTTGATCAATGAAGTTTCAAATTAATAGCAACTATTTTTTCAGAGTTATATGCTCCAGTTGAAATTTAAGTCTAAAACAACAAAGGGAAATAACTAAAAAATTGAGCAAGCTCGAGTTGCAGTCTTGTGCAGTGCATTAACACTACTAAATGAGATCTATCCACCCTGAATTTTCGAGTTTATAGCTGCTACCATACTCTCAGAGATATATTTTGGACCAAAAAAAGAGGGGGTTGAAGTTAAGGATTGATGGAAATACACATGGAACCTCCTTCTATGTCCCCCCCCAAAACTTTGACATATGCGGGCTTCTTCTATTTAGACCTATCTCATTCCTCACAAAAAACTCTCTACAAAAATATATCTTTTTATAGTTTCTTTTGTGTGTGTTTTTTTTCCAACTTTAGGAAAAAATGTTTTAAAGAATGGTTATTCATTAAAAAAAAGTAAGAAAATGAATTGCGATCTCGTGGGAAGCAGATACACATCAAAATCAATCTCTATATTATGCGCTTGCGTTGGTAAGTTGTTCAATCATCCAACCAGGTTCTTTCAGTTCTCTAATGTGGCATCCATTTTATAGTTACTAATAGCTCAAATAAATAAAGACCAACTTTGATTGGCTATGTATGAAGTTCCCACAAGATAGCAATTTGTTTTCTTTAGAAAAAAAACAACAAATTGCTATCTCACAACCTTTATTTGTTTAAAAAAAAAAGAAACTATAAAACGAAAAACGTTTTCCATTTTATTTTTTTTTACAAGATTATGAGGTCTAAATAAAACAAAAATGCACATGTCACCTCTATGCCACCTTAGATAATGCACCAATCTTTGGATTAGTCATATCATTAGCAAGAACTTAACCTATAGCTCTTCATTCTTTCTCAGGGAATCACCATTAAATTCTTTGTGAAATGCTAATGTAGCTTGGGAGACTTTCCATGGCAGATTCCTTAGTTGGTTTACAAATTACTTGACCATTCAAGCTAATGAGCCATAAACTATTAAAAATCAATTTGTTTACCTTTACCACACATTGAAATTAACACATTACCAGATGGAAAAATTTTAGACTGGTTCAAACTAAAAGGACTTGCAGAGGACAATCTTGTTTCTGAAGTTTTAGATTTTCCCAACTTTCTTTGTGTAAAATGAAGAAATTACCTATTATAGATTTCTTTATAAATTTCTTTAGCTGTAACTACAGAACTTATATTGTAAGAAGCAGATTATGTTGATCTACTGCTTGTCATCATTACATCTTTTGTTTAAACAATAAATTTAATTAACCCATTCCCACACAGTAATGCTTTTTCACACCCTTAAGAAAAGCAATTGGGAAAATATTATGAAGAAATTGCCTGAACCAAGCAATTTAAATCATTTTTCACCACATTTTCTGCCCAGAAATTTGAAAAATCTCTAGTTCCATCAGTTTTAAATTGTTGTCTGCAACTCCTTTCAATTTGGACCAGTCTACAATTTTGCTGTCTGGTAATGGGTTTAAAAGCTTTATATTTTTACATATATAGCTATTACCCTTGGCCTTTAGGGTGCAGCCACAACAAATATTCTTGAATATTCTTGTCTTACGCATGATTCAAGAATCAACTTATAGATCGCAGCTGTCAATCAAAGAATCAATTGACCAATCAAATCATACATCTCTTCATTTTACACATAGTTTTCCAAAACCTCTTTTGATTAGGAGAATCAAAAAATGTGATTGTGTTGGACTGGATGTTTCTCCAAAACACACAACAAAAATAATAAGAAAACATAGAGAGCCAAAAGCATAAATAAATATAACAATTGGCGTAATAAAATCAAAATAATACTACACAATAAGTCTACAACTCATGAAAGTAGTTTTGATAATTCAAATTGTGACCCACCACAATTTAAGGTTTGCTTCTAAAGAAATATTAAGTTTAAACTTTCGCTTGTTATTCAAACAACTAGCTCGGTCATGGAGATTAACAAAATCATTCATAAAGTTATAGTTATCAACACTTGTGTATATAACATTCATTGCAGATGATAAGCAAACATATCCGGTGAGGATTTGGATGCATTTGGATCTAAAAATGTGAACAAACACGAGTTGAATCTGAAAAGAAAAAAAACAGAATACTCTTTTCAGAGAACTTCACTAAACCCTTTTTACATTATGATATTAGGAAAGCTCTAATTTGCTTTAGTGACCAAATAAAAGGTAGATTGTTAAAACTGTTTTCCTTTCATCAGAGAGAACATATGGCTTTAAAGGTTTATGTCATAATTGGAATCACATGATTTTTTTACCCCTTTCCTGTTCAAATACGGGATTTTATGTTCCTGTGATTTTATGCTCGAGAAAAAATTGTGGAAAAAGAAGAAATTGCGTGTAACAAGCAATTTCTCCTTTTTCCACAATTTTTTCCACCGCATAGGATGGTTTCATTTCAAATAGCATCCAGTTTTCATTGTCGTCTGCAACCTCTTTCAATTTGGACTAGTCTAAAATTTCCGAAAACGGGAAAGGGTTAAGACAAGCTCATCTTACGGTATCCTTGTTTACAGTAGAAACGATTGTAAGCTCTCTAAGGCTCACTTACCATTGCTTGTCTGTATAGTCTTGGTTAACCCTCATCATGCTGAACCTGGCATTATTCTGATTTGGGCAGGAGGTATAGACAAAGATCAGCCTACACATAAGTGCAGTCTGATCTTGGTCTACACCTCCCACTTATGTTTTTTCCTGCCAGAGAAGTTATGGAATTGATTTTCAAAAGAAATAATGATTATTGAACAACAAGTACTATCAGTGCTCTCAGCCCTTTGATTTTAATGCAATTCCGTAAGGGACAAGGGTAAAGTTAAGCAGATTCTGTATACCAGTTTGAATATTGTCAGCAAATGAGAAGGGACTAGCTGCATTCATGATCAAACAAACCATTTGTAGTTTATTTCAGCATCAATTAATATACAGCCAATGGTTTTTATGGGTCCTTTTATTGCCTATACCATTGATTGATGCCTCTAGAAATGGCGATGAAAACTCCTACAACAGTGATATTCAATTAGCTGTCAACCATTAATTTTTCTCTCCATTTAAACTTCAATATAGATCTACTACTTGGATGCTTTTGGTGCTATAGATCTGTTCTGAAAAATTTGAAACTGATGGGTGATCTTCTTTATAAATGTTTATCTGTTTTAATATTGACTGCCCCAGCTATCACATTACAGGGCAACAGAATGAAGTGTTTCGTCCTTGGTATAAAAACAACAAGATTTTTATGTCTCCATCATGTAATGGCTCTGGGCATATTGAGTTATCTCTGCCTGTGTGAGAGCATGTGGGTGGCTAAGTGAAAAAACAGCCTAAGTGTCTATACAAAGTATAGACACTTATATTGCTTCACACTAAGCTATTGATGTGTGTGTTTAGATAAGTGTGAGTGTGTGTTTGTTTGTGGGTGTTAGTGTGTATCCAATTCTTGTCCAGAGAATATCTTCTACATTAATTGGTAAAATTCAAAATAATTTGGCACAGTTGTTCCCCTTGAAGAGTACTTGTGCCTTGCATAAAATTATGTTTAACACTCCCAAGTTCATGGTCACAACTGAAGGTCAAGATTAAAAGCATTTATCTCAAACAAATGTGTCTGGGACATATTTCTACTTTATGTACTTTAATACATACTGGGAATTTAAAAGAGAAAGTATCAAAGAAAATGTCCCTAGTAGTCATAAAAATGAAATAAAATTTGAATTAATATATCCTTCTTGTATATCATTTCAGATTCATAACTCTCGTCACAGATTAGATGTAAATGAACCCAAGAGATATAATCATCTGATACTACGGCTAAAGCAAATACAGGTTCGTATTCCAGGAAAAAGTAGAATTTGCTTGTTTCAAGGATTCATTGTCCACAACAATATCTTACAAAAAAGAAAAAAAGTTTTTAGAATTTCAGTAATCAAATATCATTGTCTGCAACTTATTTTGACCAGTCCAAAATTTTGTTGTATGATAATTTTAGGACGGGATTTTTTTTGCAATGTGGGTCCTATTCCATAAATGATTTCTATGAAAGGGTGAAACATCATGTCCTGAAGCTACTAATTGATTTTTAGTTTGTTGGATATTCAACCCTCTAGAGATGGTAACAGGAAAAACATATTCATTACTTGATAACCTTTTCAGAGGTGTGATCAGAGCTCAAAATTATCTCTTTTTTTGCCACTAGCAATATTTGCTAGTTGACAGACTTTAAATTTGCATCCTAGCATCAAGCTGTTTTTATTGTACTTGATTATTTTCAAAATCAATGTGTTCCTTTAACTTGTTCAAAACTAAAAAAAGTCGAAGTTTCTGGGTTTGGAACCTGTCAAAAATTTGGCAAATGAGCTTATAACTAAAAGATAGATTTTATTAATATTATTTTAATTAAATGGGGGGAAAAGGCTAGTAAGTCATAAAATCTCCTTCTAAAATGAATTATCCACTTGTATTTTACTAATTTGCTGGTGTTAATTTTTGGGCCTTGGTTTGGTCATGCATGCATGGGCTTTGTCTTATACATGTACTGTGGTTCTCTTAGCAACTTTAAGTGATCTGTTTAACACTTGTCATGCTGAACAAGAATATTCCGGTTAGATAAAGACCAGACTGAACATAAGTGCACTCTGATCTTAGTCTACACCTCCTGTCTATCCTTTTGAAACCAGAGTTGTTTATGAAATTAATTTTCAAAAGAAGCATTGACAGTTGAACAACAAGTACTACCAGTGCTTTCAGCCCTTTGTTTTTGATACAATTCTGAAAAGGATTTTATTCAGCATGACAAGGGTTAATGTCTTGTATATTTAATTTTGTGACATATCATGGGTCAATATTATATTATGTTTGAGCCTACACATACTTAAGTCTACCATAATACTTTTTATTTGACAACTTGGGCAGAATAATTAGCCCTTGTAATGCTGAATCCACAATATTCCTGTTTTGTATACAGCACCCATAAAATTGTCATATTTCTGATATAGCAAAATCACACAGCCCATATTCTTGTGAAGAATAAAAAAATCTGTACATTGCTAAATTGAAGGCAGCAATATCTTTCATGCAACCAGAGGACAACATTTGGGTAGAAAGAATTGTGTAAAATGTATACCAGAAATTTTATTCATTTACCACTATGTGTCAAATATTTTTTCATATCTTAACTTTGAAAAAGAGGGAGGTAAAATTGTTTATCTCTGTCCTTGTGACTGTCTGTCATTCTATCGGAAACCAATACTTTCACATTGCACTTTTCTTCGCAACTATGAATCAGAGAAGCTTGAGACTAATGTTTGGTTGCTTCATCTTTGGGTCCTATCTGCCACTTATAAAATTCAGGTCTACATGAAGTCTGCTTACTGTTTAACAACTTACATAAGAGGGTAAAGCGTAAATTTCTCTGTTACTTAAAGAATGTATTGCAAGTTTTTCATTGCACTTTCTCATCAACTATGAATCACAGAGACTTGAAACTTGGTATGGTACATCAGCTTGCAGGGGTCCTACATGTTGCTTGTAGAGTTCAGTCCTCCTTTTTTACTACTAGGCTTAATTTTTTGTATATAACTGGGTAGTTTATTTTTGTACATTAACATGGTAAGTGCCAAGTTCTTGATACTGTGCTGTAGATAAGAGTCATAATATAAACTCACACATTCGTAAAAATAGGGATCGTGTGGAAATGGGATAGATATAAGGCTTTTATTCACAATTCTCTATGAATGAGTTCAGTGCAACTAAACTTAGATCAGAATTCATGCTTAATTTTCCCAGCTATCAAAATTATTAGGTTTTAACCTACTCCTATTGAGAGTTTACAGGATTATTGAAGGCTAATTACCTAATTAGAACTTTATAAAAGAACTTTTGTTGACCTAACACTGCTATGCTTTGTCCAAGTTCTATGGGGTATACTTTCTGTAGCAGTATTGGATTGTTAAATACATAATTGGATAATAGCAGAAAACAGATCATGTTCTCCTTTTCATTCTGTTAACCCATTCGCAAACAGCAAAACTTTAGACTAGTCCAAATTGAAAAGTTAGTGAGTGGGACAAGCAATACATCAATAACTAGTTAACCCTGTCCTGTTTCTTGAAATTTTAGACTGGTCCAAATTGAAAGAAGTTTCAGACGACAAAAAATTGGATGTTATTTGAAATGATACCATGTTATGTGGTAGAAAACATTTTGGAAATTGAAGAAATTGCTTGTTACAAGCAATTACTTCATTGTCCACAATGTTTTCCAAGCAGTTTTCTTGAGGGGCATCAAAATACAGGATTCTTAATGAGGAATTAAAGCCTAATCAGCATTGGCTTAAACAAATGGCCTTCACAATGTTGAATATTTTCACTCAAATTAACAAAAATCGTACTATAAGACGTCTCAAAAATCATATTTAGCAAGATTTTTCATCTCAACAAAAAGAACGCACCTCTGATCACACTCTGAACCTGCTACTGAATATCAGGTTTAATCCATTTCAACACAGTCCTATATTGTGTTGTACTGAAGAAAACTATAGAGGACAGTTAACAAAAGGAAAAGTTGAGTGTAACAAGTAATATTTCCTTATCTAACAACGGTTTCTTCTAAATATTTTTTCAAATTTTCTTGTAAAACTCACATTGAATTGATGTTAGAAACTGTTGTCCAAAATTTTGACTGCTGATATTGGAAAATCTATTTTAACTGTCCCTAAAATATCCCTACATTGACAGGCAGCAAGGATCAGCCTAAAATACATTCTAATCTTAATCTGAACTGCCATGTTTATTTCAGTCAATTAATTGTTGTCAAATCCTTTAGAGTGTCAAATGACATTAATATCACAAATGTAATCAGGCAAATTGAAATAATTTGAGTGGGGAGAGAGCTTGGCCATTACCATTCCAAACCAAATTTTGACACCCTAAATAGATATAGTAATAGAAAACTTCGTAGTGAAAGGAGAAATACAATTTCTCCTTTTCCAATAACAATTTCTACCCTCTTTTTCACTCTTATGCTAGTTTTGGTGCACTTTGAAAATTCGTCAGCAACCAATTTCACTTTCGACTAGTCTAATATTTTGTCGTCTGGTAAAGGATTCAATCTACTCAGGACCTGAAAAGCTTGAGAGCAAGCAATCTTAACGCCTAACATTCCTTTATATGCTTGCAAGGTGTGTATCATACCGGTATCTTAATTTTATTTCAGAAAGAAGAAGAGAGGCAGGCAGAAATTGATCATGAAAACAAAATCCTCCTCAATAAGATGACACATGTGATGAAATATGGGGGAAATATTGATAATTGGAACAACTATGAATCTAGAAGGTAGACAGTCACCAATTATATCAAATGAGGAAAAATGGTTGTCTAGATTTATTTTGTGATCATCAGACAAAATACAGTAAAGCCCCTCTATTACGACCACTTGCGGTACTTACTAAAAGTGGTTGTAATAGTGGGGTGGTTGTAATACTGGTCGTTTGTTGTCATGTAATTCATGTTTATTTCATTTTCGTTTTTTGTATATGTAAATACTATACATACAAAAATAAAACTATAAGAACATGTATTACAGCGGAATCTTATGTCATTTTCAAATTTACAATCTTTGATAAGTTCTACTCTCTCTATTCTCCATTTGGATCTGATAAAGAAGTCCGACCCCAGATTGTTTATTCGTAACTAGAGGTTCAAAGTGTCGAACTATTGATATCATATCTTCTATAATGCGAATACCAAACATCAATTATATTGAAATAAAAAAATGCTAATTAACTGTTCAGAACACCGTAAACAAACTAATCATAACTTCTCGGATACTTTTTCACTTTCGACTTTATTACTCGAGTCAAAACCCGTGACACATTCAAATGACAATTAAAAATAATTCAAGCTTTAATTTCTAACGGTGATTGGGCACTTTAATCTGTTTAAAAGAAATAACGCCTATTATAATAAGGGTTCAATATCACATAATCAAGAATTCAATAATGTATTTACAATGCATTCGTACCCAATTAGTGACGCTCTTATCAAGTGTGAAATTTGGGTGGTCTGTCTCAATGTGTGAAGTTACTGCTCATTTTATTGGGGTTCAAAATAGTGTATCAGTTGTAGTTGGTACTGAATTTAGTGGTCGTAATTTGGAATAGCGGGGTGCCCGTTTTAGAGGGATTTGCGACAATTGAAATAAAGAAGAAAAAAATTCCGTTCTGTAAAATTTCGGTCATAATAGCAGGGTGCCTGTATTTCAGGGGTGGTTGTAAGGAGGGGTTTTACTGTAATGGGAAATTTCAAAATGCTAAATACAATAGAATTTTGATAATGTTTGACAGAAATAAACTGTCATTATTCGACATGATAAGTGCAGACCTGTTTCAAAAGCATTATTTGCAGTATCAAAATATTTAATACATGCACCCATCTTCATTTCACTGTGCTGGGCATCAGCATGGGTTGCTGCAGTTTATCTTTTAATGTTCACATCAAATACATTCACTTACTTGCTTGACCAGTTTTGAATTTTATAGATTCCAACATATATATAAATGTTTTCAAAACTCAAATTGAGGAATTCACCAACATTTTTTGAACAATCATAAAATTTGACAAAATTAATTGCATTAAACAAGCATATAAATATGTTTGCTTAGTTTTCAATGTTCGTTCCATAAATCGTGGTTACCAAAGCGGCCTCATTTGCAAATTTTAGTTCTTTAACATAAAGCTTAAAATACAAATGTGCACTATACCTATTTTGTCAACAGGTTATTTTATCTTATCTGAGAAAGGCAGAATGCATTTCAAGTGCAACACGTGCCATTCCTTTCAAGAGTACCGGCAGCCATCAATAGTTGCGGTCCTAGGCATTGAATGAATCAATTTTATCATCAGATTCCAAAGGTATTTTGGAATTGGTAGGAAAAATTCTTCAATGAAATGACCTTCTTAGATAATTCTTGTTGATGAATGTGCAAACAATCAATTACCAGGTATAATTATTCCTGAATGATGAAAAAAATGTATATTTCATGAAACAGTTTATTATTACACAAGGTGCATCATTTGACAATAAAGTTTCATGAAAAGATTAAAGAGTCGAATGTGTGATAATTCATTAAACATATCAGCTTATAATTGTCAGCCAACACTTTGTTTGACTGTTCCAGATGAAATGTATAGTGATTTGTAGTTCAAGACTTGGAAAGGAGTTCAAAAGTTCAACTTTCCCATTGTACGAGTTTTCCGAGGTCGAACCCTATGAATCATGAAAACTTTATGCGGGGACCGAGTATCTTGTTTGAAATTTCCGTTGTGTTCGAGAATTCCTATAAAGTTTGACTGTATATATTATTGAAAAGCTCCAAAACACGTCATCATAATTGTATACTTTCTGCTTCTTTCCTTTTCTTTTAGTTTAAACTTTCCATTGAGAGAAAAACAGAATGAAGAGATTGCAAGGCAGAATATTGCTATAGCCAGACGGCTTGAAACAGTGAAACCTGGTCTGAAAATTAACTCATGGGTAGGTTGCCATAGCAATTATATTTGTATTGAGTGTCATTGTTTTCTAATTAATTTTAGAACCAAAAATTGCCATTCAAACAATGAAACCGTCTTGAAAGTTAACCCATTCCTAAACTATCCCACTTTTTTAAGATAATTGCTGTGGAAAACATTGTGGACATTGTAAAATTGCTTGTAACAAGCAATTTTTTCAGTGTCAAAAACATTTTCTACCCTAAAAGACAAAGATTTTCTAAATAACACAAACTTGATATTGTTGTCTGCTGTAGCTTTCAACTTGGACCAGTCTAAAATTTTGATAATGGGTAAAATATAGGCTGCACCGTAGAGACAAAGGGTTAGAGTAAGGCTATTGTGAGTGTCTATATAATAAGTGTTTTCTCTTTTAATTCAATAGTTTTGCACAAGGTCCTTGAATATATATTGTGTAACGTATTTGTATTGTGGGTAATAATCAATCTAGATTTTATAGTGCATTTGCATGAAAACTAGAACAGTTTAACTTATTCTGCTTATTTAACATACAGTTGCTAAATTTTTTGCCCACCGCAAAAGAAAAAAGACACACTAACACACGCCCCCACTCCACCCCCCCAAAAAAACACTTAGGACAGAGAGATGAAACTCTAGTAAAACATTATGGGTGTCTTGTGGTCAGTATAAAACTAGTCAAGTCATGATGAAAATTCAAAAAGGTTTTTTATTGTTTGCTTTTGGTAGAAAACTTTGTCACTAGAACAAATTTTAGAGAAACCTTCTGAGCACTGTAGAGGCCACATTTTGTGCTTAATCAACATGAAAATTCGTCAACATATAATTTGGTCAATTTTAGAAAGCTGTATTTGATTCTCACAAGACAATATTCTTTGTTAAATCAACCTGTAAATAAGTCAAAAGAAATGTCTTGATATAAACGGGGATGAGATAGAGTGATTATCATAAAAATATGTTGGCTGAGCAGCTGGAGACTTGGAAAGGATGTTCTAGTTCTGGCTTGAGGATTACCAGGAATCCATGGTTAGGTGCTCCAGCTGAAGTTATATGACTGAAATACTGGTAAAGATGGCATTAAGCTCTATTCAATCAATCAATTAGGAAAAATACATTGATCTCTGTAGCTGCCACATTTACAGCTCATAGGTCACACAATTTATCTAGATAGTGAACTTGGTTTTTGATTAAGGGCCAAAATGTCCCTCTTGTACTCTAAGGAATTTTCTTTTTCAAATTTTAAATCAAATTCAATTATTGAGATGATCAGTCTTATTACTAACTTCTGTGGTAGTTTTAGCCTACTTTGAATTTTATTGAGGTAAATATGTTTCATTTGTTTGAATTTTATTGAGGTAAATAATTATGTTTCATTTGTTATTTCATGAATTCTTTCCTGTTTTTTTGAAAATGTAGACTAGTCCAAATCGAGGTTGCAGACGACAATGAAAATTGGATGCAATTTGAAATAAAAACGTCCAATGTGGTAGAAAACATTGCGGGAAAAGAAGAAATTGCTTCTTGCAAAAATTTATTCTTTTTATACGCCCGTCGAAGACGGGACGTATTATGGGATCACCCATGGTGTCCGGGCATCTGGGCAGTGTCCACTTCTTTGTCCTGAGCATAACTCTGTCATCCTAAGTCCGATTGACTTTAAACTTGGCAGTTATATTCTTCTTATCAATACGGAGTGCATTGTGCAATAACCATAACTCTACCTGCCCTATTTATTGAGTTATTGAATCTTGTCCGGATTATATCTCTAAAAGTATAATAGCTAGAATCATGAAATTTCATGGGTGTATAGATCTCACCAAGGAGGAATGCAGTGCACAAGAACCATAACTCTACCTGGCCTATTTTTGAGTTATTGCCCTTTGTTGTTTTTCATACTTGAATCTTGTCTGGAGTATATCTCTAAAAGTATAATAGCGAGGGTCATTAAACTTTATGGGTGTATAGATCTCACCAAGGGGGAGTGCAGTGTACAAGAACCATAACTCTACCTAGCCTATTTTTTGAGTTATTGCCCTTTGTTGTTGTTCATACTTGAATCTTGTCCGGAGTATATCTCTAAAAGTATAATAGCTAGAATCATGAAATTTCATGGATGGATAGAGCTAAAAAACTGGAAGTGCAGTGCACAAGAAACATAACTCTACCTGGCCTATTTATTGAGTTATTGCCCTTTGATGCTTTTCATACTTGAATCTTGTCTGGAGTATATCTCTAAAAGTATAATAGCTAGTATCATGAAACTTCATGGGTGTATAGATCTCACAAAGGGGGAGTGCAGTGTACAAGAACCATAACTCTACCTGGCCTATTTTTTTTAGTTATTGCCCCTTGTTGTTTTTCATACTTGAATCTTGTCCGGAGTATATCTCTAAAAGTATAATAGCTTGAATCATGAAATTTCATGGATGGATAGAGCTCACAAACTGGGAGTGCAGAGTACAAGAACCATTACTCTACCTAGCCAATTTTTTGAGTTATTGCCCTTTCTTGTTTTTCATACTTGAATCTTGTACGGAGTATATCTCTAAAAGTATTATAGCTAGAATCATGAAATTTCATGGCTGTATAGATCTCACCAAGGGGGAGTTCAGTGCAGAAGAACCATAACTCTACCTGGCCAATTTTTTGAGTTATTGCCCTTTGTTGTTTTTCATACTTGAATCTTGTCCGGAGTATATCTCTAAAAGTATAATAGCTAGAATCATGAAATTTCATGGATGGATAGAGCTCACCAACTGGGAATGCAGTGTACAAGAACCATAACTCTACCTGCCCTATTTTTTGAGTTATTGCCCTTTGTTGTTGTTCATACTTGAATCTTGTCCGGAGTATATCTCTAAAAGTATAATAGCTAGAATCATGAAATTTCATGGATGGATAGAGCTCACCAACTGGGAATGCAGTGTACAAGAACCATAACTCTACCTGCCCTATTTTTTGAGTTATTGTCCTTTGTTGTTGTTCATACTTGAATCTTGTCCGGAGTATATCTCTAAAAGTATAATAGCTAGAATCATGAAATTTCATGGATGGATAGAGCTCACCAAGTGGGAGTACAGTGTACAAGAACCATAACTCTACCTAGTGTATATTTTGAGTTATTGTCCTTTGTTGTTTTTCATACTTTGTTTGACAAAAAATATTCATTCAAAATAACCTCAGTTCTATTCAAACCTCCAGCTAATATTAAGCAGTATGACGGGTGTATCTTGTGACAATTTGCCACCATGTTCCACAATGTTTTCTTAAAGTATAAAATCACAGTATCGTAAAATCCTGTGTTTGAACAGGAAAGGGTTAAAGAAGTTGCAGACAACAATCATATTTTTATGAAAATATTGTGGACAAATAAAAAATTGCTAAAACAAGGAATTCTTTCATTGTCCATTATGTCTTTCAAATCTCTCTTTCTTGGAGCGTTAAAAAAAGTGTCATGGTGTTGGAATGGGTTAATGAGAAGTTTTGAAACCCAAAAGTACTGTTAGTAAACAAATTAGAGTAGCCTGGTAAAAAATACTCTTTACAAAACCAATTCTTGAAATAGTAATGCTGGTGGGATTTTGCATTAAGTAATGTTGTTCTAAGGTAGATCAAAGCATATTTTGAAACAGAAAAACCTTCATAGCAACATGTCATGAATATTTTAAGAGTGGCTGGATTGATCAACATTATCCACATCTTTAATTACTTCTTAGGAGAAATAGCTGCAGAGATATAGGTAAACAGAGATCTTGGTCTTTAGTCCATAAAACTCATAAAGTTATTCTAAATCATACTGTGCCTTTTTTATAATTCAATAATCTACACCATTGTTTTAACCCTTTCCGGTTTAAATACGGGTTTTTATGTTTCTGTGATTTTATACTCGAAAAAACATTGTGGAAAAAGAAGAAATTGCTTGTAACAAGCAATTTCTCCTTTTTCCACAATATTTTCTACCACATAGGATGGTTTCATTTCAAATGGCATCCAGTCTTCATTGTCGTCTGCAACCTCTTTCAATTTGGACTAGTCTAACATTTCCAAAAACGGGTAAGGATTAAATTGATTACTTCTTTTGCAATTTGAAGTTCTGTCAAAAATCTTGAAAAACATAGATTTGTAATTTTTTCTAATCCTTTACCAGACTGGTCCAATTCAGAAGTAGCGGTAGACAACTATTTAAAGTTAATGAAAGTAATTTTTTCAGGGAAGATTGCATTATTGGAAATGGAGGTATCACTTGTTATAAGCGTTTTTTTCATTTTCAAAAATACTTTTTCAAAGATAAATTCTTGTCATAAAAAGAGGGTCATGAAATTTTAAGAAAACTTTAGGGTCGTGAAAGGTCAGGACTGTGTTATAGTTGGTTAATTTACTTGACTTAGGCATTTCACTTACACATTTTGTCTGTAAAAGACAATATTTTCATGCACTTTTCCTATAATCATAAAAGCTAGACTCAGGATGAAAAGGTAAATAACTTGACTGAAGATAGCATTATTGATCTGAGTAGGGTTAACTCTCTTTTACTTATCCCAGTAATAAGCAGACAACAGCATTTAACCCTTGTCATGCTGAATAAAATCCTGTTTAAAATTACACTAAAATTAAAGGACTGAAATCACTGGAAGAATTATCTACAGTCAACCTTTCATTTGAAAACTGATTCTATAATCAATTCTGGCTTAAAAGAGACAAGCAGGCAGGGTAGATCAGACTACACATATGTGCAGGCTAATCTTTGTCTATACCTCCTTCCCAGACAGGAATATTTAGGGATCAGCATGACAAGGGTTAAGACTGATCAGAATTAAAATAAGGTTCTAACATTTCTAATTATACCCCCCAAAAAACTATGTTTGGGGGGTATATAGGAGTCAGCTTGTTCGTCGGTCTGTCTGTCTGTAGCTTTTTCGTGTCCGCTCAATTTCTCGGTAACTATTTGACAGATTTAATTCAAACTTCTTTGAAATAATCAGTATAAAGCAGAGATGTGCATATTCTATTTTGGTTATGGTTCATTGATTTTTGATGGAGTTATGTCCCTTTGGTGAAAAATCATGTCTGCTCAATTTCTCAGCAACCATAGGACAGATTTGATTCAAATTACATAGAAAGACTTGGTATAACTCAGACATGTGTATATTCTATTTTGGTTATGGTCCAATACTTTTTGATGGAGTTATGGCTCTTTAATCAAAAAGTCAATTTTTTGTTACATTTCTGCAGCTTTTTCGTGTCCGCTCAATTTCTCAGCAACTATGGTCAGATTTTATTCAAACTCCACTGATATAATCAGTATCAAGCAGAGATGTGCATAATCTATTTTGATTACAGTCCATTGATTTTTGACGGAGTTATGGTCCTTTGGCTCAATTTCTCAGCAACCATAGGACTGATTTGATTCAAATTTCACAGAAACACTCGGTATTAATCAGAAATGTGCATATCCAACTTTGATCATGATCCATTGATTTTTGATGGATTTATGGCCCTTTAATTAAAAACTCCATTTTTTGTGACATTTTTGTAGCTTTTTTGTGTTCACTCTATTTCTCGGCAACTTTTTGGCAGATTTTATTCAATTTTCACTTACATAATCAGTATCAAGCAGAGATGTGCATATCTTATTTTAGTTACGGTCCAATAATTTTTGACAGAGTTATGGTCCTTTGGTGAAAAATTGTGTCTGCTCAATTTCTCAGCAACCATAGGACAGATTTGATTCAAATTTCACAGAAACACTCGGTATTAATCAGACATGTGTATATCCTATTTTGGTCATGGTCAATTGATTTTTGACAGATTTATGGCCCTTTAATTTAAAACACCATTTTTGTTACATTTCTGAAGCTTTTTTGTGTCCGCTCAATTTCTCGGCAACTTTTGGGCGGATTTTATTCGAACTTCACTTACATAATCAGTATAAAGCAGAGATGTGCATATTATATTTTGGTAACAGTCCAATAATTTTTGACAGAATTATGGTCCTTTGGTGAAAATTGTGTCTGCTCAATTTCTCAGCAACCATAGGACAGATTTGATTCAAATTTCACAGAAACACTCGGTATTAATCAGACATGTGCATATCCTATTTGGTCATGGTCCATTGATTTTTGACAGATTTATGGCCCTTTAATTAAAAACACCATTTTTGTTACATTTCTGTAGCTTTTTCGTGTCCTCTCAATTTCTCGACAACTTTTGGACGTATTTTATTCAAACTTTACTGATATAATCAGTATCAAGCATATTTTATTTTGGTCACAGTCCATTGATTTTTGATGGAGTTATGGCCCCTTTTGAAAAATAGTGTCCGCTCCAATTCCTCAGCAACCATTAGACGGATTTTATTCAAATTTCACAGAAAGACTCTGTTTAAGTCATACATGTGTATATCCTATTTTAGTTATGGTCCATTTATTTTTTACAGATTTATGGCCCTTTAATTAAAAAGTCTTTTTTTTTGTTACGGCCTTTTGGCTGATAGCACTTGTACATGTATATGGACAAGCCCTGTTGGGGGGTATTAGTCCTCTTCATTTTCTAGTTTCATTTATACTGAAAAATAATTTCAATATTAGATAGAAAATTGTGAAAAAGGAGAATTTGCAATTTCTCGTTTTCCCTCCATGTTTTCCAGTTTATTCTATTAAAGGGCCTTAAAGTTTGGGATTGTCTGTTTTTATTATAAATGATTAAAAAATAATTTGTTTATTTCAATATCTTCTATGGCAAATATTAATGTCTTATTTGTCACAATACACATTCTTTACATATTTCAGTGATATATGTAATCACAAATGCTGACCATTCTTGACAAAGCTTTATGGCATGCCTTGATGTAATTTAGAATCCTATTTGGTTAAGCTGAGTTTCCCTTGTACTGAAGTAATGTCTGACATGACATTAACCCATGGTTCAGCACGAAACAGTTGTAACTGACTATAAGCATAATATATATATAGTCGATTGGTAGCACCACACTGAAAGCTTAAGATTACAACCAATTATATTTACTTAGTCAAAATTTAAAGAAATAACCTTCCAAACTCACTTTGTTTTTAAATCCTCTCAACTACATAAATTTACAACTAAGCTGTGAAAGAAAATTAATGAAAAGTTACAAGCAATATGCTTTTTCTCCATATGATAACAGCCTAAGTTTTAATATGTTTTGTAGATAATGAAGTATACACAAAACAGCTTGAATGTTTAACCATAGACACTGCCTTAGTTGCTTTAACTTGCTTCTTTGCTTATAATTAATAGGAAAGAGACTTTCAACAGCACATGTACTTACGCCATCTTTGGAATGACAGCACCAAGGATTTCGGAGAATTCAGTCCACGCAGATTTCGGAGTCGAATGTCTCATGCGGTAAAGGTCAGGATTGTCCTGCTTGCTGGTTACCGTTGTAACCTGGAACTTGATTGGTTCTCATGTAGTGGTGTACGAAAAAGTCTTGTAAACATCTGTACTGTCGTAGTGATCTTTGTCTATGGTATATTGTCATAGGTCTGCCTTGTTTTTCGAAAAACATGCTACAATCAAAACTAGAATTTAGCTATTAACCTTCATACCTATAAACAATAAATAATTGTAGCAACTCTTTGTTCACATTTCTGTATTAGTGGTCATAGAGTAAGATCAGCCTGCACATAATGTAAAGTCTAATCTTAGTCTTCACTTCCTGTTTGTCGCTTAATGGCCTGAAATTGCATCTATTTTACTGATATGCATGAGCAAACAACTTCATTCATGGAAGTTAATACACTGTTGTATTGGGGTTGCAGAAATTCTTGACTATTTGAAACAAGAATAGAAAGTCCTTCTCTAGACATAATAAAAGAATTGTCTAATCTAAAAGGGGGTAGAATCTTAAACCATCCCACCATCCCCACACAATCACACTTTTGAACGCCCCTCCAGGATAAAAAGCTTCGGAAAACACTGTGGATAATGAAGAATTAGCTTGTTACTAGCAATTTCTTCATTATCCACAATGTTTTCTTCTCTAAAAGGCAAAGACTTTAAAGAATATATCAATGTGAAATTGTTGTCTTCAGCTTCTTTTACTTTGGACCAGTCTAATTTTTTTTGATTGGTGATGGTTTAATAAATTGCATGTAAATAGTATCTAAAAATAATAAAACAAGGTCCACCTATGAAGAAGTGACAGTCAATATTCAATATTTTTGGAAAATCATAATTCATTCACACTACTAATGAACCATTGGTTCATCTTATATATAGCAAATTGGACAATCTCTTAAATATTTTATTTGATATTTCATTTTTACAGTTCAAATATAAATAAACCAAGTTGAAGCTTTATGTGGCATGGCTCATGTTGGACTTGTAAACCTTAGGTGCATTCTTTTGAGGTGATAAAAAAACCCGCTACATACGATTTTTGAGAATCCCTAAAGAACAATATTTTGTTAATTCCAATGAACACATTCATTGTTGTCAATGATACTCATTTAAGCCAATGCTGAGTTTGCTTAAATCCTCATTAAGAATTCTTAAAGTTCTCATTTAGCCGCTAAAAAGTCTTGAACTAAAGAACAGAGTCTTAAGAATCTCTATGAAAAGAAAGCAGCTAAGGGTTTTGACCCTCAAATTTCCTGTTTGACCATAAGATTTTATTATCTCTCACAATTTTATTACCTCATATAGAATCTGCATTTCTTTATGAATATTCATTTCAATGATCATTTCAAAACTCAATTTTCAACTTAAATTTATTGCTAACATACTTAATAAGCTTTCAGTGAATAATAAAAATGTCATTAATTCTTTGAAATCATCTCTCATTATAGTCTGGCTTATACTTTCGAGTAAGTAACTGTGTCTGCTATTAATACAACTAATTTTAACTTGTGATATTGGTATTTAATTTATTAATTACTGATTGAAATCTAATAATTTCAATTAAACAAATTACCAAATTTCAAACTGATCCTAATAGAAATAAGTTGTAGATGACAATTTTTGTACATGGCCAAAGGTGGTCAAATATTGGTATCATCTTCTCCATCTATCAGCCCATCCATCCAATTTAATGCTAATATATCTCCGTCAACATTTTTGATGAATTTTAACAAAATGTTCACAGAATGTTCCTAGTCACCTGACCTTGTGCATACTGTCGGGTTTGTACAATATTAGGATGCATTGCAAAAAAAAGGAGCTTAATGCAAAATTTCTTGTTAAAAGATCTTTTACTACATTTATGGAAAAATTTGAATGAAATTTTAATTGAATATGTTCGAAGTCATCTGCCCTTGCACATATTCTCAGGGTTTTGCCATTTTAGCCTGTGTCACAGAAATAGGGGCTGAATGCAAAATTTCTTGTTTACACATCTCTTCATTAATGGATGAATTTGAAAGAAATTTTCATAAAATGTTCCTAGTCGTCTGACCTTGAGCATATTCTTTTGCTTCTCATTTTTGGCTGTGTCACAGAAAATGGGAGCTTAATGCAAAAGGAGGGGCACAAAGTAACTCTTGTTAGTTGATCGAATTTAAAAACCTTTGTCTTTTTGGGTAAAAAATATTGTGGATGATTAACAAGCAATGTCTTTATTACTTCATTGTTTTTAAAACCTTTTGCTTTCAGGGGCATCAAAAAGAGTGGAGCAGGTTCACAGTATCTCTTATTATTAAGATAATAGCATTTTTTATCATTATGAAATTGATATATTATTATCAAACTGTCCTTTAGGAGCTTAGCTGTAACATAGAGAAAAGAAAGTTATTCTTTTGTCATAATTGCAAAACAAAATTGTTCTGATGATATGCTATTATGCAATCATGTTTTAGAATACGCATATAAGACATGCATGTTTAATTTTAACCCATTCCCACTCAAGCCCTCCTTTTTACGCATCTCCAGAAAGGGCTTTGGAAAACATTGTGGAAAATGAAGAAATTGCTTGTTACAAGCAATTTCTTCTTTGTCCACAATGTTTTCTATCCAAAAAGACGAAAAAAATTAAAATCCTATCAACTTGAAATTGTCTTTTGCAGCTTCTCTCAATCTAGACCAGTCTAAAATTTTGTTGTATGGGAATGGGTTAACCCATTACTAGAAGACAGAAATTCATACTGGCCTGTTTGCAATAGTGATCACACTATATCAAGTGTCATTTTCAACTATTTCTATACTCAATATCTTCCTCCCCCCCCCTCCTCCTCCCCCCCCCCCCCCCCCTGCTGGACCAATTTAAACATTATTTAGTAGGAATATTCCTTAAATGTTCCGCTTTGAAAATTGTTTATTTTTGAAATCAGTGAAAAACTCTTGTTGCCAATAAAAAGATAATTGAAACATATTATGAAATATTCTCAGACTGAACAAGCCAGCCTAGAACATTGATACAGGGCATGGATCATTGATTCATGAACTGTAATGAAAACCAGATGACAAAATTAAAGATTTGTCCAAATTCAAAGATGTTGCAGACGACAAATGTTAATAGATAAGATTTGAAGTTTTCTTGATCTTTTGAGCTAGAAAACTTCATTAATAATGAAGAAAGTGCTTTTGATTTTATAGTTTTTTCATCGTACACAATGCTTTCCAAAGCTTTTTTCTTAGGGATTCATTCAAAAGCATCATTGTGGGAGAATGGAATAAACCATGACCTTTGAGAAGCATGGAGCAGATCTGTTGGTTGAAGAGATGGTTCCAGGTCTATATATTGAAACAAAGAAAGATGTTGTTAGCCCTTACACACTCAAGCATTTTACTCACTGAAAACATAATAATGGAAAACATCAGTGGAAAACCAAAAAACGCTTATCACCAGCATTTTCTTCTTTTCTGTCAAAGTTTTCTTTACCATCTGATAAAAGGAAATACAAATTAATGCCGCTTTTGAAGGTCATCTGCAACTTCTTTAAATACGGACCATTTCTATGAAATGTCATATGGTGATTGGTTAATTTAACAGAATGTTCTCCTCAAACTGATTATTATACCCTCCCAAACCATACATACATGTATAGAGGTCAGCTTATCAGTCAGTTGATTAGGAAGTCTATATATTTTTTCTACTTGCCCTCCCAATTTCTCCTAAGCTACAATGATTCAAGTTTCACTCAGTATCAAGCAAAAATATATAGGTGCTATTTGTCTGCCCTTGATACAGAAAAGTAAGTTAAACCATTCCCACAAAATGAAGCTTTTGGATGCCCCTCAAGAAAAAAGCTTAGGAAAACAATGTGGAAAATGAAGAAATTGCTTGTTACAAGCAATTTCTTCGTTATTCACAATGTTTTCTATCCTTAACCTTTTCCTGCTTTTCAGAATTCAGGGATTAACCCTTTCCTGTTCAAATACGGGATTTTACATTCCATTGATTTTATACTCGAGAAAACATTGTGGAAAAAGAAGAAATTGCTTGTAACAAGCAATTTCTACTTTTTCCACAATATTTTCTACCACATAGGATGGTTTCATTTCAAATGGCATCCAGTTTTCATTGTTGTCTGCAACCTCTTTCAATTTGGACCAGTCTAAATTTTCAATAAGCGGGAAAGGGTTAAACAAGAAAAGACTAAAGACCTAAACTTTAAAATTTCATCGACTAAAGTATGTTGTCTGCACCTTCTTTCAATTTTAAAACCAGTAATCGAACAGGAAAGGGTTTATCAATCAATTTGTCATTTACAATTAAATTTTAACTTTTTATGGGTTACAGGAAAAATACCTATAAGAATTACTCATTATATGTAGATACTATGACAAGAAATGATATATAACTGATATTGAATTTAAAATGCTCTCATATTCCTTTCATTGTTTAAAACCAATAAATCATTTGAACATGCTTTCAAATATGTACTTATGTATTAAAAATTTAAAATTTTATTGAATGGTGAGATTGTTTTGTCATAAATATTTTAATCTTCAAACTAATAAATCCTGTACCAATTCATAAAAATAAAAACTGCTGTCATGCAAAACATGTTAATATTATATTAAATTTTGTGAGTTTTGTAACTTTAGAATTTCAAATATCATTGTAGGATTTTAATTTAGATTCATTTGTGTAGTTCAACTGAAATTGGAATTTGTATCAAAACTGACAGAACAGATCATGAAAAGGGTAGGAAAAAGAAGTAATATCATGCAGCTTCTCATAAATCAAAGTTAAAAATGCAAGATACGTTGTACATTAATCAACAGATAATACAATTATCATTTCTATTCTTGTTAAAAGTTTAATAATTTAACCCATTCCAACTCAATCCCTGCTTTTTACACCCCTCAATAAAACAGTTTTAGAAATCATTGTGGAAAATGAAGAAATTGCTTGTTACAAGCAATTTCTTCATTATCCACAATGTTTTCTATCCCAAAAGATGAAAAAAATTAAAAGATGAAAAAAATTAAAATTCCACCAACTTGAAATTATTGTCTGCAGTTTCTCTCATTTTGGACCAGTCTAAAATTTTGTTGTGTGGGAATGGGTTAAGAATTAAATAATTATTACAGGTAATACAAATGAAAACCAATATTAACCCTGTTCATGCTGAATAAAATTCTTTTTAGAATTGCATTAAAATAAAAAAGCTGACAGTACTGGATGTAATGAATGAGGGTGGATAATTCTTTTGAAAAAGTATGTTATAAACAATTCTGGCTTAAAAGGGGTAGGCAGGAGATGTAGACTAAGATCAGACTGCACATTAGTGCAGGCTGATCTTTGTCTATACCTCCTGCCAAAACAGGAATATTTCAGGTTCAGTATTACAAGGGTTAAAATGTTTTAAACTTCGATTTTTCAATCATTTATTGTGTTTGTGATTATTACAGAGGAGTATGGAAAATTTAGATGACACATATGATGAAGATTTTCAAAGTGAGACCACAGAGAATGAAGACAAACGCCTCCCAAAACTTGTAAGTCTTCTTCATTTTATAAGCTGTGTAAAAAATTTTGACTGCTTGTATATAAATGTTTTGCCCATTACAACACACTGACATTTTAGACTGATCTAAATTTAAAAAATTGCACACAACAAATTCAAGTTTTGTAAAATTTGGAAATTCTTGTCTTTTACTATCCACAATACTTTCTATTCCAAAAGACCAAGGATTTTATGATTCCAGAAACTTTGAATCATTGTCTGCAATTTTCTTTCAATTTAGACCATTTGATTTTGTTGTCTCTCGATGCGTTTAAGAAGTTTCTTAGGGTACAAAAACATGGCAGGAAAAATGAGTAGGGCTGACTGTTGATAACATTTAATGTACTTAACCCATTACAACACAACAAAAATTTAGACTAGTCCAGGTTTAAAGGAGTTGCAGACAACAATTTAAATCTAATGAAACTTAAATCATTTGTAACTTTCTTGATTGAAAACATTGTGTAAAATGAAGAAATTGCTTGTTACAAGCAATTTCTTCATTTTACACAATGTTTCCACAATTGTTTTTCTTGAGGGGTGTCAAAAAATGTTACTATGTGGGAATGAGTTAAAGTTGGTTATTTTATGAGTGTAAAAATCAGCACTATAGGAAAGAGATCGGAACATTTTTTTTTACCAATATATTCTGCTTTGATTCTTTGAAACAGGGCCGCCATAAGAAAGATCCGCGTAAAGCCAAGAGTGAGACCAATGCTCCTACATCACCAAGAAAAGAAAACAAAGCTGGTGGAGGACCAAGGCTTCCTAAAATAGTGCCTCATAAAGCTGTAAGTAGTCTTAAACCTTTAATCCCAAACTGTATTAAAGTATCAAGAGCACATTTTTGTATTCACACAGTTGTTGAAATTTCTGTACAAGAATGAGTTATCACCCAATCCACCAAAGGGCCATTTGTTTAAAAATTGAACAGCTCCTCTGTGGCGAGAAGTCAAAGGTCGTGTTTTTGATTTCAAATCACACTTCTTACCACACTGAATTATCTATTATCAAACATTTCAGAACTCTAGCCCAGTACTATTGATACCAAACAAGTAATTAATTTAAATAAGTCATCCTTGCCTTGATTAAACAAAAAAATATAAATGATCAAAGCGGTTTTAATCCATTACCATACAATAGGGAATTTTGAAAAACTAAAGAATTAAAACTTGTGGAAAACATTGTTGGGAAAGGAGAAATTTCTTCTATTCTCTCAATGCTTTTGCACTTTGTAGGGCTGAGTTCCTAGCTTATTTTGAATTTTGTCTTCAACATCTTTCTATTTGGTCTATTATTTCTTGTCTTGTATTTGGTTTAATTCCATTAACCCATTCCAACTCAAGCCCTCCTTTTTACGCCCAACAAGAAAAAAGCTTTGGAAAACATTGTGGACAATGAAGAAATTGCTTGTAACAAGCAATTTCTTCATTATCCACAATGTTTTCTATCCCAAAAGCCGAAAAAAATTAAAATTCCGTCAACTTGAAATTGTCGTCTGCAGCTTCTTTCAATTTGGACCAGTCTAAAATGTTCTTGTGTTGGAATGGGTTAAAACAAAAGTGATCTGAGTTAAATGTTGTCTTATTTGATTCATCAGAGGTAGGTTATCAAAAATGTGCAACACTCACTTCTAAATGAATAATTTGATTGGTCAAAAGGTTCTTTGATTGACAACAATTAAACAAATTGTGTTTATATTACTTAGTTTGGGTTGGGGCCTGTGATTTGATAGTTGATTAGTACTACAATAAATAAAAGATGTCCATGAAGTTAGAGATAAATATAAAGCAGAATGTTGTAAAGATAACTAATCTCTTTATAGCAGTATAGAACAATTGGCTTTTTTCTTTAAACAACAACAACAACAAAAATCTAGGCCTTCTCAAAGATTATTGGATCATAAGGTAAAGAAAGAAGATTTAAAGTGAAAAAAACACACCACATCTTGACTTGTTATGTTGATTGTTGTTAATATATTTTTCACAGTTCTAAGCCATTCTGAAAATAAGCAAAAATATTTTTTTACCTGTTTATGTATGTGTTACCATAGGAACAGAAAAAGGTGAGAATTATATCATGAAAAACATTGGTTTGGTTTTGAGTTATTGGTGTTGGGTGTGTTTCATATTAGCAAGCAAATGGAATGAGCTTCACATTACAAACAGAGGGATGAAAGAATTCCTCTCACAACTAAGAACAAGTCCTCTATTTAAATCAGTGATTGAATCTCACCCTCCATAAATATTTCAATGATTGATGTCAAATCTTAGTTCTTGGGCTTGGAGGGTAGTAAAGGATTTGTATCGTTTTCGTCAAATCATATTGACTATGCATGTATTGCTTAAATCAGCCCATTCCCCCACTACAAAATTTTAGACTGGCCCAAAATCAAGGAAGTTGCAGACAACAATTTCAAGTTGGTGAATTTTTAGAACCCTTTTTCTTTTTTTGGTGGAAAACATTGTGGATAATGAAGAAATTGATTGTAGCAAGAAATGTCCTCATTTTCCACGTTGTCTTAAGCTTTTTCTTGAGGGGCGTAAGAAAGTGGGATAGCCTGGGAATGGGTCAAAGTAATGGTATGTGTAAGCATTTTGTATAGGATTTCTATCTCGCCGGACAAAATATGTTCATGTTGAGCTTTGTGATACTTGATTGTCTGTCAAATGGGCGTTTTCTTCCGTCCAAAGTTCACAATTTCTTTTTTAACACTCAGGCAACACGGTATTATATAGATCTTGGTGAAACTTGGCAAGAATGGTTTTTAGGTTATACAGGTGAACAGAACCCTATTGAAAATGGGAAAGTTCAATTAGAATACATGGGAGAAGGGGACTTAATGACAATTTCTTTGTTTACACTCTAGGGGTCACAATTTTGGCCCTATTTAGATGGAAGCTTTTCAGAATGATTGTTAGGTCACAAGAATGAACCCTATGTAAATTGAGAGGTTTGGTTGGAAAACAGAAAACTGGGCCTCAATGACAATTTCTTTGTTCACACTCTAGGGACCACACCTTTTGCTTAATGATAATCTTGGGAAATGGATCTTAATTCAATTTAAAAGTCAGATGAGTGATGTAGGGCCATCTTGGTCCTCTTATTTATCCTTGTGTGTGTGTGTGTTTTGGATAGGAAGTATGCTTTGGTGGAGGAAAACTTAAAGCTTGTTAACCAGTTCCCAGACAACATTATTTAGACTGGTCAAAATTTAAGGAAGTCACATATAGAAATTTTAAGTCTGTGAATACAAATGTATTTATATGCCACTGATGGTGTATGTATATTGGCATCATCTTCTCTGTCTGTCCATCCATCCTGATATCTGTATGTCCGTATGTCCACATCTTGGTAGCACATCTCCTACTACAATTATGGACAAATTTGAACAAAATTTTCACATCATGTTCCTAGTCACCAGACATATTGTCGGATTTGCCATTTTGGACTTAATGCAAAGTTTTTTATTGAAACAACCCCTCCTCTATTTCTTGATAGATTTGCTTGAAATTGTTACAGAATTCTCCTAGTCACCTTACCTTGTTCATAGATTCAAGATTTTACCATTCAAGGTTGGATAATAGAAAAAATGACCTCAATGGAAGAATACTTTTTAACGCAATTTCTTTTACATTTATGGATAGATTTAAAGGCGGTGTATATTGTGATTATGACACTCTTGTTATTTCTTTCACTAACAAACATTGTGTAAAATTTTTCTTCATTTTCTGCTGTATTTCTCAACCTTTTCTTGAAGGTTGTGAACAAGCAGGATTGTGTAGAAATGATTAAACATTTTTTGTTGATTTATGGCTCATTATAGTTAACATTAAATTTTGTCTTTCAATTGCTACAGTTTATAAATGGAAAAGTATGTTTATAACATTTTCTAGTTTTTACACAGTAGATGACTGAGATTTGTCTGCACAGAGAACGCATAGAAATAAACACCCTTTTCTTAAAGTACTCTATTTCTATGGCTTTTTTTTCTTTCTCCTAAAGAAGTTTGATTTTGAGGACATTTTTTTGAACAACAGGGATTTAGCTATGTCTTAGTATTATTTTCAATTATTTGCTTGGCTCTCTATAGATAAGAACAGCATTTAACTATAAACTTAGCCTTGTCATTTTTGTATTTTCTTGAAAACTTTGACATTTTGGAATATCTTTAGAACTGAAGGTACTCTCTTGATACTCTAAGTATCACATCTATCAGAAGAAAAGTACAACGAACAATGGTAGTAGCTTGAAATGCACGAACCTTGTCCATCTTTTTAGCTCACCTGAGCTCAACATGCTGATGGAGAGCTTTTGTAATCCTTGATTGTCTGTCTACTGATGGCCTGTAGCTGGAGCAACTGAACTGTTTACAATCTACAGGCTATAGTTTATGCCTAATCTTTTTGAAACTTGGCCAGAATATTTTACAGGTTATACGGATGGACCCTACTGAAAAAAGGCTGGATCTGTTTGAAAACAGCAAAAGTGATCTTAACCCTTGTCATGCTGTATCAATTACCTTACTGAATTGTTGTCAAATCAAATGTCTGAGAGCACTGATAGATCTTTTTGTTTTTGAAAAATCAATATTTCTTGTAGAAATGAACGTCATAAACAACTCGGGAAGAGAATGTATGAGCAGGAGGTGTAGACTAAGATCAGCCTGCACAAACGTGCAGACTGATCTTGGTCTACACCTCCTGCCAAAACCGGAATATTCAGGGTCAGCATGACAAGGGTTAACTCTTGTCATGCTGTATATATCACCTTCTGAATTCCTATAAAATCAAAGGGCTCAAAGCACTGAAGGAACTTCTTGGTCAAAACTCAATATTTCTTTTAGAATCAATTTCATAAACAACTCTGGCAGGAAATATACAAGCAGGAGGTGTAGACTAAGATCAGACTGCACTGTGCAGGCTGATCTTTGTCTTCACCTCCTGCTAAAACCGGAATATTCCGGGTTCAGCATGACAAGGGTTAATGAGAATATCTTTACTTGCAGTCTTGGGGACTAATATCTATAAAATTGAGCCAGATTTTTTTCTATCATAAGGGTGAAACACCATCAAAGATGGGAACATTCCATACCATAAGGATGCAGAATTCTGAAACTTGGTATGTTCTTGTGCAAATTACGGGAGAAAGGCTATTATTGACAATTTCTGGAATGATGCTATAATTATAAATGCGAAACGAGGGTCATCTTAAAAATGGGGTCAAAGGCATTGATTAAAGGGATCATCATATACAAATTTTTAATTACGCGAGTGTGCAAATGATTTCTCTTTTTTTTGACATAAGCCTTAATTTCGTTGCAAACTCATGGACCAAGCTATGAGCGAAAATGTTATAATGGTCGTCTGTGGGAAATGATTTACTTCCGTCTAACTTAAGGTGTGAATACTCTATAGAGTCCACAATTTTGGGGCCCAATATTTATGAAACTCAACCAGAATTATTTTTTGGTCTTCAGGAAAAGCTTAATTGAAAATGGCAGTAATCTGTGGGAAAACAAAGGAAAAGGTGTCTTTTACACTCTAGGGCGCGCACTATAGGCTCAATCTTGATAAAACTTGCCAAAAATGTTTGTCTGGTTTTGGGGATAATCTGTATTCAAAATTGAATTATTTTTGATTATGTCAAATTGATCATAAGACTCAAGTTTTCAGCCTGTAAAAGCCATTTTTTTCTATCAAATTAGCTACAGATAGCCCAACAGTAACAGTAATTTGAAAAATATTTTTTTAAAGCTGTAGTAACAACCTTTATATTGCCAACCAACCATTCTACTTTTTGGTTTCATACTACTTGACATAAATTTTGCAAAAGAACGCCACTTGAAATCGAAGATGAACTGGACTGAAAGCACTGGAGGTATTGATCATCAGTTCCCAAGGGGCGGAGCCCCAGGGGGGTGGGGTTTATATAGAAATAAAGAATGATTTTTTTAAATGACATATCCTCCCAAACCACTGGGCCAATTTGAACCAAATTTGGCAGAAATGTTGCTTAGGTGGTCCCCTTCAAAAATAGCAAAAAGAATTAAATCCATTAAAAACTCTGGTTGCCATGGCAACAAAAGTGACATTTTAAAATAATTTTTAAAAATCTTCTCCTCCTGACCCAGAAGGCGTAGAGCCTTGATATTTTGCATGAAGCATCAGTATATTGACCTCTTTCAAAATAGCTAAAATCATGATCCTCGGGTCCCCAGGGGCAGAGCCCCAGGGGGGTGGGGTTTATATAGAAATAAAGAACGATTTTTTATATGACATCTCCTCCCAAACCACTGGGCTAATTTGAACCAAATTTGGCAGAAATGTTGCTTAGGTGGTCCCCTTCAAAAATAGCTAAAAGAATTGAAATCCATTAAAAACTCTGGTTGCCATGGCAACAGAAATAAAATTTAAAATAATCTTTAAAAATCTTCTCCTCCTGACCCAGCAGACGTAGAGCCTTGATATTTTGCATGAAGCATCAGTATATTGACCTCTTTCAAAATAGCTAAAATCATGATCCTCGGGTCCCCAGGAGCAGAGCCCCAGGGGGGTGGGGTTTATATAGATGTAAAGAACGATTTTTTAAATGACATCTCCTCCCAAACCACTGGGCCAATTTGAACCAAATTTGGCAGAAATGTTGCTTAGGTGGTCCCCTTCAAAAATAGCTAAAAGAATTGAAATCCATTAAAAACTCTGGTTGCCATGGCAACAAAAGTGAAATTTCAAAATAATCTTTAAAAATCTTCTCCTCCTGACCCAGAAGGCGTAGAGCCTATATATTTTGCATGAAGCATCAGTATATTGATCTCTTACAAAATAGCTAAAATCTTGATCCTCCGGTCTCCAGGGGCCCACCCAGGGGGGGGGGGGGGTTATAGGCATGAAACATCAGTTCACTGACTTCTTTCTTATTTCTGAAATTATAACCCATGGAAAAGTTTTTTCCTTCTTTCAAATCAGCACTAAAGCCTTGGAATTTGTAATTTAGACTTGGATCCCCAAGTTCATAGTGTTTATATGTAATTGTGGCCCACTTGTTTCAAAATCCTAACCTTAACATGAAATTAGACTGTTGAAAGAAAAAGAGCCTTTATCTGAGGTGAGTGCCCCAGGGCAAACGGCCCTCTTGTTTGAGTTATTGCCCTTTGTTGTTTTTCATACTTGAATCTTGTCCGGAGTATATCTCTAAAAGTATAATAGCTAGAATCATGAAATTTCATGGATGGATAGAGCTCACCAAGTGGGAGTGCATTGTACAAGAACCATAACTCTACCTAGCCTTTTTTTTTAGTAATTGCCCTTTGTTGTTTTTCATACTTGAATCTTGTCCGGAGTATATCTCTAAAAGTATAATAGCTAGAATCATGAAATTTCATGGATGGATAGAGCTCACCAAGTGGGAGTGCATTGTACAAGAACCATAACTCTACCTAGCCTTTTTTTTTAGTAATTGCCCTTTGTTGTTTTTCATACTTGAACCTTGTCTAGAGTATTTCTCTAAAAGTATAATAGCTAGAGTCATGAAACTTCATGGATTGATAGAGCTCACCAAGTAGGAGTGCAGTGTACAAGAACCATAACTCTACCTAGCCTTTTTTTTAGTTATCGCCTTTTGTTGTTTTTCATACTTGAATCTGGTCCGGAGTATATCTCTAAAAGTATTAAAGCTAGAATCATGAAATTTCATGGATGGATAGAGCTCACCAGGTGGGAGTGCAGTGTACAAGAACCATAACTCTATCTTGCCTATTTTTTTAGATATTGCCCTTTGTTGTTTTTCCATACTTGAATCTTGTCCGGAGTATATCTCTAAAAGTATTATAGCTAGGATCATGAAACTTCATGGGTGTATAGATCCCACCAAGGGGGAGTCAGTGTACAAGAACCATAACTCTACCTGGCCTATTTTTTGAGTTATTGCCCTTTGCTGTTTTTCATACTTGTATCTTGTCCGGAGTATATCTCTAAAAGTATAATAGCTAGAATCATGAAATTTCATGGATGGATAGAGCTCACCAAGTGGGAGTCAGTGTACAAGAACCATAACTCTACCTAGCCTATTTTTTTTAGTTATTGCCCTTAGTTGTTTTTCATATTTGAATCTTGTCTGGAGTATATTTCTAAAAGTATTATAGCTAGAATCATGAAACTTCATGGATGGATAGAGCTCACCAAGTGGGAGTGCAGTGTACAAGAATCATAACTCTACCTAGCATATATTTTGAGTTATTGTCCTTTGTTGTTTTTCATACTTTGTTTGACAAAAAATATTCATTCAAAATAACCTCAGTTCTATTCAAACCCCCAGTTAATATTAAGCAGTGTGACGGGCGTATCTTGTGACAATTTGGCACCTTGTTTACCTGATAGATTGCACTTTTAGATTCTTGTAGAAACACATCCACAACATAGATTAGAATAGTCTAGGGTATGATTGTTTCACTCTTAGGTATATTTAATGTTAACCCATTCCAACTCAATCCCTCCTTTTTACGCCCCTCAAGAAAATAGCTTTTGAAAACATTGTGGAAAATGAAGAAATTGCTTGTATCAAGCAATTTCTTCATTATCCACAATGTTTTCTATCCAAAAAGACAAAAAAATTAAAAATTCCACCAACTTGAAATTGTCGTCTGCAGCTTCTTTGAATTTGGACTGGTCTAAAATTTTGTTGTGTTGGAATGGGTTAATTGTAAGGATACTTTAACAATTATCTGAACAAAACTCATTTTGAGTTGCTTTTTACATTTTTCTTCATTTCATCAACTTGAATGAAAAATTAAGTGCAAAATCTTCATAACTGTCTATACGATGTATAAACACTTACAAGGTTCTACACTAATCTGTTGATTTTGTAGTGCTTCATACATCGATGGGTCAGCACAAAACAGTTGTAACTGCCAATGTGTTTTTAGGCAGTTTCAACTTTTTTGCACTGACCCATGGACAAGTACTACACTTTGACTCTTGTTAATGTAATATCTAGAAACATATCTTTGAAATTACCCATTCCCACTCCAATTCTTTTTTTCCTAACTTGCAAGAAAAAAGTCTTAGAAAAACATTGTAGAATTTTTTTAAAAAAAATTGCGGTTATAAGCAGTTTCTGCACAATATTGTTGCATCAGAAAGGATATTTTTTGTAAATTTCATGATTGTTTTCATCTTTAATCCATGACCAGACACCATACTTTTATACTAGACTAAAGAAGTGGCAGAAGACATTTCAAAATAGGTTAAAAATAAAACATAAAAGCTAATTTATGTTAGAACACAGTATGGTAAAAGGAGAGATAGCTTGTAACAAGCAAGTTCTCTGCCAAAATGCTTTCTTGAATATAACATCTGGGAGTCCTAAAAATTGGGATAATATAGGAATGGGTTAACCTGGCATTCTCACATGACAAAATTATAGACCAGTCCAAATTCAAAGAAATTGCAGACTACAATTTTTAGTTGATATTTCAAAAAGTCTTTTGGGGTAGAAGACTGTTGAGAATGAAGGTTTTGTTTGTTACAAGCACTTTCTTCATTTTTCCACACATGTTTTTTAACCTTTTTATGTAACAGGGCATCAAAAAGTGTCATTGTGAGGGAATCGGTTAAACACTATCAATTTTGAAATAATAGTAATCCGTTAATTTTGTTTCTTTTAATTAACTCTTGTCATGCTGAACCCAGAATATTCCTGTTTTGGAGGAGGTGTAGACCAAGATCAGCCTGCACATTAGTGCAGTCTGATCTTGGTCTTCAACTCCTGCTTGTACTTTTCCTGCAAGAGTTGTGTATGGAATTGATTTCTAAAACAAATATTGATTTTAGAACAACTAGTTTTATTGGTGCTTTCAGCCTTTTGATTTTACAGTAATTCAGTAAGGTAATTTAAAATGACTAGCGTTAAACTACTATTTATATTCATAATAGTTGTTGATGTTCCATCTTTTTGAGAAAGTTTATGTGATTTCTTTCCATAGTTATTTCATTTGGTACTGATGAAGGTTTCAAAATTCAAAATTTAATAAAAATGAAAATAATTTCTACAGTTACTCATTGAATATCTGCAGCTATCTAATTCTTGACTTAACCATTTCCAACACAATGACACTTTTTGACTCCCCTCAAGAAAAACAAATGGGACAAGCAACAGGCAATTTCTTCAGTTTCCAAAATGTTTTCTACCAAGAAAGTTGAAAAAAGTCTGAAATTTGCATAAACATTGAATTGTCGTCTGCTAATCTTTTTAGTTTGAACTGGTCTAAAATTTTACTGATTGATAATGGGTAATGTCACAGGGTATTTCAATTGGTAATTTTTTCTCTTGGGTTTTGGAATTCATTTTCTTGTAAATATATCGTAGTGATATAAGATTAATGCACGAAATGGTATCTTTTCCAAATCATCCTTATCATTACATAACCTTAACAAACAAAATTACTAGTAGCTAGCAATTTCTGCTTTTCTCAAAATGATTTTTACCCTATTTGGTACTTATTTTTTAAATTTTAGTGCAGTTTGAAATGTTTTCTTCAGCTTCTTTGACTTTGGGCCAGTCTTGAATTTTGTCGTCTGTAAATGGGTTGAATTATCCTACTTTATGTTTCAAACAAACAAACAAACAAAAAAAGAATAAACCTGCTGTCATCATTAAAGTAAATACAATTAGAATAGTATATTGCTTAACTCAGTCCAAGAAAAAAAGCTTTGGAAAACATTGTGGAAAATAAAGAAATTTCTTGTTACAAGCAATTCCTTCATTATCCGCAATGTTTTCTATCTGCAAAGACAAAGATTTCTGAAGTTCCATCCACTAAAAGTTGTTGTTTGCAACATTTTTTAATTTAGACTAGTCTAAAATTTTGTCGTCAGGTAATGGGTTTAGTATGAACTTCCTTACAACATTATTTTTTCTCGAAACTTCAGTTAGTACAGCATGACTTTAGTATGTATTACGGCAGTGACTATATAGACAGTGCTCCCAGCACAGAGGTAAAACAATGTTCACCATTAATGTCGTAATGCTTACACACTATTGTATCGTGGGATGATTCCTTTCAGAGGGGTGTACATTTCTCAGAGCACTTTTGACATTGTTTAAAAAATCATTCATATGGCTCAATTAATTCACGGAGCAATCTAGAGTTAAGATTTGGCATTGTTGACCTATTTTGACACAAACCCCACTTTTGACAAACTAATTAACCCATTTCCAGATGGCAGAATTTAAGACTGGTCCAAATTTAAGGGCGTTGAAAACGACAATTCAAAGTTTATGAAATCTCATATTTTTCAACTTTATGAAAACATGCAAAATGAAACATGAAATTTGCAACATGTAAAATTGCATATTACAAGCAATTTTATCATTTTCAACAATGTTTTTCCAATCGATTTTCTTCAGTAAAAAAGGCATTGTTGTGTGGGGATGGGTTAAAATAGTTCAGGAAAACATTATGAGAGAAGGCGTAAATTCTTATAACAAGCAAGACAACCTCTTCTCATAATATTTTCTTCTCTTTTATGGTAGTTTTATGGTTTGTTGTCTGCAACTTGAAGCAATCAAACATTTTGTCACCTGTCGATATTTATGTTGAACCTAAATTTTCCTTCAGGTAGAATCCATTGAGCACTTTTGCTCTAGTTAATGTCCTGTCATCCTTTTGTTATGGATAACATAATTTGTCTCTTTTTAACCCATTCACACATAGTGAAATTTTAGACCAGTCCAAATTGAAAGAAGTTGCTGACAACAATTTAAAGTATATGAAATTTTGGATTTTCAACTCTCTGGGTAGAAAATATTGTGGAAAATGAAGTAATTGCTTGTTACAAGAAACTTCTTCATTTTCCACAATGTTTTCCAAAGCTGTTTTCAATGGGGGCGCATAAAAGCGTCACTGAGTGGGAATGGGTTAAACAGTTCTAAGCTTTTTCTTTGGTGAGCATTTTAGGACAAAATCAATGTCTTGTTACATTTTGTGTCATGTTGGCTTATCTATGTATTTTCAGATGTAGTTATGTCGAGTTTTAACCCAATATCAGACAACAAGATTTTAGACTGGTCCAAATTGAAAGAAGTTAATGAAAAATTGCTTGTTTCAAGCAATTTATCACTTTCTCAAAAACTTTTCCCTGATGGTATTTCTTCAGGTCGTAGGAAAGGGTTATTGTGTGGTAATGGGTTAAATGAATCACAGTGGCATTTGCTACCTTTAGCTAGGGTTCACTTGTCTCTAGCTATACAACATTCTGTCTGCAGTTTATTCTGTCTTTCGACATGAATTCACTCTCAAGGGATATTCTTTTGTGTATTATAGTATAGAATAAGAATTATACTTAAGTGCCCTTTGCCTAAATTAGAATAGTTCAACCATTATGATAATGTGTAGTCATACAATAAATGGGGGCATTAGCTTACATAGTGACAACATTAAAAATTTTTCTACCAAACCAAAGGACCTACAGCTCTTAAATTTGGTATATGGCATCATCTGGCGGAGCTCTATCAAGATCGTATAAATTTTGGCCCTAGGATAAGAATTAGCCTGTTCCTGGACGTCAGTGTTAACATAAGCTTATATGATGAAAACTTTAAAAATATTTTTCTCCCAAACAGGAGGACCTAGAGTTTTGATATTTGGTATGTAGCATCATTAGGTGGATCTCTATCAAGATTGTTTAAATTACTTTGGTCCAAAGATCAGAATTAGCCTGTTCCTGGATGTCACAAGTTTAACATAGGCTTACATAATGAAAGCTTTAAAAATCTTCTTCTCTCAAACATAAAGGCCTAGAGCTTTGATATTTGGTATGTAGTATCATTTGGTGGACTTCTATCAAGATTGTATAAATCATGGCCCCAGGATCAAATTAGCCTGTTCCTGGATGTAACAATTTGTAGCATAGGCTTACACAGTGAAAAACTTTAAAATTTCTTCTTCTCCCAAACAGAAAGGCTTTGATATTTGGTATGTAGTATCATCCGAGTGGTGGACTTTTATCTGTTTTTGTGCTCTTTTCAGCGTAGGTGGCCATACCTTTTTGGGCATTTGTTAAAAAGCCTAAACAGAAAGTTTACAGGAATAATTAATGTGACAGTATCATCCATTATGAAGATTTGTTCTCTTCGCTCTTGTTAACACCACCTGATTTCTGTTTGTTTTGATTCCATGAATGAGTTGGTGACATGACATGTCGATGCATATAACACAAGTGGAAAAGTTTGATTGGTTCCCTGTAACTGTTTAAATCAAGTGACTTTCCTGTTTTCCTTTACCCTCCTTTGATCTTTCTGAACTTGTAAAATGTAAAATTTTGCTGTTTGCCTTTCAGCATCAATTGTTCAACCCCTTATAGAACACACTGAAGATGAGACTGTGGCTAAATCTTTACAGAAATTCAGATAGTAGCTATAGTCAAAATAGTTTGTTTACAGATTTGTCTTTATTATATGCGTGTAGTTGAACTCAAGGCAGTTTTGAGAAATTCAGACTCACTCAATCTCCAGATTGTAGTTATACATTGCAATTTCATATTCAACCATTTAAAAAAACATGGAGTTTCTATAAGGCTTGAAATTTTATTGTGATCAGAGTCTTAGAAATTTGAATCCCTGACTTACCTTGGGTTTCATAATTTAACCCATTCCCACTCAATAACGCATTTAGATGCCCTCAAGAAAAAAGGCCTTGGAAAACATTGTGGAAAATAAAGAAATTGCTGTTTAAAAGCAATTTATTTATTATCCACAATGCTTTCTTATCCAAAAGTAAAAAAGTCCAAAGTTTCATAAGCTTTAAACTCTTGTCTGCAACGCCTGTCAATTTGGACTAGTCTAAACTCTTGCCGTCTGGTAATGGGTTGAAATGAAATAGTGTGAATTGCGACTCTGTAATTAGTGCTGGTTATTTCACATAATAATCTGAATGATTTTTGCTGAACTCTTCAAAGACAAAAGTCTTTTGACTAAATAGATATAAGGTCAACTTAAGTTTTACTTGTTACATTCCATATCTTTGTAATTTATCAAGATCTTGCTTCTTAACTCATTCCCTCATGATCTCTCCTTTTTACGCCCCTAAAGAAAATGGGTTTGGAAAACATTGTGGAAAATGAAGAAATTGCTTGTAACAAGCAATTTCTTCATTGTCCACAGTGTTTTCTACCCTATGAGACAAAGGTTTTTGAAATTTTGTTAACTTGGAATGGTTGGAATGCAACTTCTTTCAATTTAGACCAGTCTGAAATTCTGTTGTGTGGTAATGAGTCTAACCTTGCACATGTCTTTAAGGTCAGTACATGTATTTACAAAAAATTACTCAAATTCTATGCAAAACTCATTACTCGATTATTTTCAATCAATTTGATGACATTTTTCCGTCTCACTTATTCCTGATTTAAGGCTATATGCAGGTTCTGTAACAACTCAAGATTTTGCTTCAACACTGTATATAAGGTTTACAAATGAATCCTCTAGATAAAATCTCATTACTCTGATATTCATTTTAGTGCAAATGTTACTTTTCATTGAGTTCTCAGCTGAGGTATAATTTGAAAAAAGCCCAAGAACTCTGAAAAGGTTGTACAATGATTTCAGCTGCCTTTGTACCTTTGTGTACTCTGTTAACCCTTGTCATGCTCAACCCGGAATATTCTGGTTTTGGCAGGAGGTGTAGACCAAGATCAGCCTGCACATAAGTGCAGTCTGATCTTGGTCTACACCTCCTGCTTGTCCTGGTTCAGCCAGAGGTTTTAAAATAATCAATTTTCAAAAGGAATATGGACCCTCATTGAGGCTTTCCAGTGCTGTCAGTCCTTTGATTTTAAAGCAATAATGCATTGGATTTTAATTTAGCATGACAAGGGTTAATGTTCACCATTTGTGCCTATATGATTGTAGAATCTTAGTTTAGTATGTGCACTGGAAAATGAATTGTAAGAATTTGTTCATACTGATTGTGTTGTTGTATGTGGGAGACTGGCTCTGTATATTTTAATTTGACTTCGTAGCCTTCTCCTTCACTTAGATTATTTAACCCATTACCATGGAATCTCGGTTTTTCATACTCTTCAGAAAAAATGTTAAGGAAAACATTAGGGAAAATATAGAAATTTCTTGTAAAAAGTAGTTTCTAAATTGTCCACATTGTTTTCTACCCAGAGAGTCAGAAATATTTGAAAGTTTTCAACTTGAAAAAGACATATAAATAACAACTTTGATTCTGGACCTTAATGATTTTTAGGCGAGTGAGGGAGGATTCCTGAATGTTATTTATTGACTGAATAGGGTTTAACACCACTTTTAACTGTATTTCAGTCATATTTCGGCAGCTAGAGCACCTAACAACAAATTCCTGGTATTTCTGTCATCAGTACTTCATGTACCATAACATCCTCTCCAAGCCTCCAGCTGCTCATCCCACTTAGGTTTATGATAACCCACCCATTGATGGGAGACAAATGTCAGAAAGGACATTTGCTGTAGCCAAGGATTGAACGCAGGACCCCATGACTAAGAGTCCTAACTTCTGCCACTGCGCTATGGCCATGCCCCCTGATTAGTTAGTGGGTAGGATAACACTCTCTGACTGTAGGAGAGCCAAAGTCCATTATTTTGTTCTATCTGTACCCATACCACTGGTCAAATTGATTTATCATTAAGCAAGACTTTCTACAGCCCCTGATTGTGTTGTTAAACTTAAAACAAACAAAAAATAACTCTCATATTGTCAGACTCACGGCAATCAGATGATTATGCACTCTTTAACTTTATATTAACTACAGTTACCTTAGCTGTATACCATTTCATCCATAACTTTACTCTTGAATACTACCTGCAAACCATCAAAATGTGCATGCACTCAATGGCTCTAGGCCTTGGAGTCAGACCCTCATGAGATCAAATTCAATTCATCCACCTTGACCAGGATTCTACTTGTCAAATCTGACACATCTAAAAGAATGCAAATAAATGATTTTTCAAACTTGCTTTATATCAAGTTATATTTAAGTAAATTCTAAAATAATGTTTTGTCTATTAATGCTGACTTAACAGAGGAGTAATTCTTTCCGAAGGCCACAGGACAAGGATAAAAATCATGTGGATAATACAGAGAAGAAACAGCAGGATGAATCACAAAATCAAGTTCATAATAAAGAGGACAAGAAAAATAAGAAACTCACTAAGGAAGAGAAAAAGAAGGAAAAAGCTGCAATAAAACCTGAAGAGAAAGTTTTACAGGCTATAAAGACTGAAAATGGAATGGAAGCTAAAAGTCAGGGAAGTTTCCAAAGTGTGAACTTAGTTGGTAATGATCTTGAAAGAGTGAAAACTCTGATATCAGAAGAAAAGGACAAAGAAGTGGAAGATCAAGGTAGAGATAATCAGACTGAAAATTTTAATGGAGAAAACAAAGAGGAGCAGGCGAACAAACCTCAAGAGGACAATAATGCTGATTCATTTTTCGATCAAAATGTAGATGAAAATAAATGTGATAATGCTACTGGTGTTGTTAAAGCTAATGAAAACAATTCTGATGGACATGATACTAATGATGAGCAGACAAATAATCTGGGACATGTTAACGGAAATACTATAAAAAGTGATAACAACAATAGTAATGAGAAAGAGTTGGTCAAAAAGAAAAAGAAAACATCTAAGGCAAGAATGCTATTGTTAAAAGCATGTTGTTTTGTTGATATGTTATGTTGTACAATAAGAGTATGAAGTTTTTAAGTTTTACCCAATATATGTTTCTAGGAAAGAAATGTTGTGAAAATATATATATAGTATTTTGATTCTTTCTTAACAGTATAACTATATTTATTTCATCAATTTATTCATCATCTTTTTTCCCCAAATTTAACGGGCATATTTGTAATTGACTTTTTGCATGATCTTATAAGTGTTTCTTTTTCAGCTCACCTAACCACAAAGTGGTTATGGTGAGCTTTTGTGATCTAGCTGTGTCCGGTGTCTGCTGTTTGTCAACATTTAAGGCTCAAATCAAATAATATTTGGTCAGGATGTTTGCGACCAATATATCTCAGAAACGTTAAAATTTGGGTCTCATGAGGTCAAAAACTAGGTCACTAGTTCAAATCTTAGTACATGTAATACCTTTCTTGCCCTCTAGAGGTCCCATCTTTTGCTCTATTGAATTGATATTTGGTCAGAATGTTAGTTTTGATGATATGTAAGCCAAGTTCAAATTTGGGTCACATGGGGTAATAAACTAGGTCACTAGGTCAAATCTTTGAAAAAGCTATTTTTTACTCTGAAAACCCTACTTTTGGCTCAATTGAATTGATCTGTGGCCAGAATATTTGTTTCCATTATATCTTGGCCAAGTTAGACGTTGGTTGACATAGGGTCAAAACTAGGTCACTAGGCCAAATCTTGGAAATACCTTTACACTCTGGAGGCCACATTTTGGCCGAATTGGTTTGATATTTGGTAAGAATATCTGTAAAATATCTCTACCATGTTCAATTTTGGGTCATTTGGGGTCAAAATCTAGGATAAGTCTGAAAAACCGTTGTCTTTTTTCTAGAGGCCACTATTTTTTACTCAATTGACTTGATATTTATGCAGATGTTTGTCTTAATAAAAATGTTTGTCAAGTTTAATATAAGATCACACGGGGTCAAATACTAGGTCGCAAGGTCTACTATGAAAAAAATTCTTCTTTCCAATTTACTTGCTACTTTTCTTGCACAAATACCTTGAAACTTGTTTAGAATGTTTGTTCTTGATTTATCAGACAAGATTGGATAATGGGTCATTTTTGGCTTAAATAAGGTCACTTGTGCTATTTTACTTCTATAGTCATCGACTCAGGTGAGCGCTTTAGGGCATATGGCCCTCTAGTTATAGCATGCAATAGTAGTTATTTAATGTCTAAAAACATCAGTAAAATTTAAACAATAGAAAAATATTAGCTAATAAGATAATGACATAGTTCAGCATGGAAAAAATCAGAGATTTTTTTTTTATTTTCAAAAGCCAATGCATTAATATAATTATATCAAGTACATTAGTTTTTAAGTTGTTGTTTAAAAAATTTGAATAATCTAAAAAATATTTTAATCTTATAGCTTTAAGCCCTTTCCTGTACAAACCCATAATTTTACTTTGCTGAGATTTTATATTTGAGAAAACATTGTGAAAAAGAAGAAATTGCTTGTTACGAGCCATTTCTTCTTTTTCCAATATTTTTTTTTATCCCCTAGGATGTTTTCATTTCAAACTACATCCAATTTTCATTGTTGTCTGCAACCTTTTTCAGTTTTGACTCGTCTAAAATTTCAAAAATAGGAAAGGTTTAATTAGATATTAGAAGGAAATATATTCATAGCTCATAGTGCTAATATACTCTTGATTTGCAGAAAAGAAAAACTCTAACTTAGCCCATTCTCCAGAGCGTATACATATGATCCACTATCCAAGAAAACCTGTCTAAATGACATTATTTAACCCTTGTCATGCTGAACCCGGAATATAACGGTTTTGGCAGGAGGTGTAGACTAAGATCAGACTGCACTTATGTGCAGGCTGATCTTAGTCTACACCTCCTGCTTGTAATTTTCCTACCAGAGTTGTTTATGAAGTTGATTTCTTAAAGAATTATTGATTTTTGAACAACAAGTTCTATCAGTGCTTTCAGCCCTTTGATTTGGGAGCATTTCAGAAAGGCAATTTATACAGCATGACAAGGGTTAAGATGTAAGGAATGTTTTGATGATGTTACGATTTTCTGATTGATGCAATACCCCTGAGGAAAAAGTTTTGAAAAATATTGTGGATAATAAAGAAATTGCTAGTCAATTTGCTCTCCCAAATATACAGATTTTGAAAATTTCATCAACTAAAAACTGTCATCGACGTCTTGTTTAATATGGAACAGTTTTAAATCTGTGGTGTATGGTAATGGTTTAATGTACAAAAAACAGTAATCTGTTGTAAGTTTGTTCAGTTTTCAAGATAGTTTTTCTAAATTTTGAAATAAAATAAGGAAAAAATCAATTTTTGATCATTTAGTCGGGTTTTCCTGGATAACCATATTTATATCTGAAGTAGATATGACAAAAAGCACTGTATTGATAGCATGGTTAAGTATGCATGTATTGGAATTTGGTTCATTTGTCAGCAGTTTTTTATTTGCCTGATTTTAATTCTTGTCATGCTGAACTGGGAATATTCCTTTTAAGGTAGGAGGTATAGACCAAGACCAACCTGAACATTTATGCTGTGGGATCTTAGTCTACACCATCTGCTTGTCCCTTTTGAGCCAAAGTTATTAAAAAAAATGAATTTACGAAATGAAAATTAACTAACAATTTGTGATTTCAGTGTTTTCAGCCCTTTGATCTTTAAATGCAATTCTGTAGAGTATTTTATTCAGCATGACAAGGGTCAAATATAGTTGTTTAATGGAAGATCTAGATATTGTATTTTTAAAATGGTGACAGATTTTTAACTTCACCTAATAAAAACATTATGTGTCTGGAGATAAAATGGAGAATGGGTTATGAATATAACCATATTTACAGTTGTTATCATTAGCATCATCCAACCTCAACAATTTAGGTGGTTCTGAGAAATATCTTTTTCAACTTATTGAACCCTTGTCATGCTGAGCCAGAAATATTCCTGTTTTTGCAGGAGGTATATACAACGATCATACTGCACCACCTATTTGTTCTTTACAAGCTAGAATTGTTTATATAATCAATTATCAAAAGAAATATTCTCTCAATTAACCTATTTTCATTCAATACCGCTTCTACAAGACGGACAAGAAAAGAAGAAGACAAGTGAAAAATATTGTTTCAAGAAATTTCTTCATTGTCCACAATGTTTTCTACCCTATATGAAAAAGATAAACTTCACAAAATTGAAAGTATCATCAGCAACTTGTCTAAAATGTTATCTTCTAGAAATAGGTTTACTGTAATTGAATTAATTCTAATATAAAATTAGGTTAACTCTAGTTGAATTAGTTCTGATATAAAATCAACTCATCCTTTCCGACTATTTGTCTCTCACCAATGGGTTGATAATCATAGATCTATGTGGGATAGCAGCTGGAGGCTAGGAAAGGATGTAATGGTAGTACTGGTGTGAGAAATACCAGGATTCCATTGTTAGGTGCTCCAGCCGCCGCGATATAACTGAAAGATTGTTGAAAGCGGCGTAAAACCCCATTCACACACTGATATAAAATCAGGTTAATTCTACTTGAATTAATTCTAATTTAAAGTCTGTTATAGATTTAGATTTTTCATAACAAAACATTTCAACATAACATAATTTATTCACTTTGCTTGAACATTTTCATTCATCTCTAACTTATTAATGCCTTTTGACTCATCTGTAAAATAATACTTAGAAAAACATTATTGGAAAAGGTTAAATGGTTTGTTACAAGCCATTTCTCATTTTCCCACAATAGTTTTTTTCCATATTCAGACATTATTTTTCAAATAAAACACAATTTGAATTTGTGGTCTGCAACTTCTTTCAATTTGAACCAGTACAAAATTGTGTTGTCTAGGAATGGGTTAAAACATACAAATTTACATACATGTAACATGTTCATTATACAGGAGGATGGTGTCACAAATGAGAAAAAGAAGGAGGATAAGGAGGATAAATCTGATGTTGCACAGTTGTTCAAGATTGCAAAGCAATTAGGTATAATATGTCAGTGGGTGACCATACCCACCTAACTTCAGCTTATTCAAGCTGCAGTGTTTAGCTCTGCTGGCTGAAACTGACAACAAGCTATTGTGATGGCGAGGTGTCTGTCGTACATCTATATGTCCATAAACCTTTACTTAAAATATTCTCCTCAAAAAGTAATGAACAGAATTCAACCAAATTATCACAGGAATGATCCTAATGGGTGACCGTTTATCAGATTCCTTCAAAGAATTTTGTTCAGATAAAAACATGGCTTACATGTACATGGCAGGTTTAATTTCCTTATATTGTGAAAACTTTGAAAGTCTTCTCAGAAACCAGTAGATGTATTTAAACTAAAGTTCACAGAGATGATCCTTGTGTGACCCTTTATGGATTCTTTAGAAAAGCTTTGATTGGATGAAAAAAATGAATGGGAGCTGTATTCTATATAAGGTATATTTTGGTAGAAACCATGTGATGGATTTCAACCAAATTCCACAGGAATGATCCTTCAATGATCCTTAGTTAGATCCCTTCAAAGAATTCGGATCAGATGAAAAACATGGCTTCAATCAGCGTTGCCTCCCTGGAAGTAAGTTACAAAAAAGTAATCCTTTTTTAACTGGGTTGCAACCTATTTTGAAAAAAATTGTGATAAGTAAATTCAGGTCAGTGGAGTAAATCTGGTGCTCGAGTGCCTCTTGTAAGGTTTTGACAGTCCACAAACAAAACATTTTTTTAACCCATTCCCACAGAATTTCCTAAAAAAAGATATTTTGAAAACATTGTTGTATAGTAAGCAATTTCTTCATTACCAACACTTTTTCTACTACAGACGATAAGTATTTTAACGCTTTACTGTATTTCAAAATTTTAGAACCTGTCCAAAGGTTTTGATTGGGATAATTCAAAGTCAATTTTACTTAAAATATAATCATTCAGTAAGGTAGAAAGTATTTTGGAAAAAAAGAAATTGCCTACCGGTATTACAAGTGATTTCTTCTTTTTATACGCCCGTCGAAGACGGGACGTATTATGGGATCACCCGTGGCGTCCGGTTGTCCGGGCGTCCGGTCGTCCGGGCGGTGTCCACTTCTTTGTCCGGAGCATAACTCTGTCATCCTAAGTCCGATTGACTTTAAACTTGGCAGTAATATTCTTCTTATCAATACGGAGTGCAGTGCGCAATAACCATAACTCTACCTGGCCTATTTTTTGAGTTATTGCCCTTTGTTGTTTTTCATTCTTGAATCTTGTCCGGGGTATATCTCTAAAAGTATAATAGCTAGAATCAAGAAATTTCATGGGTGTATGAATCTCACCAAGAGGGAGTGCAGTGCACAAGAACCATAACTCTACCTGGCCTAATTTTTGAGTTATTGCCCTTTGTTGCTTTTCATACTTGAGTCTTGTCCGGAGTATATCTCTAAAAGTATAATAGCTAGAATCATGAAATATCATGGGTGTATAGATCTCATCAAGGGGGAGTGCAGTGCACAATAACCATAACTCTACCTAGACCTATTTTTTGAGTTATTGCCCTTTGTTGTTTTTTATACTTGAATATTGTCCGGAGTATATCTCTAAAAGTATAATAGCTAGGATCATGAAACTTCATGGGTGTATAGATCTCACCAAGGGGGAGTGCAGTGCACAATAACCATAACTCTACCTGGCTTATTGTATGAGTTATTGCCCTTTGTTGTTTTTCATACTTGAATCTTGTCCGGAGTATATCTCTAAAAGTATAATAGCTAGAATCATAAAATTTCATGGGTGTATAGATCTCACCAAGGGGGAGTGAAAGGGACAAAAACCATAACTCTACCTAGCCTATTTTTGAGTTATTGCCCTTTTGTGTTTCTAATACTTGAATCTTGTCCGGAGTATATCTCTAAAAGTATAATAGCTAGGATCATGAAATTTTATGGGTGTAGAGATCTCACCAAGGGGGAGTGCAGTGCAAAAGAACCATAACTCTACCTGGCCTATTTTATGAGTTATTGCCCTTTGTTATTTTTGATACTTGAATCTTGTCCGGAGTATATCTCTTAAAGTATAATAGCTAGAATCATGAAATTTCATGGATGGATAGAGCTCACCAACTGGGAGAGTGCAGTGTACAAGAAACATAACTCTACCTAGGCCTATTTTATGAGTTATTGCCCTTTTCTGTTTTTCATGCTTGAATCTTGTCCGGAGTATACCTCTAAAAGTATAATAGCTAGAATCATGAAATTTCATGGATGGATAGAGCTCACCAACTGGGAGTGCAGTGTACAAGAACCATAACTCTACCTGGCCTATTTTTTGAGTTATTGCCCTTTGTTGTTTTTTCATAATTGAATCTTGTCCGGAGTATATCTCTAAAAGTATAATAGCTAGAATCATGAAATTTCATGGATGGATAGAGCTCACCAAGTGGGAGAGCAGTGTACAAGAACCATAACTCTACCTAGCGTATATTTTGAGTTATTGTCCTTTGTTGTTTTTCATACTTTGTTTGACAAAAAATATTCATTCAAAATAACCTCAGTTCTATTCAAACCCCCAGCTAATATTAAGCAGTGTGACGGGCGTATCTTGTGACAGTTTGGCACCTTGTTCAAAATGTTTTCTAAAGTATAATATCACAGGGACGTAAAACCAGGGATTAAACAGGATTAAAGGGTTTAAATTTTATAAACTAGAAATTGTAGTCTGCAATGACTTTGAATTTGGACGAGTCTAACATTCGTTCCTTAATATTTGTTAATTTCTCTTGGAAAAAACACTTTTTCAGAGAAAAAACTTTTAGGCTGATCAAATTTGAAAGAAGTTGCAGACTGCAATTCAAAGCTTGTTAGTCCCCTACCGACGAAAACCAAAGGGGACTATAGGTTTGCGCTCCATCCTTCTGTCCGTCTGACCCTCTGTCCATCCGTCCGTCTGTCAGTCTGGACATATCAGTTTTCCAGACTTTTTTCTAACCGCGGGAGAGCTGATTTTTAGGTATGTGAGTCCGCATCAATGAGTTACAGAACAACTTTGAGTTTGGTTCGGGTCCATAGATTTTTGAGGAAGATACGGATGCTGGACTAAGAAATTACCAAGAAATTTCAGTTTTTCCGGACTTTTTTTTCTTAACCTTCAGAGATATTGAGCTTATTTTTGGTATGTGGGTCCGCATTAATGAGATACAGAGCAGGTTTGAGTTTGGTTCTGGGCCATTGATTTTTGAGGAAGATACGAATGCTGGACTTAGAAAATTACCAGGAAATTAAGTTTACCAGACTTTTTTCTTAACCCTCAGAGATATTGAGCTGATATTTGGTATGTGAGTCTGTATTAATTAGTTACAGAACAAGATTAAGTTTGGTTCCATTCCATTGATTTTTGAGGAAGATACGGATGCTGGACTTAGAAATTACCTAGAAATTTCAGTTTTCCGTACTTTTTTCCAAAACCCTCGGAGATATTAAGCTGATTTTTGGTATGAGAGTCGGCATCAACAAGTTAGAGAACAAGTTTAATTTTGATTCCATTCCATTGATTTTTGAGGAAGATATGGATGCTGGACTTAGAAAATTACCAGGAAATTTCAGTTTTCCGGACTTTTTTTCTTTACCCTAAGAGTTTTTGAGATGATATTTGGTATGCGAGTCTGCATCAACAAGTTAGAGAACAAGTTTGAGTTTGATTCCATTCCATTGATTTTTGAGGAAGATATGGATGCTGGACTTAGAAAATTACCAAGAAATTTCAGTTTTCAGGACTTTTTTTCTTAACCTTCAGAGATATTGAGCTGATATTTGGTATGCGAGTCTGTATGAATCAGTTGCAGAATTATTTAAAGATTGGTTCCGGTCCATTGATTTATGAGGAAGATACAGATGCTGGACTTAGAAAATGACCAGGAAATTTCAGTTTTCCGGATTTTTTTTCTTAACCCTCAGAGACATTGAGCTTATTTTTGGTATGTGAGTCTGTATCAATTAGTTTCAGAGCAAGTTTGAGTTTGGTTCTGTGCCATTGATTTTTGAGGAAGATACGGATGCATGCTGGACTTAGAAAATTACTAGGAAATTAAGTTTTCCAGACTTTTTTCTTAACCCTTGAAGATATTGAGCTGATATTTGGTATGTGAGTCCGTATTAATTAGTTACAGAACAAGATTAAGTTTGGTTCCAGTCCATTGATTTTTGAGGAAGATACGGATTCTTGACTTAAAAAATTACCAGGAGAATTCATTTTTCTGGGTTTTTTTTCTAAACCCTTTGATATATGACGGATGATTTTGTTGTGTGAGTCAATATTGATAAGTTACAGAACAAGTGTAAGTTTTGTTCTGGTCCATTGATTTTTGTGGAAGATATGGATGCTAGACTTGGGAAATTACAGTTTTTCCAGACTTTTTTCTTAACACTTGTAGGTATTGAGCTGATTTTTGATAAGTGAGTCAGCTTTGATGAGTTACAGAATGAGTTAAAGTTCTGTTCCAGTCCATTGATTTTTGAGCAAGAAATGGATGCTTTTGCAAAATAAGTTACATAATACTAATAATATTGAGATTGATTGCAGTCCATTTCCTTTCCAAAGCTTGTAAAGGATGTTAGGGTAGTACTGGTGAGACAGATACCAGGAATACATTGTAAGGTGCTCAAGCCACTGTTATATTGACTGAACGATTTGTTAAAAGTGGTTGCATGAAGTGATCAAGGCAAAATATTTTGATAACCGAAAAGCATTCATAATCCTAGACAGATTTTTGAAAGCTTTTGTCTACTTGGGCTTTGGGGTCTTAATTCTTAATTCTCTTGGAACAGATGACTTTATGAAGTATAATTTAGCTAACAACAAAAAGAGACGCCTATTTTTTATGTTTGTGTGTATGTGTGTGTGTGTTTAAGAATTGCTCATAAAATCTGATACAACTGTAATATTTTGGAGGGGTAGTAATCCCTTTACCACCCAAATATATACCACTCTAGGGATATATATAAAGCCAGTAGGGGACTTGGTATTGCCATGCAATACTCCAGAATGCTTGTTCAAATAGAAAAAAAAAACAGCTAAGTGCCAGATAGTGGAAGAACTTGTGAGAAAGCAGAAATCTCTTATAACAAGCAATTTTCTATTTTGTGAAAGTGCTTCTAGAACTATTTCAATAGCTGTTTCTTAACATGTAAATTTGCATGATTGTGTGGTTATGACTAAGATGGTGTCATTGTATAAACAGTAAATTTTAAATGACATCCCTATTTCTCATTTGTTACACATGCCATTATTTTGAAAGTTTAACAAAAAATTTCAACCTAAAAGGTTATGGTATGGATAAGATATCATATTCACATTGAATTATTTCTTTTATCTAACTTTTCATTGTCAAAAGGATGATAACTTTAAAAAGCCTTGTAATCTAACAATGACTTATTTAGAAAAAAGTAATATACCTGTAGGAAACATTTCAACACTTAAAAACATTTTCCTTTGAAAACTGTAATTCGCCAATGCAATGTTAGTACTATTCAGGGAGTGTAAAATTGTTGTATTATCTCTTGATTTCTACTTTTACTTTATTAGGTAAACCAGAGGACATTATGATCAAAACTCTGATAAAGAAAACTCACAAGCAGAGAATGACAACAAAGGCAAAGTTCAGACAGAAGTATGATTTGGTGAGTGAAAAAAAAAAGTGTGCACGGCAATGATATAGTTAGGTGTATGGCCACGTGATCCTGTGTGTGAAGACCAGACTTTGAGCAATCTGAACCTATACACAATGAATTAACCCTTTACCAGCTGACAAAATTTTAGACAGGTCTAAATTGAAAGAAGTGGTAGACAACACATTTTATTGATGGGATTTAGAAGATATTTGTCTGCTTGGGTTAAAAATATTGTGAATAATGAAGAATTTGCTTGTAACAAGCAATTCCTGCATTTTCCACAATATTTTTCAAAGCCTTTTTCCACAAAAAACATGAAAAGAGAGATTGTGTGGGAATAGGTTAAGAACTATTTGGTTATCCTCAACCTTAATCTATCTATAAAGCACAGAGTGAAGACCTTGATCAGACTTTGCAGATGCACAAGATGATCTTAAACTTTTCTGTTTCACACAAAATCATATCTTGACAAATAAGCTATGAGACTTCAACCCATTATCAGATGAAGTATTTTGGTCCAAATTGAAAGAAGATACAGATGGCAAATCTTAGCTGAAGAATTTTTAAAAATCTTTGTCTATTTTGATAGAAAACATAGTGGATAATGAAGAAATTTCTTGTAACAAGCAATTTCTTCATTTTCTACAATGTTTTCCAAAGCTTTCTTCTTTGATCTGTAAACCTATTGGCTACGCTGTAGTTGCAACAATTTTCAAATATTTAATGTCATTCTGTGATGTAAGATATACATTCATATTTTTCTTTAACCCTTTTTTTCTTCTCATTTTCAACTTGTCCGAAATCAAAGGCTTAGCAGATGACATTATAAAGAAAGTACATGTGCATTCAAAAAGTATCCATATTTTCTGACCAAAAACATAGTGCGAAAAGAAGAAACTTATTGTTAAAAGCAATTTTTTCTTTTCCCACATTTTCTGAAGTATAGTATCATAGGGACGTAAAATCAGAGATGATACAGGAAAGGGTTAACCTTAACCCATTCCCACACAACAACCTTTTAAACAGTTCCAAATTGAAAGAGCTGCAGAAGACAATTTCAAACCAATGGAATTTTAGATTTTTTGTCCTTTTGGATAGAAAACTTGAGAATAATGAAGAAACTGCTTGATACAAGCAATTTCTTTATTTTCCACAAAGTTTTCCAAAGCCTTTTTGTTGAGAAGCATTAAAAGGAGGGCTTGTGTTGGAATGGGTTAAAGATGCTTTAATGCACAGAGATACTTTGTTGCATAACTAGCCAGGCCATCTCATAAGATTTAGAGAAATTCTTTATAAAGTTGATGACAGATCCTTTTGTCACTAATATTCTTCTTTATCTTTTGTATGTACATTGTAATTATAAAAAAACCTGATGTATTTCTCGATTGCTTATTACTTTAATTTCAGGACTTGATTACGGAACTAAAGTTGGGACTTGGTAATCACTGGGACAATCTAATAGATGCCTTACTCCAAGAGAGGGGTGTGGCTGACGCATATGCAGTATTTGATGCACTCAGTGTAAGTATAGGACTGAAAGCAACCCAACACCACTGTCCCGTGTTATCTCTCCTGTATATGTAATGATGTATGAACTAAATTGCATATGATTTATTAATCCTTGTCATGCTGAATTCAGAGTATTTTTGTTTTTGCAGGAGTTATAGAAAAAGATCAGACTGCACTCCAGTGCAGTCTGATCTTAGTCTACACAACCTGTTTTTCCCTTTCAAGTAAGAGTTGTTATGCCTCCACCATGCAATGGCAACGAGCATATAGACATCTAAGTGTGTGAGTGCATTCATAGTTGTGTAGGTGTATCCAATATTTGTCTGGAGCATATCTTCTACATTAATTGATGGATTTCAAAATAACTTGGCATAGTTTTTCTCCAAATGCAATGTGCCATGCATAAAGCTCTGTTGGATACTTCCAAGTTCAAGGTCACAGCCAAGGTCATCTGACAAGCACTTAAGCGGAAGTGTCCAAGGCTGCAACACATTTCTAGTTTATTAACAAATTTCAAAAAGAAATATTGACAACTTGTGCTTCTAGTACTTTCTGCCCTTAGATTTTAGTGCAATTCTGAAAAAAAAGATTATTCAGCATGACAAGGGTTGAAACACATGCCACATCTGAGCTCCTCATAAAAAAGATGTGATGAAAATCGACAAACTATGTTAATAATACCCCCCTACAAAGTACAGAGGGCATATTTTGGTTTCAACATGTCTGTCTGTCCATGGTCATTGCTTCTCTTTGATCTAAATCTAGAAGCATTTGACATAGGAAAATGAAACACCATTTAACCCATTCCCACACAATCCCTCTTTTTTATGCATCTCAAGAAAAGGAAATGTGGAAAACATTGTGAAAAATGAAGAAATTGCTCGTGTTGTCCTCAACTTCTTTCAATTTTGGCCAGTCTAAAATTTTGTAGTGGAGGAATGAGTTAATTACTGATCATTTACTTCATTCAGATGCTGATCATAAACTAAGTAGATGTTTACTGGGCCATTTAGGATAAAATTCATGGCCAGAATTAGCTCTTTCCTGTTTTTGCCTCTCCTTACCACTTAGTGGTCATGGTGAGCTATTGTGATCAGGCTGTGTCTGGCGCCTGTCGTCAACTTTCACCTTGTGTGCTTTCTAGAGGTCACAGTTTTTGCTAAACTGTCTTGAAACTTGGTCAGAATGTTTTCCTACATGATATCTCGAACAAGTTCAACAATGAGTCATGTTGGGTCAAAAGGTGTGTTACCAGGTCAAATCTTAGAAAAACCTAAATGTGTGCACACTAGAGTTCACATTTTTTGCTCAAATGTCTTAAAACTTGGTCAGAATATTTGTCTACTTTTTTTTGATGAATTGGAAAAAATAGGTCATGTGGTGTCAAACACTAGGTCAAATCTTAGAAAAAAATCTTGTGTGCACTCTACAGGTCACATTTTTTATTTGAATATCTTAAAACCTGGTCAGAATGTTTATCTACATATTATCTCAGACATGTTTGAAAATGGGTCATGTGGGGTTGAAAACTAGGTCACCAGGTCAAATCTTAGAAAATCCTTGTGTGCTCTCTAGAGGTCACATTTTGGTCAGAATGTTTGTCTACATGAAATCTTTGACGAGTTTGAAAATGGGTCATGTAGGTTCAAAAACTAGGTCACCAGGTCAAATCTTTGAAAAACCTTAGGTGCACTTTAGAGGTCAAATTTTTTGCTCAAATGTCTTATAACTTGGTCAGAATGTTTGTCTACATAATCTTTGACGAATTCGAAAATTGGTCTTGTGGTGTTAAAACGAAGTCAGCAGGTCAAATCTTAAAAAAACCTTGTGTGCTCTCTAAAGGTCACATTTTTGGCTCAAATGTCTTGAAACTTTGGTCAGAATGTTTGTCTACATAATATCTTGGATGAGTTTGAAAATGGGTCATTTTTGCTTGAAGACTAGATCACCAGGTCAAATCTAAGAATAACCTTGTGTGAACTCTAAAGGTCAAATTTTGGCTCAAATGTCTTAAAACCTAGTTAGAATATTTGTTCGCATAATATCTCGGAAGAGAATGAAAATGGGTCCTGTGGGGTCGGAAACTAGGTGACTTGGTCAAATTTTAGAAATTACTTGTGTGCACTGTAGAGGCTCTTATGTTTCCATCAAATGTCTTTATATTTGTTCAGAATGTTTGTTTCCATGAACTCATTCATATTTGATGTAGGGTCACATGGTTAAAAAGTAGGTCATGAGGTCAGATCTTATGATAACCATCCTTTCTATGAAGTCACTATACTTCTGGCATAGGTATCCTGAAACATGATAAGAATGTCTTTCTAGTTTAATTTCTATGACAAGACTTCGGTAACAAGTCTTTTTAGGACAAGATAAGGTCACTTGTGCCATTTTACTTCTTTAGTCTTTGACTCAGATGAGCACTTTAGGGCAAATGGCCGTTTTGTTGAAAAATTTAGATTGGTCCAAATTGAAAGAGGTTGCAGACAACAATGCAAATTGGATGAATTTTTAAATGAATCTATCCTATGTGGTAGAAAATATTGTGGAGAAGGAGAAATTTTCTCAAGTATAAAATCACAGCTATGTTGAATCCCATTTTTTACAGGAATTCGTTAAGCGCTGTTAAAAGTCACTGAAAGCACTGCTATTGTGACAAGCTGCTTTTCTAGGGGTATTTTCCAGCTTTGCAACAGTTCTTGTCCTATCTTAACTTATTATTTATTGTGTACTTGAATTAACCATCCAAATAGAATGTACTGTTTAGATCAAAATGATGTTAGTGTTTCTGATAAAAAGAATTGAATCATCTTTTAATGAGGCGCTCATGTTCAAGTTATGCAATACTCACATTCACAGCCACAATTGTTATTCAAGCACCAGTAGATAAAACTTTACAAAGTACCTGTTATACTTAACCCTTTTCCTTTTTTTGAATTTTAGACTGGTCCCAATTGAAAGAGGTTGCAAATGACAATAAAAATGGATGTAATTTGAATATTTACCATTCTATTTGGTACAATATAATGTGGGAAAAGGAGGAAGTGCTTGTTACAAGCAATTTCTTTTTTTTCCCACAATATTTTCTCAAGTATGAATCACAGCGGCGTTATACCCTGGGTTTGCATCAGATATGCATCAGATAGCATTGACAAAGATAAGACTGCATCTGTATGCAGGCTGACCTTTGTCTGCGCTGCAAGTCAATGGAGGAGCATTTCTGATTCAGCAAGACAGAATATGGCACTGCTTCTTCTTGTATTGCCATGCAAAATGATCTCTGCCAATCTTGGGCACACTGGCAAATGAAATGCGTCTAAAAGTCAATTTAGCCCATTCTCTAACAACAAAGTTTTAGGCTGGTCTGAATAGAAAGAGGATGTTGACAACAAAACAAAGTTAGTTTAAATTGAAAAATAAGGACCATATTAGGTAGAAAACATAATAGGAGAAAAGAAGAAATTGCTTGTAACAAGAAATTTCTCCTTTTCTCACAATGTTCCAATAGCTCTATTCCTATGGTGCAACATCTCACTAGTCACAAGAGATCGTGTGGAGGTTTAATTTTAAACAATTCCCACACATTCCCACTTTTTAACAAATCCCAAGAAAAAAGGCTGGGAAAACGCAGGAAATAAATTGTTTGAGATAAGCAATTTCCTCATTTCAAAACAATCTTTTATTCAGCCAAGGACAAAGATGTTTAATGTTTACTGGACAGGTACTCACATATTGATGGTTCAGCGCAAAACAATTGTAACTACCTATATGTTTATGGGCAATTACAACTGTTTCACCCTGAACCATTGATATAATGAGTCATCTGCCACTTTTTGAATTCAGACCAATCTCAAATTTTGTTTCCTACCAGTTTAATTAAGTCTCATTGAAAAGATTGGGGAAGTTGTAGGGGACTCACCTGTGACCTGAGGCACTGCAGTATGTTAACCTTAACCCATTCCCTTATGACAGAATTTCTGAATGGTCAAATTTCAAAAAGTTGCAAACAACAATTTTAGGTTTGCAAAACTTTTAGAATCTTTGACTTTGTGGATAGAGAACATTGTTGATAGTGAAGAACTTGCTTGCAACAAGCAATATGCTCATTTTCCACAATGTTTTCAAAAAAATCTTTCCTAAGGCCAAAAAAGTTAAATGACTTTGAATGGTTTAACCTACTGGACTGTAGATATTTTACCATAAATATGCTATTTGTGTGAAAAAATCTTCTATCTGCTCTTTTCCTATACCATCCTTTCATGTTTCTAAGAAAATATTTTGGAAAAAAAGAAGAAATTGCTTGTCACAAGTGATTTCTTCTTTTCCCCAAATATTTTCTATCATATTTGATGGTCTCTTTTTGAATTGTACTTACTTAATAAAGTAGTCTGATAGCCCTTTGAATTTGGACAAGTCTATAATTTCTAAAAAACAGTACACTGGGTAAAACTCAATGTCTATAATTTCTAAAAAACAGTACACTGGGTAAAACTCAATGAGCTCCTTTTTCCCATTTCCACACAATAATGCCTTCTGACAATCTGAAGAAGTACAATGGAAAACTTTGAGGGAAAAGGAGAAAATGCTTGTAACAAGAAATGTATCCTTTTCTCACAGTGTTATCTACTCTATTTGCCACTTATTTTCCAATATTAGCACAATTTGAAATGTTGTCTGCAGCTTTCAATTTGGACCAGTCTAAAATTTCTTGTTTGGTAATGGGTTAATTAGCATGATGAGAATGAGCAGGAAATAGTTCATGATATATGTGAATCTACTACTTATTACAGACTATACAAATAAGCAAGAAGGTAAACAAAACTGATCAATTCATGTATATTCTTTCATGTTTTTAATTATACTATAGATGAACTTTATAGAATTGTAGTGATTTGGATGATTTAATTACCTCACCAAAAATTTGAGGTATTGTCATTATTCTGGTGTTGTTAATATTGTTGGGGAAATTACGCTGTTAGCTTTGTTGTTTTACATTACTTTAACTTCACTTCAGTTAGCACTGAAGTTATTTATTTTGAACTTGGGATATTTTTATCTCCCTGCTTTGAAAGATGCAAGCAGCTTCATTCACCCAGGCTTTTTGTCCAATATTTTTTTCTGACCTCCCCCCCACCCCACCCCAACATTATCATTTTGCATATATTTTAGTTGGTGTAAACAAGGTCTTTCATATTTCATCATTTTCCTTGCCAAGCCAATGTATGACCTTTCTGTTGGTATCATGGTAAAGATTGTCTATGAAGGTCAAGTTCATTTATCAAGGTTGAGGTTACATACCATATAATTGTTATTTCTTCTTTTTAAATGGTTAAGAATGAGACCACAGATATTTTAAGATTTCATCAACTTACAATTGGCTTTTTTGGGCTTTTGTTTTTGATTAAGACATCTTGTAAATGTCAAAATAAGAACCCTAATTTTTCAGATTGTAATGATGAAATCATTTTTGTAAGCATTGCCTTGTACTTAGTTTGATCTCAATCTAGTGCATGCAGCTGAGCTAGGCACCTGAATGTGGTGCTCTTGTTTTTCAAATATTCATTTTTTAAATCATTTTCTTCACTTTTTTAAAACTAATTAACCCATTTCCACATAATCTGGCTTTTTGTGCCCCTTCAATAAGCACATTGGAAAACCTTGTTGAAAATAAAGAACCTGCTTGTTACAAGCAATTCATTACATTATCCACACTGTTTTTTTCCCCCAAAAAAAGACAAAGAAATTAAAGATTTCCGTAGCACTTTCTTTTGAACAAGATTAGTCCAAAATTCTATTGTTTGGTAATGGGTTAAACCATTCCCAAATGACAAAATTTTAGACTGGTCTAATTGAAAGATGTTGCTGAGGACAATGTTCAATTAATGGACTTTAAAAAATCTATGTCTTTTTGGGTAGAAACATTGTGGACAATGAAAAAATTGCTTGTAACAAGTAATTTCTTCATTGTCCACAGTGTTTTCTAAATCTTTTTTCTTAAGGGGTTTTAAAAGCGTTATTGTGTGGGAATGGGTTAAATCTTATTAGCACAAATTTTGGGGAAAGGAATTATATTGTTTATTTCTTTATAATAGTTGTTATAAATGAGTAGTTACAATAAATTACAGGCCAGTGCTAGCAGAGAGGTATGGGTTTTATTTTATTATGGAATGGTGTTTTCAAATTTCTACAAATATTGTTGTGTTGGTAATAGCTATGGTGTTTGTCAAATTGTGAATAACTAATACTGTATGAGGTTTTGTACAAGGTGATTAGAATAACTAAAAATCTTTGAGTGTCTTTTGTGAGCATGCTTCTCTCTGAATGCCATACTCTAGCTTGAGCATCATACTTCCTCATAAACTAATTTTATAGCAAGACACTTCATTTAAGAAATGAAGAGAATATTTTTTGTTTTCATTGAGATTTGAACACAAAAACTTGATCACACTATATTGATACATGAAATTTTGTTTTCATTGAGGTATAAACCTAAGAACCTAATCACACTGAATACGCATAGAGTATTCATACATTTGTATGATTAAATTTTTAGGTTCATAATTCAAGGGTTTAGAGCAAAAACATAGTATGGGTCTATACAATTGTATAGACCCATTCTATGTTTTTGCTCTAAACCCTTGATATCTCAATGAAAACGAAAATATATTCTCTTCATTTCTTTTAATCTAATGTCATCAAGCAAAGCAAGGCAAATATTTTGCTAGTTTTGAGTTAAAATGGATGGATCTACTTTGTGTGTAAGCATACAAAATAGCTGAGTGCTCACCTTTTATTTATGGGAGTATGAAAAAAAATCCAATCACAAATCTTGAATCTTGATAGACGAAACTAGAATTAAATTGTTATAGAACTAAGTACTTTAACCCTTTCCTGGTTTTTGAAATTTTAGACTGGTCCAAATTGAAAGAGGATGCAGACGACAATGAAAATTGGATACAATTCCGAAAGAAACCATCCTATGTGGTAGAAAACATTGTGGGAAAAGGAGAAATTGCTTATTATAAGCAATTTCTCCTTTTTCCACAATGTTTTCTCAAGTATAAAATCACAGAGACGTAAAATCCCGTGTTTGAGCGGGAAAGGGTTAAGAAAGACATTTTTCATCCTTCATTCTAATATTACTCCTGATTTGTAGGTATTTATTAAAACAACTTATATGAATACACGCAGCACTTCGTTTTGTTGAAAAAGATTTCCTTATTTTTTTAAACAGTTGCTAAAATCTTCATTTTTCAAAAAATTGGATATGTAATAATAATAAGGTATTGTTTTCTGGTCTGGTCAATAAAATCTTGTATCAGTCTTAAGGAGAAACAAGAAAATCTAGTAACAGCTATTCAAATTTTTCAAAGTTTTCTGTCCCTATGTTGTTACAAATTACATTTAATTTAGTAAAGGGGATTACATTGTTTTGAAAATTACCTTTATTGCTTGGCTATCTTTCTTATATTTGAGCCTTCCTTTGACATTTCAAACAATACACCAGTGTGAAGTGCAAGCACAGCATGAGCAGCCTAGACAGATGAACACTGCATGCATATAGAAATATTTCCTGATTGTCATAAGAATCTTTAAGCAATGCCATATACAGAGTGCATAGTGAAGACTCTGATCAGACTGTGCAGTTGCATAGGCTGATAGGTGTTTTCACTTGGCACACATGTTTAACTTTTTGAGACGTCAAACAAAGGCTCATTAGTACTTAAGCTTATTTGCTTTATTATGCCCTTACACCTGACAGAGTTCTGCCAAGCTTTTGACCTTAGGGGGCCACTGGCCCATCTAAGCCAAGAATATGGGGCCACTTTTCCAAAACATTGGGCCACTATATTTTGAGGTCGGATATATGATGTGAATCAATGAGAAGAAATCTCAAGGGCTTTCTCTTCATTTAAAAGTAAACAATATATTGAATTAAAGATACAGTTTTGAGCTGTTAATGAATTATTTTTCTTGTGCTTAATACAAAGAGAACAAGTCATTGAGTTTTTACTTGAATAATAAGATAGCCACGAAAAGTCAAAGAGCCATCAATTTATTGAACTGTTTTACGTAGCTCGATTTAGCTGTTAAGTACTGAATTCTGATTGAGATTTGGCCGATTTTGAAGTCCCAGGTTCGTTTGGTTGATCATCTCCGCCAGTTCGTGCTCTCTTTTGCTAAAGAAGCTTAAGATTGTTTTTGTTTTCTTTTTTCTGCCATCGCGGCGACACAAAACAGCGAGTTTACCGAGTTTATGATGCAGAAGGAATATTTCGTTACGTCAAACTTAAATTTGTTATTTTTATCACAACACTACTCATTGGCTGATATGACCGAAAAACGGAATTCACAGTGCACAGTAAACCAATCAGAGCGACCTTTTCAATCAATATGATGATCTGAATTACCAAGGGAAACCCCGGAAGTAAATAAAACCCCAAACATCCGCTGATTCGTCCCAATGTATCTTCGTACCTACAGCGCACGGTTCTTAATTTTAATGCGCCGGTCGGCCCCCCGGACATATCTTTTAGGGGCCATCTGTAATTTTTCTGCGCCAATCCCGCAATGGCGCGCCCTTGGCAGAACTCTGACCTGATTAACCCATTCCCATAAAATAACGCCTTTTGACACAACCCAAGAAAAAAGCTTTGGAAAATATAGTGAGAAATGAAGAAATTGATTGTTACAATCAATTTCATCATTATCCACAATGTTTTCTGCCTTTAAAGATACATACGAAAAATTTCTTCAACTCAAAATTGTTGTCAGCAACATCTTAAGTCTTAAATTTTGTTGCTGGGAATTGGGTTAACCCTTTCCCGTTTTGGGAAATTTTAGACTAGTCTAAATTGAAAGAGGTTGCAGACGACAATGACAATTGGATGCCATTTGAATTGAACACATCCTATGTGGTAGAAAATATTGTGGAAAAAGGAGAAATTGCTTGTTACAAGCAATTTCTTCTTTTTCCACAATGTTTTTTCAAGTATAAAACCACAGGAACTTAAAATCCCGTATTTGAACGGGAAAGGGTTAATGGATTTATCTTCTTGATTATGCAATATTATGTTGAAAATGCGATATACCATGGGGAGATATGTATGTATAAGTACCATAGGTAATAAAAGACAAAAGCTTTGTTTATAACAGTGTCGCCCCTATTGAAAGGGCCAGCCAATTTTGGCAATAAGGCACCTGGTCTTTTGATAACACAGTACCTCCTGAATCCCTTTTCTTTTGTTGCCAAGTGCCCAGCATAGAGGGGGGGGGACAGGGCCTATGGCAACTGTTTAACTAGTTGGCGGCGTACTAATCAGCCACATCTGTTTAATCCAAAGAGATGGCTTCCACCAGGATTCAAACCTTTGACAACCCATTTCAAAGGCAGACATCCTAACCATTCGGCCATGGAAACATTTACAATTATGCATAAATGACTCCTCTATAATATGTGAATTTGGTAAATCTCGGCTTTTTATGCTCCCTGAAAGAAAATTCCATCCATCCTTCCGTCTGTCTGTCAATCTATCTGTGCGACGTCATATCTCAGGAACCCTTGGGCCTAATTGGATGAAACTTCATATATAATCTTCCTAGGAAATTTCCAAAGGATTTTTTTTTACTTTTCTCAATTCAAGGCTGCGTCATGGAAAAAGGGGCCTTAATGTGAGAATTAGTTTTTTGCCAATTTCTCCTAGTCTAATAGTCAGAATTTCATGAAATTTCATATTTGAGTAGCAAATCAGATCCTCTTGACCTCAAACTATCGAAAATTTGCGTTTAAAAAAACATGTCATTGGAAATGGGGCCTTAATGTTATTACCTTTCTTTTTGTCCTGCAAAAACTTATATTGGCCATAGCTTTTAATTGGTTACAGATATAGTCTTCAGATTTCACATGTGCATTGCTTGTGACAAACCCTTTTTGTTGGTATTAAGTTCAAGGTCATCAGCCAAGGTCAAGGTTGTTTCTCAAGGTAAAAATTTCAAAAAGTTTAACTTTTACATTGTCAATAAGTTTACAATGGTAAGTGATATAACCTTAATATTTCACATGTGCATTGCTTGTTACACACCTTTCTGTTGGTACTAAGTTCAAGGTAATCTGTCAAGATCAAGGTCATTTCTCAAGGTCAAAAGTTCAACATGACCTTTTTGTTGGAACTAAGTTCAAGGTCATTAGTAAAGGTCATGTGTCAAGGTCTGAATTCCAAAAATCCTATCTTTAACTTTGTCTATAAGTTTACAATGGTTAATGATATACCGGTAGCCTTCATAGTTCACATGTGCATTGCTTATGACAAAACCTTTCTGTTGGTATTAAGTTCAAGGTCATTGGTCAAGGACAAGGTTGTTTCTCAGGGTCAAAATTGCAAAAATCTTAACTTTAACATTGTCTATAAGTTTACAATGGTAAGTTATATAGCCTTAATATTTTACATGTGCATTGCTTATGACATGGACTTTCTGTTGGTACTTAGTTCAAGGTCATTGGTCAAGGTCAAATTGTCAAGGTCATTAATTTTCAAATATACCTCCTTTACAAATTGCCAAAATGTCTTGTTACTTTACATAAATACTGTTTATTAAGTGCCCTAGGTAATGTTTATTTCAATTTTTCATCCAATGAACCTTACCATGCTTAAAGGGGGCTTAATGCCATGTAGCTTTACATTTTGTATATTTTCTACTCTAAGATAAATCAGTCTATTGTTTCTGCAAAACTTCTCAAGTTAGATTCTTCATTTTTTGCATGGAGACCTTTTTCATTGATAACTTTGTCGGTCTAGGTAAAATATTCAACCCTTTATCATATAATGATGTTTAATTTTACTAGAATCAGGCCTGTGAAGCCAAACAGATTCCTTCAATGTTTGTCAGACTTCAAAATTCTTGTGAACTGAACTCTCAAACAATAGTTACATTTAATAAGAAGTTTTTATTCCAATAATGCCATACAGTTTTGTGACAAAAGCCTTATTCAGGGAGCATAATCCGTCTCCAACAGCTTTTGTTTAAGACTGGCAAAAACATTGAAAATGTTCATTTCTGGTAAAATTCTGCTTTTAACAAATCTTTGGAACTAAGAATGCCGACTGCCTAAATACTTATCTTTACCACTGAAGCTTGAATAGACTATTTAAGTTTCACTTTTTTTGTTTTTGAGATAAGCAGTATTTGCTATGGCCTGAATTTGTATTGGTATTCTTGACTGTAATTGTTAGGGTAAAACTAGATACCAAAAGCACTTTGATTATTTCAATTGATCAATCGAAGTTAAAAATTGAAGCCAATTTAAAGTCTTATCAGAGGCTTAAACCCATTCTCACATAATTTGAATTTTGCCTTTTTATGTAACTCAACAACAAAAAAAACTTCGGAAAATTCATTTCCTTTGATATTTTAAGAATTTATCAACCAAGATTAATTTTGTCACCTGCAATTTATTTACCTTGAATTTGGTCCACTCTAAATTTTAGTGTGTGGTAATGGGTTAAATATACTGCATGCAAGTAAGAATTTGATAATAATCTAAATTCTGTGATTACAGAATGCTTTTGAAAGCCTCAAATTGAAAAATAATCCATGTAGGGTAAGGAACTTAGTAAGAAAAGATGAATTTATAATTGGTATTTTTATGCCCCCACATCGAAAGATCGGGGGTATATTGTTTTACCGTTGTCTGTCCATCTTTCTGTCTGTCCGTCTGTCTGTCTGTCTGCAAAACTTAACCAAAAAACTTAACATTGCCAATTACTACCAGCGTATTCAAGATACAATGCTCACATTTTGCATGATGATACATCTCCTTAATACACATCTCTTCATATCAAGGTCAAGGTCATGTGATAAGGTCAAGGTTTTGAACAAAGTTTGCAGATGAAATTTACAAATTGTGCTAAAATTTGAAGACAAGTGTCGAATTTGGTAGAAAATATTGTGAGAAAAGGAGAACTTGTTTGTTGCAGTAATTTCTCATCTCTACATAGAACATTGCAGGATCATACAGTTCTGGGTGTCAAAAGGCATCATTGTGTGGTACTAGGTTATTGTAGTCTTTTGGGAGTATTAATGTTTATTTATCTTAATAGAAATAAAATGCTTAAAATCTAATTTGCCTTTATTCTGTTATTCATTTAATTTGTAACGAAAAATGTATTCTATATTAATGTGCTGTGATTTCTTATAAAGGTTACAAATGTTATTATTTTTACAGACAGAAGATGTAGTTGATGTTGTAGAGCTACTTAGCACAAGAAATAATGCTGGTATTGCTGAATTGAAAGAATGCTACAGAAAAGGTAAGATTATAAGATTTTAAGGCCCCCCCCCAAATAAAATGCTTGAATTGCAGCATTTAAAGAATTCTACAGAAAAGGCAAGTTTTATACCTCTTGTTAATGCCAAAAATAATGATGGTATTTCTGACTTGAAAGAATGTTACAGAAAAGCTAAGATTTATGGCTCTTGTTTATACAAGAAATAATAATGTTATTGCTGAATTGAAGGAATGTTACAGAAAAGGTAGGATTTATATCACTTCTTTATACCAGAAATAATGCTGAATTGAATTTTGCTGCAGAAAAGGAAGGATTTATAATGCTTCTTTATACCAGAAATGATAATGGTATTGCTAAATTGAAAGAATACTCCAGAAAAAAATAGCTTTGGAACAAAGTTTTCCAAAGCTATTGACTTGAGAGGCATCAAAAAGTAGGGTTGTGAGAGAATGGGTTAATATTTTGCCTATTTCTAATGGTAAGATAGGGGACAAAATGAAAAGAAGATCAATTCAACTGAAATTTAGAGAGCACAATATGAATAAAATTTAAATTCTAAAAAGTGGTTTGGTAAAGTTATTGCCACAGAACCTTTTTTACACTTGGATGCCCATTATAAGCCTCTATTAACAAAGGTAAAAATTCACTTTTATAAAGTTTAAAATCATACAAATTTGAATATTATATTTCTTTCCAGCTATATGTTTACAGAATACAATTAGACAATTATTGTAAAATCTTGAACATGTGTAATTGACAATTATAGATGTAATTTGATTTGAAAATTTATTATATAAAAAGCTTTTCATTACTATTTATCTACTAGTGTTTCTATTTTATCATACCCACCACCAACAAAGAAGAGGGAGGTATAATGGTTTCACTATTTCTATCTGTCTGACCCTTCATCTGTCCATTCATCTGTCAATCTGTCTGGAGACTTTTTCATTTCCATACTCTAACTCTAGAACCAATTGACCTTCAAACATACACTTGTTAACATTGATCCAAGGAAGTGCTTTATTTTTTGTGTCACATGGGTTAAAGGTCAAGGTCACAAATAAAAGCTATTTACTTGCTCTAACTCGTAAGACATTTGACGAAGGACTTTGAAACTTTATACAAATGTTATCCATGACACAAGGAGGTGCCCTTTTGTTTTGAGTAACATAGGTCAAAGGTCAACTGTGCTAATTTAATGACAAATTTCTGGTGGGGCTAATAAGTCTTCTTTGCAACAATTCTAGTTCTTTTAATTTTTCAGAGTTAATTATACTTCCGTTTTTATCTTTCAGAATTTTCAATCAGTTTAGAAGAAGATATAGCTGACAGAACCCCGAAACCAGTTCAAACACTACTGATAGTGCTTCAAAAGGTAATGTCATGCTAAATAAAATCCTTTCCTTAATTGTATCAAAATCAAAGGACTGATGCTATCAGTTAAAAATGATAAATAAATTGATTCATTTGATTTTGAGCTGTAATGTTTTTCTCCAACATTCTCTGCCACTTCTCGAGACAACAGTTTGCTTTTTGATTTTTTGTGACAGAAATGATCATACAGTGATGCTTTTGGATGCCCCTCCAACAAAAACAGTTAGGAAAACATTGCATAAAATGACGAAATTGCTTGTAACACTGTTTTCTATCAAGAAAATGGAAAAAATCTAAAATTTCACATACTTTAAATGCTCGTCTACAACTCCTTTCAATTTGGACCAGTCTAAAATATTGCCAGGTAATAGGTAATAGGTAAAAACAAAATAATTTTTACCTGTATCAGGTATAGTTTAACTTGTATTAAGCGACCACTCAAAATATGGTTGATGAAGAGAATGGTCCGGTAAAGTACTTTTTTGTGGCATATGTTTTAACCCTTTCCTGTAAAAACTCGGGATTTTATGTTGCTGGTATTTTATACTTGAGAAAACATTGCGAAAAAAGAAGAAATTGCTTGCAATTTCTTCTTTTCCACAATATTTTCTAACCAACTGAATGGTTATTTTTTAAAATTAAATCTACTTTAAATTTTTAGTCTGCAAGACCTTTGAAATCGGATAGGTCTAAAATTTCCAAAAACAGGAAAGGGTTAAAATAACACGTAGATAACAAAATAACTAGGGATAAATGGAAAACGGAGATGCTTTTTATACAGTGAGATGAATGTTCTGCTTATTACGACTTTAATTATGTCCTTACAAGGATCATGGTTATTTTTAGGGAGAATATCAAATGTCAAGTCTGCTAATTTAACCCCTTTAGCACACAACAAAAATTTAGACAAGTCTAACTTAAAAAAGAAATGCAGACAATCTATTCTAGATGATGATGTTTTAAAAGTCTTTGTAAAATTGTGGACAATTAGAAGAAGTTTTTCTACAAACTGTTTGAGCTTGGACCATTGAACTGTTATATTTTCAGGGAGCTCGAGATGAATCATTAGAGGTAGATGAAGATGAAGCAAAGAAAGATGCAGAAGAATTGTTTAAGGTATATATAGGATTGCACCAATAGTTTTCTCTGAACAAATCCAGTTAACCTATTCCCACTCAATGACACTTTTTCATGCCCCTTAAATCTTTCCTGTTCAAACCAAGGTCTTTACATTGCTATGAATTTTTACTTTAGAAAAAGTTGTGGAAAAAGAAAAAAAATGCTTGTAACAAGCAATTTCTCCTTTTCCCACAATATTTTCTACCACATAGGTTCGGTTTCATTTCGAATTTCATCCAATTTTCAATGTTGTCTTAATCATCTTTAAAAAGGACAAGTCTAAAATTCAAAAAGACTGGGAAAGGGTTAAGAAAAAGGCTTCAGAAAACATTGTGGAAATAAAGAAATTGCTTGTTACAAGCAATTTCTTCATTGTCCATAATGTTTCCTGACCCAATATACTAAAATTTAGTTGTGTGGTAATTGGTAAATCTATTTACCGAACACGGTAATTAGTTTCTTTCTGTTAAAACCCTTTTCGTTAAATATCTAAAATTTGGATGCTGAATTCTCTGTTTTTTACTCCATTTAATTAACCCTTTCCTGTTCAATCCCTGATTTTTTTGTCCCTGCAATTTTATAATTAATAAAACATTGTTGAAAAGGAAGAAATTGCTTGTGGCAAGCAGTTTCTTTTTTCACATATTACTAATAGTTATTTTTCAAATGAAATCCACTTTAAATTTTTGTCTGCCAAAAATTTGAATTAACCCTTTCCCGTTCAAATACGGGATTTTACATTCCTGTGATTTTATACTCGAGAAAACATTGTAGAAAAAGAAGAAATAGCTTGTAACAAGCAATTTCTTATTTTTCCACAATATTTTCTACTGCATAGGATGGTTTCATTTCAAATAGCATCCAGTTTTCATTGTCGTCTGCAACCTCTTTCAATTTGGACCTGTCTAAATTTTCCAAAAACGGGAAAGGGTTAAGACAGGTCTAAAATTTTCCAAAACAGGAAAGCATAAAAAAAAAATGCTGGCTATTTTTAAATTGCTTTTAGTTTTTTATTGCTTTATAATATATCAAATCACACAATCATTTTTATAACACATTGCAAATTTGCACATAAAACTCACACAATACCATAAGAAACAATGTAAATGAAAAGCTTTTTAACCTATTCCAAAACAATGACGTCCCTCAACTAAATCAATTAAAAAAAAGTGTAATTTGAAGAAATTGCTTGTAACAAGCAATATCTTCATTTTACGCAATCTTTTCTACAGAGGAACTTGAAATGGTCTTAAATTTCATAAACTTTAAATTGTCGTCTGCAACTCCTTTCGATTTGGATTAGTGTAAAATTTTGCTGTCTGGTAATGGGTTTAGAAATCTCGATTTTTATGTGTACAGGCAGGTGATGGAAGATGGGACCAAGAAAATGGGAAATTCCTACAATTGCTCAATGTACAAAGTATTGCTCACCTTAAGGCTGTGTTTTCAAAGTACAAGCAGGTTTCGGAAGGCAAAGACATTCTTCAGGACATGAAACAAGACTGTGATAAATCTTACTTTCAAGCATTGAAAGTACTCAGTAAGATGTTTCAGATTTTAGATTCGGTGTAAATCAATGTGCATATCATTAATTTATTGAGTATAGAAAAATTTTGCCTGATGTCAAAAGGTGGAGCATTGACTTCAGATTGCGAGATGCCAAGTTTAATTCCCAAGAGCAACTACTAATTTGGGTTCTTTCTTTGGCATAAGCATAAGACTCTAATTTTGGTGTAATATCCAGGAAGTAGAATCAAAAGGAATTGAATTAGCCCATTCCCACACAATGATGCTTTTTGATGCCACTCAAGCAATTTTTTCTGTTCTCAAATTGTTTTCTACCTCATTTGGCCCTCATTTTTTTATTTAAATCAACTTTGTTTTGTTTTCTGTAATCTCTTTGAATTTGGACCAGTCTATGGTTTGGTAATGGGTTAAACCACAGCAGAAGAATAGTCTTCATCTAGTGACAGCAGTATGAAGTTTCAGTAGGCAAGGATGTCCTTTATGATAAAGTGTAAGGTTTTGATTAACTCATTACCACATGATAAAATTTTAGACTGATCCAAATTGAAGAAATTACAGAAGACAATTTAAAGGGAAGGGAATTTACAAATTCTTTACATTTTAAGGTAAAAAACATTGTGGACAATAAAAAATTGCTTGTAACAATGTTTGCATAACTTTTTAATTGGGGGGAGTTAAATTCTTCTTTATCATAACCCATTTTCATACAATCCTGCTTTTTACACCCCTAAAGAAAGAAATCTTTGAAAAAAATGTGGAAAATGATGAATTTACTTGTTACAAAACAAACTATCTCTTGTTTATAAACAAAATTTTCAAGCCTAACAGGCCAAGGTTTTTGAAACCCCCATCAACTTTGAATTATAATCTGCAACTTCCTTGAATTTTGACCAGTCTGGATTTTTGTTGTCTGGTAAATGGTTTATCCTATTGTCCGACTTGGCTCTCAATTCTCTCAGTAACTCTTGATCAATGATTCCTGCTATATAAATCAATTATACTTGAGAAAAATTTAAAATCAATAATTTTAGGAAGTATGGGTGAATGCTCATAGTTTTATGAAGAGGATTTAGATTGATTTAGTCCATTCCCACACTCTTTTTGATGTCTTCATGAAAAACAATTGGGAAAAACATTGTTCATTTTCGTAATTGTTTTCTACATATAAAGTTGAAAAAAATAGAATTTCAACATAAAATTGTTGTCTGCAACTCCTTTCAAATTTGAACCAATCTAAAATTTTGCCACCTGTTAATGGGTTAAAAGTCCCTTCAGACAGAAATACAAGGTTCCTAGGAATTATTTGTTTAATGATTGATTTCGATCTATTTCAGTGGGCTGTATAGATACCCCAGATATATATTTAGCCAGTCAATTACGGAAGCACAAAGTTCCTACAGATCCATTGTTCATTAACATTCTTGTGTTACGGTCTGAGGTGAGACATTAAACAATGAGTACTTTTAGCTCAGCTGTTGAATTTGATTTTTATTTCATGGAAAACCAGTGGCATTTCTATATCCTTGGCATTGTTGTTGGTGTTGCTGTCTTGTGCAACTTCTGACATGCAATATTCCTGCCACTACTCACTATCAACCTCTACAGCAATTTAAGGTGAAGGTCAGGCATCCAATTGTTGTTTGTTATGAGCTGTATTAAAGTTGTTTAAAAAGCATTTTATTAGAGAACAAATATGATATGGGTAAGCCTTGAGAAGTCAGAGTTGAACAGAATTTATACTGGAAATCAACATCATCTGTTTAGAAATCAAATCTCAAAATGGTAGCTATTTATAATGTGATAGTGAAATTGTCCTTGATGATAACTCAGGTAAATACGGAGGAGAAGGTTTACAATTTATGTTAGATTAACCCATTACCGAATGACAAAATTTAAGCTCAAGCAATTTCTCCATTTTACACAATGTTTTCCCAATGTTTTTCTTGAGGGGCATCACATAGTGTCATTGTGTGGGAATGGGTTAAATTATTTCCCAAAGAAAATAATTACCTTAATTGGTAAATATTGAAAATATTGAACATTTGCAAAGGTAAAAAGACTTTTTCTCAGCTTTGTTTCTACATTAAGTATCTGTCTTGTTTACAGATTGATATGCCTGCCATTAGAAAGGTATACAAGAAGACATACGGTGTAGACATTACAGAAGAAATCAGAAGCAAACCCCATCCTACACAAAAATGTCTGGTTGAATTGGCCATGAAAGGTCCTGCTGTAGCAAAGGAAAAGGTACATGATTCACTTATTCAATGAATGATAAAAGCATGATAGATGCAAACTCCAACCTGCTCAATATTGTTTGGTGTAACTGTCATTTTAACCTATTACCAGACAGCAAGTTTTAGGCTGGTCCGAATTTAAAGGAGTTGCAGAGGACAATTTAAGATAATTGAATTTTGGGTTTCTTTTACTTTTGGGGTAGAAAACATTGTGCATAATGAAGGAATTGCTTTTAACAAGCAATTTCTTCGTTTTCCACAATGAATTCAATAGCTTTTATTTCTTGGGGGCGTCTAAAAGCTTCACAGAGTTGGAATGGGTTAAGGCCTACTCTAATAAAATGAGTTTTTTTTAACAAGCAATATATTGAAAATTATATGGATTGGAAATAAGGCTTAAACTCACAAAATTTAGATTTGCCTGGTGTTGGCCAGACATTTTGAATAGAAAGTTTTTTCAAAAAGAAAATGATTGATAATAAACCTTATTTTGATATATTTTGCAGCTACAGATGAGTGTAATAAATGATTCTTGAATCATGAATATTCTAAAATCAAATCCTTTTCTTAACTTCAGGCAGCTGAATCCAAGAAAGCAGCTCCACCACCTCAACAACAACCTGTTAAGGATACAACGAAGAAAACACAAGCAAAGAAGTCAGAACCAGGTGATGTTAAGAAGACAGTTTCTGAAGACAAACCTAAACAATCAAAAACAAAGCAAGATAATCCGGAAAGCCAGCAACCAGCAAATGCTGCAGCAGCTGGTTCCAAATCTCAAAAGCCTGTGGGAGATAAGGGAACCAGTAAAGGAAAGGGAGCTAACTCTGTTAATAATGGAACTGTGAAGCCAACAAACAACTTTAGGCCAGATGATGACTGTGATAGACTGAATAATGCTCTAACAGCTGAACCTGTAAATGAAGCAGAAATTGTGGCAATTCTATCCAAAAGGAGTAATAAGCAAAGACAAGAGCTGAAGAAAGTTTATGAACAAAAGTATAAAAAGGTAACTTCGTTTAAATTCATATTATCCATTTCAAAAATTATTTCAAATCCTTAGAATTAATACAAGCATTCATGTTTTAGCCATTCCCACAAAAACCTACTATTTACACCCCTCAACAGAAAAAGGGTTTGGAAAACATTGTGGAAAATGAAAAAAGTGTTCTATTCCAAAAGATTTTCAAAATTTCATTAATTTTAATTTGTCCTCTGAGCTTCCTCAAACTTTGACCAGTCTAAGATATTTCCTTTTAAATGTATAGTAAAGCTGTGACAAAGAAATTGTTTCAGATCTAAGGTATCAAACTGCAGCATTTCTGTGAAAATATCAGGGGTAATGATAAGACTTGGAATTTTGTTGAGCCCTCTAATGCTCCACAACGCAAAGGTTGGTGCATTTATCAGTTTAGGCAGATTTCTCCACAAAAGACCTAAATATTCCATTTGTGTAGGTCAGGGTCCAATGGTTAGCTCATCAAGTTGTAATCAAGTCATTCTAGTTTACCAACAAATCATATCGTTTGAAGCCATAATGACTAACAAAAGAAAGAATAAAAATGAATATTAATCTCTTTCAGAATTTGATGATAGATTTAGAATCAGAAGTTCCTGGAGATACAGAGGAGATAACCCTTGCCTTAATGATGAGCCCTGTAGAATATGATGCTTATTGCTTACACGAGGCAGTGGAAGGTCTGGGGACTTCAGAACCTGTCCTTATCGCTGTTCTCTGCACAAGAAGTGGCGTGGTTAGTGTTGTAAATTTCAATTATCTGGGATTGGTGTATTGTCTATATCAAAGGTGCATTGACCAATCACAATTGTCAATCAAATAACCAGTCGACCAATGAAATTTTTCTTTTAGACTAGACATGAGTTTTGAACTACGACACTTGCCGCCATTTTTGTGAAGCTGTTTTGTTGATTTGGTGACTTATACTTCATAACTACAGCTTATTCAAGCTTATTCAAGCTGTAGTTAAGACGCTAACCAACTATTCTACTTTTTTGTTGCATGCTACTAGCCATTAATTTTGGAAAGTAACGCTGTTTAAATTCCTGTGGGACTTCCTGTAGGAGTCAATGGGCGTGGCCAGCAATTGGTCAGTGGCAATACTGTTCCAAGTGTCTTTACATTTGGAACAGTATTGCAATAAACCAACAATATGGGCAGTGATTACCTACCTGGATCAGTGGTTTTGACTTACAACTTAACCGATTCCAACTTGAAAAATTTTAGAATGGTCCAAATTGGAAAAAAGTGCAGAGGACAGTTTTTTGTTGATGAAATTCTAAAATTCTTTGTCTGTTAGAGTTAGAAAACATTGCGGACATTCCTCGAAACAAGAAATTTTTCTATGTCCTTATTGTTATCCAAAGCTTTCTCTTGAGGGGGGGTAAAAAGGAGGGATTGTATGTGAATGTGTTGAGACAACTTGTTAGCCTAAGGCAATGGGATCAGTTCCCTGTTGTGCTGCTGGTCGTTTGACATTGACTTTAGACAGGTGTATTTAGGGCCCCTGAAAAGTACTGGTTATATACATGAAGTACATGAATAAGTGAACTTTACCATGTCATAAATAAAGCTTTATTTAAACCCATACAAACAAGTTTGAGACAGTTCAGACAATTTGAGTATCTGAACAAGTTGCTGTTGGTGTATCTAAAATGTGGAAACATATATATATTTATGGTTGGTAGAAAAGCATATGTTACTTAACAGATTACCACACAATCTCACTTTTTGACCCTCAAGTAAAAGCTTTAGAAATAAATTGTGGAAATGAGAAAATGGCTTGAATAAAGAAGGACAATTTCTTTTAACTTTCTAGCATTTTTTTTTACAAATATAGGTTGAAGTTTACAGTTACTCTTGAAGAATTCCCTATTTGTTTCATTCTTTTACAGGATATACAGTCAGTTAAAGATCACTATAAAACAGGTACCTACTTTTTATTCTCAAAATACCTATTCTTAAAATGTTACAAAAAGCTGATGTTTCATGCCAACTTTTCACTCATGAAGTATTTTAACTCAGAGAAAACATTTCTGCAATGCCTATGAAAAGCACAGATGGCAATTATTTTAATTGCTTTTGACAGATATTTGATTGGCAATATTTTTTATATATACTACCCCCCCCCCCAGCCTCCGATGCCTAGATAGAATGGAGCATATGGTTTTTACACTGTAAGTCCTTTTTCGTCAATATTCAACATTAGACATAACTTTTGAATAGTAGGAGATAGATCATTTTTTTGTTAATTGCTTTTTTTTTACTAAAGGGATTTCTCAGCAGATTATCACTTGATAATTTTTAATGAAAAGCCAGTGAAATTATCAAAATGATTTTCTCACTGTTTGGGTAGGTTAAGCCCTGATTTCATTCATTTCACACCAGTGTACATCATCTTAGTAGACCTAAATTCTTGACGCATTATCAAGTTGCTATGCAAAACACATACAAGATGATGCTCTCTTCGAGATTTTGTCTGGAAAAATTATACCTTGCTTCTTTTTGCATCAAACAAATAGACATAATAGATAGATTTTCATGTAAGATTGATATACCTTCCATTTTATTTTACTTGGGTGACTTTTTTCAAAGCTTGTTAATGATATTTGAATTGCAAATAATTTGATACATGACTGGGTGAGACTGATCAGGCTTAGAGAAGTCATGAAATAAATCTTCTCCTCTTAACCCTTTCCTGGATAAACCCGGGATTTTACGTCACACTGTGATTTTATACTTGAGAAAACATTGTGGAAAAAGGAGAAATTGCTTGTAACAAGCAATTTCTCCTTTTCCCACAATATTTTCTACCACAAAGGATGGTCAGATTTCAAATTGCATGCATTTTTCATTGGCGTCTGCAACCTCTTTCAAATTGGACCAGTCTAAAATTTCATAAAACAGGAAAGGGTTAAACCACTAGGCCAATTTTGACCAAACTTGTCTTTACTTGGGTGACTCTTTTCAAAATTTGTTAGGGAATTTTTTATTTGTTAGGAAATAGAAGCATGGCAGGACAGTGCTTACTAGATCTTGGAAAATCATAAAATATTTTTTTAGAAATTGTCTCATCCTAAACCACTGTGCCAGTTCATACTGAACTTGTCAGAAATTTTCCTTCTGTGACCATTTCAAAACTTGTTTGCAAAATTTTGTTCAATTTAAAATGAAGGCATGGCTGGGCAGGGCTTATCAGACTTATGGAAATTATTAAATAGTTCTTTTAAAATCTTCTCCTAAACCACTGGGCAAATCTGGACCAAATTGGCAGAATGATTTCTGGTGACCCTTTTAAAACTTGTGTATGAAATCTTGATTGGTGAAAGAAATGTCTTAAAAGAAATTCATTTAAAATTGTCGCCTGAACCATTATATCACAAAATTAAAGCCTGAAAGTTTACCTCTCATAATTAAGCATGAATTTAACACAGATGAGTGTTTCAGGGCAACACTCTTGTGCCTAAGTTGAGTTTTTGTTATCACCCAGTGTGTTGTGCATCGTCCCTGGTCTTTCAGAAGTTGTCATCCATTTTTTAAAATTCTTCTCCTCTGTATTTCAACCAAATGATCCTTGGGTAACCCATTCCAGACCTGTTTGTTGAACTTTGATTCATGACAAAATGGGGTGTGGCAGGGCAGGACCTATCAGACTTAGATAAATAATGAAAAAAAATGTGATTAGATTTTCTCCTCCTAAACCATTGTGCCTATAAGAATCAAAGTTTGTAGGAATGTTTCTTTCCAAACTTGTTCATGAGGCGGTCGTATATTGGCATCATCTCTGTCTGTCAGTCTGTCCGTATGTATGTCCACTTTTCTTGTGAGCACAACTCCTGCTAAGTTTCTGGTTGAATCTTTTGAAACTTGGTCAATGTTATCACCTTAATTGGTAGATATGCATGAAGTAAGGATTTTATGGTTCATTGATTTTTGCTTCAGTTATGCCCCCTTAAAACTTAGTCTCTGGGGCTAATTGAAATTGCAGCCTTGTGAATGCAACTCTTCCTAAGTTTCTGGCTGGATCTAAATGAAACTTGGTGGATGTTGTAACCTAAATTGGTAGATGTGCATGAAGTAAGGATTTTATGGTTCATTAATTTCCCTGAATTATGCCCCCTTAAAACTTAGTATCTGGGGCTTATTGAAATTGCAGCCTTGTATACGCAACTCCTCCTAAGTTTTTGTCTTGATTTAAATGAAACTTGGTCAATGTCATCACCATAATTTGTAGATGTACATGGATCAAGGATTTTATGGTTCATTAATTTCCCTGAATTATGCCCCCTTAAAAATTAGTATCTGGGGCTTATTGAAACTGCAGCCTTGTGAACGCAACTCCTGCCAACTATTTGTCTTGATTTAAATGATACTTGCAAATGTTTTGAATTTTGTTCTGTCAAAATAAATAGTGTCTACAATTATTTTTGTGAAACAGCAGCAAAGTGGCAGCGTATATTGTGACTGTGGCACTCTTGTTTATTTATCATATAGTTTTCTGTGTCAAAGAAAAAGATACTTAACTCTTAATTGTTTACTGGACCAGTCTTAATTTTGTCATCTGGTATTTGATAAATTTTATTCATTTCTGATATTACAGCATACAAATCAGACATGGTACAAGATATTACACAAGACACATCTGGAGACTTTAAAGCACTCCTCACATTACTATGCCACGGTAAAAGAGATCCAGGTACCACTGTTAACATGGATCAAGCAGACAAAGATGCCAAGGCTTTATTGGAGGTGGGTTCAAAGTCCTTTTTAACCCTTGTCAGGCAGAATCTGGTAAATTTCTGCTTTTGCAAGAGGTACAGACTAGGATCAATCTGATTCTAGTCCAAACCACCTGTTTGACGTTGAAAGCTAGAGTTGTTTATAAAATTAAGAAATATTGACCTACAATTAGGGTCTTTCAATGCTTTCAGCCCTTTGTTTAATGCAATTCTGAACAAGTATTTTATTCAACAGGAGTTCATAAAATATTGCAGTTTATTTTAACTTTCAATTTTCCTTTTAACCCTTTCCCGTTTTTTGACATTTTAGACTGGTCCAAATTGAAAGAGGCTGCAGACAACAATGAAATTTGGGTGCAATTCGAAAAGAAACCAACCTACTGGCTAGAAAATATTGTGGGAAAAGAAGAAATTGCTTGTTACAAGCAATTTCTTCTTTTTCCACAATTTTTTCACAAGTATGAAATAGCAGTGACATAAATTCCGGGTTTGTCCAGGAAAGGGTTAAATTCTAAACATTGTAGCTTGACAAAATCTGTCAGGTCTGAAAAAATCATTGTGCCACTGTCAAATGCTGTTAAATATATGGTATCCCAAATTATGTCAAATTGATATTAACCCATAAATCTTGCCAAGAAAATAGAAAACATTGTAAAAGATGTAGAAATATTGGTCAATCGTCAGTCTCAGTTAAAAGATACTTAAAAAATAGGTTACTTATCATGTTTTGAATCAAATTCTATTTTATTGTATTTTTAAAGTTGCTAGTTTTGTTTGAACTAAAAGTTCTTTTTCATTTCCAGGGGATAGACCCATCTAGTGAAATTTTCAAAACTTTACTCACAGAATCTAATCACTTCCAAGTGAAGGCTACATTTGACTCTTATAAAAAGGTAATTCATCTTCAAAGCGACATCAAAAATAAATACTAAGACTCTGTAGGTAAAATTAGCTGTGCATAATTCTTTACCACGCAATCTTTCAGATTCTTGGCTTCTGGAGAATTATATTAACCCGTTCCCACAAAATGACACTTTTGAATGACTCAAGAAAAACTATTTGAAAAACATTGTGTCAAATGATGAAATTGCTTGTAACAAGCAATTTCTTCATTTTCCACAATGATTTCTACCCAGAAAGTTGAAGAAATCTTAAATTTCATCAGCAACTCCTTTCAATTTGGACCAGTCTAAAATTCTCTGTCTTGCAATTTGACAAGTAACCAATCTACAGGGAGAAAATATCGTAGGAAAAGAAGAAATTGTTAAAAGCAATTTCTTCTTTTCCCAATATGTTTTCTCAATTAAAGAATCACATGACATTCACTTGTACAAGAATGTACAGGAACGGGTTAACAAAGATCAGGATTATAACTGCTCATTTTTTATAAAAGAATTAAGTTAAAGAGATGTTTCTCTGTTTGTTTAGAAATTGTTGTATCTTATTTTACAAATTCTTTATGAATAATTTGCAGGCCAGTGTCAAGTTAGATGTAAAAAAAAACTTAGTAGAGATTAGCTCAAGCTTTTTAAGAAGTTATCTTAACCATATGTACAGGTTATACTATTTGAACCCATTACAACACCACACAATAATACTTTTTTATGTCCTTCAAGAAAAAGGCTTTAGAAAAAAATAGTGATATGAAGAAAATGCTTGTTACAAGCACTTTTTTGCATATCCACATTGTTTTCTACCTAATAGACAAAGATTTTCAAAATTTCATGTTCTAAAGATTTTTATGCCCCCAAAGGGAGGCATATAGTAATTGAACTGTCCATCTGTCAGTCAGACAGTCCATCTGTCCGTCTGTCCCGCTTTCCTGTCCGCTCTGTAACTTCTACATGCAATAGTGGATTTCGATGTAACTTTGCAAAAATGCTCACTGCTATAAGACAACATGTCTCGAAAAAGACGCAGGTACCTATCACAAAGATCAAGGTCACAATCTTGGGTCAAAGGTCAAAAATGGGGACTTTTTGCCATGTCCACTCTGTAACTTCTATAATCATGCATGCAGGTACAAATTTCTTTCATACAAATTTTCACCACCTTCAGACAACATGTCGTGAAAAAAACCAAGGTTCATATCGCAAAGGTCAAGGTCACAATCTGGGGTCAAAGGTAAAAAAATGGCACTTTTTGCCATATCCGCTCTGTAACTTCTATAATCAAGCACGCTGATACAAATTTCTTTCATACAAATGTTAACCACCTTCAGACGAAGTGTTGCGAAAAAGACCCAGGTTCCTATCTCAAGGGTCAAGGTCACAATTAGGGGTCAAAGGGGAGTCCAGAATGGTTAAATTGTATTCACTCTCTTATTCTTCAATGGATTGCTTCCATATTTGGACAGATGCTTAATTGGGTGGACCACTTTACATGACCTTGACCCAGTGACCTTGACCTTTGACCTACTTTTGACCTCAGAAAATCTGTCCATTATGCATTTCTCGATTTCATTCTGTATTTATAGAAATTATTATATGTATTTAAATTTCATTTATTAAAAACCAAGAAGTATAAATCACAAATGCATGTGGTTGTGTTTACAAAACAAATCAAATTGCCAAATGCTTGACCCTGTCATTTGGGGGCATTTGTCACATGACTGTGACCAGCTCTTGTTGTTACAGGTAGTTCTATTTGAAGCCATTCCCACACAATCATTCTTTTTATGTCTTTCAAGAAAATGGCTTTACAAAACAGAGTGAAAAATGAAGAGATTGCTTGTTACAAGCAGTTTCTTCAGTATACATAATGTTTTCTACCTAAGAGCAAAGATTTTCACAGTTCATCTACTTAAAATTGTTGAATGCAACTTCTTCCTATTTAGGCCAGTCTAAAATCATATTGTATTATAAAAAAAGTCTCTTTAATACTACATTCCAGAGATAAGTTAAAAGCTTCAGGTATGATTCTGCAATTGTTTGCTACTTAGCAACCATATTCATTTGTTTTCAACAATTGATGCTAGTTACGTTCTAAAAGGGGGTATCAGGTTACGTTTAAAAAAAGATATATCCTTTTAATTTGGAGATTTTTATCTACTTTCTATCTTCATCAAAATGGATTGTTGCATTTCTTAAAATGCTTATTTTATTTCAAAACATTGTCATCTTGTTCCTTATAATCTGTACTATGTGGTTAAATTTTTACAAAACTGTATACTTCCAAAAAGTTGATACATAAGAAAATGAAAAAAGCAAAATTACTTATGCAGTAGATCTAAGCAGATATCTCAGGCGTTAAAAAGTATATGTGAAAAGACTAACTGTTACAACATCTTTGAGATCAAATACTTTGAAAAGCATTGTAATCTGTGTACAGTAGCTAGTATAGGCACTTCCCTTCAGTGGCTGCTATACACAGATTTGAGTGTAATATAATCACCTTGACCTAGAAAAAAACTACATATGAAATTTCTGTATTTTTCAAGCCTGTGTGTGTCTTTCATTAAATTTGACACTTAAACAATAATCTCAGTCTTTATTAATAGCAAGGGGAAACAGCAAGAAAATGTATGGTTCCTTTTTCTGAAACAAAAGGGAAAGAGGATTGATACCCCTTTTAAGATCTAGATGAAAATTTTCATGTAAATGATTTTCAGATTAATCAGCTCATAAATGTATGAAAAAATATGAATACTATAAGCATAATAAATCTCCATTTTCATCTAACCATGTTGAACATTGTGCACAAAAATATATTATAAAAAATACACAATTGATTTCAATGGGGACTATAGGTTGCACTGTTTGTGATGTCATGGTTTGCTTACTGCATCATGTCGCACTGAAAGATTGTAGGATTGCAGGATTGTAAAATGTACTATGATTAAAGTTTTGCATCTACAAAAGTTTAACAATTTCCTACACAATGACTTTTTGACACCCCTGAAGAAAAAAGCTCAGTCAAACATTGTGGAAAATGAAGAAACTGCTTGTGAAAAGTAATTTCTTCATTATCACAATATTTCCTAACCAAAAAGACAAAAAAAAATCTGTCAACTAATATTTGTCATCTGCAACTTCTTTCATTTTTGAACCAGTCTAAAATTTTATCATTTTGAAATGGGTTAATTTGGTTTTTTTTGTGTTCTCATCTCTTTGAAACGAGCCGCCGTCATAGTGCAGTTGGTAGCGCGTCAGATTGTCAATCTAGAGGTCCCGGGTTCGATCCCCGACGGCGGCACTCATCCTTTCCGACTATTTGTCTCTCACCAATGGATCGATAATCGTAGACCTATGTGGGATAGCAGCTGGAGGCTAGGAAAGGATGTAATGGTAGTACTGGTGTGAGAAATACCAGGATTCCATTGTTAGGTGCTCCAGCCGCCGCGATATAACTGAAAGATTGTTGAAAGCGGCGTAAAACCCCATTCAAACAAACAAATCTCTTTGAAACAAGATGACTTTAGTTTCTGCTGATCAAATTTAGAATCTCTTAATATAGTATCATTTTCAAAGATAGACCTGTGATCAATATTTTTCAAACAATATTCAAGAATATTTTCAAAAAGTCTTGATATATTTACCGGTAATTAACAACATTTACAGGTTTTCTAAACTATATGATACATTGCACAAGGGAAAGTATGCTAAGAACATGGTAACTTGTCAAATAGCCTTTTGTCCTCTTTCTCACTGATTGGAAACTTGAATATTTTTCACCTATGGTGCAGGAAGTGCAAGATGAACTATTGTGCTCATTCATTATCCATCCTTCTGTTTACAGTTTCTTAACCCATTCCCAAATGACAAATTTCAAGACTGGTCCACATTAAAAGAAGTTGTCGACAACAATTTTGAGATGTGAAATCTTAAAAAAAGAAAATTAAGGTATAAACATTGTGGACATTGAAGAAATTGCTGTTACAGGCAATTTCTGTATTGACAACAATGTTTTCCTAATCTTTTAGATCACCTGAGGACGAAGTGCTCAAGTGTGCTATTGTGATCACCTGGTGTCAGGAGTCAATCTGTCGTCCGTCAATAATTTCTTTAAACAAAACTTCCTCCCTAGCCACTGGGCCAAATTTAACCAAATTTGGCAGAAATGTTCCTAAGGTGGTCCCCTTCAGAAAAAGCTTAAAGACTTAAAATGTGTTAAAAATTCTGGTTGCCATGGCATCAAAAGTGAAATTTTAATATGATTTTTAAAAATCTTCTCCTCCTGACCTAGAAGGCATAGAGTCTTGATATTTTGCATGAAGTATCAGCATATTGACTGGAAATCATTTTAGATGATGATGAAATGGTTGTAAGATGCAATGTCTTCATTTTCTACTATGTTTTATGCTCCCCGAAGGGAGAGCATATAGCCACTGCTTCGTTTGTCCTTCCATCATTCTGTCCTTCTGTCCAACCATAATAATTTATCCATAACCCTTTGACCAAATCACATGAAACTTACCATGTGAAGTTGTCAACTCCCTATGATATAATGCCGATTTTTGCCGGTTTTGGGATTTGAGGCCTCGGGGGGGAAAAAGGGGACTTACGGTGAAATATAGTTTTTCTCAAATTTCTCCTAGTCTTATGGTCAGAATTTAATGAAATTTCATATTTGAGTAGCAAATCAGATGCCATTGACCATAAAGTATTTGAAATTTGTGGAAATAGGATGTATCATGGAAAAAGGGGGCTTAATGTTTGATAGCTTTACGTTAGCTCTTCAGTTCTCTGCAACAAACTTACATTGGCCATAATTTTTGATTTATAAGAGATACAGCCTTCAAATTTCAAAGGTGCATTGTTTATGACAAAACCTTTCTGTTGGTACTAAGGTCATATGTTAAGGTCAAGGTCATTTCTCAAGGTCAAGAATTCAAAAACTTTTGACTTACATTGTCTGTAAGTTTACAATGTTAGGTGAAATAGCCTTCATATTTCACCTGTGCATTGCTTATGACATGATCTTTCTCTTGGTACTGAGTTCTAGGTCATCTGTTAAGGTCAAGGTCATTTCTCAAGGTCAAAATTTTGAAAATCCTTACCATAACATTAACCATAAGTTATAAATGGTAAGTGATATAGCCTTCATATTTCACCTGTGCATTGCTTATGACATGAACTTTCTGTTGGTACTATGTTCAAGGTCATTTGCTTAGGTTAGGTTATTTGTCAAGGTGAAAATTTCGAAAAATTAAACTTTCACAATGTCCATAATTATAGAATGGTAAGTGATACAGCCTTCTTATTTCAAATGTTTATTACTTGTGACAAGACTTTTCAGCAGATACCAATTTCAAGGTCTTTGTTCATGGTCAAGGTCAAATTGTCAAGGTCATTATTTTTCAAATATACTTCCTTTACCAATTGCCAAAATTTCTTGTTACTTTACATTAATGTTGTTTATTAAGTGCCCTAGGTAATGTTTATTTCAATTTTTGACTCATGCTAAAAGGGGGCTTAATGCCATGTAGCTTTACATTTTGTATATTTTCTAATCTAAAATAAATCAGTCTATTTTTTCTGCAAGATTTCTCAAGTTAGAGTCTTCATTTTTGTATGTAGACAATTTTCATTGATAACTTTGATGGTCAAGGTAAAATATTTAACCCTTTACCATATAATGATATTGAATTTTACTAGAATCAGGCCTGTGAAGCCAAACAGATTCCTTCAATGTTTGTGAACTGAACTCTCAAACTATAGTTGCATTCAATAAGAAGTTTTTTGTCCAATAATTGCATACAGTTTTGTGACAAAGCCTTATTTTGGGAGCATAATCCGTCTTTGACGGCTCTTGTTCTATTTGTTTTTTCATTAGGGTCATGAAAAATTGGATTAAGCAGAAATAGGTTAACCCATCCCCACTCAGATACACTTTAAGACGCCCCGTGAAAAAGCTTTGGAAAACATTGTTCAATATCCATAGTTTTCTACCGCAATGGTGCCGCAGTCATAGCGCAGTTGGTAGCGCGTCGGACTGTCAATCTAGAGGTCCCGGGTTTGATCCCCGACGGCGGCACTCATCCTTTCCGACTATTTGTCTCTCACCAATGGGTCGATAATCGTAGATCTATGTGGGATAGCAGCTGGAGGCTAGGAAAGGATGTAATGGTAGTACTGGTGTGAGAAATGCCAGGATTCCATTGTTAGGTGCTCCAGCCACCGCGATATAACTGAAAGATTGTTGAAAGCGGCGTAAAACCCCATTCAAACAAACAAATCTACCGCAATGGTAAAAAATTTTGAAAATATCATAAGCTTTAAATTGTCATCTACAACTCCTTTCAATTTGGACTAGTCTGAAATTGTGCCATCTGGTAATTGGTTAAGCATGATTGATAGATATTAATAATAGTTGAAATCTCTGAACATTACAGTTGACTGGCACTGATATCTACACAGACCTAGCTAAAGCTGGACTTGGGGATGACGAAGAAGGCTACATCAGTATAGGTAAACTATTATACAAGTTGTATTTATCTCCCTTTGATTACAAAGTTCTGGACAGAGTTGAAGGAGGCTACAATCAAGATTTTACAGTGAATGTAATGGAAAAATCAAATCATCTTAGGACATAACAACATTTACGCATTTATAATTTTTCAAAAACATTATGAGAAAATAAGAAATGCTTGTAACAAGCAATTTTGCCTTTTCTTACGATGTTTTCTATGCCAAATGATAATATTTTTTTTAATTTAGATGCACTTTGAAATGCTCTCTGCAACTTCTTTCAATTTTGATCAGATATGAATTATGTTGTGTGGTAATGGGTAAAGGGAAATATGATTATAGAAAAAGAAGTTGCTTGTGTGGTGTCCTAGGTCGAGAGGTAGAACGTCGGCGTTACAATCAAGTGGTCCTGAGTTTGATTCCCGAGAGCTGCTATCGATATTGGTTCTGTCATTGGCCCACATAATTGGCCAAAGTACTGGTGTATTCTTCAGGAAGCAGAATCGAGAGGGATTAATCTGAGGTGGAAGAAATTGTCTCACAATTCGTGAAATTTGCTACAAGTACATTATGTATCATTATTAGGGTCATAAAAATGGATTTCAGTGAAAATGATAAACTCAGGCATAGACGGTAAGAACCAAAATTACTTTGGAAAAAATCTAGGGGTTATGATATTAGAGATGTATGATCTCTAGTATAAAGGTTTTCTTAGAATTTTTGACACAACTCTTTTAACCCATTACCACAAGACAAATTTTATACAGCTCCAAATTCAAAGAAGTTGCAGAGGACAATTTAAGTACATAAAATTTTAAATACCTTTGTCTGTTTGGGCAAAAAGGATTGTGGATACTGAAAAAATTGCTTTTGACAATCAATTCCTTTATTTTCCACAATTTATCCCAAAACTTTTTCTTGCTGGGTGTCAAAGGTACTGTATTGTAATAGGTTTACCCATATTACCCAAAATAAGACTGGTTCTTAGAGCTTGCAAGTGACAATTCAAAGTTAATTTTAATGAAAAAAGGAAATTATTTGTGATGATCCATTTCTCTTTTTCCCACAATATTTTCTACAGCTTTTTAGCTCACTCCATTTGAGCTATTGTGATCACCCTTTGTCCGTCGTCCAGCTGTCTTCTGTCATCCGTCAACAATTCCTTTAAACAGCATCTCCTCCCAAACCAATTTCAACCAAATTTGGCAGAAAACTTCCTTAGGTGATCCCCTTCAAATATAGCTAAAAGAATTGAATTCCATTGAAAACTATGGTTGCACTGGCAACAAATGTGAAATGAAAAAAATCTTTAAAAATCTTCTTTCCCTGACCAAGAAGGCATAGAGCTTTGATATTTTGCATGAAACGTCAATGTATTTACCTCTTTCAAAATCATTACCCTCGTGTACCCATGGGTGGGTGCTGTTTCTTTATAGAAACAAAGAAGGATTTTTTAACACCTTGTCCTCCCAAACCATCAAGCCCATTTCAACCGATTATGGCTATTGAAAGAAAAGAGCATTTATCTCGGGTAAATGCCACCAGGGCCGATAGCCCTCTTATTTTCTTTTTGTGTCAAAATGTGATATTCTGTGCTATTGTATTAAAGAAAGCTGATGTGAAGCTATTTTGGACTTGACTAAATTTCTATAACCAAACAAAAAATCAAGCAGGGCTCTTATGGCGTATTAAATCACCACTTGTGACAAGATCTTTTTTCCATGCTCTTACTTTTGAGACAACTGTTTTACAACTATGAGACTTCATAGATTTGTTGCCAATGATCTAAGCAAGTGCCCTATTGTTTTTGTATCACAAAGGTTAAAGGTCAGTGTAACAATTGAATTTTGAAAATAGTTTCCTTGCTCTAGCTCATAAGCTTTCCAACCTAGGACTTTGAAACTTTATTCTAATATTTTCAATGACCCAAAGAGTTGTTCTATTGATTTTGAGTAATGTGGGTCAAAGGTCAACTTTGCTTCATGTGACAAAATGCTGGACAAGGGTTTAAGTCAGTTTGGCACATTACTAGTTTTTTTTCTGGTTTTTTTTTATCTTTTTAATTTCAAGTGCCCCACGCCATCTGCATGCAGTGGTCTGAATATATATATATTCTATGTTTAATGTACTTTTGAACTACTAACTTATCTTACACTTACACTAGCTAAAGCAGTAGAGGATCCAGTTGAGTTCCATGTGCAGACCCTTGGCAGTTGTTTTAACAATATGGGAGTAAATGATAATCAACTTATACGAATGGTGGTGCCTAGGTCAGAGGTAAGATGGATAATATTTAATAAATTAATGCAAATCCATTCACAGCTAAAGTGTTAGTGTGAATACAATCTATTCTTTTTCAGTTCTATATTGTACTTTTCTACCTTAGAACATGGCACTCTAAAATTTAAAAAAAAAAACGGGAAAGGGTTAAATATTGCTGACTGCGTGTATTTGAAATTTTGAATATATCTTGAAACTTGGAACTTCACTATCAAAAGAGCAATCTACTGATAAACTATCAAGAGACTCTATTTTCGTAAGAATTATGCCATTTCTTTGACTCACAATTTTTAGCCACTATCCTGCACAGCTAAGCATCAGGCACCTATAGGTGGTGCTCTTGTTCATGAATTTCTGATAAAAAAACCTGCAAGCTAGATGTTTAACCCATTACCATATAATATGTTTTTGATCCCCTGAAGAAATACCATCATGGAAAACTTTTTGGATAAAGTAAAAAGTGCTTGTAACAAGCAATTTCTTCTTTTCTCATAATGCTTTTTACCCTATATGGCGTTTATTTTCTAATTTTAGCGCAAGTTGAAATGTTTGCAATTTCTTTCCATTTGGACCAGTCTAAAATTTTGACCTCTAGTAATAGGTTAAGTTTGGTTGGTTTGGGAAAAGAGGTTGAAGTATTTTCATAATGGCTTGATAAACTTTGAATGTTGAAAATATTTTTGTTACTTTGAATTTAGAATGAATATTCTCTGTAAAAATAGCAACCCATTTTATAATTGAAGGCAAGTCTAAATGCCTAATATTTTTAACCCATTCCCACACAGTGACGCTTTTGAATGCCCCTCAAGAAAAAAAATCGGGAAAACATTTTGTAAAATGAAGAAATTGCTTGTTACAAGCAATTTCTTCATTTTACACAATGTTTTCTATCCAGAAAAATGAAAAAAAACAAAGATTTATAAACTTTGAATTGTCGTCTGCAACTCCTTTCAATTTGGACCAGTCCAAAAAATGTCCATCTGTTAATGGGTTAAAGACAATTTGACATATATCATCTGCTCACTGTGAGCACCAAAATGAAGTGTAAGTGTTTATTCAACTCTTTATGGGACAAAACTTTAGACTGTTCCAAATTCAGAGAAGCATTAAACATCATTTTAAATGAAAAATTGAAAAAATAAGTGTCCTACAGAGTAGAAAGCTGGTTACAAGTGATTACTCTATTTCCAACAATCTTTTACACTTATGTGTTTCTCCAGTGCATCAAAGTTGGGGGCTGCGTGGTATTTGATTATTGTATTTGTACTGTATACTTTCAGGTTGATTTAATTGATATAAAAAGTCGGTATGAGGAATTAAAAGGACAGAGCCTATATCAAACGGTGAATGATAAGTGTAAAGGGGAATACAAGCCTTTACTACTGGCTGTGATTGATAAGTAAGAACTGGCACCAGATATTGTTGTGGTTCACCACGTATAATTTCACTGTGTATATATTGTTGTTATATCACCATGTAACCCACTGAATTATTATTGCCTGTCATGTAAAAAGAATCTTTCTTGGGAGGAACAAAAAGTAGAGTCGCTGGTTTAGCTGTACAAACAGTGTAGGTTTACCTGTGCTACAAATTTTTGCACTTTAAAGCATTCTGTAAGTAAATTTTATGTGCAAGCTTACCATGGGACTATCAAAATATAGATCACTCTTCATTAGAAAGTTAAGAGCAAGGCAGAATAGGCAACAGTCCTTGTTTGTTTGACAAGATATCAATGGTTCAGTGCAAAACAGTTGTAACTTCCTATAAACATTTAGGCAGTTACAACTGTTTTGCGCTGAACTATTGATATGCGCTTAGTTATACGTTTTTGCTAGGACATATAGCAACTTATTCAAGGCTTGGAAATTGATGTTACTTGGCCCTATTTGAAAGAGGCTCAAAAGGACAATTCTTATTTGATAGAATTTTAGAACTTTTTGTCTTTTGGGGTAGAAAACATAGTGGATAATGAAGAAATTGCTTGTAATAGGCAATTTCTTCATCATTCGCAATGTTTTCCAAAGCTTTTATCAGGAGAGGCATAAAAATGGGAGATTGTATGGGAATAGGTTAAACCATAGACAAAGACTGATACCATTTTTCTGGCAAGGAGTAAATCCTCATATACCCTAGCAAGAAACTGTATAATAAATTTATTAAAATGCAAAGTTTGCACTTTATTTACAATAATAATCTGTATTTTATTCATATAAAGATTTACCCTAAAGTTTTGGCCATAGAGCAGAAGGTAGTGAGGTCCCCTGGTTTCATCACTGATCAGAGCATATATCCTTTCGACATTTGTCTCCCACCAATAGTTGGATAATCAAACCTATGTGGGGTGAATAGTTGGACACTTTGAAAGGATGTAGTTGTAGTACTGGAGTGGGAAATATCAGGAATCCAAGGTTAGGTGCTCCAGCCTCTGCAATATGATTGAAAAACTGTTAAAAGTGGCATTAAGCCCCTTTCAATCAATAAATCAACCTTACAGACTTGTGCATCTATAAAGATTTGCATTTATCCTTCCAGTCAGGCACCTTAAATCCATGTGCTGGCATTTGAGTTTTGTATATCTTTGATTGCTCGCTAATTATAAACACTCTTAACCGCATATTCACAAAGAATATAAATTGTCTTTATTGGAGGCTAGAGGGAAAAAAAATACATATCAAAATCACTTACTTCAGAGAATATGTTACCATTTAACCCTTTGTCAAATAATCCCGTTTTAAATGCCCCTCAAAAACATTTTAGAAAACATTGTGAATAATGAGGAAATTGCCTTGTACAAGTTATTTCTTCATTTTTCACGATGCTTTCTACCCAAAAAGACAGACTTTTTAAATTTCACAAACTTATAATTGACATCTGTATCTTCTTTCAATTTGGACTAGTCTAAATTGTTTTTGCTTAGGAATGGGTTATAGGTCACCTTATATGTTCATTGATGTGTCTATAAACAAAGGCACTAAGCTTTTATTTTGAAGTCACTGTCTGAAGTTGTTGATTTACCTATAGATTATATTATAAATGATTTAGTCACAAAATCTGTCATACCAAGCAATCATTGGCTTCATAGCAAGCAAATTAACCTATTCCCACACAACAAAAATTTAGACTGGACCAATGAAAGATGATGCAGACAACAATTTCAGGTTGGTTGATTTAAAGAAGTCTTTACCTGTAAGGATAGAAAACATGATGGACATTGAAGAAATTTCTTGTTGCAAGCAACTTCATTGTCCATAATGTTTTCAAAACCCTTTTTCCTGGGGGGGGGGGAGGGCCATAAAAAAGAGGGATTGTGTGGAAACGGATTAAGTAAAAGTGTTTGATGAAGTGATACTCAACTTAGCATCTTGGTAGTTGTTTATTATTTTTCCTCTAGACTGCAATTTTAATCATGCCAAAACTTATTTTGTTCAAATACTATATTGCTTTTAGTTGCCAAAATATACCAGTAGTGCTTAATAACTTTTCTTAGATTGTCAATTCACAAGATTAACTTCCTTTGCCAAAAACTAAAAAGTCTTTTCACAAATTATCCTTATATTTCTGATGTAAAAAATTGTTTAGCATTATGAGTCCATTTTGTTTTCTTATTTCTGTTGTCTCCACACAAACTTATGTGCACTTGTCCAACTTGTCTAGCCACAACAAGTTAAATTGAGTTAACCAATTACCAGGCGGCAAAATTTTAGACTTCAAATTGAAAGGAGTTTTAGACGACAATTTAAAGTTAATGAAATATTAGATTTTTTCATCTTTCTTGCTAGAAAACATGGAAAATGAACAAATTGCTTGTTCAAAAGAAATATTGATCCACAACTAGTGATTCTAGTATTTTCAGCCCTTTGATTTAATGCCATTCTGAAAAACGATTCTATTCAGCATGACATGGGTAAAGTTCTTGATTTTATTTAAATTTTTTAAATAAAGAGTAAAAGAAAGCATTGTGGAAAATGAAGAAATTGCTTGTTTTCTAAAGCTTGTGCGGGAATGGGTTAAATTCTATTTTTATCCATCAATACTTAGGGTCCTCATTGGTTTCATTAAAAGTTAAATGTTGCTTCTTCTTACTTATTAGCTAGCAAAGCATCAGCTTTTATAGCTTAAGTTAACAGACAAAATCTTGAGGTCTTCTCGAAGTTCAACGAATGCAAACTGTCACTGGAGGCTTGACCACTAAATCCGTTGAATGCCTACGCTATAAAAGGTAGTTCTTAAGTATATCAGGAATATTGCAAACTCTATTCAAATTGTAGAGAAATCTTCCAAAAGCATGCTTTTTAACCCATTCCCACTCAATTCCGCTTTTTAAGCATCTAAAAAAACAGTTTTGGAAAACTTTGAGGACAATGAAGAAATTGCTTGTAACAAGCAATTTCTTCAATGTCCACAATGTTTTCTACGCAACAAGGGAAATATTTTCTAAACTGAACCAACTTGGAATTGTCGTCTGCAACTTCTCTCAATTTGTCTAAGATGTGGCCGTGTTGTAAAGGGTTAATCCTGGGTTACTTTAACTTCGTTAATTTATCATGATAACCTTTAGCAAAGAAAATTACCTAATAAAACTATGCTTTGTTAGCTTACAGTACTTTCAGTATTTTGATTGCTATGGTATTGTAATATATAATTACCTAGAGTTGTACATTTTGCCTTTCTTTAGTTATCGTGTTAGTTTGCTATTTCAAGAGGTATTTTGACCCAGTGTACATATCATTTAAGTTATCTTAAAACCTAGAGTATTTGCAAGCTGGGTTTTGGTCTGATAACAACAAATTTGGGTCCCAGGCACTCAAAGCCATGACCATAAGGTCTAAGGGAAGTAAATCATTTTCCATAGACGACCATTATAACATATTCGCTTATAGCTCAGTCCAAGAGTTTGAGAGAATGACCAGACCTACTTTAAATTAAAGAACATCCATTCATACATCCAAAAAAATAAATTTTAGTGTGGCATGATCCCTTTTTTCTATGACTTTTGATCCCATTTTTGAGATGACCCTCCCTGTACAGCTGTTTCTATTGGCAATTAAAAAAAACGTTAAAATTTATCGACTTGAAATTGCTGTCCACAACTTCTTTCAATTTGGACTAGTCTGAACTTTTCTTATGTGGTAATGAGGTAACCATCATTGTGATTTTCATGTAAATGTCGATATTATTTTATAAAACTTTACTAGACAGCAAAATTTTAGACAGGTCGAAGTTGGAAAGAGTTTAAGACAACCAATGAAAGTTTATGAAATTTTCACCTTTCTTGGTAGAAAACATTATGGAAAATTAAGAAATTGCTTGTTCCTTGCAATTTCTTTATTTGACACAATCTTTTACCAATTGCTTTTCTTGACAGATGTCAGTAAGCGTCATTGTGTGGGAAGGGCTAAACATTATACATTCAAAGGTCTTTCAACAAAGGTAACTAAAGTTTTTGACAGCAGTGACTGTTTGTCTTTTGGGCTCATCTCCAGAAAAATGAGTGTTATATATAGTCTGAAGTTGAGCCTCAAACTGTCCATGGAACTCAGTTCAGTTTTTTTCAGAGTCCTGGCTACTCATTTGCGAGTCTCAGATTTGCCAAATGTGCATCCATTAAAACCCTTTGCAAACAACCATAAAAAAGCTATCAATATTCGAAGGCTTTACTACAAATGCCTCTTTTCATGTGCCCCTTCTACAAAAAAATTGCTCAATGGGCAAAACACCACTACTAAACAATCTTATCATCTGATGAGAAGTGATTTTATGTTAACCCTTATTATGCTGAATAAAATCATTTTTGCAAGAATGCTTTTAAGTCAAATGAGTGGAAGCCCTTAAGGTGTTTTTTTTTTTCTTTTGAAATTAACTTCACCAATAAATGGTGTTTAAAAGGTACAAGTAAGTGGTGCAGACTAAGATCAGACTGCACATTTGTGCAGGCTGATCTTTTTCTATATACCATGCCAAAACATGAATTATCTAGGTTCAACATGACAAGGGTTAACCAAAGTTGGTTTTGTGCACCATGGTTTTTTTATGGACCATGCTTTTTGATCTGTGCCAAGCATCCACATTTATTTACAAAGAATTGAAACAAATATCTGTTCTTGTTTATTATATAGGTATTAAGATTATAGCTTTAACTTTTACTTTTGTTGCCTTGAAAAATTAGTTATTTTGAGAAATGATCATGACATTGCAACTGTGATATCTTTAAAAGAGATATTTATGATAGATTTATTAAAATATATTTTACAAACAATACTGATTAAAGCTTTTATATGTAGTTGATTCAGTAATTTATAGATTAATTCCACACACTTATCTCCTTCAAGGCATGTTGACTAGGACTACAAATAATGTTTGTTTACATAACCCTTTCCTGTTCAATCCCTGGTTTTAAGGTCCCTATGATTTTATACTTATGAAAACATTGTGGGAAAAGAAGAAATTGTCTATAAGGATTTCTAGGTTTTTCTCCATAAGCTCTTTTTTATTCTCTCTGAATTGAAAGATTTGGGGAATTTTGTTTCACTGGTGCTGATCTGTCTGTCAAAAAAGTTGACCTGTGAACCCAACATTTCCTCGTAACTTTAAGCTAAGATATTTGATATATATATAGCTTTAATATATGTGCTTTGGTCCTTTACCAAATTACGAATTTTATACCTGTCCAAATTTTAAAGGAGATACAAATGACAATTTCTATATGATAGAATTGTCTTTGAGGTTAAGTGCAAGGTAAAAAGTGATGAAATGGTAACAAGAAATTTCTTTTTTTCAACATTTTTTTATTGATTTTTTTTCATAAGGGTCATAAAAAGCAAGGCTTTGTGGGAATCGGTAAATCAATATTATTTGAACAAGGTCAGATTTGTGACTTTCAAACTCATAAAGGGAATTATCCCTAAAAGCAAGTTACACTAATATAGGTCAAGGTGAACTATTGCGGTGGATAGATATCCGTCATCCATCTGTCCGTCTGTCTGTACTAATGAGAGATACTTTATGGGTATTTTGTACAATTAAATTGTGAGGTTAATTCCGTAGAAAATTACATTCTTGGGTTATTTTTTTGCATTGTGCGGTTAGAATTTGGGTTGAAAACGTCAAAGAAAAATAAGTACAAATACCGACAAGTACCCATTTATAGGGGCGTACATCCACCCATTCACATTTCAAAAAAGAAAAAAAAAATCCTCCTTACTATCAGATTTAAAACAAACTTCACAGAAATGATCCTTAGGTTAGGCTCCTTCAAAATACTTTAAAGAATTGGAATCAATGAAAAACTTGTAAACATTTTTTTGAGAACTAAGGCTAAAATTTCTTCTCGCCCCAAACTATATTGCTACACCTTTCAGTTTTGCATGTAGCTAAAAAATGCGCATTCCTCCATAAGGAAATTTTACACTGGTCCAATTTGAGAGAAGTTTCAGACAACATTTTGAAGTTGGTGAAATTTTAAAAAATCTTTGTCTTTGGTAGTAGAAAACATTGAGAAAAATTAAGAAATTGCAAGCAATTTCTTCATTTTCCTCAATGTTTTCTAAAGCCCTCATTTTGAAGATCTTATAAAGGAGTGGTTGTATGGGAATGGGTAAATATGTGACCGAATTAGTGGCTCCTTGATTAGTACATTACTAGCCATCGACTTTGATCCTGCATCAGAAACCAAAGGAAAGGGTTGTAAAAGACAGTTTCCGCGTGTAATCAATCTTTGCTCATCGTTAGACTAATTTAGGATGTATTCAAGACCGATGATCCCATTTCAAAATGTTTGTCGTTCAAAGGAAAATGATTATTCCCTAAAAATTCACAATTTGTTTTGATCTAAAATATGATTTACGAATAGAGTAACCTTGAGTGATATAGCTTAAAAATAAAATATTACCTCAGACAGGCTATATATGGCCATCGTTACCCTCTTGTTTATTATCTCAAACTGTCTGTCATTGGCATATGATTGAAATGTCCTAAGACGATTCTAACACCTAAACCACTGGATTTGTTGCTTTAAGCTCCATTTGTCAAATTCGAGCAGAGAAATGGCGATAGTACGTCTATCGAGCTTAGGTAAGAACCGCCAAGTAACACGGAAAATAGATCCTAATGAAATTTTTAGTTGAAAATTCCTGCTTAACATAATGAAGTCGACATGTCTGAAGGATTCCCTTCAAACTGTTACAAAATGATTGTGCGGTCAGATGAGATCAATTCTATCAAAACAACAGAAACCGTTTTTTTATGTTTAGTTGAAAAATAACTGTTTGCTATAATTTCACAATTTTAATGATATTTGATCTTCAAAAATTGCGAAACAGCATAGACTTATCATCCAAGACTATTCGTGTACCGTTCGCGGCAAATATTCTTTCCGACATTTGTCCCCCACCCTTGCATGTAAAATCGTAAACCTAAGTGGGGTGAACAGCTGGACGCCCGGAAAGGGTGTAGTGGTAGTACTGGTGTAATACAAGGAATCAATGGTTAGGTACTCCAGCCGCCGAGATATGACTGAAATACTGTTATGAGTGGCATTAAACCCCATTTAATAAACGAACTTTTTGTTCGTATTATATTTTCATTGAAAGGGACTTAAGTCTACAGGGAGCATAGGCCTTTTTCTTTTAATTTTCATCGTTGTTCATTTAGGTTGCACCTTTCAAAATGTGTGTAGAGGTTTTTTTCTAATATTTCTAGAGTGTTCTAGAGTAGTCGGTTTTCGAATTTAAATTTCAAAAGACTATATTTAAAAGAATATTTTGATAAAACTTCAGTATATTGGGTTATTGTCTGATACATATGAGCCTGTGCGTGACATTTCCAACCATTTCGCATATGCGTAACTCTCACACATTAAGCACCCTGGACAGCCATTCGTGGCAATTAGAACATTCGCTGACTGTTTAAAGAAGCTTTGGGGCAGTATTTATCCACAGAGCGTAAAGTGAGGACTCTGATCAGACTGTGCGGATGCACAGGCTGATCTGAGTCTTTACTTGGCGCACATGTGTAATGGTTGGAAATATCACGCATGGGCTCATATTATTACCTACTCTATAGACGGTACAGCCAATCTCGCTCGAGCGACCACCTCTTTCAAGCGACCACTCCCACTAATCGACTACAATCGAAATCCGCTTTTCAAAATCATAAAAGCTCATAAGGAATTGGTCGAGTTTATTAAAAACATATCATACCTAAATCCATTGCTTTTAGATATCAGTGAGACGATTCTAACAAATCCCAACCTTTGTAGGATTTAACGAGAACCGTGTATGCAATCGATTAATCCCATCAAATATTGAAAAAATATTGTTTAAAGCGACCATTCCGCTAACCAACCACTTCTGGAGTGGTTATCTTACGGCTGTCGTATGGTCAAAATTGGAAACATGGAATAATTTTGAAATTTATTCTCAAAATTTACTGTCTCATTTTTTGTTTACTTTCGGTTTCTGTCTGTCTTTCTATCTGTGCATCCCATAAATTACTTTACTTCTTTAAGATACATGTAGTTAAAATGGAAAGTTATTTGATTGGTGAAGAACCGATAAACCATGAAAATCCTTAACCTTGAAAGTGAAATACCTGGGAAACAACCTCCTCTTCTGCAAACACCCCCTTATTACTGTAAAGGCAGAATCAGTCAAATACTGAAAATGAAAAATGCTATTTGTGTTTAGTACTTGCACAATGTAGGGTAATCGTGCAGCCTTCAACCAGAATTAAGTTAACAAATTTCGAGTTTTAGGCTGGTCCAAATTAAAAGGAGGTGCAGACTACTATTCAAGTTTATGAAATTATAGAACTTTCTTGGTAGAAACACTGTGGAAAATGCTAGCAATTTTCTTCATTTTCTAAATGATTTCCTAATTGTAATTTCTTGAGAGGCGTCAAAAGCGTCATTTAGTTGAAATGGTTTAATACATAAATTATGCAAGTAAATGTGAAAGACTACGATACACTATCTACAGCATTCCGGCCCCGGAGAACCGATATATTCTAAGAAACAATACACGGATTACGGCTTTCTGCCAACGACCACTGAGCTACAACAGGAAGTCCCACTTCTAATTTAATCCATTCCCACACGACAAGGATTTAGACTGGTCCAAATTGAAAGAAGCTGCAGACGACATTTTCAAGTTGATGGAATTTCAATTTTTTCGTTTTTTTTTTTGGATAGAAAACATTGTGGATAATGAAGAAATTGCTTGATACAAGCAATTTCTTCATTTTCAACAATTTTTTTCTAAAGCTCCTTTCTTTAGGTGCGTAAAAAGCAGGTTTTGTGTTGGAATCGGTTAAACGGCTTTATTTTGCAAACATTATCGTCAGTGCCATGTAACAAAAAAGTAAATGCCATGTAACAAAAAAGTAAATTGGTTGGCGATCTAAACGTCGTGACTGCAGCTTTAAAAAGCTCTAGCTGGGAAGTTTAAGTCATTACTTAACATAAAAGTCGGCCAACGTTGGAGTTTAGGGTGGACTTCCGGTCTAAATGAATTATTTGATTAATCGATTGGTTTTTTTGATTGACAATTGATCACCGCCTGTCTGAAAAAAAATAAATAAATAAATAGTAATTTCAATTTTTTTATTGAAGAAATCGAACATGATTTCCATAAAAAGTAATATTGAATACCACACGATCTGTGTTACATTGTGAACATTATCCGTCTCATTTATTCGTCCAAAATCAAAGTTCAAAATACAGAAATACTTCGCTTAATAATGATGTTACTGCTTAACATGATTGAGGATCAACATAAGTTTGAGCTAGAAGCGTAATGTCAAACTCGTTGTTTAAGTTCCCTCCTGGCCGATCCTAGGGGTATTTTTGTTCGCACTCTATACGGCAGTCAATTTTTCCGGACTTTTTAGCTCGACTATTCGACCGGTCACCCGGGCGTTGGCGTCAGCGTCTGCGCAATGGTTTGGTCAAACCTTACGTTCAAGTGTCATATCTCAGTTTCTATTAATGCTATTACTCTGAAATTTGCACACGTTTTTTTGCAATAATATCAGCCTCTAGGCACAGATTTCAGACAAAAAAATTTGGTTAAACCTTATGTGCAACTAACATATGTCTTTTATAATTCTCTTTATACTGGTGCTATTGCTTTGAAACTGTGTGCATGCTTTTGTGACAATCATATCATCATCTAGGCAAAGATTTATTACAATTACATTTATTAACAAGGAGTTTTAACCCTTTTTTAACTTAGAAATTCTTGGTTAAACCTTGCGTGCAACTGTCTTTTATCTTCAATAACTCTCTATATACCAATGCTATTGGATTGAAACTTTGCACATTTTTTTGTGACAATCATATCATCATCTACGCAAAGATTTAGTACGATTACATTTATTATAGCGGAATTATTCCCTTTTCGGACTTAAAACTTCTTGGTTAATCCTGACGTGCAACAGTCATATATCTTTAAATACTCTCTTTGTACCAATGCTATTGCTTTGAAATTTTGAACATGATTTTGTGACCATCATATCATCTTCTAGGCAAAGATTCATTACAATTACATTTATTATAGTGGAGTTTTAACCCGTCTCGGAATAAGAATTTGACTTAGAATTTTAGTTGAAAGATGTTTATCTCTATTACTTCTTAAGTATCATGCCTTATGTTTACATTGAATTGCTTTTACTATCCAGCACTCAGAATAGTCGAGCGTTATTTTCCTATGACAGCTCTTGTTATCTAAACTTTTGGAGTTACTGCCTCTAGCTTTGAGTCCGCAAACACATTTCAAAGGTTTCTTTTAATTAACGTTCCTATCCATTGATTTCTCACTAAAATACGAATGTTGGACTTAAAAAAATGCTTCGAAAGACGACACAATTACATGTATTTCATTTCTATGATTAAAGTCTAGTGTACAAAATGGGTTCTGGTATTGTCCGGAAAAAAAAGTCCTGAAAATATTGGGGTTTTTTTTAGCTCGCTCGGGATGCATGTTTCTGAAAAGATATTGTTGCATCGTCAGCATCGGCGTCCTACTTGATAAAACTTTAATACATCTCTAATTATTCATATAGGGTACTTATATTCCACATATGAATATTTTAGGTAATGGCTGTGTATCCAGTTCCAATGTGAACTTACAGTCTTCTGACCATTACCCATGTAAAAAAAACATTAATTAAAGCCTTTAACTTTGCCTAAATTTTCTGATTACTTCTTTCTTCTTCACACATACACCTATCAGCTGTTGGACTTTCATTTGAAAGTTAAGACTTTGACCATATGTCCCTTTTACATACACTTTGGCCTATGACATTCTTCAGAAACTTGCTCATAACTTTTATCCTGCTAATGATTTCTGAATGCTTATATCTAGAACCATCAACTTCGTAATTACACTTATCAGGTGAAAAGCTTTCTCTTGATTCCAAGTATATTGGCCCTGCGACCTTGATCTTTGCAAAACTTTAACCTTTCTGACATTTTCAGATTCTTTTTACCTGGGCATTAAGTTGTATGTATGCTGTTATCGTGTGAAACTTTTCACTAACCATTAAGAGCCATACTTTTGTGACTTTGGCCTACCTATGAAAAGCTTACTCTTGCCCAACATTGTAGATTCCGTTCACCTAGGTCAATCAAGTTTAGAATATGTACTCAGATAATGGTTGACTTTCCTCTGGGTTGAGTACAGTGGCCCTTTGACTTTGGTTCTGAACTCTAACCTTCTTGATTATCAGATTCTTAGAATTTCTCATATTATCATAACTCCTTATACCTTGAATGATAATATTTCCCATACGACTTCAAAAGGCTTTCATAGGCTTTCACTCTGCAATGAGCACATCTACCTTTACCATTGACTTACTTAAAGGGAGGTATCGATGTTTCTAAAATTTAGATAAGAAAAAAATACAAAGTGCCGAAAAATACACTCCAACGAACATTTTATACTTTACGTTGAGTCAGGTATTGTCTTGGAAGTAATCTGATAGGCCTAAAGTGGCTTTTGTGGCTATATCAGAAAGGTTCAGCGGAATTCCAGGTTATTTTTAGATATCACGGAATGCGGCTGTCGACATCGAATGACCTCATTTGCATATGACCCAAAGTCAACTGAAGGTAACAAAATTACTAGCGAAACAGCCAACGTCCTAATTCATGTCACATGAAAGGGTTGGCACAAAACTACATTAAGTGTTTTTATTCGTAATAACGCTTACGACAGTTTTGGACTGATCTTTACAGAATTAAAGACCGGCTAGCGAACATTACTCCTGATGACGTAACGATGACGTTGGTGTGATGTAATTTAAACTAAATTCAATGTTACAACGGTTATTCGCACCACGTGAATGATCATATAGTCTTCGCAACGGTCTCAGATTAATCTAAAAATAGATTAATAGCCTACGTAGGATATTTAGGAAATACCCTGCTTTTTTCTGATAAGCGACTTCAGATTTTTGCAAAACTACTTTTCGGCATATTGTATTCAAATAGTATAAGAGAGGAAATAGAAATAATTAAAATTTGTGACATGAGAAAAACATCGACACCTACCTTTAAATGAAATTTTGTTTATGTTAACATATCTTGTAAATTGTATCATACGATATTATATTATGCAGTACTTCGCGAGGTTGTAGGCTTTCACTAAGTGAACCGGGCCTTTGACATACCGAAAAGAAGTCGGCTCTTTTTGTTACTTCGAATTACTTGTTCATGATTGTATTTCGAACAGAAGTTCATAAGGTGACAGACTTTTACTTGGTGACCTTAGCCTTGACTTTTTGTGACTGTTTAAGCAGCGTTTGTGACAAGCTGCCATGAAGGTGATCAGTGCTGTCCGCGACAACTCTTATTATGCAGTATCACACATTTATTCAGTATCAGGCCAAGTTATGCAATGATCAAACCTGATACAAGTTGCTCAAAGGTCAAGGTCACCATTCATGTCAAAGTTCAAATTAACCAAGATGCTCATATTCTGACGAAATAATTGAAAGTATGGGACCGAATTTGTTGTAATGTCAAACAACAGATGTCTTGTAGTTTTGTAAGTACTTAGACTTGTTGAGCCTTTGCATGACGAATCCAACTAGTTCACATGCATTTGAGGTACAGCTACTGAACAGCCTGAATGGACAGCCACATAGTGGATTAACCCAATACAATTAAGACGACAGAGTTTAAGACCAGTCTGAATCAAAGGAAGTTGCAGACGCTAATTTTTCGTTAAGATATCTTTGTCTATTTGGGTAGAAAACATTACGAGCAATTTCTCCAATTTCCAAAATGTTTTTCCCCCCCAAAAAAATTCTTGGGGGTTGTAAAAATGCGTCATAGTGTTGGAATGGGTTAAGAATATTTGCTGATCTCGTAAAGAAGCGTTGATTTAGTTTCTATCTGTATAGGGTAAAGTAAAAACTGGTCAGATTATGCTGTTGCACAGGCTGACCTATCTTTACTTGGCACTCATATGTAAAGATAGGAAAAGTCATCCACAGGCTAAGTTCGACTTCTTTTTAGCTAGCAAAGCGTCGGCTTTAATAGTTTAAGTTAATAGACAGAATTCTGAGGTCTTCTCAAAGTTCAACGAGTGCAAACTGCCACTGGAGGCTTAACTACTACACCCATTGAATGCCTACGCTATAAAGTTCTTATGTATTTTAGGAATATTGCAATCTCTGTTCAAATGGTAAAGAAATCTTTCAAAGGAATGCAAACTGCCACTAGAGGCTTAACTACTACACCCATTGAATGCCTACGCTATAAAGTTCTTATGTATTTCAGGAATATTGCAATCTCTGTTCAAATGGTAAAGAACTCTTTCAAAGGAATGCTTTTTAACCCATTTCCACCCGATTCCACTTTTTAAGTATCTCAAGAATACCGCTTTAGAAAACATTGTGGAAAATGATTACAAGCAATTTTTTCATTGTCCACAATGTTTTCTACCCAATAAGGGAAATATTTTCTAAATTCAACTAACTTGAAATTGTCGTCTGCAACTTCTTTCAATTTGAACCAGTCTAAGATTTTGTCATGTTATAATGGGTAAACTACTGGGTTACTTTAACCTCGATTATTTATGATGATTACCTTTAGCAAAGAAGATTACTTAACAAAACTATGCTTTGCTTACTTACAGTACCTTCAGTACTTTGATTCATATGATAAGGCAAAGTTGAAGATAAAGTCAAAGTTCCACCTCATCTAAACTGTTTGGATTATTCTTTAAAACAGTTTGGCACTCCCTTCAGCATTTTATTTGCTTTGGAGTTCGAAACCGCTGGGCCTATTAAACGCTATTCAACACAGCGTGTTGGGCGCGGTCCATAGTTCGGTAATAAACAACATGGTATTCATGGCCAAAGTTAAGGTGGAAGTTCAAATTTGACTTATAGAGTTACTTGTCGAAAAAATCTATCATTTTTTTGTTTACTCTATAGCCACATATTGAAGTAATGCAACAAACAATCTTTAAGTTTTAGCTCTCCTGTCTAAAGGAAGTAGAAGTTTCTCCTCGACGTAGGCGTTTTACATCATAGCAAGGGCCTCGATGGGGTATCATTTCTTGTTTTCGGTCCTCCAAAATGATAGGGTAATAAGGTATCGTTAAGCGGTCTGTTTAACCCATTCCCATTCAACGATGCTTCCAAGAAAAAAAACTTCGGTTAACATTGTGAAAAATGAAGAAATTGCTTGCAACAAGCAATTTCTTCTTTTTTCATAATATTTTCTTCTTAAAAGGTACAAAAATTCAAAATTCAATACGCCTGAAATTGTCGTCTGCAACTCCTCTCGGACTAGTCTAACATTTTGCCGTCTGGTAATGGGTTAAAACTTTTTGCAATCTTTGCAATTTAAACTTCTTAAGATAAAAACGTTTGATCTGTTATCCAGGGAAACTGCATTAATGACGTTACGCAATGACGTTTGGGAATCCCCGTATTTTGATGACGTCACGATTATCTGATAAATGATTTTTCAAAGTATCTTTTTTTTTAAGTGATCGTGATATATTATGATGATATCAAGGTAACTAAACATTACACGTACTTTTTTCCATAATTTTGACCCAATTCTATGTGAAATGTTGATAAAGAAATTTCAATAAGTAAATCGACACGTATTAAACAAGAAAGAGGTGTGGCTGTGTCGGTTTTCCAGGTTAATGGCACTTTTTTTATTATTATTTATTTATTTGTTGTTGTTTTTTTGTGTGTGTGTGTGTTTTTTTTTTTTTTTTTTTTTTTTTTTTTTATCTTTCAATCAGAAAGATAGCATTTCTAAAGGAACTGCAATCTGATAATCTGATAATCGTAGTTTTTGTCATTATTCGGATTTTCCCCGTATAACAGATCGTTGTTTTGTGAATAGTGTAAAGTGGTATTTTCACGAGCTGTATTATGTTTTGGAACAATAAGAGGGTTGTTCGGAAAGTTTTGGGACATTGCTGATGAATTCAAAATGCGGATATTTACATGAATAATAATGCAATTAAACTTGTTCTTTCATCTTCATGTAAGAAATAAATCAACGTCTTTGTTCTTCTACTTAATTAAAAGGGCTAAATGATAATACCTTCGAGGCCTCAGTATACGACCACGTTTTCACGTGACGTTAAATCCAGTTTATAAATTTATATCAACATTTCGTTTCATCATTATCAAAGCAAATGTATATTTGACTCAAATAATATGTATATAAAGAATGCATCTTGGTTTTGCATGAATCTTGATGGCAAAGATAAGAATCTATCGAAATTCATTTGCCAATATTCCAACATAAACATTATTTGCAAATTAGAACTTTTTGTTTGTATGTTTAAATCTGGAGACGATGGTCTCTGTAATCATAACGTATGAGACTTTTAAGTAAGAAGGATCAAAAGAGAATCTCCATAGAGTGACTAATGTCTATTTATTACACGTATGTAGTTGGTGACGTAGATTTAACAAAGTTTTAGATAATTAATCCACTTTTAGTGTCACAACATTGCAGAAAGCACCTTTCATTGAACTTGAAATCAAGAATCCACGTAAATCATGTAATTATGATATTACTCCATTAACCCATCCCAACTCAATCCCTCCTTTTTAAGCCCCTCAATAAGACAGCTTTGGAAAACATTGTGGAAAATGAAGAAATTGCTTGTTACAAGCAATTTCTTCATTATCCACATTGTTTTCTATCCCAAAAGATGAAAACATTTAAAATTCCATCAACTTGAAATTGTCGTCTGCAGATTCTTTCAATTTGGACCACTCTAAAATTTGGTTGTGTGGGAATGGGTTAAGCTGCCTTTTTTCAGAGGACTGCCACGTTACCTTCTCGAGCTTATATATTGCTGAGTTCAGGGGCTCAGGTTATTTTTTTTTCTTTTTTTTTTACTCAAATGAGAATTTAACCAAACTTCAAGATGGTATTACAGTTTTTTTTTTTTCAACTTTAATTTTACATTAACTTTTATAAAAAGCAATATACCAATATGATATTTTATTTTAAAGCATTTGCCATAGCATTTCAGCAGAACTGTCCTCGGATGATGTAAGGAAAAAATCTGAAGAATAAATGGTTTACGTGTAGGAACTTTTTTTATAAACTTTCAGCAGTTTTGTGGTTTTCTTTTATTAAAAACAGTAGTCAGATAGTATAAAACGAGGGACGGTTCCTAAGATATAGTACCCTGTTCGTTCTCTAAATTTGGAGGTATTCAGTCTCTGTTACTTCTCATGAAAAACATGTCCATGAAAAATTAGAACCCCGTAACCATGCTGCAGAAAAGTTGCCTTGTTTCAAAGGAAAATATACTCTGTAAAACACTCTCCTGACGCATATTGATCAAAGAATACGTACAATGCAATGTTCATAACATGTGAACATTTGTTCTTCTTTCACCTACAAATTTATGATTTTGTTGGTGTTGTTGTTGGTGGTGTCTATCTCTTTTAATCCTTTGCCAGACGACAAAAATTAGGCTGGTCCAAATTGAAAGGACTTGTAGAGATGATTATTTAAAGTTTATGAAATTTCAAATCTTGTCAACTTTATGTATTCAGAAATTTCTTCATTTTTCATATGATTTCCAAAATTGTTGTTCTTGTGGGCCCTAAAAAAGCGGCATTGTGTGGGAAAGGGCTCATTGTTTCCGTAGGTGTATGTTTCAAAATATTTAATTCTTTCTATTTAGTTCTGAGAAACAAGAGAAATCGAAGGACAAGAAACAAGCGGCGACTAAGAAGAATTCCACAGGTAAACAAGACAAGCCAGCCAAGAAGTCAAGTGTTAGTGGTACGGTGTTACAAGCAGCTAACTTTGACGCCAAAACTGACTGTGAAAGATTGTTTAAGGCCATGGACGGGTTCGGGACAGATGAAGATGTTATTTTAGACATTTTACCGAAGAGAGCTAATAAACAACGACTGGAATTGAAAGTCAAATACAAGGATTTATATGATAAGGTAATTAATTGCATACATATTTGTAAAAAAAATAATGATTTTGCCAAACGAGAAAGAAGGAGAAGGAGGAGAAACATGTGGATTGGTTCCTTTTGTTATTTATTACGTCTTCTATGAATAAATATTTAGGCCTACAAAAAGGGTGAGACCGAATTGAATTAGACACCAAACGAATCTTAGTTAACCTAGGCTAAAGACTAAAAGTTCTGGATGCACAGACGATACGTCTTCTGTTCAATCAACTATCCTGGTCCAAATTTAGGGAAATTGCAGACGACAATTTGAAGTTGCTGGAATTTTAAAAATCTTTGTCTTTTTATGTAGAAAACATTGTTTAAGATAAAGAAGATATCCTCATTTTTCCACATCTTTTTTTTCTTGGTGTCCTCAGTAGAAGGAGTTGTGTACGAACGGGTTGAATCAATTTACTCTCTAACCTTTGAATGTCAGGAACTATCAGATGTTCCATGTTTTTTCTTTTTCGATAAGTGAAATCGATTTTCCAGATATATTCAATATATTTAACACAGAATTTGCCCGGTGTTTCTTTCCAGGACTTGCAGTTACATCTAAAATCTGAATTACGCGGAGATTTTGAAGAAATTGTACTGGCACTAATGATGGAACCCGTTGAATATGATGTATTTTGTCTACACGAGTCAGTCAGCGGCTTGGGAACAAATGAAGGGCTTCTAATTGGCATACTGTGTACTAGAACGGCACAGGTTCGATAGCTTACTTCGAGAATTTACTCTAATCTACCATGGAAATAAGATTATTACTATCCCAATTTTCGCATTTATTTTGTGAGTGTATGTGTCATAGACCTTAATTTGTTATCAGTGTATTTTTGAATTACGAATGTCGAATACGATCATGCATTGTTTAATTTACGAATTTTTTTGTTAAAAATCGTTTAAGCATACATGTTTTTTATAGTAATGATATATATAATGTACAAGAATGTACAACCCTGCAATAGAAAACGAAAACTTGCCCACTGACTTACGACATAGTAATTTGATTGAGATATCAAACGCGGTAAATTTGCCTAATTTATAGTCAGAAAAATAAAAAGAAAAGTCGTTGGTTGGCGGCATAAACGTCGTTAATAAGTCTCCAAATCAACAAAATTGCTAGGAGCTCAAATTTCACTTCCTGTTTAAATGAACGATTGATTGGTCAATCGATTTCAGTTGATTATCTTTCATTGTCAAAAATTCAGATCTATAAATACATTTTCAACTGTGTTTTTCAGGAACTAGCAGTATTAAAGGAGCAATACAAAAACAGTAAGGATTTTTGTTATCCAATAATAATAATGGTGAAATAAATAAGGACCATCATTTCTTAATGAACATTATTGTCTACAAGCAAGAGAGCTTATCGTCGATGGGTGACCAAAATCGCTTACCTATAACTTTGTTCAAAGTGTAGTTAGGAGCTTTTAGGCTTTTCGGCATCTTCTTCAAAGACGAGTATCATCCTTAGTCCAAAGAATTACCAAAATTCAAAAGACGGGTTGCAAGATCATTTCTTTGTCAAAACAAGAAGCTATAGCCCCTCCACCAACACCCTTATATCTTTGAAATGGTTGACGTTTAACCCTTTTACTGAATGAAAATCCTATACAGAATTGCACTGAATTCAAATGACTGACAGCACTGGAAGGTATAATTGATGGTCAATATTTCATTTGAAATGAATTCGTTAAACAACTCTGGCTTAAAGGGGACAACCAGGCTGATCTTACGTGCAGGCTGATCTTTGTCTATACCTCCAGTCAAAACAGGAATATCTGGGTTCAGCATGACAAGGGTTAGAATTCGGTGTAAATATTTCACTATTCTCATAGTGTTCATTGCCTTTTCATGGCCTAGCATGGCCCGCTCCTTCATATATGTAAGACTTTATTACTGTCCCATACTACCAACCAGATTTTTCATAAATGTGCTCAAAATCGATTTCTTAAGCCATTTTCAGACGATATTTTTAGACTAGTCTAAATTGAAAAGATGTTGCAGGCGACAATTTTAAGTTGGTGGCATTTCAACCTTCTTTTCCCTCTAGGATAAAATTTCATCTATGTCCATTAAGTTTTCTAAAGCTTTTTCTTGAAGGTCGTCAAAAAGAGGGATTGTTTAGGAATCGGTTTAAAAGGTTATTCACTTTTACTGGTATGGACTTTCGGAATGCATGCAAATGTACGAAATATCACAAATGTTGCTAGCTTCAAGAACACTTCACTGTTATTCAAAGTATCAGACTTGCCATATTTCAAAGGGGTAGCAGGCGAAAAAAAAAGTACAATTAAAAAAGTAGCTTTTCTAACTAACAAAAAAATTGTAGGAAAAGAAGAAATTTCTAATTACAAGCAGTTTCTTTTTTTCCACGATAAAAATAAGGGATTGTATGGTAAAGTGTCAGAAGAATGTTAAGAGATGGCTGTGTATGCCTTAGTATCACTCTTAGAAAGTTGTTGTAGTTATGTGACAAAATCCAGGAATCCATGGTTAGGAGCGCCAATCGATATGTACTGTTGAAAGTGGCGTTAAATCCCATTCAAATAATAAATATTTTTTATCATTGTCAACATTGATCCTCATTGACAATTTTACGGTTATTATCATCATTGTCAATTTCACGGCCATAATCATGATATTTGTCATTTTCAGGGTCGTTATCATCTCATTGTAAATTTCACGGCCGATATCATCAACGTTGTCTAATTGACGGTCATTATTATCATCGTTGTCAATATCACGGTCATTATCATCATTGTCAATTTCACAGTTATTATCATCATATTTGTAAGTTTCACGGTCATTATCATCTTATTGTAAACTTAAAGATCATTATCATCATTTCTGCCAATTTCACGGCCATTATCATCATTGTCAAATTCAGATTCATTATCATCACCTTTGTCTATTTCACGGTCATTATCATCATCATTATCAACTTCTCGGTCATTATCATCATCATTGTCAATTTCAAGGTCATCGTCATCACCTTTGTCAATTTCACGGTCAATATCATCATCATCGTCAACTTCATGGTCATTATCATCATCGCTGTGAATTTCACGGTCATTATCAAAATCATTGTCAACGTCACGGTCATTATCATAATCATTGTCAATTTTATGGTCAATATCATCACCTTTGTCAATTTCACGGTCATTATCATCATCATTGTCAATTTTTCGGTCAATCGTCATCACCTTTGTCAATTTCACGGTCATTATCTTAACCTTTGTCAATTTCTCGGTCAATCGTCATCACCTTTGTCAATTTCACGGTCATTATCTTAACCTTTGTCAATTTCACGGTCATCATCAACATAATTATTTTCTTTATAATAATCAACATAAAACACCGTCTCACCTTCTATTTCTTTTCGTTAAGGACCCGATGAAATTCTGTTCGTCATTTTTCATGTTTAATTGCTTATAATATTATCACTTAACCCATTCCCATTAATGACGCTTTTTGACGCTTCCGAGAAAAAAACTGTGGGAAACATTTTCTATCCACAATGATAAAGATTTTTGAAGTTTCATCAACTGAAAAATGTCGTCTGCAACATATTTGCATTTGGACCAGTTTAGATTGTTACCGTCTTATAACGGATTTATGAATTACTATCTATGAATATAGAATTTGGTATAATTACATGTGATCGAGTACAAGTCAGTCGGGTTTATATTTGAAGTAATGGATAGGTTTACACGGTATGTAAAGAATGAAAATAATAATCATAATAATAATAAGCACAAAAAACCAATCCCCCGGAAAGCTAAAATTTTCGACCCTGTAAATTCTGTATACTTTGCACCGACTTATCTATTGGGACTTCTTTTCTATGTTAGGGTGTCGATTTCGATTTTTCCTTTACTGCCTTCATGTTTATACCATAATGGTTATAAAGCATCTTTCTCTTCTTATAGATAGATGATGGCTCTAGTTGAATATCGCGGATGTACTGGTGAAAAATTACGGGAAACTAAGTATCGATGCAGAAGGTTCCGCGATATAACTTTAATACTTTATAAAGAGAATTCTTATAGCCCTATGCAATCCGTTGTCAACAGGCAGTCTAATGCACTTAATATATTAACCTATAACCAGACGACAAATTTTAAACTGGTCAAAATTTAAAGAAGTTGCAGACGACAATTGTTAGTTAAAGTCTTGCTCTTATTTAAAAATTCTATTCTTTTGGGGTCGAAATAAAGAATTGCTTGTAATAAGCAATTCCTTTTTTTCCTCAATGTTTTCTACAGCTCTTTTTCTCCGGTGAGGGAGCATCCAAAGCGGCATTGTGTGGGAATCGGTTAAGAAGTATGCTTGGACGAGGCTCATATCTCGGCCAAGCGAGCCGTTCCCATGACTTTCGACGATAAAATGTTTATTAGTTATTATCGGACCAAATATATTCATGGAATTTTGTTGTATCCTTTTCAGCATATAAGACAGATTTAACCATGGATCTGGTAAGAGATACAAGTGGAGGGCTAGAGGAAATGGTTGTGGAATTGTTGAAGTGTGAACGAGATCAAAGTACAAAGGTCAACCAGGAACAGGCAAAAATGGATGCATATAAACTTTACAAGGTCTGACTCTTTATTTTCCGTTGTTATTTAGCCTACACTAACTCTATAGTTAACACAGAAATAATAGATATGCTTAAAAGATGTAATCAAAAGTAGTCTTATTTACAAACAAGAAAATAAAATGACATAGAAGGTGATATATATAGAAAGATGAAAAAAGCATAAGGTAATGCCTATCGATTTAGAATGATCAAAAAAGTGAAAACAATCCCCATGTTTTCATGCATTTCTTGAATCAATAAAATCGTTTTATTTTTAGTTACGTGTTACTGGCAATATTTTTTTACAAATTAAGGAGGCCATTTAACTCATTCCGACACAATGACGCTTTTAAACGCCCCTCAATATAAAACCTTTGGAAAACATTGTGGAGAATGAAGAAATTGCTTGTTACAAGCAATTTCTTCATTATCCACAATGTTTTCTAACCCAAAAGACAAAGATTTTAAGAATTTCATGAACTTAAAATCGTCTTCTGCAACTTCTTTGAATTAGGACTAGTCTAAAAATATTTCGTGTGGGAATGGGTTAATATCGTATCTAGCTTCCTGTTTGAGCTCAGTGGACATGGCCAGTGGGCGGGGCCATCGACCCGTCAGTTGAAATATGATTAGAAAAAAAATATGAAGATGTCGTAAATGTTATTCATAGCGACGGAAATTTAATGACAAACACTGAGAGTTTCATGTTTAGCTTTAAACAGTATTCTTGAATAAAACAACTCGCAAATTCTCGGCAGCTGCATTTTTTCCGTGGGATTGTGCTTAATAAAAAAAAAAATGTTGGAATACACACAGGACAAGAAAATGTAAAATTATATACATTTTGTGTGATTGCAGGACGGACAGATCTCTATTGACCCTACGGACGACACATTTAGGGAAATATTGATAAAGATGAACCGAGCCCAAATTAGAGCCACTTTCGAAGAGTACAAAAAGGTAATGAGGACCATTCCTGTGTTATCTTCAATTTGTTCTGTTGCCATTAAATCAGAGGTGTGCCAAATTGTACATCGGTCCTTTCGCTTCATTACCTTTGTTTTTATCCTTGTTCAGTATGGGGAAGCTGCGATTTTTTATTTGCTTTTGCCAGTTTGGTTATAAATACAAATCTCTCGATTGTGTTAGTTTATGATTCTGAAATAACATAGAAATGTATTTTCAAGATGAAACGAACATTTCCAGTTCTAAAGTTTGCATTATACAGCTGACCGTAAAAATAGACAGTGCAAAGAAACCAAAGATAAAGTCCAAGTAAAACACTGATAGGGACCAATGTATTTCTGGAGAGTATTCAAGAGGGATAACTCAAGAATGTCCCCTCATTGAACTTTTTTTAAAATATTCTAAGAGTTTAGACATCATTTCAAATGAAAAAGAACAAAATACCCCGATGAATGCAAAGTACAAAAATAAACAACAACAACAAAGTAATAATAATAACAACTGACTGATTGAATGGGGTTTAACGCCACTTTTAACAAGTGATTGCACGGAAAGGGTTAATACTGCTCGACATCCTTAATGACAAATGGGGTTGAATACAGATGACATCATGGTTAAGTTTACTACATTCATAAAGTACATATAATTTATGCTCTATCAATGTGTAATATTTTGGGAATGTAGCAACAGATTAAGAGATTGGATAATTGACAACGACTGTTCAGATTTTATGCTCTCGGGAGGCTAATCTAGAGAGGTTAGCAGATGTTACTTAAGGATCTAGCAAAAAGTTGAGTCCGTCATGTAATTGTATCAGTTATGTAATGTATTCTATATTCTAAGATGTACTTTGATTGATTGAAAGAGGTTTAACGCCACGACAGTATTTCAGTCATATCGCGGCGGCTTGGGCACCTAACAATGGATTCCTGATATTTCTCGCACCAGTACTACCATTACATCATTTCCTAGCCTCCAGCTGCTATTCCACTTAGGCTTACGATTATCCACCCATTGGTGAGAGACAAATGTCGGAAAGAATATGTGTCGCCGCCGGGGATAGAACCAATGACATCCCAAGATTGAATAATAATAATAATAATGATAATACTAATAATAATACTGTTAAACTTGTACAAGGGGCAGGCGATTGTTCGCTTTATACACTTTTTGTGATATATATAAGGGTTCAGTTCGACTGTATACATAAAGTTTTGCAAGATATTGACTTAATTATATGTAGATGGAACTCAATGGTTCTCACTGAGACGATTCTAATGAGATCCGCCAACATAGGATTACGTTTACACGATTTTATTAGCAAATTATAAAACTTCTTTGTTTTGGGGGAGGGAATTCAGATACTGGTCGGTAAATGAAAGTGGTCGTTTAATTGAGGTAGTCGCTTGAGCAAGATTTCTGTGATGATAAAAAAAAGATGGTCTAAGAGGAAAGAAAACAGGGGGGAGGGGGGAATTTAAAAAAAATGTTTAGAACAATTAAAGCAAAGATCGGTTCATAGGTGGGTGACTTTTACCTTGCCACTACACCTTCAATAAGCTGAAGTAACGACGTTTAGCCCATTCCCAAACGACAACATTTTAGACTGGTCCAAACTGAGAGAAGCTATAGACGACAATCTCAAGTTGATAGAAATTATTTTTTCTCATCTTTTTCAATAGAAAACATTGTGGATAATGAAGGAATTGCTTGTGTCAAGCAAATTTCTTCATTTTCCACAATGTTTTCCAAAGCTCTTTTCTTGGTGGGCGTAAAAGGGAGGGATTGTTCGGGATTGAGTTAAGTCTCAGGCAAACGAAAATCAAATCTAGGCATGAATCCACGTTGTTCATCTCAGATATTTTTTCAAATATTTACGGATATCTCCTTTTGAGGTGATATAACTTGCTATCTGCCATTTGTTAGCACTACGTTTAGAATTAGAAAAGACCTTAAGAAAAAGAACGGCCCGTTTCACATATAGAATAGAGCTCGTGACAGGACGTTCCCATTTTATACAATTATCAAGACGGCAATATTTTAGACATTTTAACTTTTTTGAAATGTTAAGTTTCTTCAACTTTCTTGTTGGAAAACATTGTTGAAAATGAAGAATTTTCTTCTTATAAGCATTTTCTTCATTTCACAAATTAATTATCAAACTGTTTTTTTTTCAATGGGCTTCCAAAATTGTCTTTGTTTGGGAATGGGTTAACAAAGTGAACAAATATTACAAATAATAAAGTACATTCAATTGTAAAAGAAAAAGAGAAAATTTATGAAAAGAGGAATTGCTTTAATTGAATATATGAAATTCAAGCGAAATTCTCAAAATCGATTATTTTAAGGAAAGTATATAGAAATTTCCTTACCTACGCAGTATAAAATCTTCGACATTTCTCTTTTGTCGTCAGATTGCTGGTAATGATATTTATGAAGGTATAGAAAAGGCATTGATCGGTGACTCGGAAAAAGGCTACAAATTTTTAGGTAAGAATTCTACATTGATAAATTACTGTTGGATTTTTTGTTTGAATGTGTTTGATTTATATCAATGCGTTTCATTTCAATATTTTTCTTTTGTGACACTAGGCAGCAACTTAGGGCGTTTAGAATTTACCAATCGCTTGGCCCCGCCCACATTATCCCCGCCCACTGTCTCCAACAGGAAATTCCACTTTGATTTTAAACGGCGTTATTTTGCAAAATTCATGGCCAGTAGCATGTAATTCAAAAAGTAGAATGGTTGGCTGATGACCTAAACGTCGTAAATATAGCGCGAATAAACCGACAGAAAAGCTAAACAAAAATGGCAGATGATGTTGGAGTTCAAAAACTGACTTCTGATCTTAATTTCATTGGTCGACTGATAATTTGATTGAAAGAAACGATTGGTCAATTGGCTGTTCGTCAACAAAAACACTTCACGTAATTAAATGTTTGCTAATGTTGGAGTTCCAAAATAACTTCCGGTCAAAAATGACTACATATAGTTTATTTTACAGTTCCTACTTGATCTGTTGTCGAACTTTTTTTCAATTTATCATTTAGACTGAAACATAAGGTTGCTTTAAGTGAAAAATGTATTTTTAAGAACCTGCTTCCTTGTTTTTCAATCATGTTAATGTGTTCTTTGAAATTTTCTGTTTTGTTTGAAATATTTATACATGATTTCAGCAACTTTCATAATTTTAACATTTTTTGTTCATTTAATAAATATTTAAATTTTCAAAAACTGCAATTTTAAAAAGACGTATGGATAACCGCCTTGAGCACGAAGTGTGAGATTAGCTATAGTGATCGGTCATTGTCATTCGTCCATCTGTCCGTCCGTCTATCCGTCCGTCCGTATGTCCTTCCACAATCTTTAAAAATCTTATAAGGCCTTAGGCATTGATATTTGGTACATGTACTTGTATTAACAAATTATTCAGGTGAACGATTTAGGACCATCATGGTCCTCTTGTTTAAACATTTTATCTCATTTGCCTACTCTGAATATTGTATGAATGAATGAGTTTGTTACAAGTGGTTAACCCATTCCCACACAACAAAATTTTAGACCAGTCCAAATTGAAAGGAGCTGCAGACGACAATTTCAAGTTGATGTAATTTTTTTTTTCGTCTTTTGGGGAAGAAAACATTGTGGATAATGAAGAAATTGCTTGATACAAGCAATTTCTTCATTTTCCACAATGTTTTCCAAAGCTCTTTTATTGCGGGGCGTAAAAGGAGGGCTTGAGTTGGAATGGGTTAACCTGATTTGTATGTTTTCTGTCTTGTCTTTGATAAGGTCCCGAAGTGAAAGTTATATTGATACATGTGCAAGTTAATGTGTGTGATCAAAGGTCATTTTTGACTATACCTGTAGAGACAAAATAGACTTTTGATCGCCATCTATAACTTGTACATCTATAGCATGAAGTATTTTGATAAGTTAACTTTATTCATCTCACCGGTATAATGCGACGGCGATCATGTGCCACCTGACGAAGACCGACTTACGTCTACGCTCGTTTAACCCATTCCAACTCAACAAAACTTTAGACTGGTCCAAATTGAAAGAAGCTGCAGACGATATTCTCAAGTTGGTGGAATTTAAATTTTCTTTGTCTTTTTGGATAGAAAACATTGTGGATAATGAAGAAATTGCTTGATACAAGCAATTTCTTCATTTTCCACAATGTTTTCCAAAGCTTTTTTCTTGAGGGGCGTAAAAAGGAGGGCTTGTGTGGGAATGGGTTAATACAGGAAATCGCTTATCTTATATACCAAAAACACACAAAAGCTAACTGGTTAAAACAACACTGTCGCTTATGGTGTATACTTCACCGAGGATGTAATATCACTTGTTTACAAACATAAACCTTTAAAATCACAAGATTGGTGAATGTTTTGTTGGCCTCGCTATGTAAGCTTTTTTAAAAGTCTTTAAACTTTCACACTGCGAACAAAGTCGGTCTTTGTAAGTGACTTATCATCGTCGTTGGGATTATATTTTCAAAGGTTTTCGTTTGTAAACAAGTGACATTTTATCGCATCTACGCATGTTTCAACACTAGATGATAGGTTTTGTACAGTTCAATGTAGAACGTCACCTTTCTATACGGAAATCATTAATGGTACCTTTCAATATTCGCATTTAGAAAATACATTAACTCATTAAGTTTATTATACACATTTTAGAAAGCTTCATGATATAGGACACCTAACGCTTGAAATTATTTGATGTGTACCTCGGAAATATTTCTTATTAATAGTTCGAAGATATCGATTGATCCTGGTAAGTCAACTTAAAAAAACAACAACAGTTATTCGCTTAAAATAACTTTTTCTAAAACCAGAATGGGCATTCTTCTTTTGTGCTCGTCTACATTTTTGTTCCTGTAAATAATTTGAGAGAGCAGTTAACGTGCACGTATTTCCGACCGACCATATAATGTACTTTACCAAACTTCGAACGTAACACCACATTACCCTTTTTTTCTAATCGCAAGAGGGTAAAAAGGAGTCACAAGCTGCTTCTGTCCGTCTGTTCGTCCATCTTTCCACTTGTCCGTTCGTACATCCGTTTGTCAGTTCTTATAAATGTTTAGTCATACCCTCTAAAAAAAAAAAAAAAAAAAAAAACCCAAAAGAACTTTCGTCACGGAACTTTACACACAGGTACAACTTGACTAGTAGTTGTGCAGTGTGTAAGAACCATTACTCTGCTATCTTTGATTCTGTGTTTTTTCTCTTTTTAACTCCCAAATTCACTTTTTTCATAATTTCAAAATAAAAAATATCCTGAACATGAAACGTTATTCAAGTTACATGGCCCGCGTGGGACTTATATCAGCTTGCAACAGTTTTTCTATTTGACTATTTTTAAATCTCAAATAGTTTGAAATGACGTCATATGATCAACTGTCAGATATGGTAACAGACGCGGCCATAACACGGTTAGTAGCGCGTCGGACTCCGAATCATTGGGTCCCGGGTTCGATCCCCGGCCGCAGCAAATATCCTTCCAGACATCTGTCCGACATAATCGTAACACAACCCTTGTCATGCTGTATAATTTACCTTATTTAATTGCTGTAAAATCAAAGGGCTCAAAGCACTGATAGAACTTATTGTTCGAAAATCAATATTTGTTTTAGAAATCAACTTCATCAACAACTCTAGCATAAAAGGTACCATCAGGAGGTGTAGACTAAGATCAGCCTGCACATTAGTGCAGTCTGATCTTAGTCACACCTCCCGCAAAAACCGGTATATTCCGGGTTCAGCATGACAAGGGTTAAGTGGGATGAGCTGCTGGAGACTCGGAGAGGATGTAATGTTAGTTCTGGTATTAGAAAAACCAGGAATCCATTATTAGGTGCTCCAGACGCCGCGATATGAATGAAATACTGTTAAAAGTGGCGTTAAACCCCATTTAAACAAACAATCAAACAAATATGGTAACAGGTATTTCTACAAAATGTGACTTGCGATCTTTACATGACAGGTACAGAAACATCACGACCAATTTGTCCTTAGAATTGCCTTCGAAGATTGGTGCATGCATTGCATTGGAATGAAAGGATACCTTTTACCTTTGCTGATTTCAGTCACTTTGCTAATGTGATATTAGAAATTAATTCGATATAAATTCTCCTTCTCCGAGAAAAAATCGACTGTTTAATACAAGAATGTAAGAGCACAAGCTCTTTTTTTCCAAGAATTTGCTCTCTCATTAGTACATTCGGTTTTTATGACCGACAAGTATCAGTTTCAATTTAACGAGGTTTTAACCACAAAGGATTCTAATTTTTTTTTCTCAATCTGTTACACAAGATAGTTGTGTAACCTAGGTTGACCGATTTTTGTTGTTGTTGTTGTTATTGTTGATGGTGATGATCATGAGTATCGTTTCCCTGTTAACTTCTGGTTCGAAAACATTGTGGAAAATGGAAAAATTGCTTGTTACAAGAAATTTCTTCATTTTACACAATGTTTACCTGATCGTTTTTTCTTGAGGGGAGTCCAAAAATGTCATTTTGTTGGAATCAGTTATAAGCCTTATATACTGACTATGCAAGCTTATTGGTGACGTTTAGGCTGGCAACTGACGTTTTGCTTTTCCTTTTCTGTCCCTGGTCATATATTTTGCAAATAGTTTAAGTCGAACTGCCATGATGGAGGTCAGTTGGCATGTCAAGCGATCTGTTGATTATAAAGAAAATCAAGCGAAACAGATAATGAAAGAAAAACAAAATTCCACTTTGTTAAATCGAGTGTACTTACTTGCATAGATGTGTACGAAAGTGTTCATAATTGAAGCTTATCTTTTGCTATTGCATCTACCATAAGCCATTTCCATTTATTTTTTCATTCGCTCACTTATTCATTCATTAATTTCATGCCAAAAGAAGCTAAGAAATTTGTCGTCATGAATAAATAAATAAATGATGGGAAAACACAAATAAAATAATTTCTTCAATGCTTTCAGGTGGATTAGAGAGAAATAACGGTAGATTATCATTTGATAAACTCACCGCCTAACCAGTGAAATTATCAAAAACTTATGCCCCGCTTCCGTTCATTTCACACTATCTGACGTTATCTAAGCAGAGCCAAATAAGTGACGTCATCATAAGCGTTACATAGCAGTCACGTGCAAAATGACGCGCTTTAAGAAAATTTGTCATATAATTTTCGCATTTTGTCTAACTTTTGCATGAAAGAAATAGAACAATCGTTTGTTTTTCGAGTAAGATCGATTGATTTATATTAAATAAAGCTTTTGTTGTTCACACAATGAAATATAAATCGATCTTACACTGAAACAAACGATTATCCTCTATGTGTCAGAAATTAAGGCCATATTACAAATTATTCGTTGACAATTTTGCTCCACTTAACCGCCATATAGTTTTATAATAGGTCATAAGTTCATTCACACTCGGTTATGTAACATGTAGGTCACCGAATTATTCCGAGAATGACACCTGACTAAGATACTGGAAGTCGAAGTAAAAATTATTCTATCAATTTGTCTTTACCTAATGGCAACCTGAAAATAGAAATAAAAACAGCATTGGTTGGCAAAGTTGTATACGACAAAAATCTGCAAGAGTGATGTAACAAGTTTCTATCGGCATGTTTTAAACACGAAAGAGGAAAGTCTAGCCCTGATTCGCTAACCTGGACACCTTAATTGCCAGGAAGCAGCTATTTAACCCATTCCCACACAGTAACGCTATTGGACGCCCCTCAAGTAAAACAATTGGGAAACAATTGTGGAAAATGGAGAAATTATTTTTTACAAGCATTTTTTTTATTTTTCACAATGTTTCCTTCCCAGAGAGTTGAAAAAATAAACTTTCATTAACTTCCAATTGTCGTCTGCAACCTCATTTGACTTGGACCAGTCTAAATTGCTGTCGTCTGGTGATGGGTTAAAGATATTTCTCCGAATGTCTTTATTGTCCAACAATCAATCTCCGTTTTTCATGCAATATTTGAAGCAATAAAGGTTAACTTTACATATTGTAAAGACACTGCGTTAGGTAACATGACGTAATCGCTGCTATTTATAACATTAAAAAGGATGCCGTATTAGTTGAATGATGAACTCGTGGGAACGACTCACTATCTCGTAAGAACGACATAGAGACGGATTTTGATTGGCTGTGTATCTCGTTCCCACGAAATAGCAATTTCTTTTCTATCATTTCTTTTTTATTAAAATGACATGAAAACATGTTATAACTTTTCTTCAAATCGGCTTCTTTTTTTATTAACCCCCCCCTACCCCCTCCCCCCCCCAAAAAAAATAACCCCTGAAAAATGATACTTTTTATTCCTCCCGAGTTTTTATCTTTTTTTTCACGAGATAATATACAAATAATATACAATACAACACAGTGAGTTTTTTGCATCAAACAATGTTTTCCGCAAACAAATATTTAAAAAAAAAGCAAATAAAACAACAACAACAACAACAACAACAACAAAAACCCGTATGAATTTAATATATATTTAGACAAATTTTGAATAGCTGTTTTCGATATTTTTGACAACAAATTTGTAAAATTTTGTAGTGCTGAATTTTCTTGCAGTTTTATGATTAGATCAATTTATAAGTCAATTTAACGATGTGGAACAAATACTAACGCTTAGCAGGTTTTTAACGTTCGTGACGTTTTAAACCAGTAAAATTAAACTCTTAATTCTTATTACTGATCACCAACCCCCCCCCCACCCCCCAAAAAACAGGTCGTCGAGATCGACAAGAAAGACGTTGAATAGAATGGAAAAATTCAAAGAAGAAACAAAAAAAAAGGAATAACCTATACAACAAATGAGAAAAGTAACAGATCGTATGGGGGAGGGGTTATCATATCATTCAGGCGATAGAATAATTGAATGATCGCGGTTTTCAATTAAGGAATCAATCGACCAATCAAATCATTCATTCAGTACGAAATTTAGATTTGATCTCCAACATAAATAAACTTTAATTAGCTGAAGTAATGACTAATGAGTGGCAAAAACCACAGAATATTTCACATTTATATCGGCAAATATCGGGATCAAAGGTCCTTTCCGGTCTAAAGGAATTATTTGATTGGTCAATTAAATCTTTCATTGACAGCCGAAAACGGTCAATAAGACACTCCCCTTTACAACACCATTTTTGAAATCACAATTTAATGATAAACCATTAAAAAGAGTCACCAATCATTTTTGTCATGCTTGGTTCAAATGGACAAACTTGCATTTTTTATAGTGGTATTTTAATATTTAGGAATTATTAAAAATATGCCTTGCTCTGCCATGACCATTTCGAATGATGATACTTATTTTTAGGGCAACCCAAGGAATATTGCAAGTGTTACGAAGATCAAACTAAGACAATCATTTTGAACGTGTTAATATTGTTGTAAAAAAAGGAGATTATTGTAAATATTCTTAAACATGTTGTTTTTTCCTTCAGATTTTTAACTTAAACATTTTTTCCCAGATTGTTCTAAAGGAGAAAAAATTTAAAATAGATTTCCCTTACCTCTTGCATTTATAATCCTTTTTAAAATATACAAACTCGAATATTCCTTAGAACTATAGATGGATTAGCAAACGACTTTCTTTGTTACTTGTAATGGAGGGATATCGGGTGAATATCATAGTGAATAGCCGATCATTTTGTGATATATCCAGTGTATATCCAAAATACCACCCGTGGTCTATTACGCGATCAAAGATACCGATCAGAAGCCTGTAAGTTTCTTGGATTAAAGAAAAACAGTTTATGGAAGGTCATCGTTAAATTTTTAAATTGATTTACCATTTAACCCTTTACAGAAAATAATCTCAGAACGAAAGGGGATACAAACGAAATTGTAATAGCCATTTAAGCGAAAATAATGAATCTTCAAAATGAGGAGAAAATCGGTTTAAAAGTACTCTTCATCGCAAAGTTTTTTCTTGGTTGTTGTTGTTTGGTTTCCTTGCTTTAATAAGTCTTTTCAAGCCAAAGAAGTAAAGGCAATGATTTCCTACAAAGGATGCCTTTGCTAATTTTGTTTCGAAAATGAGAAGTAAAATACGAAAACTAGACGAGAATGAAATTGGTTCCTAGGACGGGAGAGAAAAACTATTAAAGCGTGTCATTACCACAACAATTTCTTATTCTAAGTGTACTATAAAAGTATTCAACATTTCTCTGTATGAAATTCTGAAAAAATATCTGATTCTACTCATAAAAGGTGCATTTAGTCTAAGCCTTTATACACTCTATATAGCAAACTACCGGAACTACCCAGTCAAGTCAAGGGAGTAAATTATAGGGCAATTTTCGGGACAACTCCGTATATAGTTACGGGCCTTATTTGTAGTTTCCATGACGTATCAATTACATCATTGGCTTCCGCTAGCAATACAGTAATGATCGACATCACCCGAAGACTAACGACCTCGTCCGATAAATACCGACGTTTCAAAGTAGGGCATAGGAAGTACATCGCATTGAATTAACCCTTGTCATACTGTATAAATTACCTTACTGAATTGCTGTAAATTCGAAGGACTGAAAGCACTGATAGAACTTGTTGAAAAACTAATATTTCTTTAAGAAATCAATTTCATAAACAACTCTGGCAGGAAAAGTACAAGCAGGAGGTGTAGATCAAGATTAGACTGCACTAATGTGCAGGCTGATCTTTGTCTATACCTCGTGCAAAAACCGGAATATTCCGGGTTCAGCATGACAAGGATTAAATATCTAGTGAATTTAGTGGTTTTAGCACGAGGAAAGACTACTTCTCGGAGAAATGACATTCATAACTATTGGAAAATCAGAAAATTTTCCTATATCAAATTTTCATGAAAATCAGTCCAAGAGCCGCTTTAAAAGAAACAAGCAGGTGGTGTAGACTAAGATCAGACTGCACTTATGTGCAGGCTGATCTTTGTCTATACCTCCTGCCGAAACAGATATATTCCGGGTACATCTTAACAGGGTTAAGATGAGCCAGTAAAGGATTATTTTTTAAAGGGAAGCCCATCTCAAATACTGACCTAAATATCATCTTAAACAGTGCTCGGGCACTTTTACATGTTAAAAACATATTTTCAACCCATTATCACGCGACAAAATTTTAGACTGGTCCAAACTGAAAAAAGAGTTACAGATGACAATTTCAAGTTGATGGATTTTAGAAAATATTTGCTTTTAAGGTAGAAAACATATTGGACATTGAAGAAAGGGCTTGTTACGAGCAATTTTGTTCAACATAGTCAACATTGTTCACTATGTTTACAAGCAATTTCTTCATTGTTGACTATGTTTTCCGAAGCTTTTTTTCGTGGAGAATCACTAAAAACATAATTGCGCAAGAATGGATTAAAAACATGTTTGTGTTTGGGTAATTTTATACGTGTCAAATTTGTCTCGATGACATTTTCATAATAAGCCATGTTTCCAATCTATTTCCAGCCAAAGCCATAGAAGATCCCATCCTGTTTTACGCTGAAAGGCTTCACGATTGTTTCGAAGGGCTGGGCACAAATGACACACAAATGATTCGAATAATTGTTTCTAGATCAGAGGTGAATTATTCAACTATTTTTTTCGTTTTTTTTTTTTTGTTTTAATTCCGCCGTTTGTTTTTATATTTTTCTATCTAATCTTTTTATTCAATCTAAAGGCTTCTCAAGCAATGTCATGCTGAACTACGAATATTCCTGGCAGGCGACTCAGACAACGATCAGCATGCACATATGTCCAATCTGATCTTAGTCTACACCACCCGTTAGTCCCATTTAAATCAATAATCAGAGTTATTTTCAAAAAAAACTTTTCATTCACAATCGGGCCATTAGGACTTTCAGTCCTTGTAACTAAATTCCTGGAATGAAATTAGATCATAGGACTCAAAAAAGGGTATATCTCAGAAGACCGAACAAAAGACCCAAACTCGAACTCTGCATGGTCGATCAGCCTTTAAACATTGAAAAAAAAAATGGAAAATGCCCTTTTCGAACAATTTCTCATTTTCATACAATATTTTCTTTAATGCATTTCCTCACGGACCCTAATAAAACGGGATTGTGTGGGAATGTGTTAAAGCAGTTTTTTGTAGAATAGTCGATGAACTTTACTATAATCGATGGGCGGACAAAAACACATAACTACAGCTTTTGTAAAGCTGTAGTAAGAGGTTTTGGTCTCCCATCGACGCTAAAAGACTCATTAAATATGCTTTAGGCAACATTTTAGACTGGTCCAAATTGAAAGAAGCTGCAGACGAAAACTTAAAGTTGTTGAAATCTTAAAAATCTTTGTCGTTTGGGATAGAAAAAATTGTGGATAATGAAGCAAAATTGCTTGTGACAAGCAATTTCTTCATTTTCCACAATGTTTTCTTAACCCATTCCAACTCAAGCCCTCCTTTTTACGCCCCTCAAGAAAAATACTTTGGAAAACATTGTGGAAAATGAAGAAATTGCTTGTATCAAGCAATTTCTTCATTATCCACAATGTTTTTTATACAAAAAGACAAAGAAATTCGAAATTCAGTCAACTTTAAATTGTTGTCTGCAGCTTCTTTCAATTTGGACCAGTCCAAAATATTCTTGTGTTGCAATGGGTTAAGCTGTTTTATCGAGGGGCGTAAAAAGGAGGGATGGAGTGGGATTGGGTTAAAGCCTATCTCTAATGGCCTCCTATCGATTTTCCTCGAATATTTGCTGAACGGCATCGATAGATCGCGACTGTCAATCAAAGAATCAATTAACCCTTTCCACGGAATCCCACTTTTGACGCCCCTCAAGAAGAAAAAGATTTGCAAAACATAGTGGAAATGAAGAAATAGATTGTTTTGTCCATAATGCTTTCTATCCCATGAGGTGAAGATTTTAGTGATTCCACCTGCTTGAAATTGTCGTCTGCAACTTCTTACAATTTAGACCAGTCTTAATTGTTGTCGTGTGGTATTGGGTCAGAGACAACCCCTAACGAATATTTCATTTGTTTACCTGTAGATCGATCTTGAAACAATCAAGCAGAGATACAAGGCATTGTACAAGAGAACCCTAGCGGCGAGTATTGAGAGTGAGTGTAGCGGCGATTACAAGAAAATGTTACTAGCCGTAGTGGGTGAAGACAAATAAATTCACACAGTCATAATGATATTTCATTTCTTTTGTGTGATTTTGGATTATAGCCATAATTTGGAAACCATATCAGTACATGTATATAGAGGTCTTATTTGGGCATTTACGACAACTGACCAGTCACGATTGTCAATCAAATAATCAAATAATCAGTCGACCAATGAAATCGTTCATTTAGAAGTTTCGTTTGAATTCCGACAATGGCCGCCATTTTTGTGAATCATTTTTGTTGGTTTGGCGACTTAAAAGTCGTTACTACAGGTAAGTCAACTTTTAGTTACGACGTTTAGGTCGCCAAACAACCATTCTTCTTATTTGTAATATGCTATTAGCCATAAACTCTGCGAAATAACGCCGTCAAAAATCGAATCGGAACTTCCTGTTAGAGTCAATGAACGAGTCAAATTAGCCATTGGAAGGAGCCAGCGACTGTCCAATTGTGAGCTAACCCATCGGTATATTAGTCTTACTCTCAAACAGAGCATATATATTGATACAAGTAAACCAAGAAGATCTTGCAGCTACAAATATTCAAACGATTAAAGAAACGAACGAGCTTTAATAATCATATAGGAGATGAGTTAAAGTTCGATGTTCAACTTACGTCTTTTGCTTCAGCTTGTGACTAGAAATTTCGTCTTTCTTTTCAGAGATTTCTATGAACTGGATGGATAATTTTAAATAAGTTGTTGTTGCAGGTTATATCCAAAAGTTTAAAATATGGTTATATGGCACAGAATATATCTTCGGTAGGTGAGCAAAAAGTTGTAAATACATCTTTACTAGAGCTTATTTGCGACATTCTGCTAGCCCACAGACGATATCCTGAACGTACGTTGGTCATATTATTTTTGTTGACGCGTTTTGACTGTTTAAGCTAACGGTTACAGGGAACTATTCCATTTTCCATAGGCGACCATTATGTGAAAATTGCACTTAGTTCATCCCAAGTTAACCTCAAGTCTAAATGAAAGATTTCGTGGGCTCGACTTATTATTTGAATGACAGCCGCGATTAGTCAATTAATTATTAAAGGGACACCAAGTTCATATAATTATAACCTTTACTGTGCAGGGACTGTGGTTTTTATCTTGCGCGTACACATTGTACCCAAACATAGTCCACCTCACTACACATTGAAGCGGTTCTTGAACAGATTTTGAAGAAATTTGATATTGAATAATGATCTGCTTTTCCAATAGTTGTTAAGGACAATTTTTCCGCTAAATTTTCTTTATTCGTATAAGATCTACTTAACCCATTCCAACACAGCAAAATTTTAAACTGGTCCAAACTAAAAGAAGCTGCAGACGATAATTTCAAGTTGTTTAATTTTTTATCGTTTTTGGGATAGAAAACATTGTGGATAATGAAGAAATTGCTTGATACAAGCAATTTCTTCATTTTCCACAATGTTTTCCAAAGCCTTTTTCTTGAGGGGCGTAAAAAGGAGGGATTGAGTGGGAAAGGGTTAATGTAATGTGATATTTACCCAATGCCCTACCTTGAAACATCAGAATTATCGGATGAGCTCGTTAGTTTTCGGGTAATGTCGGTAACGACTGAATTACTAGCGGAAGCTAATGGCCTAATTGATACGTCATAGAAATCACAAATAAGGCAATTTTCGACGCAATCGACAGATAACGTATTTACCCGGTGAGTTTCGGTGCCTTTCGGGTTGTACTTCGTCGACTTATTTGTCGTCTCGTAATGCGAAATAAATTTGATTCAATTAAGTTACGAGCAGTAATTTTCAATACGAAACCGGATTAATCACGTTCTTTCCGATGTCTGAAAGCATTTCGGTTAGAAATTGGGGAATTGGGAGCAACAAAATGTTCTTTCAAAAATATACGCAAGAGCCGCTTTAAGAAATTTAGAAGATTTGACAGTACAGCTATGATCACAATGGGACTCCTAAGATACACGTCAGTAGAATAAAGTTGTAATTCTGACCCATTCCCCTACACTGACGCTTTTTGACGCCCATCGAGAAAAGCTACTTTGAAAAAAGAAGAAATTGCTTGCAAAAAAAAAATCTTCATTTCAGAATGCTTCTGTCCAGACAGTTGAAAAATCTTATATTTTGTAATTTTTAAGTCTTCGTCTGCAACTCTTAAATTTGGACCAGTCTAATATTTTACCGTCTGGTAAGAGGATAAAACAGGTTCAATACAATCGCTGATGCAGTGGCAGAGAAAATCCGATGTAATAGGCTACTATTAACCCTATCCTGTTTTGCAAAATTTTAGACCCGTCCAAATTCAAAGGTTTTGCAGACGAAACTTCAAATTTGATTTTATTTGAAAAATAACTTTTACTAGGGTAGAAGAAATTGTGGTAAAAGAAGAAATTGCTTGTTACAAGCAATTTCTTCTTTTTCCACAACGTTGTCTCAATAATTAAATCACGGGGACGTAAAAACCAGGGATTAACCGGGAAAGGGTTAAAATCACTAAGTTTTAACCCATTCCCACACAGTGACGCTTTTGGAAGCCCCTCAAGAAGATTTATTTGGAAAACATTGTGTCAAATGAAGAAATTGCTTGTAACAGCAATTTCTTCATTTGACACAGTGTTTTATTCTCAGAAAGATGAAAAATCTAAAATTTCATGAACTTTAAATTGTCATCTGCAACTCCTTTCAATTTGGACAAGTCTAAAAAGTTACCGTTTGGTAATGGGTTAACAATCTCGCTACGTTCTCAGCGCTTTGTCAAATTTCAAGGTAGTAAAATATACGCGACCACCTTTTTTGAATAACATTTAAAGTTCATTCATAAATGATTTTTCTGTGTTTAAGCATTTAAATTTATTGTTGCCTTGCTCCATTTTCTTTTATTAAAAAGATTTTTTCCATATGATTATTCATTTCTAACTTTCTTTGATGAGTGAAAATGGCCAACAACAATTAAAAACAGTATTTATTTAGGACCCAATGTATAAACTCTTGTATTGCCGCGGCCTTAGCGCAGTAGTTAGTGCGTCAGACTCCTAAACACGGAGTACCGGAATAGATTCCCGGCCACAGCAAATATCTTTTAAGCCATTTGTCTCCAACCAATGGGTGGATAATGGTAATCCTAAGTGGGATGAGCAGCTGGATGCTCGGAAAGAATTTAGTGGTAGTGCTGGTGTGAGATATACCAGATATCCATGATTAGGTGATCCAGCCGCCGCGATATGACTGAAATACTGTTAAAAGTGGTTTTAAACCCCAATCAATCATCATATCAATAAACACTTTGAACATGATCTTGACATTGTTCGTGCAAAAGTATCTGTGATATTTCTATAGTGATATTTGTAAGTGTTGTTCAGATTTGTCCAATGGTAATTTATAGTTATTCTAAATACACTTAAAGATACTTTGGTAGTATCCCCAATTCACGACATAGATTTATGAAATCCTAGCTCATTCCCAAACTACAAAATTTTAAACTGGTCCATATTTAAAGAATCTGCAGACGAAAATTTCAGGTTGACGGAATTTTAAATTTCTTCATGTTTTGGATATAAAACTTTGTGTAAAATTTAAAAAAAAATGCTTGATACAAGCAATTTCTTTATTTTCACAATTTTTTCAAAAGCTTTTTTCTTATTGCGCGAAATAAGGGGTATTCTGTGAAAGTGGGTTAATAAGACTCTAAATATCTTTGTAGGACATCGATTTTATGTTAATTAAGTATTACTTAATTAAAAAGAGGAAAACTCATATTTGCAACATTTTCCCTTTTCCCACGTTGCTTTTGAGATAATATACATTCAATTCATTGATACTCGGGGTTATTCTGTAAAATTTTACACGGATGGTTCCATAACTTTCTCTCACAGAAGTAAGCTATTTTTAACTCGAACTTTAAATATTCTATATTCAAAAGTTACCAACTTTCACGATAAAACAAATATTTTATCTTGAAGATGATTGTTTTTATAGAAATGAATATATATAATTAAAATTGTTATCGTTTCTATCTTTATGTCTATTATTTATTTTCTTTCATTACACAACCTTGTTAAGCAAATAGAAAAAGAAAGGGGGGAAAACATGTCAAAACAAGTGTCATTAAACTCGATGCCTTCTTGTTTCATTTTACTTTTCATTTGCAGGAGGATAATGTGTATTTGAAATATGTTTTTTCCCTTATGCCCCTTCTACACTTGAAAAGAACTTTTTGTAACTGTTCTCTGGAAATGCCGCTAGAGTTCTACAGTTTCTATCGAACGTCTTTTTCTATATATTATATGAACAATATGGTAATAGTTAAGCGGACAGTACTTTTTTTTATCAAATAAATGGTATCCGTCACAACGTGTCTTCATAACATTAATACAATGTGAGAATGAAAGCCGAACGAAGAAATGCAAACCTAAAATCATTATCAAATAACAGATCGCGAGGGTAAACTCACGAAATAATGTCAAGCGAATATGTACATTTTAAACAAAAAAGTAAAACGGTTAGTTTGCGAAGTAAATGCCATAACTGCAGCTAGAATAAGCTGTAGTTTCGACGTGTATGTCGCCAAGCCAACAAAAATGTTACACAAATATCGGACTTTAAAGTTCACTTCTGGTTCATCTGAATAATGTGATAGGTGAAGGGTGAATCGATTAGCAGTGGCGATCCGTCCGTTTCAAAAGCCAAGGGAGGTGATACAGAAATTAAAAATTTAACCCACCACCGGACAATTGATTTTTTAGACTGGCCAAAATTCACAGAAGTTGCACACGGCATTTAGCATAAAAAAAAGTACCGCATCGCGCGAAAATTGGAAAAAGAGAAATTACTTTTGACAATGAATTTCTCCTTTTCCTACAGTAATTTTTACCCAATGCGGCAAAATGCAGGAATATATATTATTGGTAAAGTTCGAGGAGTCTACGCAAGTCTTTCGTAAGTTCTAAAAATAAAAACGTGTGAAGTGGTTTAGTACTTTGCAACAAAAAAGGAAAATGCCTAGACTTTTTGAACAATCGACCGATACATTCGTTGTGGAATATGTTTTCGTCCGTCATATATTTTCTGATTAACTCGTGTTCTACTTGGTTTGTTGTGGAACGTTGTTTTGCAATATAAATTTTCCATGTTAAAAACATTTCCACATAAAAATATTCCCACATTACAAAATTTTAGACTGGTCCAAAGGAAAGAAGCTGCACACGACAATTTCAAGTTGATGGGATTTTATTTGATTTTATTTTCATCTTTTGGAGTAGAAAACATCGTGGATAATCAAAAATGCTTGATACAAACAATCTCATTATTTTCCACAATGTTTTCCAAAGCTTTTTACTTGAGGGGTGTAAAAGGAAAAATGGGTTTAAACCATCTCTATTAAAATAAGTCTGTCAAGCAAATTCCCTTTCAATATAATTGGCATAAGAATTAGTTGAACGTGAACTGATACTTTTTATGTGTTTGCCCAGTTGCTTTTCAGAGCTGTTGAAACAACTAATTAAAAACTCATATACAATCTAGCAATGCCATATGGTGATTTAATATAAGATTTTGATGTCACGTGACAGTCAAATGGTTATTGCTAGTGTAAGTAACTCCTATTTCGACTGTATGTTAACTTAAGCTATCAAATCTGACGCTTTTCTGGCTAAAAGGAAGCATCGTATTATATATTTTAAAATTGAGTGATTTGATTGATTTTCCTATTTGTCAATCTTATAGACATGCATATATCGCAACAAGGTATTCAGATTATTCCTGAAGATTATCATTGAAACAATGACAGGCATTTCCTAATGACATACCCATGTGATCAGTTAAGCTAGCGCTATTCAAGCGACTTGCCAGAAAAACGTCAAAACTCTAGATTTTTTATGGCCTTGTGATTTGGCGATTGACGTGCCCAAAATCTAACAATAATCCGTTTGTCGAGTTAAGGATCGGATCCGGCAGTCTAGTTAGAGTCTTCACAATGACCCAATCGCTGGACCCGCCTACTTCGTTGGCCCCGCCCATTGACTTCGACATGAGGTTACACTTCTATTCTAAACGACGTTATTTTGCAATAATCATGGCCAGTAGCACGGAACGAAAAAGCAGAATGTTTGATTGGCGACCTAAACGTCGTGACTACAGCTTGAATAAGCTGTAGTTGTGACGTTAAAGTCAATAATCCAACAAAATGAATGATTTGATTTGTCGATTTTTCTTTGACTTACAGGCGTCCATTATTTCCGTAGATGAGAAGATGGTTTCCCTCGGCGGCTAAAGACTATTTCAAATGATGTGTGTGAATGTCCGGTTGTCCGGTTGGCTTCGTTGTACCCACATATAATTCACAGTTAGTTATGAAATCTAATGTATTCTAATTTGCTGAAGAATTGTTTCATACCTTTATGAAAAAAATAAAAAGAAAAAAATGTGTTCGCAACTTTTTTGTTTGATTCCGATGACAACCGAAAAAAGAGATGTTGATAAGTGGTATTGTTTTTCTTTATAGATATATTTAATAGCATATATTATGATAGTAACTTAAGAAAAGAAGAGAATATTTTTATAAGAGGTATGAAACTAAAACACTGCCTGAAGCAGTTTGCCATTTCAAAAGTAAAATCATATTCTTCTGTCAAGCCATTAGAAAATAAAATTATCCCGTATTGTTAGCTCCAAACCCCATTTGTGGTACTCACTGACAATTCAGGCATTTAAAAAACAAAAAAAAAAAAAAAAAAAACAAACAAAACCCAACATTCTGAGTGAGGATTCGGCACTGTAAGCAGACCCTAGAAAAATCAAAATTGGTACCTCACTCGAAACCACACATCCATCATTATGATGAATGGGCAATCATAAAAATGACGTTATTGCTAAAATAATCCTCCTTGCTTGTCATATAATACTATTTATAACGGAATCCCTCAGACCGTTCCATCAGGCATCTGTAAGATTAATCCACCTCGTTAAAATTATGGACTGGTCAAAATTTGAAGATGATGTAGATGACAGTTTCAAGTTGGTGGAATTTAAGAAATAGTTGCCTCTTGATCAAACATTTTTCTTTGTTATAAATAAACTAGCAAAAAAATGGTTTCGTAGTCAGCAGTTAAACCATAATCATGTATCAAAATTGTAGACGAGTCCAAATTTAAAGAAGTTGTAGAGACAACAATTTCAAGACAATATTTGCCTTTTAGGGTAGAAAAATTGTGGATTTTGAAGAAATTGCTAGTTACAAAAAAAAAAAAAAAAAGAAAAGATGTCATTGCCACATGCGTCATTTGTCTCTCATCGATGGGAACATGATAAATAATTTGCCTATTAAGTTGACTGAGAAGCTAATGTCTCATATCTAATGTTGCAGTTGTACATGGACATGTTCTGGTGTGAATAATGACGGGAAACGATGTTTTGGTACATCTACCAACCGCTGAAGTACTGAAACACTTCTGAAAGTGATGTTTAACCAAATTCACTTGTCTAACTAGCTCTCAACCCTTTCGAGATGGTCCTTTTCCCGTGAAGCCCACGAAAAATTAAGATACGTTTAGGTAACTTGGAAAATATTAAATTGGAAATTCATTGGGAATCGTTACTTAAAAGAAACAAATGAGAGATTCTGAATATCTTTAAACCCTCTGTGACACAGTAGTAACTTAAAAAGACCACTTCAAATTAATAATGAGCATCCACGGAACACACACAACTTTATACATTTCTATATAGTCTAGTATCAGTGCTCCTGCTAGCGTCCTGAAAGGGCACCCCGAGTCGCAGGGGCGTGGGAGGGGTTGAATTGTGGGGTTTAAATGTGCTCCTTTTTATTGATTTAATAAAATAGGGTTTTGTTTTTAAAAAGAGAGCCTATTATAAGGCTTTCATGGATCTCATCAGGCAGGTGGCAGTAGAAATTTTGAGTACAGGTACTGTAGAAAATTTCCCAGAATGGAAAAATGGGCTCATCTTTTCTATCAGAAAGCAATAAAGTCTTGTTTACTTCAAATGTAACCGTTCAAACAAATATCACATTTAACTACAAGAAATCAGCTGTCAATACCATGTTATATTTGAACAACGGCTATTTTTGTAATTCATAGATCATTATCTTTTTTTTCTTTTCAATATTATCATTTATATCAAATTAAATCATTTTTAAAAACGATTATCATTAAGATAGAAGCCTACACGAAGAAATCAGAATATTTTTTCTTATAAGCGTGACCAATCATTTAATCGGTAATTGATGTTTTGTTAACAACCGTAAAATCGGTTAACGGGCATGTGCTAACTGTCATCCTTAGATTATCGGAAATTGCTTTCTGATTGGTTGACTTGCTAATATAAGTCACGCTTTCGACTTCTACCGGTTATAGGGTCTGCCCGGTAAGCTCTGTTGGTAGAGCACTTGACTTCAAAGTGTTCGAGCCCTGGGCTGACCAGATCAACTATCAAACTAATTGTTTCGGATGAGACGTTAGACAGAGGCCCCCATGTGACCGCGCTTTCTACCGAGCACGTTAAAGAGCCAGGCGGTGCTCTCAGCAGTTTCGTCATGCATCCTTGTACTATCCTTGTACAACTAAACGTCTTCTTGGGGCGTCGCTCATATAGGCATGTACTACGGTAGTGACGATAAATAAACGAAAAAACACACTCCGGTTGTAGACAGCCCGATTAGCTCAATTGGTAGAGCACTTGACTTCATACCACAAGATCACGGGTTCGAGCCCTGGGCTGACCATATCAAATAACAAACTAACTGTCTTTCGGATGAGACGTTAAACCGAGGCCCCGTGTGACAATGTATTGCGTTAATGAACCAGGCGGAGCTCTCAGCAGTTTCGTCCTGTATCCTAACACTATCCCCCTTAATAACTAACAGTCTTCTCGGGGCGTCACTCATATGGGCAAATGCTACGTTAGCGACGATAAATAAAAAAGAATCCACATACTACCGGTTGTAATTGTTGAATTTACGCCCGTCGATAATCACGTCGAACTTGAGCTATCAGTCGAACTAAGGCTACATTTAAAGGGTAGTCGTTAAGTTTTAGAGTATCGGTAGAATTGACAGACTATTATTTAGGCAGGCGATTAGACTTCACACTTTGAGGGCAGTGCGCTCTTCTTAAAGAGCACAACTGGAACACTGCAGAAGGCAAAATTGAAAAAGTGCGCGTTATTGAAACCGTTACCGCATCTACACTGGACGGGACATTAGTAGGTATAAAAGGAATCTTCACGGTTTCTATAAATTTGATACCATCGTTTTTAAAGCCATTTTCAAAATGTGCAGTTGTTTGGAAAAGAAAGGTTTTGAAAAATAATAAATCGAATCGAATTGGGCACTACTTCTTTTCCACCCTAATAATATCCTACTGGATTTTCCACACTGGGAAATATTAGTCCATGGACGCCAACCGTCTACCCCCAAACAACAACAACAACAACGAAAACCGGGCAAGCAACTTGAAATGAAAGGTAACTGTTTGTACACATATATACTTGAGGTCCCTGAGTTGTCTTGTCTGAGTAAGGTATTTCGGAACTAAAGTCTAGCGCGGTTTTTAAAAATTCGTTCTTGGTGTAAACGAGCAATTGCTTTGTACAGCATCCAACACCGAAGAACTGGCTTATATGACAGTGTATTTAAATGACACTCTGTCCCATTTAGGAAAATACATGTATAGTGCGATATTCCTGTATTTCAATGTCTTTTCTACTTTTATCAGGTAGTATAATGAAAGATTGGGCAGCATAAGTATAAATGAATTTTGGGGAATATAACTAACAAAACTTCTAATCGGCCAAGAATACATGTATTTGTACTGCGTTATAAGTGGTTTGGGCGAATTGTATAGGCAAAAAATCAACCCAAAAAGGAGATGACCAAGAGGAAAGTGAAAACTATATCTAAACCTTGTCACGCCGAACCCGGAATATTCCTGTTTTAGCAGGAGGTAAAGACAACAATCAGCCTGCACATGAGTGCAGTCTGATCTTGGTCTACACCTCCTGCTTGTACTCTTCCTGCCAGAGTTTTTTATGAAATCGATTTCTAAAGAAAATATTTATTATTGAACAACAATTACTAGCAGTGCTTTCAGCCCTGTGATTTTAATGCAATTCTGTAAAGGATTTTATACAGCATGTCAAGGGATAAGGTTAGATGAATCACACTATTTGTTCGCTTTATGCATTTTTTGACACACCACGCATCAGTTTTTATTTGCCTGCGTAAAAGTCGTCCTATTAAGGACAGTCCGAGACAACCAAGGCAACTAACTATATAATGGCCGTTAAAATGGTACTTAGCATGAGCACGTGATGTTTGCAGCACGTGTTTTCCTCTTATACCAGTACTATCGCAGGATCTATGCTCTAAGATTTAAGTTTTTTGCTCTCTCTGTCTCCCACTCTCTCTGTCTCGTCTCTCCTCTCTCGCCATGCATACACCCCCCTCTCCCCTCTCTTTCCCCTTTCTCTCCACCAACTTCTCTCTCTCCGAATTTCTCCATATCTCTCTCTTTTCATACCGAAGCACAATGTGTCAGAAGTGTCTAATTTTCAAACAGACAATTAAAAAGATCATTTGTCAGCTGTAACAATAAACGAATCCTGTCACTGCATTTAGTGTCAATTTTCATGCGCTATGTTAAGGTTATTAATTTCTATGCCATAACAGAGTCATCTAGTTTTCGACTCCCATTATATAGCTCTACCAGTACAACGAAATGAGACTGTCATAACAGTGTTATCGTTCGAATTTCAAAATTCTATTTGTTTGAACGGATTTTTAACCAATTCCCACACAACAAAATTTTAGACTGGTCCAAATCCAAATTGAAAGAGATTGCAGACGACAGAGATAATTTGATACAGTTTGAAATGTAACCACCCTTTATGGTAGAAAATATTGTGGAAAATACTTATTACAAGCAATTTCTTCCTTTTCCACAATGTTTTCTAAAGTATCAAAATACAGCAACGTAAAATTCCTGGTTTGTATAGGAAAGGGTTAAGCCACTTTGAACAACTCTTTAGTTAAAACATTGTGAAGATCATTTATTCATGCGCTTTCGTAGTATCACTATTACATGTACTAGGTACTTATTGTACAAAGCGATTTATAAGAAATACAATTTTGACGTTTTTTCTTATTGATATAGAAAGTGATATGATTTAATATTTAGTTTATTCTATCAAAATTTGGCGTTCTGATTGGTCGAAAAAAATTATTCATAACTCCATGAACAAAATTTTGAGCACGCAGCTATTTTGCTCGCTTACGCACAAAATAGTCCCATACAAAAAGGTATCAAAAGATGTAGGGTTTGTGCTTTTTTCGCTCGATACTATTCGCGTATTCATACAGTGTGATTAGTTTTTTCGGTTCATACCTCCATGAAAAGAAAGAAATATTCTCATCATTTTTTAAGAAAAGATAAAAACAAAACACAATGTTAGGGGGAGAGATTGTGTGATTTAGAATTGAAAGCCCATGGGATACTGTAGAATTAACCTTGTCGTTTAATTTATGGAAAGCAAATGAGCGCATGCGTGACATTTCCAACCATTACACATGTGTGCCAAGTAAAGACTCAGATAAGCCTGTGCATCCGCACAGTCTGACCAGAGTCTCCACTCTGAGCTCTGTAGATAGATACTGACCCAAAGTTTCTGTAAATTATAAGCGAATGTTCTAAATGCTCCGGATGGGTGGCCAGGGTGTTCAATGTGTCAGAGTCACGCCCATGCCAAATGGTTGGAAATGTCACGCATAGTCTCAAATATTACTTTATCCTTTATTTAAACGCGTTGTTGGAGTAAGTCTGAGATGATCTAGTTGAATCAATCACGCAATGCGTTAGTATATAGGCAAGAAGTTACGGAAAGGTCATAAAAGTTTGATAAAACTTTGACAATTTTATCTTTTATATTATTTTTTGGTGTCGTTGAAAAAAAATCTAATTACAAAGAGCCACCATTTATCCCTAAATGGATAATATTGTTATTTTCGTAGCCTAATCTTTATAAACAGGTACACTAGGAAAAACGCGTGTGGCATACGGGAAGTTCTTTCAAGTACTTGACAATTCGTGGCTCACAATTAAATATACAGTCGACCAATAAAATAATTCATTTAGAATCGAAGTTAACTTTGAACTTCGACATTGGCCGCCGTAACTACAGCTTATCTACGCTATAGATACGTCGTCTATATAGCCATCCAACCATTCTACCTTTCTGTTACAAGCTACTGGCCATAAAGATTGAAAACAACGCCATTCAAATCGAAGTGGAACTACCTATCGGAGTTGACAAACAGTATGAATGTGCGTGGCAAGCGATTGGTCAATTGCCCGAACCTCTGAACTTTTTGATAATTCATCCTTATATTTACCATTCGAACATGTAGGGCCAAAATGAAATCGTGCGTTGTTGTATAACCAAATGACGAAGCATGTTTTGCTTTGAATTACTTTATTTTTTTTTTCATTCAAATAGCGTTCATTTCGTAAGCTCGTTTTTTTGCATGGTTCGAAAATGAGTGCACGATAAAGTGATCATAAGTTAGAAGTTATTGTTGTTCTAGAGAATGCTTTTCATATTCGGAAAAAAACCAAGGTTTGAAATGGAAGAAAACGCTAACAACAAAATTTACAGAGTGTCAATTCAAGCTAATTCATTGAATGGATCTTGAACCTTGTCTGTCTATGCGTAAGTAATTTCTCTAAAAAAAACTCTTTTAAAAAATAACATAACCATTCTTAGGGTAAAGGTATAAATACCTAAATCGTAAAAAGAATTTCATTTAAACAAAACAGTGCATTTCGGTGGCAACAGAAATGATTGGAATTAAGGGGCTTCATATTCTAAATGGGGTATCAGTATGTGCCCCTCTATCTGCCTTTGGACTCTCTTACCAGGATCACATATTCAACATAGAAACAAAGAAGGTAAGCTTTACAAATCTTCTTGAGACATACCATGAAGCGGGTTTGTCATCGAAGACTTCAAATGGACAGAGCGTGGATTCTTAAAGAATTTCGTCTACTCGCTGGCCCCACCCACTAACTCCACTGACCACGCCCACACTCTCCAACAGGAAGTTCAAGTCGATATAAAACGGCGTATTTTGCAAAGTTTATGGCAAGTAAGATGGAACAAAAATCAAATGGTTGGTTGGCGATCTAAAGATCGAAACTGCAACTTGAATAAGCAGTAGTTACGATATCTAATTTGCCAAACCAACAAAAATACTTCACATAAATGTCGACCATGTCAGAGTTCACTTCATGTCTAAAAAAATAATTTGATTCGTCTACCAGCTTTTTGATTGACAGAATTGGTCCGTCAATTTTACCGCGTGGTCCACTTTTGTCTCTATGTAACAGGTTTCGGATAGAACAGTTCCGATTTCAGTAAGTCACATTAACCCATTCCATCTCATTGACACTTTTAAGCTCCCCTCTATAAAACAATTTTGAAAACATTATGTAAAATGAAGAAATTGATTGCAATAAATAATTTCTTCATTTTTACACAATGTTTTCTACCCAGAAAATTGAACAAAATCTAAAATTTCATTAACTTTAAATTGTGTTTTTTTTTTCAATGTGGACCAGTCTCAAGTTTTGCTGTCTGGTAATGGGTTAACCTATTCCCACTCAGTGACGCTTTTAGACGCCTACAAGAAAAAAAGCTATGGAAAACATTGTGGAAAATGAAGAAATTGCTTGTTGCAAGCAATTTCTTCATTTTCCACACTGTTTTCTACCAAAAAAGAGATCCAAAATTTCATAAACTTTAAATTGTCGTCTGCAACTTCTTTTGATTTGGGCCAGTCTAAAATTTTGGCGTGTGTTAATGGGTTAAACCATTATCAGTATTTGTGTTTGGTTGTTTCACCCTTAATATTGTGCATGGCTTAACTTTGTATGACATAACTAAATTTCTAATTTCTTTTATATCAATAAAATCAGCTTTATAGTTATAAGACTGATGTTATTTGCAAAGTAAGGCGCGATGATATTTAACTAGCCACGTTCAAAAAATTGCAGCGAAATCTGTCTTAGGTGATAATTAACCGAAATAAGGTTTTTGAATAAAAAATGTCAAGAGATCATTGTCCAAGGGGTTATCACGTGGTAGGCGTCAAGACATAAGACAAAACAAACTGACCGAGTTTATTTTTCTTAAAGGAGAAACCCGTGTGGGTGAACCATTCGAAGATAAAGACTAAAAGCTTACTGGGATTGACAGACAGACAATATCCTGGTAATATTCTGCGTGTGGTTATTTAGCGACCTAAGCCCCACCTCCTCCACTATCTTTGCTAACATTGGTAGATCCAATGTAATAAAAGAAATAAACGTCACTCACGAAGTCTGAAATAATATTTCCCAAGAATAAAAGGCCCATTAAAATGTTGAAGCATGTTCTAAATTATTCCAGCCCTTGTCATGCCGAACCCGGAATATCCTCTTTGGACAGGAGGTAAAGACGTAAATAAATCTGTACATATATTTACAGTCTGATCTTACACTACACCTCCCTATTTTCCTTTTTAAATCAGATTTGTTTACAGATAAATTTACAAAATTAATATTAACCAATAATAAGCGCCGCTGGTATTTCAGTTTTTTGATTCTGATGCAATTTTGTACCGTATATATTCAGCATGAAAAGGGATATACTCTTAAATTGATTTTGGACAGACAATTAGCATCCCAAAATGCCATAACCTTTACTGATTTAAGTACTTAAAAATAAGAATGTTAATAGCCAATTGATGGCTTCAGAAAAAGGCAACAGGGATCGGTCTCTCACATTGCAGTCTGTGTGATACATGCTGAAATTCTATATTGAGAAGTTATTGCAAAACTATCGTAAATGTATATAGATTTAGTTGGCGTAAACTCGCTTCGGAAGATGACAACAAAACATTTAACTGAGTAAGATTGAACATGTTGACGGCGATATTTGCAGTTATGTATCAAGCATATATTATTCCGTATAAGTCGGCGCAGTTGTGTATTTCGCATCGGCGTTAGTTGGAGTTCGTCGTCGAGATGGGAAGGTCATTAAAGGAAAGATTCTGTCACCAAATAGCGTCGATCTGCTTAAATAAGCGGCAAGGCGAATTACTTCGAGGGAAATACAGCTGTGCCGGTTTAGTGACATCTTCGGAATCGGGTAAATAATTTGCGTGCCTCCAGTCCCTCCGAATCCACAGACTCTATTTAATCCCGACCTTGACAATTTCAAAATGGGCTAGGTTTGGGGAGTCGTGGTGCCTCCTGTCCCTAATCGATATCAAATAGGAAGAATATTAACAATGATAACAATTATAATAATAAATCAAAGTACTGAAAGTACTGCATGCTAGCAGAGCATGGTTTTATTAAGTAATCATATTTGCATTCTTTGTCTTTTGTAGTGTAGAAAACATTGTGGACACTTGTTACAAGCAATTTCTTCATTATCCATAATGTTTTTCAAAGCTTTTTCTTCAGATTCTTAAAAAGCAGGGTTTAGTGGGAATGACTTGTATAGCATGCTTTTGAAGGAGTTCTCAACACTTTGAATAGAGTTAATTGATCTGACCAGTCATTTTGAACACAATATGGTCAACTGAGCTAAAGTTACCCAGGAGATGATCTTGAAGGTAGAATTTTCGATATTCCTTAAATACACAAGCACTACTTTTTTGCGTAGAATTTAGTGGTTAAGCCTCCAGTGGAAGTTTGCACTCATTGAATTCTGAGAAGACCTCAAAATTTTGTCTGTTAACTTAAGCTATCAAAGCTGACGTTTTGCTAGCTAAAAAACCGATTTCGAAAATCGCGTCGATATCGGGGTACCTCAATGCTCCTCGAATTTAGTCGTCATTGTTCCTAGTTAGCAAACCTGCATTATTCGGCGAATTTCGGTCCTATTCGGCGAAAGGTACCTCGGCGTTGAAACCCGAATAATGCCATAAATGCACTACTAGTAGTCCCGATTCTCGCCGATAACCAACGGCGAAATACGCGACCGTGTTCCCGGGTCAAACCGATTAAATACGAAGTGATAAGATATCATAGTATAAAAACGCGAATTAAGAATCAATTCATAAGTTCCAAACAGTTTAACCCATTCCAACTCAATCCCTCCTTTTTACACCCCTGAATAAAATAGTTTTAGAAAACATTGTGGAAAATGAAGAAATTGCTTGTTACAAGCAATTTCTTCATTATCCATAATATTTTCTATTCCAAAAGATGAAAAAAAAAATCCATCAACTTCAAATTGTCGTTAGCAGCTTCTTTCAATTTGGACCAGTCTAAAATTTTGTCGTGTGGGAATGGGTTAACGCGACGCCATATACTTCAATAAACGGGGCTTAAAACAGAAACACTCAAAGAAAATCAGTGAGGTACATCAAATATACCGTGAGACCGGGAGTTAGACGTAAATCCCGGTTTTATTTTTAGCCCGAATTGACACCGATTAGTGTCAAGATGCACTACGACACTCAAAAATAAACCGATTTTACGACGATTTTTTTTTAAATCGGAACAAAATCAATCGGAACAAATCGGCAAATGTGAGACCGGAAAACATAATGTAACGAAAGTGTTCCGACTGACTGGCTACTTTGTTGATGAAAGGCAACAACAACAAATTAAGAAAAGAACAAAAAACGAAAAAAAAAACAACAACAACAACAAAAAAAACCCAACCCAAACCAGCAACTCCCCCCCCTCCCAAAAAAAGAACCAACCAAATAAACAAACAAAAAAAAAACTCCCAATAAATCCCCCCCTCAAAAAAAAAAACAAAAAAAACAACGGATTTCTATTTCATTTCCATATTGCTCACTCTACCCACTGTAGAAATTAACCCATTCCCAGATGACAAAATTTTAGAATGGTCAAAATTGAAAAAAAAGTTGCAGACGACAAGTTTCGATTGATGAAATTTCAGAGTTCTTTGACCTTTTGGGTAGAAAATATTGTGGATAATGAAGAAATTTATTATCACAAGCAATTTCGTCAATATCCGCAATGTATTGCAAAGATATTTTCTTGGGGTGTAAAAAGGAGGGCTTATGTGGGAATTGGCTACACACACACACACACACACACCTCCATCGCCAGAATTTTTCTTCAGGGTCACCAAAATGATCGATTTTTTTCTGAATATTTTTTCAACCACCATAATTCCACTCCGTGCATTTAGGATATGAATAAATAAAAGAACTCCCCGAAATAAAGAATTGTACACAACAACGGAAACATCTTAGTTATTCGTATAAGAAATCAAAGCTTTAATCCTGTGAAATGATATGTTTTACTATTCAGAGCGTAGAGAAATATCAATATCACCGCTGTTGTACAAGAACAAACTTCAAAGGAAAAGCGTTGATGTTTGGTATAATCTTCTTAACTCAAAACCTTAAAAGTTAGATAACGTTATAAAAATATCAAAGAGCTGTACTCTATGAGGTTTGATAGAAAAGCGAATTGTTTTTAGCCTGAGATTGCGTAAGCAATCTGAGGCTAAAGTTACAATGCTAAAAATTCAAACCAATGCAGAGTTTAATGTGAAAACATAATGTAAAAACATCTATCGCAACCAATGTGATCTTCTGTCGCTTGAAAAGTAGATCGGATCTGACCATAAATTAATACGCCCGATTGAGGCGAGAAGGACGAAGGCGAGATATGACTCATTGAAAGCTGTCGGCTCGATGTACAGTACTTTCATGTGAGTGTTCTGAATTTGGCAAAATTTTCAAAACTTGACCAGTGAATGGAAAGAAAGAAAGGAGATATATAATACATTGGAAATTATTAAACATATACAATCATATCATACTGTTAAGAAAAATAAGGTGTTTGTTTCATACCAAAATAAGATTACTTATTTTAGAGTAACAATGTTAAAACGGACCTGTTAGACGAAGTTGCTGTATAAAGCTGATAAGCGAAGCTGTCGGTTTTACGCACGCTTGGAATGTTTTGTTTAACAAATTTATTGGTCATTCATACGATCATATTCGCACTGTCTGAAAACAGTTTAGTCGTGCTCGGACTTTGTGTTTATATATTTTTACCTCCGAATTCTACCCAAAGGATGCAACGTCTACATACCGCTTTTGAGAGGTGTACATAATCATGTTAACGTGGTAAACGACCGCCCACCCTCTCTCGCTCTCTTTATCTTTGTGGTAGAATACTCACATCGCACGCAAGCGCCTCCTAGTTAGAACCTGGCTACCCATCTCTCTCACTCTCTAGCTCTCTCTTGCTAGTTCCACTGGCTGAAAGCCAACGAGCTTTTGTCATGATGTGGTGTCCGTCGTCCGTCGACTTTTACTTTCAAAATCTTCTTCTCATAAAGTACTGAACATAATTCAACCAAGCTCAACCAAAATTCACAGGAAGGATCCTTGGATGGCTTTTATCAGATCCCTTCAAAGCATTTTGATCGGGTGAAAAATATGTAAATTATATACATGTAAATATATCGTTAGAATACCTAAACGGGATGAAAATTATTGCGGGCAGGTTGGGTCCCCTAGCGCACAATTTGGCAGATTTGCGCATAATCGACAGTAGATTTGGGTAGAAAGCAATCTGATTAAAATCAGATCCATCATAATAGCGCATTGCTACGTCCCTGCGTAACGGAGAGATAGCGTAGTGGTTTCGTAGAGATGATTTTAATGAGATTGGGTAGAAAGTGGCACCTCCGATATTCCGACCATCAAACTTTTTCTGCCCAGATTATATATCTCCTGTATACATATCTCAGGCTTTCAGCGCTTTCAGCGCTTTGATTTCTTTTCTTTTACCCTGAAATTAGCGGAAAATTAATTGATAAATATACAATGTATATGCATATGCATATTTCGGGATTCCTTCTATTATACATCCCGCTAAAATATAGAAGAAAAGTATTGTGGTATCTGTCCATCTACATTCTTCATTTTGTCCTAATCTGGACGGTCCAAATTCAAAGAAGCTACAGAAGACAATTTATAGTTCGTGGTATTTAGAAAAACAACTATTTGCATTTTGAGGTAGGAAAAAACATTGTGGATAATTGTTACAAACAATTTCTTCATTTTCGATATTTTTAAAAGCTTTTATCTTAATCGATATAAAAAGCGGGATTGTATGAGAATTGGTTAATTACGCATTTTTACCAATTTCACCCAATAAATAGCACACTGGGTAGCTGTGCATTTTTATATCAACAAAGCTTTCAGGAAAGGAAATCTTTATGATGAAATGCTTGCATGAAGCTGATAATAGGGTTCATGTTGCGAAACATTCCTCTAAAAATTAGCGAAGAAGTTTAAAAACCCTAGGACCCCCTCCCCCGAAAAACAACAACAACACACACACACACAACCCCCAAAACACAAACAAAAAAAACATGAAAAATGTAGCCTATGTGTATCTTGAATAATGATTTATACCACCTTTTGAAGAAGTTGTTAATGTTTAAATTGCATACTCAATGTCTTAAGAAACGCACTGATTATTTATTTACATTCCTTTAGTAAGTTCGGTACAGTACCTGTTTGACCTAAGGCCTGTGGTGAGAAAATAGGGTTAAGTATGACCATAGTCCCCTAAGTTTATTTTATGTGGAAATCGAAAATAAAACGCTGTTACAGAAGAACCGACACTTGAGTAGCTCATTTCTACAGGAGATGCGTTCGTAAATAGTAAATGTTATTGGTTACAATTTCCGAACAGTCCATAACCGTTTCTGTTAATACATGTATTTGTCCTGCTGAATATATATCATCTTTTCACTATATTTTAAAATTTCCAGATAAATTTAACAATATTGCATTCAAAGATTTCCTCACGACAACAAGAATAATCAGGTAGTGTAGACAAAGATCAGACTGCATATTTGTGCAGATTGATGTTAGTCTATACAACTGCAAAGTCCATTGTCAAAGCAGGAATATTCCGAGATCAGCATGACAAGGGTTTATACTTGATTAATATAGCAACAAGAGAAAAAATGACGCGAGGGCATCAAGGTCGCCAGAAAAGGAATTAGTTTTTTCACTAATGAACAGGCAAATTAATGTATAGATAAAGTTGATTTAATTGCAAGAGATGCGTTTTAAAGACTTTTAATGGATACTCAATTTTCTTTTGTTTTTCAAAGGAGACAAACAGTTTCAAAAGAAAAATATTAAAGAAGATTATAGAAACAATACAAGTATCTAAACATGTACATATTGGCTCTTGTCATGTTGAAGCTGAAAACTGCCGTTTTATCCTCCGAATTTAATGTGAAGTGTAACCTTAGTCCAGTACATGGTTTTGCTATCAAAATATAGTTTTAAACAAGAAATTGAAGAGTTGATATTAATTGAGTTACCCCTCTTGTCGAAACAAAGCCCCTCCCCCTTCTGATTCATAATGAATATGAGCAAAGTGGAGATGTGCTGATAAGCTAGATTCGAATTAAGACTTACCATGCTTTATAAGGAATAAGCAAAGTTGCATAAAACGGAGATTTCTTATTTTAGGTAGTGACAGTTGCCGTGAAACAGAAAGTAGATATTAGGCAAACCGGGACGTATAAGACTCTATGCTCTTGCACCATAAGAACTTGAAATTTACTGTGATTCATAGTTGCTTAGAAAAGTGCAACGGAAAATAAACATCTTATATGTATGACAGAAAATAAAGTAAGTTGTAAACAGAAAGCAATTATCACGTAGACTTGAATTCAGAAAGTGATAAATAGAATCTCTATCTGGTAAAGCATACCAACTGTCTTCGATTCATAGTTGTTGAGAAAAGTTTAGCATGTTAAGACTGGAAATAAATCTATTTGTAAACAGGAAGTAGTTATCAAGCGGAGCTGAATTCGAAAAGAAATATATAGGACAACTAATACAGTTTGCAAGTCTTAGTGATTCAGTATTGCTGACAAATTCAAATCTTACCGTGTTTGTCAGAAAAAATAAGGTACACTGAGTCACGTGGAAAGAAACGCGGTGCTCTAGATTTCCACTGGTTTCCTAAGATAACGTGATCAAAAGTAGAAAAGCTCAATACAGAAATTCGAAGTTAATGAGCAATCATAAGATCTATATAAGTGTAAGCAAAATCAATTTCAAGCAGTCATTTGACCGAAAAATATTCGTGAATACGCTGAGCACAACTTTGAGAGTACTTACCTTTTTTCACAAAAATAAACTTGTCGAATAGCATGGCAATTTTCCCAAAGGAAATGCGTTAAATCTCAAATGACTTCCAAAATAAACCGTATTAAATAGGGGCGGAGTTCTCGCCTGCCAACAATAATTCGCCTACTTTTATCCTGCAAATCTTTCAATACGTCGGTTATGTTTAAACTATATACTCAATGTCGAAAGAAACCCCTTGATTTTAACTCATTATATCGTTATTAACGTTTCTTTAGTACTTTCGGTAGAATAAATGTTTGACCTTAAGCAATTCCTTATGCCTTTTTTAAGTGCCAATATCTTACAGGTACACAATTGACTGATTTGTGCTGTTACATCCCAATAAATAAAGAAATGAATGAATAACTTAATGAAATAAAAAAAAATGGACATACTTATCAAATCAAACATTTAGACCGGAAGTGGACTTTCGATCCCAATCATTAGTCGACATTTATTTGGAGTCTTCTTGTTGGTTTGGCGACTTAAACGTCGCCAACCAACCATTTCTGTTACATGTTACTGACTACAAATTAAACAAAAATAACGCTGTTTAATATCTCAGCCGAGCTTCCAGTCGCGGTTCAGTGGGCAGGATATGTGATTCGTTAATCGCTCTTGTCTCGATTTTATTTAACATTAATACGACACTAGGACTTTTCGGCATAGTCGCATAATAAATCTTAATATAAATGCCTTTGGATTTGAATTAAAGATCGGACGTTACTCATTTGCGTCATGTGACTTGAGGTTGGTTGGATTCTTTCAGTGTCTTTTTATTTTACGCGACTGCAAGGAGGTACCAACTAGCAAGTGATTCGTTCACCGCACGGCAACACTTAGAGGATCCGCCCGTTACGGTCTTTGAAATCAGTTATTTAAGTTCAAGGTACGAACTAAAGTAAGACACCAAGCTAGCTAGAACTTGATTTTTGGGTTGCACTATAATATCAAAGGACGCAAGACATAGTTACGTTAAGTATCGAAATTGAACCCAAGTACTCTTAAAGGCTGTTTATGCACGACAAGAAAGAAATAAAAATAAAAAAGGTCGTTTTCGGTTACAGTTTGATGTTAGCATTGACAGCACAAAGTATCCTTCTAGTATTTTCCAACACCTTTTCCGATGTTCAAATGTAACTTCTAACATACACGAAACAATACAAAATTTGATACGATTTTCCCCACAGAGTGAATTTTCAGCAAACCTGTGTGCACGAGGTCAGTAAGTATACAGAACACGTTTTCTGTGCAAGCGTTGCTAATAGATCGGCATATGGGATTGTCGGCAGTTATTAGAACAAAATCACCAAGGACATGATTATAAACTATATTTTTGGACTTTTCTTTAGGAGATGAGTAAATAATTATGCCTGTCACGTAATATCCGAACAAGAATGTCATTTTATATTATGGACATTTGAGCTGAAAGACGGATTTATGAGATTGAATCACGAAAAAATTAGCTTTCAATACATTCAATTCCCATTTATAGATTCATTCGAGTGAATCACGAATGCATGAGGGATATTATGTTATGATAGCGTTACAACATAATGTATTTGCTTTGAGTTGCGGATGAAAATTTTGATATTCTACGAGACTTCAACTTATACCGAAAGTAGTGAAAGAGAGATACAAACAAAATACTTGAGACTGAGCCAAAATCTCCACATGGCCATCATGTACAAATTGTTATCTATCCCATTCCCACTCAATGACGCTTTTGGACGCCCCCAAGAAAATGAGCTTTAGAAAACATTGTGGAGAATGAAGAAATTGCTTGTTACAAGCAATTTCTTCATTATCCACAATGTTTTCTACCAGAAAATTGAAAAAAAAAAATTTAATAAACTTTAAATTGCCGTCTGCAACTTCTTTGAATTTGGACCAGTCTAACATTTTGCCATGTGGTAATGGGCTATTTGTTAAGTTGCGCTGACTGTGTTGGTTAGTCGAGACCGAATATTTCTTCTAATGCGACTGTTTTCAGAGACAGAGCTTACATCTTCTGTGACGTCGTCGTGGTCGGTCAAAAACTAGTATATTTCGTCATATCTCTATCATTACTTGACGATATATGTGCCACAGTTGACAGGTGGCTGGCCAGGCCCGCTCATCTCCAACATGGCAGTTCAAATGGGGTATTAATTTAATAATTATTTTGTAAAATATGTTGTCATTGACATGAGATAAAGGGCACATCGTTGGTCAGTGACCTTAACCCTTTCCTGTTTTTCAAAATTTTAGACCTGTCCAATTTGAAAGAAGTAGCAGAAGACACTAAAAGTGGATGCAATATGAAACGTTACCAACAAACATGGTAGAAAATATTGTGGGAAAAGAAGAAATTGCTTGTTACAAGCAATTCCTTCTTTTTCCCACAATGTTTTCTCTGGTACAAAATCACAAGGACGTAAAAACCAGTGATTGTACAGGAAAGGGTTAAAGTCGACAGGAAAGCTTATATAAGCTGTATACGCAAAAGTGTTTACAATAAATGTTGGAGTTCAAAGTTAATTGCAAATCTAAATAAGCAATTTAATTTGTAATCAATTTAATTGTTAGTTTCGTCTATCAAAAACGAGCGTTCTGATTGGTCGAAAAATTCCATACAAAAAGGTATGAAAAGATGTAGGGTTTTTGCTTTTTTCGCTCGATACTATTAAATTATTATAAGAAATGAAGAGAATATTTATTGTTTTCATGAAGGTGTGAACCGAAAAAACCTAATCACACATTGTATGAATCCGCTTCGCGTATTTATACAGTGTAATTAGTTTTTTCGGTTCATACCTCCATGAAAACTAAAAATATTCTTTTCATCTCTTAAATAGATTTTTTATCGACAGCGGCAATCCGTCAACTGCATGAACGAATGGACTAATTTTCTTCTTTTTTTATCCCCGTCGAAAACTGTCCATTTATAAAGATCCTTAAAGTAACGCTAAAAGTAAAGGATATATCGCTGTGTTCTTGTCACAGACATCCGGCACGACTGCGGGATATTTTGTTTCCAAATGTCAAACTCAAATCGGCACAGCTTGATTTTTTCCTGACGTCATTGTTCTGTTGTCGTTTACATAATTCTCTTAACACAACTCAGTTTATTATCGTCTCGTTTTGACACTTTCCCCCCATGAGTATTATGTAAGGATGTTGTGTTTGTGTGTGTGTGTGGGGGGAGGTCAACAATGTTGTTAGAAATATTATTGATTTTTTTTTTTTTTTAATCTTTATTCCCTCAGAACTGGCTTTTTTTAGATTTGAAAGAAGGTTTAGGCTTTTTAGAAGCTATAAACTCTGGTAAAATTTCAGCATAACTGGACATCTAGTTTATCGACATCATGATTTAGATATGATTTTTAATGGACAATCAGACTTACTAAAAAAATTACCCCGAATTTCCACTGCTTGAATGTTTGAGGTTTAATTACACTTTAAACAGTATTTCGGTATATCGCGGGACGATTCTAATGAGTTCCATCAACATAGGATTAAGTGAAAATCCTGTAATAACTTATTTTTGCAGTCGAACCAAACCTCACACATGTCAAAAAAAGCGTATTAAGCGATCATTCTCTTAAACCACCACATTTTGGCCTTCCCTTGAGTGGTCGTTAACACAAGTTTAACTGTATAATAGTTTATACAATGCATGAGGATATGAATGCATTTTGAGGAAGACAAAATAAATGAAATAAATATGTTTTAGTCTTTTATCATAAAGTGAAGTGCTGTCGATCTTCCTCGAGCGACTACTTCTATTAAGCGACCACGTCAATTAAGCGACCCTAAATGAAATATCTTTTTAAAAGCAAGAACTCTGAAGAATTGAGAGAGTTTAGAAGTTCAAATTTCTTTTCCTTTGTAGATGAAAAATTTGTTTCCATTTCTTTTTTTGACAGCGCTGATACGTTATTTTGCCCAAAGTCAAGTGTATGGAAAGTTAAATCGTAATATGACTTGTCGGTAAACACGATCAAAATTTGGCGTGCCTATAATCTGAAAAATATTATTCTTGCAGGTGTCAAAGATAGTGTGAAGGCAGCCATTGAAACTTTGTCGATCCTCGACAGTCTTTTTTAGCGAGAGAATGTTATCACTATTTAAGGATAATTCACTGAATAACTGAAGACATTCTTGTTGCTTCAAGGGTGACTGGGTCAAGTTTGCATGACCATTGTCACCTCAACCAAAGGTATTATTACTTACAGAATGGTACTTAATCTGTAAACCTGTGCGTCAGTAGAAGTCTGGACTCGGTGCAAGAAATACTTGAATTTATCCCATATAAAGTTTATGTTCATGTAAGCCCATCCCTCGTCATAGCTTCATTTTAGAAATAATAAGGATTACAGGCAAAATGTGTAAGTTTGATCTGTATCCAACCACGGTCAAAGAATTTACAAATGACCAATGATCAAGGAATCGATTGACTAATTTAATAATACTTTCCGACCGGAAGTGAAATACTGACCTCTGCCATTTATTTAAAATATTTTCGTATATTGGCAACACGAATATCGTAAATATATCTTATTCGAGCTGATTTTACGAATTTCAGGCCGCTCACTCACGAAATGCCCATTTGGTTATGTCCCTAGAGGCGCCTGAGCCTGAGAGCTCGTATGGCTACACAGGCAGAAATACTGATTTAGCAAATGGTGTTTTCAGGAATTCAATATAAACTGAATCATATTCCACATGTCTCGCAAGTCTATATTGTCACTGAATTATTTTTAGTAGTTCTAGAGAAGCGTTTTAAACTTTTCATTGTTTTACGAAAATTAATTTACTAATTTAGATGTAAAGGTATTAATCAAAAATTTCAAATTTTAATTGTATACCATATATAGACATAAGCCACGGCCATAAAAGCCATGTTTTTCAAGCAATCAAAATAATGCGATGGAATCTGATAAAGTGACACCTGAGGATTATTCTTGTAAAATTTGGTTGAAATCTATCGGCAGGTTTCTGAAAAGAATTTCAGATTTTTCAGAATACACCATATATGCACATAAGCCCCAACGATAGGCCTAAAGGCCGTGTTTTCATCCAATAAAACTCATTGAAGAAACTTAACGATAGCTCTATAGAGGATAATTCGTGTGAAATGTGTTTGAAATCAGTCTGGTCTCTGAGAGACAATATTTCTAAAGTTGCACTATATACTATATATGGGTATAAGCCCCACTAAAATTTTGGTCGACTGGGAATGCGTTTAAAAACATTTCTCGTTTGATTATTAAAAATAATCTTACAAAGAGTCAACAAAGTATCCTTCCTGAAATCCATCAACCGGTTTCTGAGACAAAGATTTTCAAAGCTTTCACAATAAATGGGCCTATTAAAGACGTATTTTTCATCCGATCAAAATTCTTTGAAGGAATCTGACAAAGGGTCAGCAAAGGATCGATTCTGTGAAATTTTGCTGTAATCCGTACATTGGTTTCAGAGAAAACAAATTCAAATCTTTCACCATAAATTGAAATTATCAACGCCTATTTAACCATTTCCTGTTCAATTCCTGGTTTTTTACGTCCCTGTGAATTTATCACTGAGAAAATATTGTGAAAAAAGAAGAAATTGCTTGTAACAAGCAATTTCTTTTTTTTTCACTATATTTTCTATCCTACTGGTTATTTGTCAATTAAATCTTATTAGATTTTTCGTCTGCAAAACCTGTGAATTAGGACAGGTCTAAAATTAATAAAAACCGGAGAGGGTTAAGCAACGTTTTTCATCCGATCAAAATTTTTGAATGATTATGAAACGGGTCACCTGGGGTTCATTTGTCACCCAAATGTTATCACACAAGCGATTTATTAATTTCCCCGACCAAATATTTTACAAAAAAGGCTTTATGGCCACCAAATGTTATCACTCCAGCGATTTATTTATGTCTCCGACCAAATATTTTACAAAAAGGGGCTGTATGTCCTCCATATGTTATCAAACCAGCGATTTATTTATGTCCCCGACCAAATATTTTACATAAAAGGGGGCTGTATGTCCTCCAAATGTTATCACATCAGCGATTTATTTTTGTCCCCGACCACATATTTTATAAAAAAAAGGGGAGGCAATGTGTCCACCAAATGTTATCACACCAGCAATTTATTTACGTCCCCGACCAAAAATTTTACCAAAAAGGGGCAATGTGTCCACCAAATGTAAATACCTCAGCGATTTATTTATGCGCCCGAATAAATATTTTATAAAAGATAACAAAATGTCCACCAAATGTAATCATACCAGCTATTTATTTATGTCTCCGACCAAATATTTTACAAAAAAGGGCTATATGTCCACAAAATGTTATCACACCAGTTATTAATTTATGTCTCCGACCAAATATTTTACAAAAAAGGGCTTTATGTCCACCAAATGTTATCACACCAGTGATTTATTTATGTCTCCGACCAAATATTTTACAAAAAGGGCTGTATGTCCTCCAAATGGTATCACACAAGCGATTTATTTATGTCTCCGACCAAATATTTTACAAAAAGGGGCTGTTTGTCCTCCATATGTTATCACACCAGCGATTTATTTATGTCCCTTACCAAATATTTTACATAAAAGGGGACTGTATGTCCTCCAAATGTTATCACATCAGCGATTTATTTTTGACCCCGACCAAATATTTTATAAAAAAAAAAGGGGCAATGTGTCCACCAAATGTTATCACACCAGCAATTTATTTATGTCCCCGACTAAATATTTAAAAAGAAGGGGGGGGGGGGTTAATGTGTCCACCAAATGTTAATACCGCAGCGATTCATTTATGTCCCCGACCAAATATTTTATAAAAAATATCAAAATGTCAACAAAATGTTATCACACCAGCTTTTTATTTATGCCTCCGACGAAATATTTTACAAAAAAAGGGCTTTATGTCCACCAAATGTTATCACACCAGCGATTTATTTATGTCCCCGATCAAATATTTTACAAAAAAGGGCTGTGTGTCCTCCAAATGTTATCACATCAGCAATTAATTTATGTCTCCCACCAAATATTTTATAAAAAAAGGGGACAATGTGTCCACCAAATGTTATCACCTAAGCGATTTATTTGTTGGATGAGAATCTATAGGTTTGGAAAGGATGAAGTGGCAGAACTGGTGTGAGAATTACCAGGATTCCATGGTTAGGTGCTCCAACCGCTACAGTCGATATGACTGAAATGATGTTCAAAGTGGCGTTAAACCCCATTCCATCAAACAAATTTACTTATTTGTCGGATGTCCATAGAAATTGATTGATCTTTTGCGATCTGCGAAAAAGTAATAACTTGGTACAACTACGATTTTAACTCGTCTCTTATCGCAGATTATTTATATTGGGTACCGGAATAAACAAAACAAATAACCAACGTATTGTTTTCTAGTCCTATCGTTACTTTTGGTAGCGTTTTGTTCTTAGCCCATTCACACACAATGACGCCTTTAAACGCCCCTCAATATAAAAGCTTTGCAAAACATTGTAGAAAACGAAGAAATTCCTTGTTACAAGCAATTTCTTCATTATCCACAATGTTTTCTTCCCTTACAGAAAAAAGATTTTAAAAAATCCCTTTAAAAAAATCTATAAGCTTGAAATTGTTGTTTGAAGTTCCTTTCAATTTAAGGTCGTTGTTTTGACTAGATATTGTTATGTTTGTATGTTGTATGTCATTTTGGTATCGAAATAAAGACAAGAGTGTATGATGATACTTTTATTTCTCAATACCCATTTTTTCTCGAAACGATAAAACTTTAACAACAATGATAGTTGTAGTTATAGATCTTCAACAGTAAAGTGTAGATAAATCGCCAAAAATTGACGGATCGCTGGCCCCGCCCACTGGTCTCCGATAGGAGGTACCACTTCAATATTATACGGCGTTATTTTGCAACATTTAAGGCCAGTGACATGTAACAAAAAGTAAAAAAGTTGGTTAGCGACCTAAGCTTAGGTAACATGTAGTTACTACCTTTAAGTCGCTAACCAAACAAAAATCATTCACATAAGTGCCGATCAATTTTGGAGTTCAAAACTCACTTCCGGTGTAAACGAATGATTTGATTGGTCGACAGTCGCAATCCGGCAATTGGACAAAGTGACAAAGATCAAAGACGTGTATATTCGTATATTATCATAACAATTCTGCAATGACGCCTGATTCTGTTGGTTCAAGGATGTATTTACGATTGATCGCAAAACTCTGATAAATAGACACAATATTTATGACAGTTTAGCACTTAACCATCTTTATCATAAGTTTACCATAAGTGTTACAGAATTGTATAAACTAAATTGGTATATGGTAGGGGCCAATAGATTTTGAATGATTGATGATACAAGAAATGTTATTCAATGTTAACCCATTACCACACGGTGCCACTTTTTGATGCCCTGAGAAAATATGGCCCTGTAAACTTTGTGAGAAAAGAAGACATTGCTTGTAACAAGCAATGTCTCATTTTCTCACATTTTTTTCACCTTATTTGGTAATTAATTTCGAATTCTATCTCAGTTTGAAATGTCGTCTGCAAATTTTTTTTATCGTCTGGTAATGGGTGAAAGGAAGTTTCGTAAATCTACAAATTTGCACATATATGTACGGACTAAACTAAAATGTTTGATTTCTGGTAGCAAGTTCAAAATATCAAAACTAATATGAGCCAATGCGTGACATTTCCAACAATTACACATGTGCGCCAAGTAAAGACTCTGATCAGCCTGTGCATCTGCACAGTCTGATCAGAGTCTTCACTCTGCGCTCTGTAGGTAGATACTCCCCCAAAGCTTCTTCAAACAATCAGCGAATATTCTAATTTCCCCCGAATGGCTGTCCAGGGTGCTCAATGTGTGCGAGTCACGCACATGCGAAATTGTTGGAAATGTCACGCATAGGCTCATATATGTACTGGATTTCTCAATTGAATAAGTGCATTTCAGGACTTGTAGTACAGTACCTGTTTATATCACTTGTAGTTAGTTGAATACTTTGTGAAATGATAAATAAGCCTATGCGTGACTTCCAACCATTTCGCATGTGCGTGACTCGCACACATTGAGCACCCTGGATAGCCGTTCGGGGCAATTAGAACATTCGCCGATTGTTTAAAGAAGCTTTGGGTCAGTATCTATCTACAGAGCGCAGAGTGAAGACGCTGATCAGCCTGTGCGGATGCACAGGCTGATCAGAGTCTTTACTTGGCGCACATGTGTAATGATTGGAACTGTCAAGCATGCGCAAAAATAACTATTATAGGGAATTTCTCCTTTCTAACAATACCTTTAACTCCACTTCTAATTTTTTGTGTTACAGTACACATTTTCAAAGACCATCTGTGACTTCCTTTAATTTGGCACAGCCTTGAATCTCATTGTCTGGAAATGGGACAAGGAAATCGTCTTGTTCCATTTGGACATTTATCGGCAAAGATATTATAATTCATTTTATACTTAATGCTAGCTGCTCATTAAACCATGCTTCTGATTGAGAATTAATGAGAAGGATAAAGATGTCCTTACATGTATAACCTAGCCGCATTAAAACATAGCTGTTTTATAACCGATTCATCTTAAAATAAAATTCTTAGTTTGATTGATAAAAAATTGATTTAATTTACCCAGGGGTTTATGCAAAACTATTGTAAAAGCGTATAGATGTATATGCATTAATAGAAGTCTTTTCACTAAACCCTCCAAAATTGTTCGGGAATCGCCTCGCGATATCTATATCAAAAAGCTACGGATGAATCCGATCATAAAATCTCTATTTTATAATATTCTAATTCGCAGTCCTCATTTATACAAACATTATTTCAAGATACAACATATAGTTGGCCCTATGCGTGACATTTCCAACCCGTCCACATGTGAGTGAAGTACATACCTTAAGCTGCCTGGACGGCCACCCAGAGCATTTAGATATCCATCAATCACGTATTGAAACTTTGAATTAGTATTCATTTCTAGAGCGCAAAGTGAAGACTCTGATCAGGCTGTGCGGGTGCACAGGCTGATCGGAGTCTTTACTATAGCGCACTTGGTTGGTGGTTGGAAAAGTTACGTACAAGCCCTTGTGATGAAAAGATGAAATGGACTAAGGTAACATAGATTTATATTTCCGATCATTCTTACGATACATTTACTATATAATTTTGATGTATGTTTCAATTCTTTATCCGTATCAATATAGCTTATTTTTTGGGTAAAGTTTATTTTAAAAAAAGAAGGAAACCATAAAATTTATCTCGACTGAAATGCATGTTTATATATTCAACAATTTTGAACGCAATCATATTCTAGTAACTAATTTTGCAGAAAGCAGGTTTAAATTTATTCGAAATAAATGTTAAAGATTGAAATAAGTAGAATTGTTTAATGACAAAGTGTGGCATATATTATTTTATGCATGGACATGCAGTAATATTTTAAATAATGAAAAGAAAGGAAAGAATGACATACACTTTCCTCTATCTCTCCATTCTTTGTCAATGAAAAATTCTTTTACAGCAGTTACTTTCAATTTTGACCGAGGTGAATTTTTCTGATCTGGAAGAAATATACAATGCCCGGTTTCTTTTCCTGATGTTTAATTTCAAATCTATTTATCGATTTAGCAAGATAAAATACATTTCGATATGCTTCGTGAAAATGTCGTTAGCCTATTACGATCAAAGAAATAACTCCAAATTCACAAAAAAAACCCTTTCTCGCATGGTGCATATCAACTTCTACTAGTGCATGTATACGCTACAAGACTCACACTTGAAGAAACGCTTTGTTTGTCCAACAAAACAAACAATATATTTTCCAATCCAGTTGTCATACAAAGCAGTCAATTACCCACAAACTGTAACATTATACAATCATTCAAAAATACCTCAATTATACACGACGGGAAAATAATGAAACTTGTATGATTTAGAACAGATAACGACAATAATCCGTAAAGTGGTAATTTTAAGATTCATTTCAACAACGAATTTAATTACTTATAGTAAAGATATCTGTTTGAACATTTTAATAAGTGTAGTTGTTTGGCTGTAGATAAGTCACAATTACGCCATGTTCGATTTCCCATACAATTCCTTATACTTAGATCCCTGACATGTTAAGAATTCGAAGTATAGAGGTTCGCTTTGGCAGCCGCTAGTATGGTGTAACGTATGGGCCAAAAGTCCACTATAAGTCACGTGAGCATAAAGAAGGCATGTACGCGTAAATAATACAGGAAAACAATGTGCACTTTCAAAATATGAGCTTGCACGCATAAAAAGTAAGCACCTTCATATTGCGTGTGCACTTGAAATGGTGTTCGTACGCGCACATTTCATGCTCTTTGTCGGTCTGCATTTTAGCGGGCACGCCTAAATTCAGTGAGAGCACTTTTTTATTAACGCGTACACGCGTTTATTCAAAAGTGTACGACATACACTGGACGTTTGACCCATTTAGAGCACCATACGCTAGAAACATAAATATTCTAACCAAATATGCATAAATAAGCTGCGATCTTGTGATCGTAGGAAGCATACATTTACATATAAGCGAAAAAAGAACAAGATTCGTTCGAAGGAATCTGAAATTTGCACAGTAAATTGTTGTGATCATTCTCATAGAAATAATTCTTTTCATGTTACTTTGCGGTAAATTTTAGCTAAACCCTTACATCAAACACAGACAATCAGCTCTTGTGAACAAAATATACATTTATCTTGCAAATAACACAACAGTCAGATTTATATGTCATATCTTCTGTGAAACTGATTTCTTGTAGAGAACTATAGTAATCACCCAAAGGACGGCCAGATTTAATCATATGACTTTAAGTATGTGAAGTATCTACATATCGGTGGATTAGTGCAAAACCATCATAAGTGTCTATACAAAGTATAGACACTTATGATGTTTTTGCACTAAGCTAACGATATATCATAGAAAAAACGTGATCTGGTTGATACTAAGATCAATTCAGTTGTCTTCTCGCTGGAGGAACTTAAATGAGTCTTAACAACACGTGACTTACAAATGGTTAAATTGGATACATAACTATTTTCTGAGCATCCTACTAACTATGAAATTAATATGTGTTTCGGCCTGTTTCTTCAGTACTAATAGAATTTTGTGTTTCGAATAAAGAATTTAGAATAGGATGCTTAACCTATATTGTCGCCTTGTATAGATTTTTTAAAGTTTTTCAAACGAAGTTACTCACATATACACATGTTAACATAACTATATTTACACTAATATCTAAATAAAGAATGACATTGTTTCTAGCCAAATATCGCAACAGAACGTTTGTGTTGCACCTCCGACCTGCGGTAAAGCTTGTTATGAAAAAGCTATGATTTAACTAAATGTAAGATATCTAAATATGTTACCTAAAGAAAACCGAGGTGGTTGTGTTCCCTTGTCAAGGAAAACCCGCCTAAATAAATAAAAAAATCGATTTTCCCCCTTTTTTCATATTTCAGATTAAACTATCTTACTGATTCACTTAGAAGAAAAGCGAAATTTTAATATCTGTCAAAGCTGACAAAGTCACCATTGTGTTGGTACATTCATCCATTACAATATGACAACATTTTAGAATGGTCAAACAGTTAAAGATAATGTAGACGACATTTTCCGCTGATGATTTTTTTAATCCGTATTTTGGGATTGTGGATAAGTAAACTGCTTTGAACAAGAAATTCTTCAATTTTCTTTTTTTTAAAAAAGCACTTTCCTCGAGGTGCGTAGCAACAATCAAACAGTTGTGACCATCAAAACATTGCATTTTTAATGTCATAATGTTATGTGATGTAGGCAGGTTTTCCTGTATAACTGATTATTTATAGAAACAAATCTAACCTAATGTTAAGAACAACAACTTGCTGTCTGGAAAATCGTGTCATTCATAGTTATTCGACAGTTCTAGCATTAATTCAACATATTGAGGGTTTAGAGCAAAAACATAGTATGGGTCTATACAATTGTATAGACCCATACTATTAATTTGCTCTAAACCCTCGATATCGTCTATTAACAGATTTAAAATGATATCCCAACACGAAATCAATGCAATCAAAGTGTTTTAGTTTAACATAGACGAAACATTTGATTTTCAATACTCTGCATTTACTCTGAACGAATAAATATACTGAAATCTTTCTCGATATTAAATATCAAACTGCCCAGCAAACATAGAGCTAGGTCCATAGGTATAATAGTTATATAAAGGTCAATAGAAAAACAGATTTTCATACCATACGTTGTTATTGTGCCTGTTAGATACTCTATATAGTTTTACTTACTTAGGATTTAATTCTTAATTGAACAATGAAATTATCCTTCAAGACAGAAAATCTGTTGCCATATCAAGCTGTAAATAACTATTTATCTTAAATATTATTCTATTTTTCTTTAAAAATATACCAATATACTCTATCTTCTAAATTTTCAACTCCTCGTTATGCATCCTTTTAACATTGAATAATTTCGCTTGGCTTCCCTCGTCGGCGTCCTGGTGTTGATACGGTGCATCCTTAGTACCATGGAGGACCAGAGTCCACTCGCGAAACAGTCCTGTGTCAAAAGCATCATTTTTACCGGGAATATTTTCGATACGCAGGGTCCACGTGCCATGGGGACGTTCAGCCCAGGTGTGGGTCGTCATAAAGGGCCAGCGGGTGAAGCCGTTGCGGTGATCGTCATCATTAGGTCGCTGGCTAAGGATCATTGACCTACAGAAATAATTGATTATTACGTCGTCGTCGTTCTAAAACGACGTAACTACAGATTGAATCAAGCTGTAGCTACACGTTTTAGAACGACAACGACGATTCAATTTAATTGATCTGAAGGTAGCTTTTCTTTCAGTTCTTTCAATACAATTTCGTATATAGTTCTTGAATAGCCCAAACAATATTAATGCCACTCAAGTTTTTTTTATACTTTTAAACCTTTTCCAAACTATTCCTCCCTTTTATCCTCCGCTAGAAAAAGGCTTCGGAAAACATTGTGGAAAATGAAAAAATTGCTTGGATCAAGCATTTTTTTCTTTATCCACATTTTCTTTTCTATCCAAAGAAACGATAAAAATTTCACAAACGCGATATTTTCGTCTGCAGCTTCTATGAATTTGGACCAGTCTAAAAAATTTTTGTTTGGGAATGAGGATAAATATTAACCGTTAATTATGTTATTTGTTAAAATGGCGTTAAATTATCATATTTTTGTGATAACAAGAACCCATGCGAATATCGGTATGTCTTCATACCTATTTATCTGTAAAATACGTTTTTTTCCTGTTAATTCTAACATGAATGTTGTTTTAGCAAGGATGTGTAAAATATCTTTTAAGATGTTTTCTAAAATACACATTTTACTAAAATCGAAACAAGGAACTAAACATTCTGTCGTGAAAAGATAGTTCACATTTACGATAAGGGAGAGAAATTCTCAATTCTTACGATAACTCCTTAAAAAACACATTTACGGCGCATTCTTGCCAATTCCAATTTTTTTTATTAGAGTACGTAAAATAACATTTTTAACCCTTTCCCAAAAAATCTCTTGTTTTCACGGTCACCTCATTTTGTTATAGAGAAAACATTGCAAGAAAAGAAGACTTTGCTTGTAACAAGCAATTTCCTCTTTCCTTACAGTTTTTTTCTACCCTTTACAATGTGTTTTTTTTTTCAGTTTAGTAGGTTTTAGAAAATTGCTTATCTGCAATATCTCTCAAATAGGACCAGTATTAAAGTTTGTCGTTTGGGAAAAAGTTAATGTGCACAGACACAAAGATCAATTCTACCTTAATAAGGATGACCGATATTGTTTCTCATACCTAATATAGATAAACTGTAATCCAGGCACGAAATTGTAAAACTTTTTTTCGCACTTAGTTGAGAATTTACTCATACTGCGAGTTGAGATTAAATATGTATTAGTGCTTAGATCTTATTGTAATTGTATGAAAATGAATGAGAATAATATTTGTAAGTTATAACAAATTACTCTTGGTATACGATTGGAATTAAATTCAAACAAGATATTTATCAATATTTGAAGTTTGAGTAAATTCTCAATTGAGTACCAAAAAAGTTTTATAATCTCGGGGACAGATAAATGACCAATCGCTGTCCCCGCCCACTTACTTCTTTAGCCCCGCCCTGTGATTCCGACAGGAAGTCTCGCTTCGATTTAAAACGACGTAATTTGAAAAAATAAGGCTAGAAAAAACAAAAAGCAGTTTAATTGTTTGGCGCCCTAAATGTCGTAACTACAGCTTGAATAACCTGTAGTTATGTTCCAGCTGTAGTTACGACGTTTAAGTCGCCAAACCTACTGAAAGGTTAACAAAAATGGCGGCATATGTCGGAGATCAAAATTCATTTCTGGTTTCAATGAATGATTGGTCGACTGGCTATTTGATTGACAGCTGCGATAGGTCAATTTTATCATGTGATAACTTACGTAGTGTTCATTGGTGAGGTCAGGTGGATGACGATGTTTCCTCTGTAGCTAGATTTGACCGTAATAAAGGACTGGAGATGTTCAAGAAAGTTGACCTCGTTCTCCGTCCCAATACAAGCGTCTGTGTTGATCCTAAGGGTAATGGCCTCATTCGTACCGAATTTCCTGTAAAAGATGTAAACCATGTATTTCTTCAATGAATGGTCAGAAAATATGAAAATAATCACAAACGAATCATTTAACTAGAAAATTCGAGCCTTTGCCAACTTTGTATAAAATAATGGGGACAAGATTGAAAAATTTGATAATTTGTAAAAAGTAATTTGAGTGCGATTATTGATTAAAGCAATGAAAGTGCTTAAAGCCTGAGATATATACACGACAGATATATAACCGTGGCTGAAAAAGTTCGATGTTTTGATAATCAGATGTGTCACTTTCTGCCCAGATCTACTGTCGATTACGTTCTGATCTGCCATTTGTGCGGAAACGGACACATCCTGCCCACAAAAAGTCGAATTGTCTTCCCGCTTTGAAGGTATTGTTATAATAATATATGCATATATATACATGTATATCGTTACATATTTTTGGTCCGATTAAAATTCTTTGAAGGAATCTGATAAAAGGCCACCCAAGGATCATTCTTGTGAACTTTGGTTGTAATCTGTTTAGAACTTGCCGATAAGAGGGGGTTTAAAGTAAACATTTATGGACTGACGAATGGACGCCAACATGACAATGGCCCAACACAGAGAGAGAAATGAAGTATGTAGCTAGGTTCGAACTAGGAGGTTCGATGCGAGGATTCTACGACAGACTTTATAGTCTCCAGGTAAAGATAGAGATACAGAGAGAGGGTGAGAGAGCGGGAGAGAGAGCGCGGGCGGCCATTTACCAGATCTACATTATATTTTCCATCTCCCAAAAGCGATATCAGTGCTCGAATTTAACTAAATTCTCGAAGGCGCCGAAAATTGTATTAATTGCGTTGTATGTTTTCACTTTAAACTCTACGAGGGTTTGAATTTTACCGTCTCCACTTTAGCCTCAGATTGCTTACGCAATTTCAGGCTAAAATCTATGCAAAGCATACAATTCAACATGTATGACATCATTACATAATGTCTAATCCAATGACGTACACTTTGAAAAGAATTGTCCGTTTTATGTTATTATAATTTAATTGTAAGTTTCGTCTATCAAAAACAAGCGATCTGATTGGTCGAAAAATTTAATTCATACCTCCATGAACAAAATTTTGAGTACGCAGCCATTTTGAATGCTTCCGCACAAAATAGTTCACTACAAAAAGGTATCAAAATTTGTTAAGTTGTTGCATTTTTCGCTGGATGCTATTAAATCATAAGAAATGAAGATACTATTTTTTGTTTTCATGGAGGTATGAACCGAAAAACCTAATCACACAATGTATGAATCCGCTTCGCGTATTCATACAGTGTGATTAGGTTTTTCGGTTCATACCTCCATGAAAACAAAAAATATTCTCTTCATCTCTTAATTATATTTTTGCAATGAAGTCTGTTCGTGCATGATTTTTGTGATAAAAATACATTTTTGACCTGAAATCAAGTAGGAAAAATATTAAGTCTTTTGAAATTGTCCGAAATTCATTACAAAATGTTGAAAATATATTTTAGTTAAAATAATGCCCACCCCATTTCAATGACGTTTTTAGACGCCCCAAAGAAAAAAATGTTTTGGAGAAATTCCGGAAATGTCACAAGGAATTTCTTCATTATCCTCCATGTTTTCTACCCCAAAGTTTAAAGAAAAATAATATCTAAAAAATCATAAGCTTTAAATTGTCGTCTTGAAATCCTTTCAGTTTGGACCGTTCTAGAATTCTTCCATCTGGAAATGGGTTAAATTAAAGATTACATTTTAATTATCACCACACTACGTCCTAACCTCCTACCACGCTTACTACTACTATAATGAATAAAACATTGGCCAACATGTATTGGGTACAGTCAATGTTGGTCAAGCGACCACCTCTATTAAGAGACTACTTTCATTTAGCGACCAACTATAGATTTCCTTTTCAAAAACATCCACCTACATAGGATTTAGTGAGTATACTGCAATAATCTATGTATGTATCTCGTCCCTCCCCACATATATGTCACAAAAAGTGTATTAACCCTTTCCCGTTTTGCAAAATTTTAGACCTGTCCAAATTCAAGGGATTTGCAGACAACAATTTAAAGCTGGTTTTATTTGAAAAAATAATAGTTCAGTAGGGTAGAAAATATTTTGGTAAAAGTAGAAATTGCTTGTTACAAGCAATTTCTATTTTTTCCACAATATTTTCCCAAATATAAAAGCACAGAGACGTAAAATACCAGTGATTGTACAGGAAAGGGTTAAGCAACTATTCGCTTAAACGACCACATTTTTACCGTCCCTTGATGGTCGCTGAATACCAGATAACATTCTTTACTACCTTTGCTTCTTTTTGTTTTACTTATGACTCTTATCTATGGTGCTGTAATTGATAGAGCAATTCAAGTATAGGATTGGTAAAAAGAGCTTTACTGTTATTCAACTCTTCTTGTTTCAACCAACTTTGTATAGCAAGACGCATAAAATTATCACACACCCAAACACACCCACGCGCACGCACGCATGTACGTACGCACTCCAAACACACAAATAGAGATGTTCAAAACATTTGTTTGATTCTTTACTCAGACAAAATGCTGACTTCAACATGATCAATGACTGCATTTCAAAGAATAGAGAAGACATTGTCAGTAATTAACCCAACAACATCTACCCATGGCAGGAAAACATAAACTAAAAATAAACAAATGTATTTAATGTGTACTTTCAATTTCTCGTTTAGAAAGGGGGCGAGTATTTGATAGATAGATCTAATTTTTTTTTTGCATGAATACTTTATGCAAGTTAACAAAATAACTCACATATCTTCCACTACGGAGCCGGCGGTGCAGTGGAATCTTTCTGGTAGCGGCTTCCATTGGCTTGCCATTTTAACCATTGCGCCAGCATCTAGCACACCATATCCAAACAAGTGATTGAACTCAAGACCTGCACCGTTGTACTGCCAGAAATGTTTCAGGTAGGGGTCGAATAGTTTGTTCCTTTTAGACGTTAGAACCGTCAGGTGTTGTATATCTCTCCATGTTAAGTTGTTGCTACAAAGAGAGAAAATGGAATTGTACTGCTCATGTTTTTTTTTTTTTTTTTTAGTTTTGGAAATATGTATAGTCTTTTATTCCTTAAAGTTTTACAAACCAAAAATCTTGATCTTTCAGACACGTATATTCACACATATAATCCCCCCTTCTGATTGTAAACATGACAAGTTCATGACAAATTAAAAAAAAAAAAAGAAAAAGAAAATTATGCTAAACGCCATTTTCTCCTCCGTTCATTTATTTGAAAAATGCTCTTGTATTTCATGTTGCTTTGCTTCATTCCCCATATCATATACATAGAATTATTTTTTCCTAAAATGAAAACATTAAAGATTTGTTTTTCTAAGTAATGAAATAATGTAGACATAGGCATAGACATAGACAATTTTATTAGACGTAAGCTCTTTCGAGCTTCTTGTCATACAAAATTTACAATGTTTTACAATTTCAAAGAATAACAATAAACATGGCATATTATAAACGTGAAATGTTTTTGGTTAGTAAAGATGTTTCGGTGTTAATATGGAAGAGAGGTAGGCCTAGAGTGACAGGTGAAGTTTCAGTTATTGGAATATGCTTATGCATTCAGATTTTTTAGTTAATATACATAGTACAGTCAATCCTCTTTAGACCTATCAATCAAACTCAATGTTTCAAATGTTGGTATCATGTCCAAAAATCACCATGGCGTTACATAATGTAGACAAAATATAAACAAAATGACACAAATACATTCATATACTTGCATTTATAATTATATTTTTCATTTTGGACAAGCTATAGCTTGAAATTCAAGCAAGGAGCGCATATTTCCAGGATGGTGTTTCCCAATTATCAATCAGCTTTGTCGAAAAAAAACAAACCACAAAGCTGATTTTTGGGATCTCTTAAATTTAATGTTGCACAGTGTAATCACACCCCTTTTTACTCTAATGAGCTTAGTTGTATACGCGTCCAGAACTTCCATCAATCATTGCTAAGCCGTTTGCTTGTTCTATTTCAATTTTTAACCATCCGTTTTTAAATCGTTTTAGCCCCCTTGATCGGTTTTTTAATGGACATGTAAGAAAGGTTTTGTAACGTGCGTGTCTCAATTCTTTGCATTTTAGCAGCTTCTCTGTATACCGATTAATGTTTGGGACAGGGTTGTTACAATCTTTGCTTTTCGTAGTTGTTATTATCTATCACTAAGGTACCAGATAAATTTGAGGTTGTAACTTACTTACATGTATTACAAAATGTTGGTAAATTCTGAACGTCACGTGATATCTGATCATCCGAAGAATAGACATTGAGATCGATAGAAAGGAGATTGCCCTCGTATGAAATAACACCAAGCTCCATAACAAGGTTTAATAAGTTCAGAGACAAGCAATTAAACCATTGAAGCTTGTAACCTATTGTCATTATTTGTTGACAATTCTTAAAACTCTTAACTCAAGCCCTTTTCATAGTTAAGATACGAAGCTATTGAACTAGCAACCACTATATAGATTATTGGTTTACTGTTCGTTGGGTAACAATTCAATTTTCTCAATCACCTTCTGGCAATGATTCCAGATCGAACTTTTTTCAATACTGAAACTATTTCTATTCTGCAGAAATTCATTTACTGGTTAGTTACAGATAAAACGCGTTGACTTTACAAAGGCCTATCACAGGAACGATTGATTGAGTTCCTCGCATTATTCTCTCGTTTACTTCACCCGATCCAACATAACGCTTTTTGACAAGAAAAATGATTGGGGAAACATTGTGTAAAATGAAAAAAATGCTTGAAACAAGCAATTTCTATTTTTTTCACAATACTTTCTACCAACAAAGTCGAGAATTTAATAAAATTTAAATTATCGTCTGCAACTCCTTTTAATTTGGCCTAGTTTACAATCTAGTTATGGGTTAAAACAGTTGCTTCACCTAAATTAGCCTTTAGGGCTGCAATAGATCAGTTGGTGACAAGTTAGACTCCTTATCATCGTTTCCCGGGTTTGGGCCCCGGTCGCGGCAATTATCTTTTCCGACATTTGTCTTCCACCAAAGAGTGGATAATCGTAAACCTAGATGGAGGCTCGGAAAGGATGTAATTGTGTCAGAAATACTAGAAATCCATTGTTAGATCTCAAGCCAGTGCGATTTTACTTAAATACTGTCGAAAATGGCGATAAATCCCATTCAAATAAATAATTAGCCTTTGTTATAGCGAACTGCCCCGAGAGTTGTAAAAAGGCTAAATTTGAAAAATACTAGACTTTGTAGATTTATTGATAAATAAGTTACTCCACAACATTGTTTATCTGAGGCCGCCAAACAGGCCAATTAATACTGTTACCCTTTCCTGTACAATCCCTAGTTTTTCGTCTGTGTGATTTTATACTTGAGAAAGAAAACATCCTGGGTAATGAAGTAATTACTTGTAACATGCAATTTCTTCTTTTCCTACAATATTTTCTACCCTGTAGGTTGGTTACTTTTCATATAAAACTCGCCTCCAAAGGTCGTCTGCAACTTCCTTGAATTTGGATAAGTCTAAAAATTTTGAAAAACGGGAACGGGTTAATAGGTGGATTGCTGGCTCCACCAACTGACTCGGACAGGAATTTTTATTTATTCCTTTCCTTTTTAATCCCTGGTTTTTTACGTCCCTCTGAATTTATAATTGAGAAAATATTGTAGAAAAAGAAGAAATTGCTAGTAATAAGCAATTTCTGCTTTTTACACAATATTTTCTATCCTACTGAATGGTTCTTTTTCACATTAAATCAAAATTAAATTTTCGTCTGAATAAACCTTTGAACAAGCCTGCTAAGGTCGCAAATAAATCCTTGTTTTTCATTGAATGATTTCTGACTATGAAATAAGGTCGTTTGCTATCTAAGCCGAAAAAAATGCCAGCGATTCGTTCATTTACCATTTGCGGCTGTCAATTGAAAAAACAGTCGACCAATGAAATTATTCGCTTAGACCAGTAATGAGTTTTGAACTCCAACATTGGCCGCCATTTTTGTTAACCTTTTTTTGTTGGTTTGGCTACATAAACATTGGTCGCCGACCAACTATTCTACCTTTCTGTTACATGCTACTTGCCATAAATTTTACAAAATAACGCCGTTTAGAATCGGAGCGGGACTTCTTGTTGGAGTTGATGAGCGTGGCAAATAGAGTACGTGGGCGGGTCCAGGGATCAGCCAATTATATACTGCTTTACTTACTTAGCTTCCAGAGCCAATGCAAATATGCCAGCAGCCTCGGGAGCAGCCGCTGAAGTTCCTGAGTGAGTGGTAGTGCAGTTATTGTATAGGTCTGTTGTTGCCTGTAAATAAAACATTTACTTAAGAGATGAAGAGAATATCTTTTGTTTTCATGGAGGTATGAACCGAAAAAACTAATCACACTGTATGAATACGCGAATACAAGACTTTTCAAAAGTTACCAGACGACAAAATTTTAGACTGGTCCACATTGAAAGAAGTTGCAGACGACATTTCAAGTTGAGTTAAAATTGGAAAATGAATTACTCTTCCAATACAATCTCTGATTTTTATGCCCTTGTCATATTACACTTCAGAAAACATTGACTGGTCCACATTGAAAGAAGTTGCAGACTACATTTCAAGTTGAGTTAAGATTGGAAATGATTGCCAAATTGGGTAGAAAACATTGTGAAAAAAATCAGAAATTGCTTATTAAGAGCAGTTTCTCTTTTTTTTAAAAAGTTTTCCATCATCTTATTTCTTGGTTGTGCCATAAAAACTCTTTGTGTTGTAATAGGTTAAGGAATTGGTCTTTTGTCATACTTTTTGGCATAAAAAGAAACACACATATCCTCACTCACACGCACTCACGCAGAAACGAGTATATATAAAGATAGAGGGAGAGAGAGAGAGAGAGAGAGAGAGAGAGAGAGAGAGAGAGAGAGAGAGAGAGAGAGAGACAGAGAGACAGAGAGACAGAGAGACAGACAGACAGAGAGACAGAGAGACAGAGACAGACAGATAGAGAGAGACAGACAGAGAGAGACAGACAGAGAGAGACAGAGAGAGAGACAGAATGAGACAGAGAGACAGAGACAGACAGAGACAGACAGAGAGACAGAAAGTGACAGAAAGACAGAGACAGAGAGACAGAGGCAGAGAGAGAGACAGATAGAAAAAAACTTAAGTTTGGGTAGAACGATTATAGACTACTTTATTTTATTTCATTTTATTTTTTGTTGTTGTTATTCCGAAAACATTTTTGGCAGCATCAAAAACACACTAGGTTAATGGTGATAATTACTCTGGTATTTCACATAGCATTGATTTCAACATGAATATTTCGATATGCATCTTTGTTATGGCCTTACGAAGATTCTCAAGATTTAAGTTTATAGCTATTCCCTATTTAAAAATTCAACCTATTTAAGATAAGTGATATTGGAAAGCTCGTAAATCTAATACCCATCTGATCCCCTTCTTCACAGATTTATTCTTCATTAACCAAGAAGAATCATTATGTTTGATTTGGTCACATCTAAATCTATTTACACTCGATGACACATTTCCAAGACATTGGAAATAAATGCCTTATATTCGACAACATATTAAAAATAGCTAATTTATTAGGATCAAAATCAGTAATTGCTAGTTTTTGCGTAGTAGTTGTCCTCTTTAGATTAATATTACGTAATGTTACATGATGTTCTAGAAAATGAACTTAGCGTAGGCATATCCTTTTGTAAGCTTATACTACATGTAATAGCAAACGTTAGTAATCTAAGATTTTTTTTAAACATATAGTTGAAGTAAGCTTTTTGTAGGTATCAACTTTCATAATTCAATTAAAAATTCTAAAAAAACGAATTTTAAATTGCCTACTACATGAAAAATGTTAAGCTTATATGGCAATATATGGCAATACAACTTAGGTTATGTTTTATAACTGATTTTTGTAAGTAGAACACGTTATGTAAGGCCAAAAACAATAAAAAAAGAACCACTTTAAACCCATTGTCAGAAAGTGATGGATTTTATGATTTTTTAAACATTAAATAGGCGTTTTTACTTCTGAGGTCTTCTGTGGTGCGGTGTTCATCTTATTTTGAATTAATCGTCATTTAATGTCTCTTGAATGACTTCGCAGGTCAGCAAACCTGAACTTAAATAATGTCATATAATGGATAGATGTTCCTTATTTCAGGAATTTCTGAGCGTTTTATGTGCTGTCGTTTACAAAAGAAGGTTTTCGTGAAGGTTATTTATAAACTATATAGAAAAAGGAAACAGTGTCAGGTGCCATTTTAAGTAACTATATCATATTCTATAAGCCACTCTTTGCACCATTTAAGACCAGTCCAAATTCAAACAAGAGCCGTCAAAGAATGATTATGCACCCCGATGGGTGCTTGTAACAAAAGAATATGATTCAAATTGACTCAGGTCCCCTTCTTAGATGACGCATCCTTGAAAATTTAAACGGTAAAAGGAGTCCACATAAGAAGGTTCATCCAATTTGGTTCGGGTGGTGTGGAGGAATGGCTTTGGACCGTTTGACAAAGAGACGTGTACAGCTATCATAGATTAAGGCCCATTTTTCCATGACACATTTTTTGTAAATAAATCACAAACACCTTATGGTTTATGGCATCTAATTTATTACTTAAATTTGAAATTTTCATTAAAATTTGACCATTTCACGAGAAGAAATTGGAAAAAACTATTTTTTACACTAGTTCCCTTTTTCCGTAAAGCAGCCTTAAGCTGAAAAATGGGGGAAAGTTTCTGAGAAATATTCGAAGGAGTTCATATATGGATTTACATTGAATTTGGTCTAAGGGTTATGGAGAAATAGCTTCGGACGAGTGTACGGAAGGACGGACGGGCGGACGGGCGCACAGCCCCCGATTTTTTCAGTAGCATAAAAAGTTGTAGATAGCAATATTAAGTTGATCGATTCTTTACGATTTTTATCTTTTGGGGAAGAAAATATTGTGGCCAGAGAAGAAATTGCTTGTCACAAGCAATTTCTCCATTTTCCACAATGATTTCTAAAGATTTCATATTGATGGACATTTAAAAGCGAGGTTGTGTAGGAACGGGGTAATAATTCAGAAAAAAAATGAACAAAAGAAGAAGAAGGGCAACAACAACAAAACTTACAACGCCAGCATCTCTAAGAGTACTCTTGCCGTTGCTGAAGGTAGATGCGATGGTGGAGGAGCAGGATTCATCATATCCGGCTGTTTGGCCGTCATTAGTGGCGGAATTGATAGAGATGGTCCACATGCTAGCAGCGTACCCGTCACAGTTACAGTCGTCTTCTTGACCACCGTCACCTGACGCCCAGACATAAATGTTGCCTTTGCCGTTACGTCCCTGTAGAATAGAAATTAATTAAAAACATGACCCGTCACAAGAAGGACTATGTAGAAATATGTGGTATGAAGATAGAGCTGGTCCATATACTAGCAGTCTACCAGTCAGAACGGACCAATCGCAGCCGTCAATCAAAAAATAAATCGACCAATCAAAACATTGTCATCAATTGCGATTGGTGGATCGCCGGCCCAGCCGTCTGTCTCCGCTGGCAACGCAAACTGACTCCGACATGAAGTTACAGTTCGATATTTAACGATGTTATTTTTCAAAATTTATGACAAGTAACACGTAACAAAACAGAAAAATGAAAAGTTAGAGACGTGTTGTTTTGGAGACCTTTATCAAGCTTTAGGTACGAAGTTTAAGTCGTAAAACCAACGTGAAATTCTTCATATAATTATCGGTCAACAATGGAGTTCAAAGTTCACTTTCGGTTTAAATGATTGATTCGACTGGTCGACTGATCTTTTTACTGACAGTGATCGATCAATTCAGTTGGTGCTTATATTAGCATTCAACATTTTTAAAAACATTATATCGTCGTTGGGCGTGCAAAAAAATGGCGTAACTACAGCTTGAATAAAGCTGTAGTTAGATTATTTTGCACGTTAAACGATTATATAAATGCATCCACTGCTCCAAAGCAAGAATAGCTCATGCTCAGTGAGAAACAGTTGTTGTTGTTTATTAAGTGATTAAAAGGTTTGCCGGAGGAAAAAAAGGGCAGAGGTGCTAAACAAGTACATGACATGTGTCTTTCTGCAGAGCAAGCTGACATTCTCCTATTCTGTTATAAACAATCTATTCATATGTGATGAAATGTTACCGACAAGAGACGTTGATCAGAAATCAGCAAGATTCTGTCTTTTTTAGAGGAGCTTTGATTATACACTTCAGGCGAGTTAAGAAAAATATGTGGCTTAGCTGACTTCATAATAACAGGGATTTAATACATTCCAGCACGACAAATTGTAGACTATTCCAAATGGAAATGAGATGCAGAAGACAATTAAAAGTTGATGCAATTTCAGGTTCTTTTATCTTCCTGAGTAGAAAACATAGAGAAAATGAAGAAATTCCTTGGTTCAAGCAAATTCTTCATTTTCATAATGTTTTCTAATTTTTTTAAATTTTTTTTATTTATTTATTTATTTATTTTTTTTTTTTTGAGGGGCGTCTAAAGCATTATGGTGTGGAAATTGCTTAAAAGACGTTTGTCTCATATCTAGAAAACATAAACAAACACCCACATAAATATAACAACATCTTCTCTTGGGATGCTAACCAGCACAAGACATGCTAATCTAGTGTCATTTGAATTATTCATAGAAACATTTCTTTTGGGTGATAAATTTATCAAACGTCATCCGTATATCTAGATTGGTACCGCCGTTGACTTTAACAAAATTGGCTTTGTTATTTCTGGACAAGTTATCTTTGAAATTTTGCGCCCTTTGAAACTTTGAAGACACTTTCAAGATATTGTCAGAATGATAAATGAAAAAAGATAAGATGATTTAATATTTTGAAAGTAACTTTAGAATACATGAAAATACAAAAGTGTTATATTATTATTATAACGTCTTCTTTACGTCTTAGTGAGATTAACCCTTTCCCATATAACAAAATTGTAGACTGGTCCAAAATGAAAGAAGCTGCAGACGACAATTTCAAAAAGATGGGATTGTATTTATGTTCTTCTATTTGGATGGAAAGCATTGTAGAAAATGAAGAAATTGCTTGATAAAGCATTTTTTTCATTTCAACAATGTTTTTCAAAGTTTTTTTTCTTTGGGGGGGGGGGGGTAAATAGGAGGCTCTCCAATTCAGGTGCTATTCCCTTGGCACAATTATACCCATAATAGAATCAATTTTTTGGGTGTTTTTTTCAAGACCCGAGATCTTTATCAAAAAAAAAAAAGAAAAAAGCGCATGCGTCAAGAAATCTCTTTTTAAGTCAATGATCAAAATACATATTCTATTTTTGTTGTTGTTTTTGTTGTTTATGTTAGTAATGACATGTTTTTTTTTAAAAAAAAACCTTTGTTTTCCCCTTGTTTCTTTAACGTCGGATTGTTATCATTTTCTCCAAAATCAATTGCATTTTAATTTAAGTAATGTTATTATATATATGTATCGACATTATTTTTATCATAATTATTGTTAGTATTAGTTTTATAATTGTTGTTTCTTCGGCTGCAGACATTTAAGCTCACTTAATTGTTATGTATATTTGTTCCGTTTCATAACTACATGTATAAAAAGTAAACTATCTTCAGTTTTGTCCATTCTTACATCCGTAATCACATTTGGAAGGGTACTCTAGTCGCGTGCTGAATTCCATTACAATAAGGCTCATTAAGCGGCAGACGAAGTAAATATTATTTTCTATGATACAATATATTTGTGTTGGAATAGCATTTCAGAAAACCTAGACAGAAAAAAAATCGAAGAAATATGACCAATATTTTCAATTACATATTTTTGTAGAGAATTGAATATAAATGGTTCGTCTGTAGAATCTGATTTTGTAAAATATCTGATGGATCTGATCTCATATTTCATGGCCAAAGGAGGGAACTCTCTTCAATCTTTCAGTCTGCATGTATCTATTTGACATAAGCTTTATCTTTTCCCCATTTTTAAAATTTCAAACTGGTTCAAATTGAAAGAGGTTGTAGAGGAAAATGAAATTTGGATGCAATTCGAAATAAAACAGTCCCACGTCGTAGGAAATATTATGGGAAAAGAAGATATTGCTTGTAAAAAGCAATTTCCTCCGTTTTCACAATGTTTCCTTAACCCATTCCAACTCAATCCCTCCTTTTTACGCCCCTCAAGAAAAAAGCTTTGGAAAACAATGTGGAAAATGAAGAAATTGCTTTTATCAAGCAATTTCTTCATTATCCACAATGTTTTCTACCCAAAATGACAAAAATATTCAAAATTCTATCAACTTGAAATTGTCGTCTGCAGCTTCTTTCAATTTGGACCAGTCTAAAATTCCACTGTGTTGGAATGGGTTAACCATAAGATAACAGCGACGTAAAACTCCCGGGTTTTACAAGAAATGTTTAAAGAGCTTGATTGATTAATGAGAAAGGCATGTTTCCGAATTCAATATTGTCCTATGTCCTGGTTCGAGCTCGGTTAGCTTAGTCCTTTGGTCTTAGGTTATTTCAAGCCTCGACTAATATTCATTCTTAGGTTATTTCAAGCCTCGACTAATATTCATTCTTAGGTTATTTCAAGCCTCGACTAATATTCATTCTTAGGTTATTTCAAGCCTCGACTAATATTCATTCTTAGGTTATTTCAAGCCTCGACTAATATTCATTCAGACGTTTGACCAAATTCGTCGCGTCAATTGTCGCTCATCTTTTGGTGAATGATTTGTAGTAAGACATAATAAGGATCAGCAGATAGTAGCTAGGATCGAATCTTCAAACCCATTACCAGACGGCAAAATTTAAACTGGTCCAAACTCAAAGGAGTTGCAAACGACAATTTAAAGCTCGTGAAAATTTGAACTTTTTACCTATGGGGTAGAAAACATACTGAAGAAATCGCTTGTTACAAGCAATTCATTCATTTACACAATTTTTTCCAACGCTTTTTTTCTTTTGGTGTCTAAAAAAGTCTTTGAGTGAGAATAGGTTAATCATTCGTGTTGTTCTGTTTCCAGCATCATTAAATCGTTGAATGAAATCTCAAGAGTTTGGCAAACGTTGCTTTGATATTTTATAAAGAGCTGAACAAGAGTTTTAAATGTTTTTAATATCAAACAGTCCTCATTTGAACATAAAATTGTGATTCTCAATTTGTTTCCCAGTATTCTTTTTTCATCCTACCAATGGGTAGATAATCATAAACCAAATTGGGGTGAGTAGCTTTAGGCCCCGAAAGGACTGGTGTGAGAAATACAAGAAATCCACGGCAAGGTGCTAAAGTCGCAGCGATATGACTGAAATACTGTTATTACAATCAATTGTTACAGATACGGATAACTGATTGGTGTTGTGAGCCTGTATGTTATATTTGGAACAATTTGGCCGCCATGTGAATTATTTTTGTTGGTTTGGCATCTTAAACGGCGTAACTAAAGCTTATTCAAACTGTAGTTGCGACGTATAGGTCGCCAACCAACCTTTCTACTTTTTTGTTACACTCCACCGGCCATCAACTTTGCAAAATAATACCGTTTAAAATCGAAGCGGAACCTCCTGTTGGAGTCAATGGACGGGGGCCAACGGAGTAAGTGGGCGGAGCCAGCGATTGTTCAATTACACAGATCAGCATAGGTGTCCACACGGTCAGATAAGAGTCTTAATTATGGGCTCAGTAGATAACTGTTCTTTTGGTGATTATGGACAATTCTTTACGGACCGTTTAACTGTCAACTCATTTCCACACAATCCCGGTTTATGACGCCGCTCAAGTAAAAGGTTCAGGAAAAACAATGTGGAAATGCAGAAATTATTGTAACAAACAATACCTGCATTATTCACATTTTTCTACAATTAAAGACACATTTGAAATTCTATTTACTTGAATTTGGTGTCTGCAACTTCTTTGGTTTTGGACCAGTCAAAATTTACGTCTTCTGGTAATGGATTAAGGCTGCTGAATGTCATTTCTTCTTGAATCTTTGGAATTGTTTGAAATGTCTCGCACAGATTCTGGTCATATTCAAAATGAGGAAATTTCTGACACATTCGATACACTGTTAATCTAAACAGCGTTGAATGTCTTGTTACAAATCAGACCTGTTATACGCCAGATAATGGTAAAAGCAATTTCGCACAAAAAATGCAATATTGTTCTACAGGAACAATTTCTCTTGCAGAGAAATATCACAGAAAATAAGGCAAAAGGTCAATGTGACTTTGAAGCGCTCATCTGAGAATGGACATTGTGGTCTTGAAGCGCTCATCTGAGAAAGTGTGCTTTTTAATCTAAGCTGTTTAAGGTATTTTATCAGGCAATTTGAAAGGGAATCACGTGCGCTTATTCCTTTCCATAAGAAGCCCCCCGCCCTTCAGTCCACGCCCCTGCTGACCAAGAGCCATGAATTTATAGGCCCTTGAACTGATACTCAATATAAAACTTGTCTCGTAGCATCCTAGGGTTCGGGTTTTCAAATCATCTTTCCCCTCCCAACTTTTGGAACAGTTGCAACAATGGCAACATGTGTTAACACATTTTATATGAATTTGAATTGTTTTGACGATTTAAAAAGGAATCAAACCTGTCAAATTTGGTTGCATGTGGCTCGATAGCTTAGGAGCAGCCGAAGACATTCGTCTTTAGTTAAATATAAAACACCCCCTCGGGTTCTGCCCCGTGGTCATGACTAACAATTGAGCGCGTGCGTGACATTTCCAACAATTACTCATGTGCGCCAAGTAATGACTCAGATCAGCCTGTGCATCCGCACAGTCTGATCAGAGTCTTCACTCTGCGCTCTGTAGATAGATACTGTCCCAAAGCTTCTTTAAGCAATCAGCGAATATTCTAATTGTCCCGAATGGCTGTCCAGGGTGCTCAATGTGTGCGAGTCACGCACCTTCGAAATTGTTGGAAATGTCACGCACAGGCTCAATTATTAGCCGTTATCAAAAAAGTCTATGAATCGATGCTCTTTGCAATTTACATGGTTCGTTGCCTAATGGATAAGGGAGGGGGGGGGTACAATCATCTGCTTTTTATCTTTTATTGTTTTTAATGACAACACGAATTTGAATTCATTTAGAAGTATTCGAAGGAAACAACATAAGAACAATTTCTGCAAGACTTTGTTGACGCACGACGGTCGATAATCGCCGAATACAGGACAGAGAATAATATAAATAGCCAACTTTGACCACTGTGTGCTCAGGTGAGCTAAAATATCGCCAAGTTAAAGAATAATTACGGTTTCTTATTGACAATCATTCGAAAGTCCCAAATATTAAAATTGACAAGCCTACCTCGTTGACTCCCCTTACAATTGCTCTCATGGTGAGGTTTCGCGGTCCATCCACCGTCTTTCCGTCATCTGTGGGACCCCAACTTGCGCTGTATATATCGATATCATTGGGCATGTGTCCCATAGCGTTCGCCTCTATCAGGTCAGTCATAAACGGCTGATCTAACATTCGTAAACCTGCAGTGGAAAAAATATGAATCTTATGAGCCATTTGATGCTTTTATCATTAATTATATCTTTTTTCAATTAATTTAAAAGAGCTCAAATATTTAATGATGCAAACAGCACCTGTTTTAAATGACCTAATTATATCTGCCCTCGATAGCGTCTCTGAGCAACTATTCCTATCGGATGAACCATGTAAGTGTAAGATAAAAATACTTTAGGCAGATCACAATAGAAGTTCCTCATCAGTAAGTTTTACTGAAAGATTTGCAAGAAGTACTGTCATATTTTAAATTTATTTCAAATATTAGATAAACAAATTGTTTTTTACACGTTAAGTTTGAAGCTCACACACGCTACTTAGACCTTCTATTTATAAATTCATTGTCATAATTGACGGATAGCTGGCCCTGCCTATTGACTCCACTGGCCCCGCCTACTGACTCCCCTGACCACGCCCACTGACTCCACTGGCCACGCCCACTGACTCCACTGGCCCCACCTACTGACTCCACTGACCACGCCCAATGACTCAATTGCACAAGAAGTTCAACTTTCGTATTAACCCTTTTCCGTTTGTTCGGAAATTTTAGACTAGTCCAAATTGAAAGAGGTTGCAGACGACAATGACAACTGGATGCCATTTGAAATGAAACCATCATACGTGGTAGAAAATATTGTGGAAAAAGGAGAAATTGCTTGTTACAAGCAATTTCTTCTTTTCCCACAATATTTTCTCAAGTATAAAATCAAACGAACGTAAAATCCCGTATTTGAACGGGAAAGGGTTAAGCAGTGTTAAATTGCAAGATTTAAGACAAGAAACTCCTAACGAAAATGTAAAATGGTTGGTTTGCGATCCAAACGTCGTAGTTACAGCTTAATTAAACTGTTATTACGACATTTTAGGCGCAAAACCAACAAAAAATATTCATATACATATCAAATGCTGAAGTTCAAAGTTCACTGCCGGTCTAAATGGATGATTTAATAGGTCTATAAGTTTTTTGATTGACAGCAGCGATCTGTCAAAAGTTATCTATTCTTCAAATTCAAAGGTCTGCTTCGCCGAGTGACGCACAAATAAGATGCTGGTTAAAAAATAAAGAACAAGGGTTTTGGCGTGATCAAAGAATTCGAGAGATTTCCCAACGAAATTAAGGACACCGATAATCAAAGAAGCGGATGAGGACTAAATTGGAGTGAAATAGTGGATGACAATCATTATAATCAACAGAACCTCTGTTATAACGCAAGAAGCTTGGCTTGTTCGTAATTGACAGATCCTAGATGTCAGCCAAAAGTCGGTGACCAATCAAATCAATTATTTTGACCGGAAGTGAATGATGAGCTCCGGCATTAATGCCATTTGGTTTCTATGGTTTGTTGTAGCGCCGGGAGTCAGGGGCGTTCCAGAAATATATAAATTCTTTGCGGAATGGACCTCAAAGTGAAAGTTGAGTAAGTAAAATGTAACAAAATCATGATTTGAAAAATAAGTACAAAAATATTTCAAATAGTGATGATGAAATCATAAAAAATGAGAAAACACGATTTGTAAGCAAGACATATTGTATTTGGTTGGAAAAAGCAAAACTGCAATCTATGTATGTAATTATGTATGTAATTATGTATGTAATTATGTATGTATGTATGTATGTATGTATGTATGTATGTATGTATGTATGTATGTATGTATGTTTGTATGTATGTATGTATGTATGTATGTATGTATGTATGTATGTATGTATGTATGTATGTATGTATGTATGTATGTATGTATGTATGTATGTATGTATGTATGTATGTATATTTGTATGTATCTATCTATCTATCTATCTATCTATCTATCTATCTATCTATCTATCTATCTATTCATTCATTTATTCATTCTTCATTCTTCGATCGATCGATCGATCGATCTGCCGCCTTCTGTCTGTCCGTTTATCCGTCAAAACAAAAAGTTATTGTGGAATTGATTTTCATTCAAAAGGGTAAGTGTGAATTGACCGCTCTTGAGAGAAATCCTCTAATAACGTAATAATTCTCTGAAACCGGAATTGTTCAGCTTCAATAAATGAGATTTGGACCAAATAATTCTGCAAACACCATTTTATTAAGTGGTACTCAGCATGGGAAAATGTAAATAGGAATTTCCTATTGATTTAACATCTCATGGATTAGATTTTACGGAGGTGTTAACACACCCGTGGATCCAACATGATGACTTTTGATACATATTTAGATCCATTAGAGATTAAGACGTTTTTCATCGTGCTTTAGAATAGACTAATTAGTTGATAAATACTGATTTTTATTGAAAAGGTTTATTAATTTTGAGATCTAGGTAGTGTGAAAGTGATTCGTTCATTGGTTAACCCATTCCATCACAACAAATTTTTAGACTGGTCCAAAATGAAAGAAGCCGCAGACGACAATTTCAAATTGACAGAATTTTGGATTTTTTCGTCTTTTTGGAAAGAAATACATTGCTGATGATGAAGAAATTGCTTGACACAAGAAATTTCTTAGTTTTCCACATTTTATTTCAAAGCTGTTTTCTTCATGGGCGTGAAAAGAGGGGATCGTGTTGGAACGGGTTACAGGCTGATTTTATGAACATGATATCGTTAGTTAAAGCTATTTTATCCATTCAAGCAGAATTAGACACCAAAAAAAAAAGAAATATCTTAATAAATATTGTAAAAAAGGAAGAAATTGATTGTGACAAGATCTTCATTATTCAAAATGTTTTCAATCCAAAAAGACAAAATATTCATAAATTTAATCAACTATAAAATGTCGCCTAAAACGTTTTTGAATTAGAACCAGTCTAAAAAGTGTGTGTTGTGGTAAGGGTTAGGCTGTAGTTTAGATTTTTGGAAACCACACTCGCTGTACATTTGCTCTGAATGGGTATTTAAGCAGGCATATTGCACTGGTGCTTCAGGCTGTCAAAGGCTGAATTTCTCGAAATATAGAATAATCTAGTCTTTCAGACAGTCTGATACCACTGAGTGCGTTTTGTAATTTTTATGAAATTCACACAAGTTTAGATTATTTATGTGTTTGCATGGGGTTTTACGCCGCTTTTAATAATTTTTCAGTCAGGTTGCGGCGGCTGGAGCACCTAACCGTGGATTCCTGGCATATCTCGCACCAGTACCACCATTACATCCTTTTCTAGCCTCCAGCTGCTATCCCATTAAGGTTTACGAGTATCCACCCATCGGTGAGGGACAAATGTCGGAAAGGATACGTGCCACCATGGAATCGAACCCATGACACCCCATAAGTGAAGATTTGGAGTCTTATGCCTTTCCAACTGTGCTATGATTGCGGCTACACAAGTTTAGAGACGTTCGCACAAATGGACGGACACCGGATAATGAATGAAAGCAATAGCTCATCAAGCACTTTATGGTCAGGTGAGCTAAAAATAAAGACTTATTAAACTAATTCATTCAAAAACATTGAAAAAGAATGTCTAAAAGATAAGTTATTAAAAATGCACCTTTCAAAACACATAACCGTATCTTTATATTTAGGGCTTAAACTGTTTACCTCTTTATGGAATAAAGTCGAAATAGCACAACAGAAAATTAGTGCGAAATAGTACAACAGAAATTGAGTTGGACAATAAAAGAACTAAGGAAGGTAAATGTATGCGCAGTCAGGCAAACATGACAATTTTCGCAATACTATATCTAGTCTCTGCTATAATGGGACAATATCTCTACTTGACTGTATTAGAAAGCTAATGGAAAGATGTGTACAATTATATTAATTTCAATAAGTTGACAACAAATAGTCTCGTTTACTTAGAATTCTCTCAGCCGTTCAACTGCTCGAGATTTATCACCCCTAATTGCTTCGTCCATTGGCTCTTAACAAAATATATGTATGGTACGGTATTATGTATTATGGTATTGTAGCAGGTGATACTTCTTTAGCAAATATGGCAGATATTGGGGGTATTGTAGACCACAATTTTATTTATGGACTTCTCAATTTTCACCACTATTACCACGTATTCAAACATTGCGTGAAAACGCTTTTTGAATTTAAAAGCATCACGTAAAACCAAGCTATGTTAAACTTCGGTCTCGTACACAATAAAAAAATGAGTAATTTAGTCCATGAAGTTGTGAATCGCTTTATTTACCAATTTTTGGATTCCAAAATTACTATGCATACCATCTGAATACCGTGAATGTGATTGGCCATACTACACTATACAATTATGTTAAAAAATTTAAGGACACAAAATAAGTTTGTTGTTCTTATGTTCAACAAGGTTCAGTGGATGTTTTTATTAATTTGGATTAGCTTTCTATAATCTACTACTGCATACTGTGATGAGCAAAGGATCATTTTGGCAAAATTAAAAAGTATTGGTCTTGAAATCTATTTAGACCGCAAATAAGTAAATTTGTTTTAACGCTTCTCTCGGTAGTATTTCAATGATACCGCAATTGGTATGTGCACCTGACCATGTCTTGCTGTCATTTTTCACAACAGGACACGTACATATTTAAATACAACATTAAATATGAGCCACTGGCTGCTCAACATACTTGATATAAAAATCACGTGTCATGTTTATACGGTGAGATACAAATGGCGCATACGGCAAGGGCATTTTTTGTCGAATTCGGGATCGTACTTGGGTTAATAGAATAAAGAAAATTCCTGTACTACATATTAGGCTAGATGGCATAGGTGAGAGTTGTTTTGCCTTAACCAGATTAGCTGTATGAAAATTAACAATCAAATTACACTAGAATGAGCATACGATTGTACTTTGTCAACAGAGATGTCAACCATCAGTTCTTTCACTGGTTTAATTACTATTTCATAGCGGACTCAGCAATGGCTCGTATCATTTAATCCATCTAAATAATTCACTAGGAAATTCTCTGATGGAAGAAATATTCAGTGCCCTATCTTATTTTTGGAAACGATATATTTTGGAAATCTATGAACATCCAGGACTGATATTCAGTAACAATGGAAAATGGGCCCAGACGGCCTAAAATCATTAGACTTCTGACATTCAGGAGATTCTTCTCCAATCAAATCTTTCTTTTTTCTTAACATCTTGAAAAGCTACCATATTTCGAGGCAACTACACTTACAGAGAAAATGAACGCAAGTTGAAGTGAACAGAATCTTTAAATAAGCAACAAGTTTACTTAGGTCAATAAAATCAACATGGTTCATTGGTTGACATAAAAAAAAAACGTTTAAAAACACTAGAATTAATCTCTAAAATTTAAAATGGCTTAAATCAACCATATTTTGATGAATATTTACTAAGAAACGTACATTTAAGAAGGTGGAGGCTCAGAAAGGATGTAGTAGCAGTACTGGTGTGAGAAATATCAGGAATCCATTGTTAGGTGCCCCAGCCGCTGCGATATGACTGAAATACTGTCGTGGCGTTAAACCTCTTTCAATCAATCAAAGTACAACTAAGAATATAGTATACATTACATAACAGATACAATTACATGACGGACTCTACATTTTGCCATGCAGCTCCGTCGTGCCCTCTCTAGAAGGAGCCTCCCGAGAGCATAAAATCTGAACAGTCTTTGTCAATTATCCAATCTCTTAATCTGTCGCGACTTTCCAAAAATATTACACATTGATAGAGCATAAATTGTAAGTACTTTATGAATGTGGTAAACTTTACCATGATCTAATCTGTATTCAACCCCAATTCCATTTGTCATTAAGGGTGTCGAGCAGAATTAATTGCAATGTCTTTCACATCTGAAAAGACCTAAGACTTTTTCACGAATTCTTTGTTATTTTCATTTATTTTATAGGCATTAATTTATCACTTTTCGATTATGAAAATCTTTCTTACAAGGATAATTCTATCATTTAAATCGCTGTTCAAACGTTTATTAGGGACACAAAAGGTTTAGCTAACAATGTCTGTAGCGAGGCTAGTTGTGAAAAGTAGATTAGACGAACCATTACCCCGTCACGAGACGTCAAAATTTTAGACTGTTCCAAATTGAGAGAATATTCAGACGACAATTTTAACTTGATGGAATTATGTTTTTCTTAATAGGAAACATGGCGGGAAATGAAAAAAAATGCTTTGAACAAGCAATTCCTCAATTTTTAACAATGTTTCCTAAACTATTTTCTTGGGGAACTTTCCCAACCGAACACGATTTTTTTTTCATTTTTCAAATATAAAAAGATAACATTGCTCGTCCCTTCGGGTGCTATTTGAAACAAAGTTAAATGGACACGTGCTCATACAGTCAAGGTCATTCCATTATGAATTTATGTGTATAATATGGGCACTCTGCGTTTAAAAATGATCATGATATATTAAGCTAAGGTTTTAGATTAAAATTTATTTAAAGGGTAAAGCGCGATTGCTTCATCTACCAGGCCACGGTCTCAAGGGGTTATTTAGATTATATTTTTATAACGGGTTAAAGGTCAAGGTCACGGATCATGGTCAACGTATTATTGTCTCAATAGCAGCCTTTAAATGAATGCCCTAATAGTTGTTAAATATAAGTACCTTATGTTGAAAGATGATCAAGAGAGAAAATCGTCAAAGTTTTGGGTTAAAATTTATCTAAACCGATAGAGGTCAAGGTCGCAGGCCAAGGTCATAGTTTCAAATGGAATCCAATCTTACGATATGTGCATTTGTTAAATATAAGCTCCCTAGATTAAATATTTACCGATATAGAAAAAGTTAAAGTTTTATATTAAAGTTTTTTTAACTGGCTGAAGGTCAAGGTCACAAGGTAAAAGGGTCAAGTTCATTGTCTGAAATGAAAGCATACGTCCTCATGAGTGCACGTGTGAAATATGAGGCCCCTAGCACTTGTTATAAAAGAAATATAAAAACAAGCCGGACGCCGACACTGAGGATACCACAATAGCTATTTCGAGACATTCGTTGGCGAGCTAGAAATGGAGAAAGATAAAGTAAAGAGGATGCTTAGCACTATTTATTGCAGTTTTCTTCCCTATAAGTCACCAATTTCGACTAAATATTACTGAGGGAAGCCTTACAAAAGTTGGAAGAACTTAAACAAATGCTTAGGTTTTTAGCTAGCAAAGCGACAGCTTTGATAGCTTAAGATAACAGACGAAATTTTGAGGTCGTCTCAAAGTTCAAAGAGTGCAAACTGTCATTGGAGGCTTAACCACTAAATTCATTAAATTCCTACGCCATTAAAAGTAGTTCTCATGTATTTCAGGAATATTGCAATGCAAATTGTATTGAACTCTCTCAAAAGCACGCTATCTAACCCATTCCCTATCAATTCCGCTTTGGGAAAAGGGCTATGGAAAACATTGTGGACAGAGAAGAAATTGCTTACAAGTATGAGCAATTTCTTCAACGTCGAAAATGTTTTCTACCCAACAAGGAAACGTTTTCTAAATTCAACAATGCTTTGCTAGCTTAGAGTACTTTCAGTACTTTGATTTAAATTTCTCATAAGAAGAATTAAAGACATTTCAAAAAATGGGAAATTTCTTAAAAAAAAACAAAAAAAAAACTTATTTCAATGTAAGTTAATTTCCTTAATTTGATTATCCTAAATAAAGAGAGAAACCATGCCTCTGAGATTAGAATAAGGCAAATATATCTATGGACCTAGACCCGATAATTTTGAAAATATGGTGTACTTGACGACCTCTGATTTGCCGTTTCCTTGTAGGGCAGACTCAACGACAAAAGAAAATGTTGATGAACGTATTATATGAATCTTTAGCGATCGTCATTCTTAACTTTTTTTTGTCCTAAACACTAATTGGAAAAAGATCCTGAGTTAATGATCAATTTATTTTATTCACAATCTGGGTATTATTTTCTTTTATTCCACCCTGACTCGGTGTTAAATCAGATAATTAAATGGAAATCGTTGGAATTCTGCTGACAAATAATGAACGAAATCATCATACCTGCTACTTTTGAATTATAAGCCACGCCTACACCACATACGTCATTATCTCGGGCTGCTGCGATTTCTCCGGCACATCTTGTTCCGTGACTAAAATAGAAAGAAACGATTTTTTTTTCCAAATTTTACTAGACTTCAACAACAAAACGATTGTCGCTTAGTATGTGTTATCAAATGTATGTTTTTAGCCGTTTGATCCAAAATATCTGATAACAAAATTGTTGGGCTGGTATACGGAATTACTTCTTCGTTTGGCGCCCTGCAGAACCTAGTAGGTAATTGTATTTCACAACTGACAATTTACGCGATATATTTATGATGAATTGTTATATCAATAAATTAATAGTAGGTCTAGTTCACAACTGATTAATACGCAATATAACCTATGCGGAGCGCAACGTAGCACCAGGTTATACAGCGTAAATTGTCAGGATGTTAAATATAACTATTTCTACCGATCGATCTAGTTTGATAAAATAACGCGACAGACACGTCAGTCATGATGTCAGTTTTTTGTTTGTTTTTTTTTTTTTTATTTTATTTATTTATTTTTTTTTTGTCATCAAATCGAGGGGAGTAATTTCAATTATTTGAGATGGTTGAATACATATTTCGTCATTTAGCGGGATAGATTCAACTGCTTAATCTATCGCAACCAAAACTTCGTAGTTTAAACAATGGATTTATTTTCAATGAGACGACAGCAACTTTTTGTGTGGTCTTGCTGCGTATATCAGTCGTCAATAATAGCTTGTAGAAGCTTCAAAATAATTTATTTTGATTCTTAATTTATCTCGCAAAAAATCCCCATTTCTTGAAAAGCAGACTTGTCGTTCCTTACTCTCACCATACATCTCTGCAATGGACTAAAGGACAACACTCTTGTTTGTTTTTCTGTTGTTTCGTGAAACGACAAACCCCCTCAAGAACAAAATGAGAAGACATTATAAATGAAGAAATTGCTTGCAACGAGCAATTTCTTTATTTTCTATAGCGTTTCCTACCAGAAAGTTGAAAAAAAATTAAAATGTCATAAACTTTGAAATGTTGTCTGCAACTCCTTTACATTTGAATTAAACCATTGTCGTCTTGTATGGGTTACATAGTATCACAAATAGTAGGCAGAGCTGAAGGTGTATGAATTATTTACTTCTATTGAATGCAGATCTTCTGAGAGCTAAATTGTGAATCAAATACAATTTATCTTCAACGGCGTTATATAACTAGTGCAGTGCAATGCCTTGTTCCAAAGAGTAATCGAAACTCAAAAAAGTGTATGACGAGAAAAGGAAACTAATCCCACATAGGTAAAATAGGAATGGTATGGTTATTTGATCGCAAAGTTTTTTAAGCTTTTTGGAGTCGGTTTCCTTTTTTTCTCGCTACATCAACGCAACGTGTCACACAAATTTATTCTCCGACCAAGATTTCGGTCGGTCCTGGACGTTTAAAGTTCCTGTGGTAGACTATACGTATATTCGCGACCAGGAAGGCAATAATACAATCAATTGACCTCTAATTCTAAATTAATTGTTTAAAATATGAGATTTTGGTAGCGAAAGATAAATCGGTTGAAACCATCCAGACAAAATGTTTATTGAATGATTTCAAACATTTAAATTTCCTCCTCCCTTTTTTGTTTTCGTCGATTTGATTATACAAAGTTTGACGCAACAAAAATGAATGACATGCCAATCGTCTTATCTGTTAAATTATTGTTGATCGGTAAGATTGTTATAGTTCACATCCTGACATAGTCTGGTGCAACGCGTAGCTTATATCGCGTAAATTGTCACTCATTACTTAAAAAAACTGTTGTCACGATATTTGGGTACGATATTCTGGTACCCAAATATATTAAATTGCACGAAGCGGCTTTAAACTAAATAAATCATAGATAATAGAAGCATATGACTGACACCTTAATCTCTTGCAAATCTTTCCTTTCCTCTGGTTTTAGAATTCTACTACTTTAACAGTACAAGCGGACAAATATTGGGTTTATGTGTTCATTACAAGGACAAAGCCATATAAGGAATTATGCCTGACACATCATCAATTTCTCAGAACCATAAAAACAAGAAAAGTGCCCCAGAAAAATATGGATAATATGGTTTTATGGAATGACTCTGGAGCATTTTTGTCGATACAGAAATGATTAAAATTTCGCAGACAACAACAATATTTGAAATTTTGTTTGTATTATCTTCATTTCCAGCCGCCGTCATAGCGCAGTCGGTAGCGCGTCGGACTGTCAATCTAGAGGTCCCGGGTTCGATCCCCGATGGCGGCACTCATCCTTTCCGACTATTTGTGTCTCACCAATGGGTCGATAATCGTAGACTTACGTGGGATAGCAGCTGGAGGCTAGGAAAGAATGTAATGGTAGTACTGGTGTTAGTCATACCAGGATTCCATTGTTAGGTGCTCCAGCCGCCGCGATATAACTGAAAGATTGTTGAAAGCGGCGTAAAACCCTATTCAAACATCTTTATTTCCAAACGACAAAATTTTAGACTGGTCCAAATTCGAAGATTTTACACACGACAAAATTTTATTTGTATTTTGGTTAAGAAAACATTGTGGGTAATGAAAAAATTGCTTGTTACAATTTTTTTCAACTGATTCTTTCTTAAGGGTCGTCAAAAAAAAGCTTGATTGTATGGGAATTGGTTGAACCGGTTATCTTTTTGATCATAGATTTCGTTGTTCAAAATGAGAGTTGCCTTTGCTCATTATAGTCATTTTAAATCCAGTTCTGGTTCCAGGGCTCATATTCACGCATCGCTGGACCAGCCCCCTGACCTCCGACTAGGTTATTCGATTGAGGTATCAAACGCCATTAGTCTGTAAAATGCATAAGGTAGGGGACATGAAATTAAATGCAAATCGTTTATTTGAGACCTAATCGTCATTACTTAACTCAAATTAGCTGTAGTTCTAATCTTAAGTCACCATACCAACGAAAAGATTTGAATGGTCACCATTCACAACCTGTCTTAATGAATAACTTGACCAGTCTATTTTATGGACGGAGGCGTTCCGTCATTTCACCAACAGGCTCTGGTTATTAAACACGGTTTGTAATGTGACCCATGGACAGAAAGATAAACAAATCCAACGGTACTGGGCAAAAGGTCGAGGAATTCTTCTGTAATCGACCTCTCTTTTTTTTCTTCTTTTTTTGTGTGTGTGTTTAAATTATCATTTTTCAAACAGTGTGTTATTACTATTTAACCAATTACTATTTTCTTAGTAAAAAATACTTGTGTGTTTTAACTTTAATTGATTAACATTGTATTTTCATGGTAAAACTTTATGTTTCTTACCATGAAAAAGAGAGTTATCGTTTCGGCTGCAAAATAGGTGCCATTACGGACAGTAGAGAAGCAAGGAAAAAGAGTTGTTATTCTTACATTATCAACAAATACTAAACTCTAGACCAAGTCAGCATACTGTTTTATGTTTGATAGAAAACAAACAGATGACTTAGGGTAAAGTTACTGATTACACGAGTCAAGATATTTTACAATTATGTTGCAAAATTTAAATTGTTACCCACTGACTTGTCCAATTCTTTCATAAATTCACCGTAAATCGATTGTAACAGTTTTTAAGTACCGTTAGTATACTCATAAGAATTTGATAAGCATCAGTTTTAATGTTGTAATTATTTCATAGCACGTTCGTATATGTGCCGTAGATCTGAAAACGTGTTATTTGATAACAGCTTTGTGCCAAAAAAGAAAACGAATTAGTTGACAAACTGTTGAAGTGATACAGCGGTTGAAACTTGAAAGGGTCAATAATTCTGAATAACACGGCGTAGCAGACAAATTGGGCATTTTTTGAAAAAAAAAATGAAGAAGGATCCCTTTACTTTGCATTTGCCTCGTGTGCCTTTTTTCCCCGTTGTTGTTGTTGTTGTTGTTGTTGTTGCTTTTCTGGTGGAGAAATCCTCGGAATGGCCTAACTAACAAGCATTCCTTACTTCACTAATACTGTTAAATTGGTATGGAGATGTACCAAAACGGGGCTCATACCAGTATCCTTAAGCAGTCGTGACCATTTAGCTGGGCTTTAGCCACAGTATGGGTAGGTATAAAATTAGCGGGGAAATGGACATTTTTGTCGTTTAATCAGTATAATGAAGACTGCACAATACACCAACGAACTCTGGTTATATATGGTTGTTCCTATCTACGCCTGTGGTATTGCTTGGGATTTTATTGTAGTGGACCCAACTGTTTGTTTACACAAGATAAGGGTTATCGCCTAGTTTGAAGAGACAGCAACTTAAGAGAGAATGGACCGTATAGATATATTTGTAGACTTAAATTCAGTTCATTATGTCTATGACATAATATTTGTTGCAATGTCTGCCCCTCCGGTCCAGTTTACCACAGATCATGGGCACCGCCGGATCATTCGACTTAAATCCGTGATGAAAGAGTTCAAATGCGTGTTAGCCGTCTGAAAAAAAGTGACCCCAAAGATTCAGAAAACTCTATTTTGTGTAATATCCTATGTTGTCCCTTTTTATTGCCCCTACTAAATGTAAACCGCTGTTCCTTTTCAAACGTATATCATCTTATTCAATATATCGCACAAAGTTGTTGTCAAGTGAACTCTTTCTTTTAAATTCATAGCATTTTTTTTAAAGTTTATATATCGGGTACGAAATAATCACAAATCGAAAAATGTTGCTTATTAAGTATTATGTATATGTTTAACATTAATTGTTATTTATTCATGTATAAATAATTCTATTTTTTGAAACAAGAATTTAAAGAATTTTCTTCTCAAGAATTTTCTTCTTTATCGCTTAAAAACATAGTACACGGAATTATAGAGGACACAGGAAATAGAGTCATTTATCGCTATATTGTTCAGAACCCCTCAACATTCAAAGGTATATAATGCGAATGCTCTTTTTTAACTTTCAATAACAGAGTATATCAAGTTTTAAAGGGAGGAAGACTGTAATCTAAGAGTTACCACATATTATTTTGTCTAACTTACCTGTTAAACCAAGTATCTGTGTATCGAGGATAAGGGAATGGGTCGTTACTACTGAAGTCGTAACTAGCCTTTGCATTCTGGAAGTAAAAAAGAAATACTCATATTATACTTATAAAACGTTGTCTCTATCAAATGAAAAATATAAGTATATCCTACTGTAAGAAAGTTTTTTTTATTAAATATTGAAGATAAAAAAATCCGAACGTGTTTGAAATAATTTAAGATGTCCCTAGATAAACCACTCAGACATGATTTGTAAAATTCCAGAATTTGATAATGCCAATTCCTTTTTCCTACTCACAAAGTTAACGTAGTGAAAAATATTCCCTTTTGATATTTTGTTGGAACTTTTGGCTCGAAAATAGAAAAAAGCATCATCCAAGAATAGGAACGTCACAATTTTTGATGAATATTAAGTATCTTCCGATAATTTACATGACATTTGATAGATGCGAATTGAATAATGTATAACTAATAGAGGTGCATGATTAGTGTCGATTATTAATAACTCTGAGTTAAAGTGACCAATCGCGTCTGTCATTCAAATTACCAGTCAAAAATTTAAATCATTCTTTTAGTCTGCAATTGACCTTTGAACTCCAACATTGGCAGCCATTTTTGTGTAACGTTTTTGTTGGTTGGCAACTCAAACGTCGTAACTACAGCTAATTCAAGCAACCATTTTACGTTTTTGTTACATGCTACTGGCTATAAATTTGCAAAATAACGCCGGGACTTCCTGTTGGAGTGATTGGGCTTGGTTAAAGGAGTAAGTGGACGGGGTCAGCGATTGGACAATTGGTAAAGCTTACTACAGGTATATGATACTTACATAATTGTTCTTTAAATCTTCATGAAGATAATCAATTCCTGAAAAATATCATAAAACGTATTGCCATACTTCACACAAACAGGATGTTACATTAAAAACCATTGTCATACTGAATTAAATTCTCTGCAATTTACATTAACCCTTTCCTGTTTTGCAAAATTGTGTACCTGTCCAAATTCAAAGGCTTTGCATGCGAAAATTTAAAGTGGATCTAATTTAAACAAGATGTGTTTGTGAAACACAATGCCCCCGCAAAAGGACTAAACGTTTGACCTTGGTATGTGACCTTGACCTTGTCACGTTACCTTTGTGCAGACAGACATGACCGACGGACAACGGTAAAACAATATACCCCCGATCTTTCGATGCGGGAGCATAAAAATAACAATTCATTCAAGCAGAAAATATGAAGAAAAATAAGTAATGGCTTGTTACAAGTAATTTCTTCTTTTTCGAGAATTTCCTCTCAAATATAAAATAACAGGGATGTAAAACCAAGGTATTGATCAGGTAAGAGTTAAAATCATAGAGACGAAGGCGCCAGAAGCACACATTTTGGGTTAGTATTTTCTTCTAAAAAATGTAGAAATCAGCTCTTGCTTAAAAGGGACGAGCAGGTGATGAAGGCTAAGACCAGACTGCATATATGTGCAGGCAGGTCTTTGTCTACACCTACTGCCAAAACAGGAATATACAAAGTGGTGTAATTTTAACATTACTATACAAGGACCTAAAAATAAAGTAATAATTGTCTCGGGGCAAAAGTAATAAACAAGGTATAAAAGATGAACATCAAATACTTGCATTAATCTTTATAAACTGAACGCATTGCTTATAAGGAGAGAGAAGACAAAGAGACAGAAATGTAAGAAAATGTATTCTAGACAGTAAATTTATTTTCTTTGGAGTATTTCATGCTCTGGATTTTGCACTTTTTTTTCATTTGATCTGTAAGACTCATTCCTACATGAAATTTAGCTTTCTTAATGAACAATTGGAACAAATTCTTATTAAGACATGAACGTTTTTTGTTGTGAGAGTAGGCAAGATTTATTTCGATTTGACGTGAGGAATTCCCTTTATCTCTCACGCACATCCCTTGTGACTTTCATCTGAAAACAATCTCTTGCGGACTTCTTGCCTTACAAGAGAACTCCTAACAATCATAAAGACATGCGCAAAGACACAAATAAATCGATGGCTTATTGTAAAAACATAATAAGTGTCTATACTTTGTATAGACCCTAATGATGTTTTTGCACTAAGCGAAATAACCGTTATAAACAAAATATAGCCACAGATGGGGAGGCGATTCTTTGACCTTTGCATATCTTGTCAATGAATTTAGCAAAATTAACACATCCCTTTAGTGAAACGATTAAAACAAGAAAATCGCAAACAAAAAAATCTCAGAAAAAATTATTGAAAAGAAGACATGCGCGAAGATTATAAAAATGTCTTATGAACTAAACAGATGTAACCAAAATTAAGCCACAAATAGGGAAACAGATTTCTCTCTCTTCCTCTCACTTAGACATAGTCAATTGCTTTCAAAAGCTCTCAAGAGTGTTCGCAACACATACACATAGTATTATTCTAAGTGATATGGGAAACGGGAAAACTTATGAGTTTCAAGAAATCTAAGGTGAGTTTTAATAAAGAAAAGGCAAATTTGTATTTGTGAAACTGTTTGTCGAATGCAAAAGAAACTGGTAAAATGAACCGTAGGTACAGTGAGTTCAAGAAGTCGGCGGTCAATCGTTCATCCTGGTTGTTGACTTTATAGAGATAGGTTAGTACTAATTATATTGTCTCTATTTCTAGCCTATAACAAACGTTCCGTCCCTGGGGTTTATTGTTGTTTAGGAACACCGAAACACGAGAAGATAGGCAGACAATCGTTCATTTACCCATTACCAGACGGCCATAATATAGACTGGTCCAAATTTAATGGAGTTGCAGACGACAATTCAAAGTTTAAGAAATTTTTCCCCCAATTTTCTCGGTAGAAAACATAGTGTAAAATGAAGAAATTGCTTGTTGCAAGTAATTTCTTTACTTTACACAATGTATTCTATTTAATTTTCTTTTTTCTTGTGGGAATATGTTAATACTAAATAAAATCAAGATTTCTTGTTGTATATGCAAGGGAATGCCATTACCTTCTCTACATTTTCAGTTGTGTTTTATACAATGTTCTTTGACTTAGTCAACTATTAACACATTCCATCTCAATGACGCTTTTAGACGCCCCCCAAAAAGCTTTAAAAAATTGTGGAAATTTCATGAGCTTGAAATTGTCGTCTTCAACTCCTTTCAATTTGGATCAGTCTGAAATTATGTTGTACGGGAATTGGTTAAAAAGCGCCGTGTAAAACAAAAGAATCATTTACAAAAATACTCATTTACTACGTTAACAAGTAGATATAGTAATTTCTAGGTTTCATTTCATACATCGGGGATTGTGGTAAAAACAACGTTTGTTAAGTACAACGTTACATTGAATGTCGTTCGGAAACGGTCGAAAGCATTAAAACTAGACGAAATTTACCGTCGTCCATAATAGCTGTGGTCACGCCCCTTCCGGTGTATCCCATAGCCCAGGCTTTTTCAACATTCAGATCGAGGCCGGGAATTCCCCCTGATTGACCTCGGTTTTTCTGAAAATAATAACAAATGTCTCATATTTTCTGATAAATAGTTGGAACAACTGCTGAAAGCAAAACATGTTGTGGCTGTACTGGGGTAAGAAATGACGGTGTACTGTAACTAAGTGCATCAACCGCGCCATGTTACTTAGGTATGGTTGAATCATGAATGTGGCGTTAAAACCCAAAACATTTTATCTGATCTAAAAAAGATACTTCTGTTAACCCATTCCCACACTATCCCTCCTTTTTACGCGTATAGAGAAAAGAGCTTTGGAAAACATTGTGGAAAATGAAGAAATTGCTTGTATCAAGCAATTTCTTCATTATCCACAATCTTTTCTGTCCAAAAAGACGAAGGGTTCAAAATTCCACCCCTTTCTATTGTCGTCTGCAGCTTCTTTCAGTTTGCACCAGTGTAAAATTTTGTTGTGTCGGAATGGAAAAAAATCATTTTCTCTTCCATCTCTTCATACAGTACATGTGTTAGTCATACATGTGAATGAAACTAATTTTACACCAAGGTTGGTCAATGGCCATTCATTCAGTTAATATATTGCCACACAACAACATCTAAGACTGGTCCAAATTGAAACAAGCTGCAGACGAAAATTTCATGTTGATAGAATTATCTATATTCTATTTTTTTATTTCATCTTTTTGGATGGAAAACATTGTGGATAATGAGGAATTTGCTTGATACGAGCAACTTCTTCTTTTCACACAATGTTTTCCAAAGTCTTTCATTGAGGGGCGTAAAAAGGAGAGATAGTTTAGGAATGGATTAAGGCAAAACCAGAGTATCCTATGTAAAGGACATGTCTTTCTAAGACATACATTTAACCCTTTCCTGTTTTTCTTAAATTTAGACCCGTCCAAATTCAAAGGTTTTGCCTACGAAAATTCAAAGCGGATTTTATTTTAAAATAAACCATTCGGTGGGTAGAAAATATTGTGGAAAAAGAAGAAATTTCTTGTTACAAGCAATTTCTTCTTTTTTTACAATGTTTTCTCAGCCATGAATTTACAGGGACGTAAAAACCAGGGATTGAACAGGAAAGGGTTAATTGACAGGTCGAGGCTGTAAATCAAATGAACGATCGAACTCTCAAATCAATCAATAGACCGGAAGTAAAAATTGAACTCGAACATTTATTTTAAGCGTTTTGTTAGCTTGATGATTCAAACGTCGTAACTACAGCTTATTCAAGCTGTACTTAAGACCTTAAGGTTGTCGACCATCTTATACATTTTTTAATTATTTTTTTATTTATTAATTTTTTTTATTTTTCATTTTTTTTTTCATGTCACTGGCCATATCGATGACTTATCACAAAAACATAGTATGGCTCTATACAAAGAAAAGAGCCATCCTATGTTTTTGTTCTAAGCCATCGATATATTTTACAAAATAACGTAGTTTTTTTTATCAAGTCGGACATCATCAGTTGGAAGGTAAGCGATTGGTGAATTTTTATCGTATCATCAAGCTAAGAGAGTTCATATCATGTACAAGTCTTCTAACAAATTCAATTTTGGAGACAGAGCTAGTATTTCAAAAAAATATCGGGGATTCGAAACCAAACAAACAAATGGGTATAAATTCCCTTGACGTTCCCAAGAAGTATGTACTTGTCTGTGATAAATCCGGTATCATATTTATATGCATGTCTTAATATAGATTCTTTTCTACGCAGGTCTATTGACATTTTCCTATAATATCAAATAGACGACAATAAACATGGATGCTTTGAACTCTGTTTTTCAAAGACAAGATTTTGAATATCTTACACTGCTTTCTTTTTCTTTTTTTTTTTTTTTTTTTCGTGGATTTATGAGATTCTTTAAATACATTGGGTTCTTAATGCATTTTTTAATTTCTGCCTAATTTTACCTTTCATAGAAAAGTAACTACATGTATTTTCCAGTTTGTGAATTTGGGTATTATTTTTACAGCCAAAGACTTTATTTCATATATGAATATAAAATTTATTTTTCTGTTTTGTTTGTTTATTTATTCCCCTCTCATGTTTTAGCTCTTCTAAATGATTTGTTTACTTAACCCTTTCCTGCACAATCCCTTGATTTTATGTCCCTGTGACTTTAGCCTTGCGAAAACATTGTGGGAAAGGAAGAAATTGCTTTTGACAAGCAATTTCTTATTTTCCCACAATGTGTTCTATCCTCAAGGTTGGTTACTTTTCAAATTACAATCCCTTTTAATTGTCATCTGCAACTGCTTTCAGGTTGGACTAGTCTAAAATTCTGAAAACGGGAAAGGGTCAATCAAAAGTTGCTTTTAAGGCCCTCTGACTACCGCCATGGTAGTTCGATTGAAGTAATAGGTCATATTAACTCATAAAGCGTGACCAGGGACATAAAATAAAGGAATATCGTTTGTTGATGATCCTAAATGTCGTAACTAAAGATTGTCAACCCAAGAAATGCTCTACACAAATGTACGAGTTCAAAGTTCACTTCCGGTCTAAACGTATGATAAGAAAAGTTTACTCGAACGATCCGTCATTTTTTTTAATTTAATATTTATATCCTGATTTAATGCATTTTAACCCTTTCCTGTATAATCTTATAAACTTTACGTTGCTTGATTCTATACTCTAGAACACAATTTTTCTTTTTCAACAATATTTCTACCACACAGAACGGTTTAATTTCAAATTGCATCCAACTTTCATTGTTGTCTACAACCTCTTTCAATTTGGACCAGTCTAAAATTACAGACAACCAGGAAGGGGTTAAAAAAAAACACAAGTAGAAGTTTAGAGAATTGAAGAACAAAAGCGTTTGGTCGATTTCTTGGCCCTTGATTGTATTAACATTAACCCATTCCCACTTGATGCCTCCTATTTACGCCCATAAAGAAAATAGTTCTGGAAAACAATGTGGAAAATGAAGAAATTGCTTGTTACAAGCAATTTCTTCATTATCCACAATGTTTTCTACCCCAAAGACAAAGATTTAAAAGCTTTCATCAAATTAAAATTCTCGTATACAATTTCTTCCAATTTGGACCGGTCTAGAATTTCACTGTGTGGAAATGGGTTAATCAATGTTTCACGCACCAGATACCATTCCTTGTCAAACAAGGGATCTGTGGGGTCTTTTGTCAGAACGACGTCTTTTTCGTCCTTCAGTAATTCCAGGAGGTCGGGGTTGGATAACCGAATATCTGAGAGAGGAACGCCCCGTAAAGGTTTGAACCCTCTTTTGGATCGTACAAAACCAATTTGTTGTACAGCTCTTTTGACCTGCAATGGATAAAAAAAAAAGAAAATAAATATTGAAAGTATATCTTAGTGTACAAATGCCATAAAGAATGTGGACCACACATTGAAAATCACAGTTCAAGTTTTGAATATTTTCATGTAAAGTGTGAAAAGCGGAAATTATTTTTCTCTTTTTTTTGTCACAATCTATTTTCTATGGAAAATTCGAAAATTGCTGGGGTCATCTAATTAACACCACTGATTTGTGTGTCGATTGTGTCAATAGTAATCAAACAAACCAAGTTCCATGTTACAAAATGAAAGCGTCTCAAATTATCTGGCAAAACAAGAAAACAGGTTTGTAGATCCCCCATTTTTAAGACATCCCTTTATTAAAACAATGTTTTAATTTGAAAATATGGTGGTAAAACAAAAGCATAGTCCATTATATCGGGCGACCTACATGGCTTAACTAATAGTCTTCTTCCAAGTAAGAATAAAACACACACACAAGAAAATATACTAGACTGCTTGTACCGTTCTACTTTACTATATGCGTCTGTTTACTCCTTTTTTCAGCTAGTATCAACCAATTCAAGGGGTTGAAAGAGTTAAAATGTTGCGTTTATATATCGATAGTTCAGTGCTAAACAGTTGTAACTGCCTATAGGTTTCGCGCTGAACTAACGATATGTTTTAGCATTTATATTGAGGTACTTGGTGTATATAATAGTGGAGCGGATTGAAAAATAGTTTAATGCTGCATGGCGAAGTCGACTGTAAGGGGTTCATAAATTTATCCTCTCTACTGCTAAATTAAAAACAACAGCAGTTTAAAGCAGCGCTACCGAAGATTGATAAATAAGAACTTTTATGTTGGAAAAGATGAGCAGCGAAAATCCGTAATATTTCCCCGATAATTTAAAGTTCCCATCAAAGAATATGCCCCTTTGATATTTCATGATTGTCAGAAATATGACAGAAGACTGACAATAATTCGCAATCGTTTCCAATAATCCCGGCTTCTCATAAATATCAAAGGCTAAAAAATGACAGGAGCACTAAAACGTTTTTATGGGGAATGCGTTTTCGACACAAGTACTCGTTAAAAATCACACGGAAAAGGAAATAGATGATTTCATAGTTGGCCAGTAGATATTTTATCATAAAAAAATCAAAGTACTGAAACTACTGTAAGCTAGCAAAGCATGATTGAATTTAGAAAATATTTGCCTTTTTGGGTAGAAAACATTGTGGACATTGAAGAAATTGCTTGTTACAAGCAATTTCTTCAGTGTCCACAATGTTTTCAAAAGCTTTTTATGAGATGTTCAAAAAGCGGAATTGGGTGAGAATGGGTTAAATAGCATACTTTTTACAATTCTCTACAATTTGAATAGAGTTTGCAATATTCCTGAAATACATTAGAACTATTTTTTATGGCGTAGGCATTTAACGGATTTAATGGTTAAGCCTCCGGTGGTAGCCTGCACTTGTTGAACTTTGAGATAACCTCAACATTTGTCTGTTAACTTAAGCTATCAAAGCTGACGCTTTGCTAGCTAAAAAACAAGCAAACAAACTCGTTGGCCATGTTTATATTTTTTCCATTTTTCGTAATTGTCTTTTTGACATTTGTGCGTAATTTTCCAAATACTTTCGAATTTTATTTTTCTGCGTGTGTGTGTGTGTTCAGATTAAAAGAAACGGTAGTGTGATGTGCGCACAGATACAAGTTTTCTGAAATAGCATTTGAGTTGGTGGCCCCTTTGCATGACTGTCGACTTGAGTTTCATAAGTTGTTAAGTTCGAACCGGAATGATACAGCTAAAGTTTGGCCTTATATACTATGTGGTATGTCCAGCCCTGTACATATTTATTTGTTTAATTAAGAGATGAACAGAATATTTTCGTTGTCATGGAGGTAAGAACAAAAACAAAAACAAAAAAAAACTAATCACACTGTATAAATACGCGAAGCGGATTCATACATAAGTGTGATTAGGTTTTTCGATTCATAATCCATGAAAAAAAATATATTCTCTTCTTTTCTTATAATTTTAAGCATCGAGCGAATAAAGCAAAAATCTTACACACTTTGATCCCTTTTGTGTGAGTCTATAAAATATAGAAAGTTGGTTGTAAATATATTTCTAGTCTTTTATGATGTCATACTCGTGATTGTTGTATACTGTTTATGGTGAACGAATATTAGTGGTGTAACTAAATTACAAAATCAACATGATCGCAAGTATTTTTAGCAAGCAAGGCGTCAGCTTTGATGGCTTAAGTCAACAGACATCATTTTGAGTTCAACGAGAGCAAACTGTCACTGGAGGCTTAACCATTAAATCGATGGAATGCCTTCACCATAAAAAATAGTTCTTATGAATTTCAGGACAATTCGGTCCGAAAGTTCATCTCATACGTATTTTTTGTTTACTTGACCACATTGTGTTTAAAATGAGTCTGACCAGAGTTTTCACTATGCGCAATGCTGTGTATAGCCACATGAGCTAACTTATCCAAATTGTAGAGAACTCCTCCAAAAGCTAGATATTTAACCCATTCCCACTCAATCTCGCTCTTTTTTGCGGATATCATTAAAAAGGCTTTCGAAAACATTATGGACAATGGGGAAATTGCTTACAAAGATTTTCTAAATTTTACCAACTTGAGATTATTTAACATAATTACCTTTGATAAAGAAGATCACTTATCTAAATCATGCTTTGCCAACTTTCAGTACCGTTTCAAAGTTTTCACTTCTAAACGTTTCATCGCCGAATAGTTATAGACTTGCAATAACGTTCAAAACCTAAAATGTGATTTCACATTAAATTTCGTGGTTTTGGTTTTATACTAGTGATTGTAAACAAGCTAATTATGGGATAGCTAGTTTCTATTACCATGGAAACAAACAAGCGCAAGCCTACCGGAAATTAGTTTTACAAGATTTCTGTATTTAGCGTAACCTAATTATCCCTGTCAACCTGCTTCAGCTATCGATTCTACAAAATTAGATGGGCCTTCAGATGCATGCAGTGGTTGAGGTATCAAAAAATCTTAACAACATATCATCATGAATGTACGCCATTTTTTAAATTTGTTTAAGAGATTAATAGGAGGTATGAAGCGACAAAAACTATTGACACTGTATGAATACGCGAAGCAGATTCATACATAAGTGTGATATCACGCTTTTGAGGAATTTCAATTGCTAAACAACGGGAAAATGGTCCCGGCCCGTAAGTGAGTGATAGGCATCAAGTTGGTTGCTATAAGTTGCACGATTTATTTAATGACATGAACATAAGTGAATACATATTTTGCCTCAGTTGAAATAAAACAAAACCCTGATTATTTGAAAACCCAGCACTGAGGAAAATTAGATCGGTGCAATATTGAGATATTAGTAACTAAGAAAGAAACAAGGATGAGCCAAGTTACCTAATGGAATACATACCATATCAGGTGCGAAATGTGAATCCTATCTCGTGCACAAATAATATTTACGCCTACCTGTTTTGCTTAAAGAAAAAAGTTCTGCGCATTTGACATTTGAACTAACGAATTGTGCAAATGAAAAAGTAAACACTGTTTCCTTTTTTCGTGTCTTTAAGCTCTGTGAAAATAATTTTATTGGAATTACGTTATGTTCTCTTACTAAAGTACTTTGGATTGACGCAGTAATTGCCACGAAGTTAGATCTATTTTCAAGACTTGTTTGGCTAATAACCTGAATTTTCTGCAGATGTTTCAGGTCAGATTACTTTACGAAAGGCTTCAGTTAATACATTGATTAATTTAGAGATGTTCTGTGACATTTTCCACAGAAAACAACAACAACAACAGAAATGTTGTTTATTCTGGATATTATTACAACCGTTGTATGATATTCCTGGTCGTCTAGTATTTTGTCTATTACTTTAACGAAAAAAAACATTTAACACAGTTTAAAGGCATATCTTAGACTGTTGCTTTGTTGTTTGTAATTGCCAATTTAAATGTATATGGCGCGTTTTTTTCACGGTTAAAGAACATAATTCAAGCTTTACTCAAGCTGTACTTACGACTTATTGCACGCCCAAAGACGATATAAAATTTTATTGGAAACATCATGCACAGACAAATATGTAGTCAGCAATCTCTACTATTACGGTCTGATAATTGGTTAATGTGAGTAAAAAATTTACAATTGGCTTTAGCTTACTTGTAGAAATCCTCTCCTACCAACGTCTGGATAATCGTAAACCTAAGTTGGATAAGCGATCGGGGGCTCGGAAAGGGTGTAATGGTAGTACTGGTGTGAGAAATATCTGGAATCAATGATTAGGTGCTTCAACCGCCGCGCTATCACTGAAATACTGTTAAGAGTGGCGTTAGACTCCATTCAAACAAACAAAACTTGCAGACCTCATACACAAGTATTGTATCAAAAATATTAAACGGGTTCCATATTCAAAAATGCTCAACGGCATCGTCTCACTTGCATAATTTATGTCGCATTATAAAAAAACATAAGTGACAACTTTAAATATTGTTCCATTATCATTATATAAAAAGGGGGACAAATCTCAGCATCTTTCTTTTCCAAATGAAAATAATCAAACTTCAAGCATTCCTCAACCCACTAACAGACGAAAAAATATTGGACTGGTCAAAATAGGAGGAAATTGCAGACATAAATTTAGAATTTTTCAGATCTTTGTCTCTTTGGTTTAGAAAACACTGTTGATAATGATGGAATAACTTGTAACAAGTAATTTTATCATAATCAATAAAGTTTTCAAAAGTTTTTTTTTTCTTCGGGACGTCTAATAGCGGGATTATGTGGGAATGGGTTAAAACAGAAAACCTGCCGAAATGACGAAAAAAGGTATGTGTCTGTGTGTGATTTTTTATTATCATTATTGCAATTTTGAAAATAACTATCTGTCTGTCTCACAAATTTGAGAAAGTCAATATCTTAAATTTGTGGACGTTACAACTGATTTTGTACATTAACCATTTACAGCCGACAATTTTTTCGACTCGCCCAAGTTCAAAGAAGTAGCAGACCACAATTTTCAGTTGATGAAATTTAAAAAAAATGTATTTTAAAGTAAACAACATTGTGTATAATCAGGATATTGCTTGTAACAAGCAATTACTTCATTTCACACAATGCTCCCTAAAATGAAAATTTTAAGGGAATTAGATAGTTACGACTTCATCAATTAGAATTTTCGAACGTGATAACGCTATTTAGACAGATTTTCTAGGATAACGAACTAATTATATTTACAACTTACATTTGGGTGTGCCTTTAGTTTTCTGGTATGAAGAATGCTTCGTCGAAATCTTGTTCTGGGTACAGCTTTGTGTAAAAAGTGGAATTCAGTGTCGGAGTCGAGCACCTGCAAGAAGAAAATATAAAATATTTTTAATCTTTGTCTAACTCGGCGATAATAATCAGATTGGCCCAGATTAAAAACACAGTGAAAAAAAAGCACAGACGAAATATTGAAATTAACCCATTGCCAGTCTACAAAAAGTTACATAGGTCCAAATTTAAAGTAGTTGTAAACGACAATTCGAAATTTATGCAATTTTAGATTTTTTTATTCTGGGTAGAAAACATAGTGGAGAATGTAGAAATTGCTTCTTGGGAGCGATTTCCTCATTTTGCGATGATGTTTTACAAGTGGGGGTCCAAAACTGGAATCGTGTTAGAAATGTTTAAAGGGGTTTTCCCACCCGTCTTTCTTTATCAAATAACAGAAAACTTTAAAATTAAATACGAAAATATTTTTGTTCTTTACAATGATATTTACAATAACAACACCATGTGGTGTCTGAGGAAATTGATAGCGAACAACAGGTTTCCAGGGGGCGATACTTTTCCTTCTAAAAAAACTAATCTAGTTACCGCTTTTCGTGGTATGGATTATTCTGTCAAAAGCTATCATATAGTCGGAGTTCCAAGTGAATTTTGTTCTTAATATAAGGGATATGATGAAGCACTTAGACAAGAGAAATATGTTGAGAAAAAATAATTAAGTCTTAATTCGGTATGAAACGAACGGTTATCACTTAAAGAGTGTAAAACAATGAAGTGATGATTAAGGAAAATGTGTTTGGTTGCTCTCTTTTTATACTCGGTCAAGGTCATGGAGTAAAGGATAACAGATCTTAACATATTCCCTGATGTGTGCTTATGTAATTTTTGAGATCCCTTGGGCAAAAAAAAAATGAAATAAAAAAAAAAGTTAGTCTAGTGGGACGCCTGATATCCGAGCGTTTGACAATAAGTCAATAGCGTGCAAAATGTCGCAACTAAAGCTTTATTCAAGCTTTAGTTGCGACATTTTGCACGCCCAACGGCGAATAGCATATCACTTTCCTCCCAGAGGAGCTATAATATTACGCCGCTTTTTTACCCGTTCATATCTAATCTTGTGTTTATAAAAACACCAACATTTCGCTTTAGGAATTTATCTTGCTTGAAGCTTTTAACCCATTCTTACTCAGTGACGCTTTTAGACCCCACTCCAAAAAAAGCGTTGGAAAAATTCGGAAAATGAAGAAATTGCTTGTTAGAAGTATTTTCTTCATTACCCACAATGTTTTCTACCCCCAAAGTAAAAACAACAACAAAAAAATCTGTAAGCTTTAAGTTTACGTCTGCAACTCCTTTCAATTTGGATCAGTCGTTGATTTTGATGTCTGATTAAGGAGTTAATATTGTCCTATGTAAGTTAGATTAAAGCATCAAATTTTAAGGAAAAGAGTAGATATATGATGTTTTTACAATGGATAATTCTGGTCTGATAAATCAAATGCGCAAAACCGAAACCGAAACCCCGGAATGGCCAAAACCTTGTAATATAAATTGTTAAATCGAAACACTTGTTGTGACAACTACTTTTTTCATAATGCTCTGGTACTTAAATATTCAAGATAAGCACTCATTTCTGACGTTGATTTATCGGTCTTTTGATTATTCTTATATTTGACAGGTTGTTAAATGAAAAACTCTAAATGCCTGTTCATTTGAATTTGCCTTTTACAAATTTCACTCTGCCAGTTGAATATTAAAATAATCTGACTTCAGTTCCGACTATCATACTTCGAGCTTTTTGATTGGCTGACAAAAAGATCATTCTATAATAACAAAGAATGGGTAACAACCTTTTCTAAGCTAACGCAAACATATGGTCAATACAATATGAAAAAGCCATCTCTTTTCCTCCATATCGATGGTTCAGAGTAAAACAGTTTTAATTGCCTATATTATAACTTTTTGCACGCCGAACCTTCGATATGCCTTCATTAGATTGGATTATGAAAATGGAGATTTATTTTTGTTTGTTTTCATCAAGATATGAAACTACAAATCTCACTTTACCTCTGTCTGTATCCTCTTTGCGGCTTTACACAGTGAGATGGTTTTTTTGTTTCACACTTCAATGAAAACAAGAAAACATTCTTTTAGTCTCCTAGATATCTTGCATAACCTTATCAATGTCCTATTTCAAAGGGTCGAAAAAAAGAAGCGTTATAGCATAAAAATGATTAAAAAAATCTTGAAGACACATAAAAGCTTCGCTTAATACAATTGTCATTTTGTTCCCATGACAACCGTTCAGCGGTCGCCCACTAAAGATATATTGTTGTGATATATATTGACAAAGTATAAATAAATGGCGTCAAAACGCCGATTTTTCATGAAGAACGTCTGAAATTACTTGAAATCGTTTCTTTAGAATTTGAGCTAAATATTGACGCCTTTAAGATTTAGCAATTGCTTTGCAGACAAGAAATACACCAAGATAGTTTAGTTTCCGTAGAAACAATTTTCAACTCTTTTCCACAAAAACATCAATCTTTTAGACAGGTAAAAATTGAAGCAAGGTGCAAACGACAATTTTAAAAAGTTTTGTCTTCAAGAGCAGAAAACTTTTCAACGTTTTTTATCATGAGAGACGTCCAAAGTAGTGATTAAGTGGGTATTATGTTAAACAATCCTTTACAGCCACTTTAACGACTATGTATATTACGCGGTACTTTAACCCCCTCCCGTGCAATCCCTGGTTTTTAGCCCCCCCCCCCCCCGTATTTTATAATTGACAAAACATTGAAGAAATTTTATTAGAGACTAGTGGCCTTAGATTAAAAATATTTAAGCTCGGAATTAGAGTGGGGGGAGAATGAATTGAGAAAGAAAGGATGTCAGGCAAAGAGCCAGTCGACCAATTAAAACGTTCATTTTGAACGGAAGTGGATTTTAAACTCCGACATTGGACAACATTTTTGTACCGACCTTTGTGTAGTAGTTTTGTAGGTTAAAATGTTTTTTATCTTATTTTTTTCTAGTCTGTCTTCAAACCGACGTCTGTTAAACGTCTTTACAACTTATATAACGATCGTCTAGTTCCAAGGCCTCTGTTAACGGATAGCGCTAGTGCAAGAACAGCACATTGGCTTATAACCCTAACATGTACCAGTTTATACACCTGGGTGGAGAGGAGCAACATCGAGTGATTTTTTTTGCCCAGAAAATTCCCATGTCGCAAGCAGGATTCGAACCCGTGACCCTGTAAACCCAAGTCCTGGGCCCTACTACTAGATCACGGAATCCTCTTATTTAAGCTGTCGTTACGACGTTTAGGTCCACTAACACAATCTTACTCATTGTTAGATGTTACTAGCCATAGATTTTGCAGAAAACAGCAGTTTTATATCGAAAAGGAACTTCCTGTCGGAATCAGTGGGCGTTGTCGGCGGGGTCAGTGGGCGTGGCGAATGGATCTGTCAATCAGAGAGGGGAAAGAAATACTTTTTACCAAAGAGATGTTCGATGTTTTGTCCAACATGTTTTCCAAATAACATATTGAAGGTGTTCTTCCAAAACCACATATAACTAAAGCTTATTACAAGCTGCAGAACGCCTACAAAATATAGCCAGTGAGCGACAAAAACCTTACTGTAGCTTTGATATATCTGTAGTTGCCAAACTAGAGTCTGCATCTGGGTTATCAAATAGTTTTCTTTTGTGGACCTAAAACTTCACATTTTCAAAAACGACATTTCTAATGTCGTGAAATACTGTTATTTCATCTGCAGTGTTATCATTTGTAAGGTGTGTAACAATATTGTTAAGATTAAATAAAATAAACGGAATCTATTGAAAATGAAAATAAATCACCAAGTAAACATATATAAAAGAAAATGTTGTGGTTGTTATTCTAAGGGTTCAGATAACTATTACGAAGTAGATGTACCAGCTACGTGAGTAAATAATAAATTGCACTGAATAAGATAAAAACTGCATCCTTTTTGGAGCCTTTTATAAGCAAACTACAAATAAACGGATCGTTGGTCACGACCAATGACTTTAACCCTTTCCTGTTTTCTGAAGTTTTAGACTGGTCCATTTTGAAAGAGGTTGCAGATGACAATGAAAAATGCCTGCAATTTGAAATCTGGCCATCCTATGTGGTAGAAAATATTGTGGGAAAAGGAGAAATTGCTTGTTACAAGAAATTTCTCCTTTTACTACAATGTTTTCTCAGGTATAAAATCACAGTGCCGTAAAATCCAGGGTTTGTCCAGGAAAGGGTTAACGGGAAGTTTTATTTAGATATCAAAAGGCGTTATTTGGAACAGTTTATGGCTAGAGAAATATAAGAAAAAGTAAAATGGTTGATTGGCAACTATGCCGTCGTAACTGCAGCGTTAATAAGCTGTAGTTAGATGTTTAAGTCGCCCAACTGAAGTAAAATCGAAGTCAAAAGTTTGAATTTGAGTAAAATGGTCGATTTTCCAAAATTCTAAGAGAACCAAATCGAACAATGACAATCAAAAAGACAAAGATAGTACTTTTTTAAAACTTATCTGACGGAAAACAGGATTCTTCTTTTGAATAGAAATCTGCATCAAGCAATCCGCGTCAAATACAATTGTCTAAGTCTATTTTCTTGTGGTCGGTTCTCAATTATATTTATATGGCTATCGTCTCAGGACAAAGACTGGTGGATCAATATCGTTATTTAGGCGCTTGATTAGATTCAGAATCTGATGCATTCAGATGGATGGTACCGGTCATTTTCCTTCCATCAATTTACAGATTAGGCATTTCGCGGGCGGCTAGTCATGAGTGAAGTAACTTCCTTTTTATCTCGTATAACATCCTATAATCGCTCTACTCTTTAAAATCAAAGTACTGAAAGTACTGTAAGCAAGCAAAGCATGGTTTTGTTAAGTTATCCTCTTTGTCAAAGCTCGTGATAAATACACGAAGTTAAAGTAACCAAGGAGTTAACCCATTACAACATGACAAAACCTTAGACTAGTTCAAATTGAAAGAAGTTGCAGACGAGAATTTCAAGATGGGGGAATTTGTTAGGAAATATTGTGGACATTGAAGAACTGCTTACAAGCAATTATTTCAATGTCCACAATGTTTCCCGAAACATTTTTCTTGGGATGCTTAAAAAGCGGAATTAAGTGGGAATGGGTAAGATAGCATGCTTTTGAAGAGTTCGCTACAATTTGAAAAAAGTTTGTTATATTCTTAAAGTATTCGTTGAACTTTGAAATCATATCAAAAATTTTGTCTGTTAACTTAAGCTATCAAAGCTGACGTTTTGCTAGCTAATAAAGGATAAAAAAAGAGTTAAGAAATTTCTAAACACGCACCAGTAGAATACGATGTCATGTGTGGTTGTAATAGCTAAATACATGCACCCTTGAGACTCTACATTAACCCATTACCACTCAGTAAAGATTTAGACTGATCCAAAAACTTATTATTATTTATCCTTTGGGGGGGGGGGGGGGTAGAAAATATTGTGGGAAATGAAGAAATTGCTTTTTACAAGCAATTTCTTCATTCACCACAATGTTTTCCCTGGCTCTTTTCTTGGGGCGTCAAAAAGCGCCATTATGTTGGAATAGGCGAAATCGTCGTTCTTTTTCTACCTTTAAAGCCAGCATTTTTTGTTCGCTAGATTATTTAATTTCGAAGACTTTCCCCATTTTTTGGTAAAGAATTATTTCGCGAGGATTCGCTTATTCAAGTAGCTGATAGGTAATGTTTTACTGTTACAGTTTGTATCTATCACAATAAATCAGTCCTAATGTGGCTGTAATGGTCTATCGAAAAAGGCTGGGAGATGAATAATAAGACAAATCAAGTCTTTAAAGGAAATCTCTTTCTACTCGAGGTAAGCTTGTATAATAGGATTAAATCAAGATTGCAGGCAATGTATTTGTAATGGTTTCAAGAACAGTTTTCCTGGTTCTTCTTCACCTTAACCTTTATCATAAATTTGTATCTTATTCCATTTCTCTCTATACTCTACTATTTTCACTTCATCTTTTGTTAGTTTTGATAAAATGTCTCAACGCTTTTATCCTTGAACGAAATACCAGATGATTTGAAACTGATGTAATTATCTAAAACCGTTTCCATCTATTAAAAAGAAGCACTTACTCGAATGCTTTTTATGGGCTGTATTTGTTTAAATGTGAAGGAACCATACCATTCCCATACGACCCCGCTTTTTCACGACCCTCAAGAATGGCTTATGAAAGAATGTGTAACAAGCAATACCTGCATTTCCTACGACGTTTTCTGTCCTCTCCCCTAGCCTCAGACGCCAAACAAACCAACAAAACAACAACAACAAACAGATTATAAAAAAGATTATCTGACAAGTACTTTTAAGTCGACCAGACAAGTCTTAACCTATTAAGAATGTGTTCTATAATCAAGATGGAGTATTGGGTATTGGTCCGGGTTATCTTAAAGATCGAAAATGACAGACAAATGCCATGATATCATTGGTTTTGTTGTTGTTGTGTTTTTTTCTATTTTTAGATACTAGCAACGGGTCTGAACAAAGACACGTCTCCAAATGTATAAAGATGGCATTGGAAAGACAAAAGACAACTTTGAACATGAAAAAAACATGTACAGCTTTAGAAGCAATAACTTAGTGTTATCGTAAATTCACGCATGTTTGACGAAACGGGAAATGCATATTCCTTATCAAACTGGAAACAACAACAGACAAAAAAAAAACGAAAAAAAAAAAAAAAAAAACAACGAAAAATGAAAAGCAGGTCATTTGCAAGGGACAAGGTCATTTCTATCTATAATAAGATTTAAAAACCTTTTGAACGACAATTGCAAGGGGTTTTGACCTTTCATCTGTATACCCAAAAATGTTAAGATATCCTTCTAATACCCAATGTAAGGTTATCTGCTAAATTTTATCAAAATGAAAATAAATGTTGATCATAAATTATATTGTTAAGTTTCATTTTTTTTATAAATATTTTGCGATTGTAATACTTATGGTAAGAACTGTCGGTTTGCACCAAATGTAAGATTCCAAGCCAAAGGTGAATGTCACATCTCAACATTTCTTTGCACTAGCACCACAGAAGGAAAGAAATTCTAAACCCATTACCAGACAACAAACTTTTAGATTGGTGTAAATTCATGAGTTGCAGTTGCAATTAAATGAAATTTTAGATTTTTTCAACTTTCTGTGTAGAACACAGAGGGGAAAATGAAGAAATTGCTTGTTGTAATGTATTTCTAACTGTTTGTTTGTTTGTCTTTTGCTGGACATAAAAAAAAGCGTCATTGTTTGGGAATGGTCTAAATTATCTTGCCCGAATTAGCAATGACTAACCAATTCTCGAGAAAGAGCAAAATAATTACATTTATCAAAATTTGATTGATTTGATAGACCCCGAATGTCAATAAAAAACTATAGACAATTTCGACCTGAAGTAAACTTTGAACTCCAACATTGGTCGACATTTAAGTGAACCGATGTTGTTGGTTCGGCGACTTAAGCGTCGTAACTACAGCTTACTCAAACTGAAGTAACACTGTTTAACCCATTCCAACTCAATCCCTCCTTTTACGTCCTTCAAGAAAAAAGCTTTGGAAAACATTGTGGAAAATGAAGAAATTGCTTGTATCAAGCAATTTCTTCATTATCCACAATGTTTTCTATCCAAGAAGGTGAAAATTCCATCAACTTGAAATTGTTATCTGCATCTTCTTTCAATTTGGACCAGTCTAAAATTTTGTCAAGTGGGAATAGGTTAAGTCGCCAACCAACCATTTGGCCTGGCCAGTGATCCCTCGATTGAGTAGATAAGTTGCGACAAATGGATGTCCATAGACTGGTGTCGCTGTAAACTTTTATAAGCCCGACATATAGTCTCCAAACTATTGTATCATGAAATTGACTGTTACGCAAATAATGACGTATACCACATATTGAATCTAACTGGCTGATCGATTGTTTGATAAGTATATTGAGAAAGCGGGACACAGAACTCCTCATACAAACTATGGCATTCCAAGACTTTACTCCCACAGAAATTCGATTGCTGAAATCTTTTATCATCAAAAGTGAGTATTCTAAGACTACCTTACTAAGATTTCTTGAAGTGTTGAACGGAAATTCCGCGTCATGTCCAAATTTTTCAACAAAAATAACTGCGCATGCGTTAGTCTCGATTTCGATTCTAGTAAGCTAAGTTCCTTACGAGTCAGGTTACTCATGTATGTACCGGAAAATCGGTGTATATTAAAGTCGACAGAGATTCCAGTCTCAGATGTCCATCGATACGCAATTGATTGATTGATTGAATGGGGTTTAACGCCGCTTTTAACAGAATTTCAGTCATATCGCGGCGGCTGGAGCACCTAACAATGGATCCCTGGTATTTCTCACACCAGTACTACCACTACATCCTTTCCTAGCCTCCAGCTGCTATCTCACTTAGGTTTACGATTATCCACCCATTGGTGAGAGACAATTGTCGGAAAGAATATTTGCCGCCGCCGGGGATCGAACCCATGGCACCCATGATTGAAGATTAGGAGTCTGGCGCGCTACCGACTGCGCTATGGCGGCGGCACTCCATCGATACGTAAATCCTCAGAGTCGATGATTATAGAAAATTACATATTTTAGCATCCAATAAGAACGATATATATTGTTCCAGAAAGTTATTTGAATGATTCAATTTTTAAATTCTATGTAAAAAAAACTTTAAACTATAAAGCAATAGAATGAATAAGAAAGGGTAAGCTCAAATTCTACTACAGCGAGCTTATTACAAGCATTAATGAGCTTATAACCTGAGGTGCGTTCTTTTCGTCGAGATGAAAATTCTCGCTAAATAAATTTTTCAGACATTTTAAAGAACTATTTTGTTCTTTTGACTAAAAATATTCGACGTCGTCAAAGCTACTCGTTTAAGCCAATGCTGAGTATGCTTAAATTCCTCATTCAGGATTCTCAAGATTCTTATTTAGCCGCTTAAAAATCTTGATCTAAAGAAAGCTTTTTCTTACAAATCTAAATAAACTCATATTTTATGAAAATTCGATCCCCGCCCCTTAGTACGAGCCAAGCCCATACTAAAAACAAAACACTCTTTTCAAATTTCACATCGTGTTCGCATATCAAATATAATAAATAATGAGTGACAAAGCTGTTTATATTTGCTCCGGGTGTATTAAACGACTTTTGAAATAGGAGTTAATAACAGTTCGAACAAATACAGAATGAAATTTCGCTAAGGGGCATTCTATCTTTTTTTTTCTAATAAATTTCATAATCTCGAATAATTTACCTTATGGCATTTGAATATAGCTATTTGAATAATAGTTTAAAGAAAAACATTTCACTGAAATACAAATACAAATTCTTCGAGGAAATTGCAATCTAATGCTAATGAAATTGAACAATCGGGATTGTCCATCACTGAAACATTCGACCTATAAGATCATTCATTCAATCTGAGAGTGAAATTTGAACTCAGACATTTGCCGCACTTTTTGCTCAGCATTTTGGTTGGTTTGGCGACTTATACGTCGTAACAAGAGCGTATTCAAGCTCTAGTTACGACGTTTAGGTCGCATACCATCCATTCTACTTTTTTGTTACATGCTACTGGATATAAACTTTGCAAAACAACGTCGTTTTAAATCGAAATGGGACTCTCTGTTGGAGTAAATGGGCGGGATCAAAGGAGTATGTGGGCGGGGCCAGCGATTGATAAATATGTACAGACATAAAAATTGTTCATTCTTAAAGGAGCGGGATGCATGATCTTATCTTAGTGACGTCATATTGGAACTTTCAGCGAAACAGGATTATATTCGAAGCACGCCTACGCATCGTGGGAAAGTAAAATGTTTGGTCGCCAGAGGTCAAAACCTAGGTCACTAGCGCATGCACATGGTGACTTTCTATTGAATCAGTCCTTTGATTTATTTACGGATAGCCTGCCACGCCCTCTGTGCCCCTGAACACAATCCTCTGAGCTCCACAAACCAACTAAAATGTCGACCAATGTTGGAGTTCAAAGCTGATTTGTGGTCTTAATAGATTATTCGATCGGTCTCTTGATTCTTTATTGACAGATGCGACCCGTCAGTTTAGGATACAGGTAATATGCGTAGGATACATCATGTTAATGTTTTACAGAAAACTGAATAATTTGCACAAGAAAAGTGAAGCTGAACAGGTAATTTGTCGTAGATACAGCTTGAATAAAACTGTATTTACGATATTTTGCTCTCTAAACGTCGAAATGCCATTATCACATCAGACAAAACTAGTCGGAACCTATCCGATTTGATCTTACGCTAATGAGCTCTCAAGAGATTGAAAGACTAGATAATTAAGCAGATTGTATGATCTAGCCCTAGATTTCTTCATAAATCATTCATTAATCATTCCTTAGCACGTGCAGAAGAGAATATTACTTTTAGCAGAAGTGTTGTAATATAGTGAAGGACAATACAATTTTGTTTGATATTTATGGCCTTACATTTAAAATGAAATACAATTTCTCCCAAGTGTGCTTTTACATGTATCGTAATTAAAGACGCGGTTTCAAAGATACATCGATATTTTAATAGGGCTTGCAAAATAAATTTTGCAAGACGAATAGCCTAGATTTTCTAGAATCTCATATACCAGTCCTACCCATTCAATCCCTCCTTTTACGCCCCTCAACAAAAAAGCTTTTGAGAACACTGTGGAAAATGAAGAAATTGCTTGGATCAAGCAATTTCTTCATTATCCACAGTGTTTTCTATCCCAAAACACGAAAAAATTAAAAATTCCATCAACTTGAAATTGTTGTCTGCAGCTCCTTTCAATTTGGACAAGTCTAAAATTTTGCCGTGTTGGAATGGGTTAAACATTGTGCTTTTCCCAATACCTTTTTGTCAAGCGATTTTTCTTCCATTCCAAACCAATTTACAACAAATAGATTCAAAACATGGTCAAGGCTTGGGTACTTACTTTTTCTCGACAATAAATATCGTTGTTTGATTACAACAACTTCACAATGGAAAAGCCAACCAAATTCTTCATTTTCCACTATGTTTTCTACACAGAAAGTCGAAAAGATCTAAAATTCTATCAACTTGAAATTGTCGTCTGCAACTCCTTTCACTTTGAACCAGTCTAAAATTTTGCAGTCTGATAATTGGTTAAGATCGGAATAGTGCTGAGAATCCCCTGTATTTTTCATGAACCAAACAAAGACTGCATCACAGCACCGTTTAATCCATTACCAGACCAAATTTCAGACTAGTTCAAATTGAAAGGAGTTGCAGACAATAATTGAAAGTTTATGATTTTTTAGAATTTTTTATCTTACTTGGTAACAAGCAATTTCTACATTGTCACAATGTTTACCCAGTGTCGTTTTGTGTGGGAATGGGTTAATCTAGTTAAAAATGTGGACGTGAAATGAAAGTAGATCAGAAGTGACGAAACAGATTACAAGCATGATAATGCCCATCAAATGTCAAACTACAAAATTATAAAAGAAATTCCTCTTAGTAGTTAAATCTTGAGGAAATGTCATAATCAAGAAATTGAATAATTATCTTATATGTGGAAACAATTAAATATTCCAGCAATGTGCCATCTAATACCATAAAACACAAATTTAATACCCGGGGGATTACTTTTCTTCTGTTTCTGGAAATTACTTTCGTGTCTACAATACAATCTATCTTTTTTTATTCTTTTCCTCCATGTTAACTTCAATTTCGATGTTTTTTGGGGTTTTTTTTAAGATGATACGTAACCGAAGAAATGCACCAGGCGCTCAAATTAATGGCTTCCGTGATGCGAGGAATACTTTTGACACGTTGGGTATAAAAAATGGACCAATGCAACAAGACATTTCTATCATGTTGTAAAATATTGTAAGCGTCGGAGACTTTTAACAGGCCTTATTTAAATAGGGGTATCCGTCAAGCGAAACCGACTAACGTATCTTAGGCGACAAGAAACTTTTCGTGGCGAACAAGTACTCGACTAAGTTAAGAATCGTTTGGGTTTTGTAACCAAGACAACGAACTATCGTGCAACTTTGTTATTGGCTCAAAGAACAGACCCCCTCCTGGAAAAAAGAAACCGTAAGAGACAGTGTATTATCCCCAAAAGAGTAAAGGTCACCTTGCCTGAAAATTCAAAATTAATTAGCTTTAGTCTGGATTTAAAATGGACGTACCTCATAAGTCATTCGTTATGGACAAGAATATGGAAGACTTTCTATTTCTGGGAACGTTCTTCTCGTTTTGGAATTCATAATATCGGTAATACATTACTTTCTAAGTTTTTGCATAGTTACGAATGATTTATCAAGTTGCATCAAAAGAACCTATAGTTGTTCCCGCCCACTGAACGTCGACCGTAATCTCGACTTGTATATTTGTAACAGAATTTGTAAGCATTTTAAATGAAGAGAGAGAAACAGACAGACAAATAGACAGACGACAGATAGACAGACAATTAGAAGGAGAGAGAGAGAGAGACAGAGAGAGATGAGAGAGAGGGGGGGAAGAGGAGAGTATGTGTGTATGTGTAGTTCTTTTTTTTTTTTTTTTTGAAGGCCTCATTAAAAATAAGAATTCAATTGTGTTTTTACTGTATGATGTCATCTTTGATGACTAACCTTCACTTAATAAAGATATGAGTATTATTATTAAGACAGTTTTAAGTTGATGAAATCTTTAAAATCTTAGTCTTTTGGGGTAGAAAACAGTGTAGATAATGAAGAAATTACAAACATTTTTTTTTCATTTTGCACAATGTTTTAAAATGCTTTTATATTATCCAAATTAAAAGACGTTTCAGAAGGCGATTTCAATTTCAAGGGTTTTGTTAGGGGAGAAGATATTATAAAAATTAAGAAATTGACCCTTCGAAACCTAATATTATAGGCTTTCTAATTTATGAGGAGAAATAAATAGTCTGTTGGCCTATTGCGCCCTTTCGGGTTATCTTTGAACTATGGAAAGACAGCTTAATTGTTAGTTGTGATGACAAAAGTAATAAAACAGTCTTCAGCTTCAAACCATTATTAACTATGACATTTCATCGTTATTCTAAAGTGTACGTTATTGTTTCCGGCAGAAACCGGCTTTGAGACAACCAAAAGTCATGGATAAATATTTAAAGAAATGTCACAAACGTATGCACTTGTCTGCACAGCCAACCGGAATGTTTCGCCTCTGTCAGCTTATAGGTTGTATAAACAGTACGTGGATCGAATTTATAAAACGTTATTAATTTCAACCAATTCCAACACAATCTCATTTTTACGTCCACAAAGAAAAAATCTTTTTACATGCAGTTTCTTCATTACTCACAATATTTTCTATCCCAAAAAGAGAAAATTTCTTAAATTTTCCGAACTTGAAATTTTGGTCTGCAAGGTCTTCAATTTCGACCAATCTAAAATTTTGTATGGTAATAGGCAAATCGATTTTGTGTAGCATCTTGGCTCTTGGGTGGCAAACAGGCTTTTGAGTAGAAACCAGGCTATTTACTAGCCACAAGGCTTTTAAGTTACAACGGGCTTTTATTGTTATCGTTGTCGATGATACCCTTTCGCCAGAATTGACCAATCGCTGACCCTGCCCACTTACTCCATTTAGCTCCGCCCCTAAACTCCGACTGGAAGTTTCGCTTCGATTTTAAACGGCGTCATTTTGAGAAATCTATAGCCGGAACTATGTAGAAAATAAAAAAGTAAATTAATAAAATGGTTGGTAGGGGGCCTTAACATCGTAACTACAGCTTTTCTTTTCAAAAAGGCACTAATCATTCTAAACACACTTTATTCTTAAATTCGTATAATCTAAGGCGATGAGAGTTTTCAAAATCAAAAAGGGAAATTCTGAAATTATGGGTCATGTGCCATAAAAAAGAAGGTCCAGCTATATTTTCTTTTTTCTCCGAATTAGTTTGTTTGGCATGTTCATAAGTCTCATTTGAAAAAAGATGCTGTTAACACTTTCCTGTAAAATTCCTAGTTTTTACGTCCCTGTGATAAAATACTTGAGAAAAGATTGTGGGAAAAGAAAAAAAAAGTTTGCAAGAAGCAACTTCTTCTTTTTCCAGCGATAATTTTTATCATATAGGATGGATACCTTTTGAATAGTACTTACTTTATAATGTCGTCTGCTACATCTTTGGTTTGGGGAAGGTCTAAAATTTCGATAATAAGTAAATGGTTAAAATATAAATTGTTGTTAGCGTTCTTTTAGTTTTAAGCAGTAGTTGCTCTGTGATTTTTGGTGAGATTTACAGATAAATCAAAGTACTGAAAAGTACTGTAAGCTATCAAAGCATTGTTTTGTTCAATAATCTTTTTTGTCAAACATTATCATGATAAAGAAATGAGGTTACAGTACCCAAAGAAGTAACCCTTTCCCACACAATCCCTCCTTTGTACGCACCCCAAGAATATAATTGTGGAAAACAATGTGTAAAATGAAGAAATTGCTTGTTACAAGCAATTTCTTCATTTTCCCCATTGTTTTCTACTTAAAGAGATAAATTTCAGAATTTTCAACAACTAGAAGTTGTCGTCTGCAAATTCTTTGTAGATCGATGAGCTCAAGTTAGCTAAAATACTTAGAAGGTGAACTTGCACGCAGAGTTTGCAATATTCCTGAAATACATAAGAACTGCTTTTTATGGCGTAGGCATTTAACGGATTTGGTGGTTAAGCCTCCAGTGGCAGTTTGCACTCGTTGAACTCAAAATGTTGTCTATTAACTTAAGCTAGCAAAGCGTAAAAACGTTTTACATCCTATCGACACAAAAGCCTAGGCAATCTTAAAATTTTGCGTTAATTTTACTTTAATTGAACCCATCATATCTCCTCGAGCTATGAAAACAAACTGAAACACCGCTTACTTCATAATTAGTTGGTTCTAATGAAGTAAAGATATCTGCCTTCAAGTAAAAGTCAAACAATTGTTTGAAAAAACAACAACATTGTTTTCACTTTGTACCTACCATACTACCTAACAAACTATGGAACTGCAAAAGATTGTCTGATGTGCTTTACCGCAAGTTCGCTGTTCCCGAAAAAAGACGATATTAATTAGGATTTGTCTTCAAAGAAAATGCCAATATCTCCCTGTCGCCATTACTGTTCCGCTCATCCGATGATAAACATCATTTGTCAAGCGCGGTTGACGATTTATTTCGCTCGGTTTTAATTCTCCCGTTTTCTTACCGTCCTGGGATTCTACGAGAGAGCGTGGGCGAGCTCTCGACAATCGATAACAAATTAGCCAAAATGTAACTGAGTGAACGACTAATGGACGTAGATTTTTATGTCGGTTGGGTCAACATCTGTCATTTCTTTTACGAGAATTCTCTTCTACGTGTAGTAGGAATGACACAGCAACGAAATCGATGATAGTATTAAGAAAACGCAACTAACCTGTGTCTTTCGTGGCTGACACGGAGAACACCGTCTCTGAACATCTTGTAGTCTGAACGACTTGCAGAATGTATATGTATATTTCGCAAGAACGATATCTGTTAATTATCTTATTTCATTCATTTATCTATTTTTTTTTCAATTAACACATTTTCTTGTTTGAACACAGAACACTTTCCAAAGTTATGTAACTGGAAAATGAAGTATTCATATGTTCTTGTTACCCAATATCGATTACATGATGGTTTTGATGTCGTTCGGAAATCAAAAGTTTTGTTATCGATTTCTTTTAATGTTATTTCGAGTTTGAATATGATGTCTTCATGTCTATAAAAAAATGTCATGTGTTCTAAGTGTTGCCTTTTTGCCAAAAAAGTTCTTACTTGTTCTATTGACATTTTGTGGCGATCATAAAATAGTGATAAGTACCTAAAGCTTATGCACCAATGAACTCTTAGAAAGGACAAAGAAATGTTTACGATATTCTAATAAAATAAGAAACACACACCTGCGTAATAATAGAAATTGACGAATCTTGAGTGTCAGTCCAAAGATCTATAGAGGAATCATTTAGACAAGAAGTTATATTTCAGCAGTAGTTACGACGCTTAGGTTGCCAACCAACCACTTTACCTTTTTTTGAAATATAAATGACCATTAATTAACCTTTCCTGATTTGCAAAATATTAGACCTGCCCAATTTCAAAGGTTTAGCAAATTAAAATTTCAAATTAATTTTATTTGAAAAAATAAATATTCAGTAGGATAGAAAATAATGTGGAAAAAAAGAAGATATAGCTTTTTAAAGGCGTTTTTTTTTCGAACAATGTTTTCTCAATTATAAAACCACGGGGACTTATTATTTTTTTTTTTTTTTTTTTTTTTCGAACAATGTTTTCTCAATTATAAAACCACAGGGACTTAAAAAGCAGGAATTGAAAAGGAAATGGTTAAATTAAGTTGTTTAATATCTGAGACGAACTTCCTGCCGTAGTCAGTGGGTGCAACAAGCTATCCGACAGTTGACAGTCTACTATGGCTCTAGGTATGCTGTCTCTAAACAAATTTGATGTGGGAATTGTAAGTATGCTGTCCTATATGTCTATCTGATATGGAGAATTGTATGTATGCTGTCTTATAAATCTATCTGCTATGGAGAATTGTAAGTATGCTGTCCTATAAATCTATCTGATATGGTGAATTGTATGTATGCTGCTTTCCAAACATATTTGATGTGAGATTTGTATGTAGGCTGTCTTATAAATCTATCTGCTATGGAGAATTGTAAGTATGCTGTCCTATAAACCTATCTGATATGGTGAATTGTATGTATGCTGCTTTCCAAACATATTTGATGTGAGAATTGTATGTAGGCTGTCTTATAAATCTATCTGCTATGGAGAATTGTAAGTATGCTGTCCTATAAACCTTTCTGATATGGTGAATTGTATGTATGCTGCTTTCCAAACATATTTGATGTGAGAATTGTATGTAGGCTGTCTTATAAATCAATCTGCTATGGAGAATTGTAAGTATGCTGTCCTATAAACCTATCTGATATGGTGAATTGTATGTATGCTGCTTTCCAAACATATTTGATGTGCGAATTGTATGTTGGCTGTCTTAGAAATCTATCTGCTATGGAGAATTGTATGTATGCTGTCCTATAAATCTATCTGATATGGTGAATTGTAAGTATGCTGCTTTCCAAACATATTTGATGTGGGAATTGTATGTATGCTGCCCTAATTGATATGTGATACAGATAATTGTAAATATGCTGTCTGCTTAAAATATATGATGTTGGAATTGTATGTATGCTGTTCTACATTGATATTTGATACAGAAAATTGTAAATATGCTGTCTTCTTAACACATTTGATATGGGAATTGTATGTATGCTATTCTATATTGATATGTGATACAGATAATTGTAAATATGCTGTCTTCTTTAAATATATGATGTGGAAATTGTATGTATGCTGTCCTATAAAGATATGTGATACAGATAATTGTAAATTTGCTGTCTTCTTAACATATATGGGGCACAGCTGGAGTATCTTTAAAAAATTTTTACGCTTATTATGCCGGACTAGAAAGGCGGTAAGAAGAAATACTATTACAATGCCATTTACCCCATTCAAACAAAAACACTTTTGACAGGCTGGGACTATTACCTCAACAAACGATTATACATATTTCCATATTCTCATAAAGGCATCAATTCAACCCACTGTTTAACATTCTGGTTTATCCCCGAAGTTTCTCATCTGCCAAGGACTGGCGACAATTTCTCCTGGTAAAATTATATTCCTTGAAAGCTTAAAAAGATCAATTAATTTGATTTTTGTTAAATATGTTGGCGGCCTTTCTCTAGTCTGTATCGAAATTGTCCTCGTTGTGATAGAATTAGCTACTAATGGACTACATACTTGATCTACCGCAACTTAAGCTCTATGTGTTTCTAGAAATGTTACTCTAAAAAAGCAGTTTTCAGGAGGAAGGAATCATAATACGTGTATATATTTTTTTCAAGTTGGGGCCTTACTTTTCTTTGTTTATTCATCGACAAAACTGCATATCATACAGCAAAGGTAGAAAGTCCATATTTCTATAAGAAGCCATTAAGAAATTACAGTTTTATATCAATATTCTAACATTCTTTCTCGTGACTTTTTACCACACAATGCCGCATTTCTACGTGCTGTAGACAAATAATTCAGTAAAATCTCCTAGAAAAATGGGAAAATGCTGAAAACTGTAGCATTTTCTTCTTTTCACGCAATATCTAATACCCCGTCTGATTAAAAAAAAGAAAGAAAATTGACTACATTTAAAATGTGGTATGCAACTTCTTTCAATTAAGAACAGTTCGAACTTTTGTCTTATATCAAAGCGGTTAAATTAAACACAATGTAGAAGTGTTACAGACGAGTTGTATTTCTTTTTCGAAAGCAGCGATTTTGTGTGTTTTCTTAATGAATAAATGCAATTGTAATTTCATTTTTTCACATTCATTGTCAAAAATCAAAAACCTTAGGAGAAGTTCTATCTTTGTAATATGTAAGTGTGCATCATTCCCGAGAATGTCGTATTTATGTTCACATCTACAAATACATAATGTTATGGAATAATTTTGTTTTCAAACGTTGCATGCAGCATTTCATTTTCTGATACGGTAATGTCACTGTAGAACTAGGAGATTTGTATAATTCATGAGTTCTTTCTCCCCTATAATGATACATATCACGACACACTACCCGTGCAATATAACTAAGAACGTTACTGTGCCGGAAAGATTGGTAGGCATAGGAAGTGATCCGAACTTTCTATTTATAGCTCGATAAATATTGATATGAGGCTGAAATATAGCTTAATTGATTTCCACACAGCAAAGATTTAAACTGGTCCAAATTCAAAGATGTTGCAGACAATAATTTCAAAGTCGTTTGATTTTAAAAGTTTTTGTCTTTTGAGGAAGAAAGCATTACACCCCTTAAAATAGCTTTGGAAAACATTTTGGAAAGTTAAGACATTGCAATTTCTTCAAAGTCCACAATGTTTTCTATCCTAAAAGATACATATTTTTTCAAGTTTCACTAACTTGACTTTGTCGTCGTATACTTTAAACTAGTTTAAAATGTTCTTATTTAGTAATGGATTAGACTAAATTAAGGGAATAAATGCTTTAAACTATTCGGAATTAAAACGGAGTGCACTTTTCTTCTTTTTTTTTATATTGTGTAGTAGCAAATTAAATCAGAATCACAGTCACACGGACAATGAAATGGATCATAAGTGTGTGAAGTTGGCAGGACATTAGACATTAGACATTAGACATTCGACCGAATGTCTAACTGGAAAATTAGACATTCAAATATCAATGTCTAACTGCCGAATTAGACATTAGACATTCGATTAGACATTCGACCGAACCCGTTTTTGAATGTCTAACTGCCCAATTAGACATTAGACATTCGATTAGACATTCTACCAAACCCGTTTTTGAATGTCTAACTGTCCAATTGACATTAGACATTCGATTAGACATTCGACCAAACCCGTTTATGAATGTCTAACTGCCCAATTAGACATTAGACATTCGATTAGACATTCGACCAAACCCGTTTTTGAATGTCTAACTGCCCAATTAGACATTAGACATTCGATTAGACATTCGACCAAACCCGTTTTTGAATGTCTAACTGCCCAATTAGACATTAGACATTCGATTAGACATTCGACCAAACCCGTTTTTGAATGTCTAACTGCCCAATTAGACATTAGACATTCGATTAGACATTCGACCAAACCCGTTTTTGAATGTCTTACTGTCCAATTAGACATTAGACATTCGATTAGACATTCGACCAAACCCGTTTTTGAATGTCTAACTGCCCAATTAGACATGAGACATTCGATTAGACATTCGACCAAACCCGTTTATGAATGTCTAACTGCCCAATTAGACATTAGACATTCGATTAGACATTCGACCAAACCCGTTTTTGAATGTCTAACTGCCCAATTAGACATGAGACATTCGATTAGACATTCGACCAAACCCGTTTATGAATGTCTAACTGCCCAATTAGACATTAGACTTTCGATTAGACATTCGATCAAACCCGTTTTTGAATGTCTAACTGCCCAATTAGACATTAGACATTCGATTAGACATTCGACCAAACCCGTTTTTGAATGTCTAACTGCCAAATTAGACATTAGACATTCGATTAGACATTCGACCAAACCCGTTTTTGAATGTCTAACTGCCCAATTAGACATTAGACATTCGATAAGACATTCGACCAAACCCGTTTTTGAATGTCTAACTGCCCAATTAGACATTAGACATTCGATTAGACATTCGACCAAACCCGTTTTTGAATGTCTAACTGCCCAATTAGACATTAGACATTCGATTAGACATTCGATCAAACCCGTTTATGAATGTCTAACTGCCCAATTAGACATTAGACATTCGATTAGACATTCGACCAAACCCGTTTTTGAATGTCTAACTGCCCAATTAGACATTAGACATTCGATTAGACATTCGACCAAACCCGTTTATGAATGTCTTACTGCCCAATTAGACATTAGACTTTCGATTAGACATTCGACCAAACCCGTTTTTGAATGTCTAACTGCCCAATTAGACATTAGACATTCGATTAGACATTCGACCAAACCCGTTTTTGAATGTCTTACTGTCCAATTAGACATTAGACATTCGATTAGACATTCGACCAAACCCGTTTTTGAATGTCTAACTGCCCAATTAGACATGAGACATTCGATTAGACATTCGACCAAACCCGTTTATGAATGTCTAACTGCCCAATTAGACATTAGACATTCGATTAGACATTCGACCAAACCCGTTTTTGAATGTCTAACTGCCCAATTAGACATTAGACATTCGATTAGACATTCGACCAAACCCGTTTATGAATGTCTAACTGCCCAATTAGACATTAGACTTTCGATTAGACATTCGATCAAACCCGTTTTTGAATGTCTAACTGCCCAATTAGACATTAGACATTCGATTAGACATTCGACCAAACCCGTTTTTGAATGTCTAACTGCCAAATTAGACATTAGACATTCGATTAGACATTCGACCAAACCCGTTTTTGAATGTCTAACTGCCCAATTAGACATTAGACATTCGATAAGACATTCGACCAAACCCGTTTTTGAATGTCTAACTGCCCAATTAGACATTAGACATTCGATTAGACATTCGACCAAACCCGTTTTTGAATGTCTAACTGCCCAATTAGACATTAGACATTCGATTAGACATTCGACCAAACCCGTTTATGAATGTCTAACTGCCCAATTAGACATTAGACATTCGATTAGACATTCGACCAAACCCGTTTTTGAATGTCTAACTGCCCAATTAGACATTAGACATTCGATTAGACATTCGACCAAACCCGTTTTTGAATGTCTTACTGCCCAATTAGACATTAGACTTTCGATTAGACATTCGACCAAACCCGTTTTTGAATGTCTAACTGCCCAATTAGACATTAGACATTCGATTAGACATTCGACCAAACCCGTTTTTGAATGTCTAACTGCCCAATTAGACATTAGACATTCGATTAGACATTCGACCAAACCCGTTTTTGAATGTCTAACTGCCCAATTAGACATTAGACATTCGATAAGACATTCGACCAAACCCGTTTATGAATGTCTAACTGCCCAATTAGACATTAGACATTCGATTAGACATTCGACCAAACCCGTTTTTGAATGTCTAACTGCCCAATTAGACATTAGACATTCGATTAGACATTCGACCAAACCCGTTTATGAATGTCTAACTGCCCAATTAGACATTAGACATTCGATTAGACATTCGACCAAACCCGTTTTTGAATGTCTAACTGCCCAATTAGACATTAGACATTCGATTAGACATTCGACCAAACCCGTTTTTGAATGTCTAACTGCCCAATTAGACATTAGACATTCGATTAGACATTCGACCAAACCCGTCTTTGAATGTCTAACTGCCCAATTAGACATTTGACATTCGATTAGACATTCGACCAAACCCGTTTTTGAATGTCTAACTGCCCAATTAGACATTAGGCAATCGATTAGACATTCGACCAAACCCGTTTTTGAATGTCTAACTGCCCAATTAGACATTAGACATTCGATTAGACATTCGACCAAACCCGTTTTTGAATGTCTAACTGCCCAATTAGACATTAGACATTCGATTAGACATTCGACCAAACCCGTTTTTGAATGTCTAACTGCCCAATTAGACATTAGACATTCGATTAGACATTCGATCAAACCCGTTTTTGAATGTCTAACTGCCCAATTAGACATTAGACATTCGATTAGACATTCGACCAAACCCGTTTTTGAATGTCTAACTGCCCAATTAGACATTAGACATTCGATTAGACATTCGACCAAACCCGTTTTTGAATGTCTAACTGCCCAATTAGACATTAGACATTCGATTAGACATTCGACCAAACCCGTTTTTGAATGTCTAACTGCCCAAATAGACATTAGACATTCGATTAGACATTCGACCAAACCCGTTTTTGAATGTCTAACTGCCCAATTAGACATTAGACATTCGATTAGACATTCGACCAAACCCGTTTTTGAATGTCTAACTGCCCAATTAGACATTAGACATTCGATTAGACATTCGACCAAACCCGTTTTTGAATGTCTAACTGCCTAATTAGACATTAGACATTCGATTAGACATTCGACCAAACCCGTTTTTGAATGTCTAACTGCCCAATTAGACATTAGACATTCGATTAGACATTCGACCAAACCCGTTTATGAATGTCTAACTGCCCAATTAGACATTAGACATTCGATTAGACATTCGACCAAACCCGTTTTTGAATGTCTAACTGCCCAATTAGACATTAGACATTCGATTAGACATTCGACCAAACCCGTTTATGAATGTCTTACTGCCCAATTAGACATTAGACTTTCGATTAGACATTCGACCAAACCCGTTTTTGAATGTCTAACTGCCCAATTAGACATTAGACATTCGATTAGACATTCGACCAAACCCGTTTTTGAATGTCTAACTGCCCAATTAGACATTAGACATTCGATTAGACATTCGACCAAACCCGTTTTTGAATGTCTAACTGCCCAATTAGACATTAGACATTCGATAAGACATTCGACCAAACCCGTTTATGAATGTCTAACTGCCCAATTAGACATTAGACATTCGATTAGACATTCGACCAAACCCGTTTTTGAATGTCTAACTGCCCAATTAGACATTAGACATTCGATTAGACATTCGACCAAACCCGTTTATGAATGTCTAACTGCCCAATTAGACATTAGACATTCGATTAGACATTCGACCAAACCCGTTTTTGAATGTCTAACTGCCCAATTAGACATTAGACATTCGATTAGACATTCGACCAAACCCGTTTTTGAATGTCTAACTGCCCAATTAGACATTAGACATTCGATTAGACATTCGACCAAACCCGTCTTTGAATGTCTAACTGCCCAATTAGACATTTGACATTCGATTAGACATTCGACCAAACCCGTTTTTGAATGTCTAATTGCCCAATTAGACATTAGGCAATCGATTAGACATTCGACCAAACCCGTTTTTGAATGTCTAACTGCCCAATTAGACATTAGACATTCGATTAGACATTCGACCAAACCCGTTTTTGAATGTCTAACTGCCCAATTAGACATTAGACATTCGATTAGACATTCGACCAAACCCGTTTTTGAATGTCTAACTGCCCAATTAGACATTAGACATTCGATTAGACATTCGATCAAACCCGTTTTTGAATGTCTAACTGCCCAATTAGACATTAGACATTCGATTAGACATTCGACCAAACCCGTTTTGAATGTCTAACTGCCCAATTAGACATTAGACATTCGATTAGACATTCGACCAAACCCGTTTTTGAATGTCTAACTGCCCAATTAGACATTAGACATTCGATTAGACATTCGACCAAACCCGTTTATGAATGTCTAACTGCCCAATTAGACATTAGACATTCGATTAGACATTCGACCAAACCCGTTTTTGAATGTCTAACTGCCCAAATAGACATTAGACATTCGATTAGACATTCGACCAAACCCGTTTTTGAATGTCTAACTGCCCAATTAGACATTAGACATTCGATTAGACATTCGACCAAACCCGTTTTTGAATGTCTAACTGCCCAATTAGACATTAGACATTCGATTAGACATTCGACCAAACCCGTTTTTGAATGTCTAACTGCCCAATTAGACATTAGACATTCGATTAGACATTCGACCAAACCCGTTTTTGAATGTCTAACTGCCCAATTAGACATTAGACATTCGATTAGACATTCGACCAAACCCGTTTTTGAATATCTAACTGCCCAATTAGACATTAGACATTCGATTAGACATTCGACCAAACCCGTTTTTGAATGTCTAACTGCCCAATTAGACATTAGACATTCGATTAGACATTCGATTAGACATTGGAAAATAGGAAGACTTTACACTTTTGAAACATACCATATCAAAATTCCTCTGCGTGTTGCATTAAATACACTTATGTTTCTTCAATCAAATAAACGTTCTTTAAAGATGTTTTTAAGCGATTGAAAGATAAATTTATTGACTTTCAACACTTTATATGTCTTTTAACTCATTCGTTCTGATGTCAGTTTGACGCTGATTTCATCTACAAATTGATTGTAAATTTTGCCATACCCTATACCAAACGGAACATTTTGACCAAAATCGATAATTTAATCCAAATTACCGATTGATTGTTATTGTTTTCCGATGACAAAGATGAACAATTTATGATTAGAATTTCAAACGGTTTCATTCAAAGACTTCATAATTCTTTTTAAATCTATCATTGCACGTCGAAAAAAGTAAGCTGATCAATGTCTAGGCCAAAGATATGGTCTAGGTAACCGGACAATAGCCCCTCCGGACAATATCCCCTTCTATGTTTTTTGATATGGCGGACATTATCCCCTTCCTAAATTTAACAGGGCGGACATTAGCCCCTTCGCCATTCTAACAGGGCGAACGAAATCCCCTTCCTCATATTAACAGGGCGGACATTATCCCCTTCATCGTTTTACTACTGCGAACAAAAGCCCCTTTCTGTAATATATCACAGACAATTCACGGTTTCTGGATTGGATATAATTCCGGTATTTCACATGAAAACCAGTCAAAGATTGTAAAAATTATAATAATAATCAATGAAATACTCTGATTCTACTGGCGACTGATATGTTGTAAAAAAAAACTCATACAAAATTGTAGCTACGATGTTTCGGTCTCATACCAACACCATGTATACAAAAGAGAAAAAGATAAGATCATATGGAAAAGGTAATAATATAGCTAATATTCAGCATGTTCTATTTTGTTAAGTCGGATTTAAATCTTCGAGTGTCAGGACAACATATTTCCAGATGGCTTCGAATAGTAAAAAGTTAGCACGAGGTTAATTTTAAAGAAACATGCTGGTAAAGAGGGACAAGCTCCTCTTTGCCTTTATACCATGACGTTTTCTAGAATACAAATTTTATGGAGTCGCTCGCATAGAAATGTGCAAAGGTATTCAGTTAAAAATTGAGCACTGGTTTATTATTCAATAAAATAAGAGTAAAATTTATATTAATCTGGGCTTATTGTTCGTTTCGTTACTTAAGCCGGAAGAAACTAAGAACAATTTTACGAAGGGGATAATGTCCGCCGATCGAGGGGATGGTGTCCGCCCTGTTAATAATAGGAAGGGGATTTCGTTCGCCCTATCCGATTGACGAAGGGGCAAATGTCCGCCCTATTGAATTTAGGAAGGGGATAATGTCGATCTTGTCGAAAAACATAGAAGGGGATATTGTCCGGAGGGGCTATTGTTCTAGATTCTTGGCCTAAAAGAAGTAATAGTTATAGTTCATTTCTGACAATTTACGCGATTCAACCTAAGCGGAGCGCAAGTTTATTCGTGTAAATTGTCAGAATATGAACAATAACTGTTTTACCGATCGATTTAAATTTTCATCCAATAACGCTATATCCAGTGAGTCGCGAGTAAATCTATGATGTCGGTCATTTTTGTTGCGTCATACATTCTTAACTAAAAGCGACGTAAACAAAAAGGGGGAGCAAATTTGACCATTCTCATGCTTTGATAGATGTTTCGTCATTTGTCGTGACGGTTTCAACAGGAAAATTACGCTCTAACTCATGCTTGGCGAACAAAAATTTGCGGATTCAGCTAAAATAATAGATTTTATATTCTATTTTTTAAACTTTTTACGGACAATCTTTTTTAGCATTTTATTTTGAAAAGTAATAATTAAAAAATGCGGGTCGTCTAATGCGGGATATTAATTTCCACAAATGTTTGCAACGAGAATGGTTCAATGGGCCCCTACCGATATACGGAGTTGTCCTGAAAATTGCCCTATAATTAACTCCCTTGACTTAACTGGGTAGTTCCGGTTTAAATTTGCTATATAGAGAATATAAGGGCTGAGACTAAATGTTCCTATTTTGCGTAGAATCAGATATATTTTTCAGAAATCAATACAGAGGAATGTTGAGTACTCTTAAAATTCTCTTAGAATATGGAATTGATGTGGTAGTTTATATTAACGTTGACACGTTTTAATCGTTTTTTACTCCCGACCTAGGAACCAATTTCATTCTCGTCCAGTTTTCATATTTTAATTCTCATTTTCGAAACAAAATAAGCAAAGGCGTCCTTTGCAGGAAATCATTGCGTTTACTTCTTTAACTTGAAAAGACTTATTAAAACAAGGAAACCACACAACAACAACTAAGAATAACCATATTGCGATAAAGAGTACTTTTTACGCCGATTTTCTCCACATTTGAAAGATCCATTATTTTCGGTACACATGGCTATTAATTTTTCGTTCGTATCCTCTTTCGTTCTGACATTTTTTTCTGTGAAGGGTTAATGGTAAATCAAATTTAAAAGTGCTGTTTTAATACAAGTAACTTACACGCTTCTGATCGTTATCTCTGATTGCGTAATAGACCACGGGTGGTATTTTGGATGTACACTGGATATATCTCATAATGATCGGCTATTTGCTTTTGATTTTCACCCGATTCCCCTTATTACAAGTAACAAAGGAAGTCGTTTGCTATTCCCTTTAATTCTAAGGAAATTACGAGTTTGTACATTTTAGATAGGATTATAAATGCAAGAGGTAAAGGAAATCTATTTTAAAACGTTTCTCATTTAGAAAAATTTGGAAAAAAATGTTTAAGTAAGAAAAATCTGAAAAAAAAATTTACAACAAAAATATTTACATACATTGTATCATATATGTTATTGCATGATATATCTCAATATAGTAATAAGAATTTGGTGAATGGATTAACACGTTCAAAAAGATTGTCTTAGTTAGATCTTTGTGACACTTCTTACGGTCATCTCTTTTATATTTCACTTTTTTATTTCTCACTTTTTTCTCAAATACTTAAATATATGAAATGATATATAAAACAATTAAAAAAAAAAGAATTCAATAGGGTAGAAATACTGTGGAAAGGGAGCAAATTTGCTTGCAACAAACTTATTCTTTTTCTACAATGCATTCTCAATTTGCTTATTATTTTTCTACAATGTATTCTCAATTTGATAGCCACCGGGACGTATAAACCAGGGTTAACAAGAATAAATTTTACATAAAAAATATAAATTTTTCATCAGATGCTAATGCTTGTGCAGGTTGATTGATTTAAATTGGTTTACCCATTCCCACACAATGACGCTTTTAGGCGCCCCTTAAGAAATATAATTGGGAAAACATTGTGTAAAATGACGAAATTGCTTGTAACAATCAATATTTTCATTTTGCCGGATGTTTTCTACCCAGAAAGATGGAAATATCTACAAAAATTCAAGACAAAATGTTGAGTTTCATTTTCAGATGATATAAAAATCTAGATATGCTTGAATTTACTGAGCTTTCATTGATTTGCCAAAGAACGGTGACTGGTTTATTATTATTTTTTTTTTAGTCTTTTTTCGTAGTAGGGGTAGATACCTTTAAAATGCCACTGCTCTTAGGCGTGTAGTTATTTAGAACAATCTTTGCTAATGTAATGACTTAACTGTAAACCCTTACAACGGAAACAACATCGCCCAGAAAGGCGAATAAAAATAACCAAAACTGAAATTTGCGTTTCTTTAGTCCTTCAGTGTATGAGTTGTGCATTTATGTTATCCACGATACAATTGAAAAACCAACCACATTAAAATCCAGCATTGAGATTAAAATCAAATAGCAAGGTAATCGCTTATGCCCCTTACAGAGACCAGGAGTGTGCGTCGAATAGTTGACATCAGCCGTAAAATGTCGTATGATCTATGTAGGGGTTTACAAGTACCAAATCATCTCGCGATAAATCTGTAAGTGCAAAAGACAACGAACGTTCTATTTTTCTAACATATCATTTGAGAAAAGGTTAATATATGTGTGGTGACTTGATCGTCGAAACAAACTACAGCTTGAATAAGCTGTAGCCAAGACGTGCTAAAGGTCCAACATCGATTTGTATTTGGTTTATGTCCTAATCAAAATAAAAGAGTATAGTGACATTTTATAAAATTTCTGAGTTGTTATGTCTCGACGGAGGCCAAGGGGCGGGGCCAGCAATCCACTAATTGATATCCCTTCACTTGCTATGTCATAATTTGATACCCATAAGATTGGCCTGACCTTACCGTTACCATGTTTTGGCGACTACCAAACAGCTTTCGAAATTATACATCATATGGTGAAGCAGCCCTACTCTCAAAGACTTAAAATGAATACTCGAATGTACATTATTTATCAATTAAATACAAATAACAGATCATCGAATTTAATTTTCTCAACTTTGATCGGCCTATTCCTTTATCGTTAAAAGTCCTCGTAAACGCTATGCATATTATATAGTCTTTGCAACTCATTTGCCATCAAATTCAATAAAAATCAAGCCATCGTCAAAGCGCAGTTAGTAGCGCGTCGAACTGTCAGTCTACAGGTCTCTCATCCTTTCCGACTATCTGTCTCCCACCAATGGGGTTGATAATCGTAGACCTATGTGGGGTAGCGGCTGGGGTCAAGAAAAGATGAAATGTTTGTAGTTGTAGGAGAAATACAAGGAATCCGTTGTCAGGTGATCCAGTCACCGCGATATGACTGAAAGATTGACAAAAGCGGTGTAAATTCCCATTTAAAAAAAACCAAATTATTTATTTGATGTTAAAAGCGGCCAACATGAGGTTAAATGTTTTCAACCAAACAACTGTAACACAAACAACCAGAACCTAGTTACTTAAGCTATATTTATCTTTTGCTTTAGTTACTTGTCTACTCCGAGAACACACGTATATTGTACTGAGTAAAATCTTCACTGTAAAACTTCCACCTTATAATGTTAAAGCTTTCCATTATTTATATGATCACTTCATTTTATTTCTTGAAATAGTTAGAGCGTAAAAGTGCTGTAGTAGCACCTTTATGTTTTAGCCAGCGTGTTCGGGACGTGTTTGATTTTAAACAACACGCTCCACACACGCCATCAGCACACTGACACACGTTGTTACACGCTGAGTATATCGACAGATGTCGTGCATGCTCACAATTCCTCAGTGTGTTACGAACGAGTTGAAATACGTTCCGAACACATTCAGTACACTAGAGACAGCCAATGTATACGTTCACATATGCTGCGAGCACGCTAGAAACACGTTGGCTAAAAGTTACACAGAACGTGTGCCTGGCCAGTCTTTAACGCGTTCCTGGCGTGTGGAAGCATATCAGTATTTAATGCCCCTGTCACACTATAACGTATAAGCCAACGTACGCCGAACGCATGAAAAGAAATAATTTCGTTGTCATACGTTGTCATACGCTGAAGAAAAGTCACAAAAAATGAGAGAAAGCCTCTGTTTGAACTTATGCAAAACGTACGTGCAACGTACTGAGCGAATGAATAGCGCATGTCCAACGTATGAGTAACTTATGCATTGCTTACCTCTGGCGTAACATGACTTATGAAAGCGTACAACAGCGCACGTCCAGCGTTTGCCTAGCGTTCTTAACTTATGAGGAACGTATGAAGAACTTATGAGGAACGTATGCCCAACGATCGCCAAACTTGTGCACAGCGTGCTTGTAGCGCACCTGACGTTCGTGACGTCAGATACATGTATGATATTTATCTCTTGGCTACCCAGTCTTCATTATGTAGTTTAAGATCGGTAAACATGTCCCTAAAGAAACAAAGGAAAAACTCGGGAAGAGGCCGCGCAAAGAAAACTTCAGCGCCTACACTTTCGGCGTCTTCCCTATCTCCTAAACAGACAGACGATAACGGAAATAACCAGCATCGGACAATGATGATCAAAACCGCCCTCGTTCGGACTCAAATGCTTCTTCAGTGGCGTCTGTGAACGAAACTGTAGTCTCTATTGCTCCGTCTGACTCGAACTTGTCACATACACAAAACGACAGACAGAAGCGTTGGCCTCTTCTTCTTCGGATCCTACTAGCCACATACAAAGCAGCTTCAGTCACATTATTTTGGTGATTCAATATGGCTAGCTGATATTCTCGTCTAAGCCTCTCATGGTCTTCCATTTCTCACCAATCTGAGTGGTATGATTTACTCATGTGTACTAAATTTGTACAAGATGAGCTCAGAACGCTTGCAGATACGCTACCCGTAAGTTACAAATACGTTCAGTACGTTCTACATACGTTCAAAGTACGCTGAGTACCCTCCCAGTGCGTCGGACATACGCTCAATACGTCGATGAACGTTTGGAATAAGTTACCCATAAGTTAGGAGTACGTTGCTTGTAGGTTACAAACACGTTATGCATACGCTAAGCACACGCTACACAAGCGTCCAACGGACTTTTACGTATGGCAACGTATGCAAACGTATGAGTAACTTACATGTAACGTACATGAACCTATGCATTACTTATAAGTAGCGTACATGAAACTTATGAGTAACGTACTATCCATACGTCGGCATACGTTGGAAATTTTGTGCATGCACAAAATTTTTCAACATACTCGACTTACGACGACGTATGCCAGCGTATGACAGCGTACTAAGAATAGTATGCAAAACTTATGCCCAAAGTATGCAACGTACACCAACGTACAGACTGAATTTCTCATACGTCGGCGTATGTTGGTGCTATACGCTGTAGTGTGACAGAAACTTAACAGAAAATTGGTAAAGGTTTCACCGTTCTACTCAATGATTTTCTACCATCAGCTGGTCATATTTACATGTATATATATTCTAATACGACAATTGCGTTAATTATGTTGTTTTTCACTTTAAGCAGTGGAAAAATATGTTATATATTGTGAAATTTAAAAAAAACTATTTTTGAACAGAATTTTCTGAAAAAGAAGCATGTCCATTTGTTTTGTTGTTGTTATTGTTGTTTTAAACGGGTTTCTTGTTTTTTCATGAAAAATTTGACATTCGATATAATGTTGACTTTATTTGATAACTCGTATTTTTTTAACTTTATTTTAACATGTCTAATCGAATGTCTAATGTCTAATTGGGCAGTTAGACATTCAAAAACGGGTTTGGTCGAATGTCTAATCGAATGTCTAATGTCTAATTGGGCAGTTAGACATTCAAAAACGGGTTTGGTCGAATGTCTAATCGAATGTCTAATGTCTAATTGGGCAGTTAGACATTCAAAAACGGGTTTGGTCGAATGTCTAATCGAATGTCTAATGTCTAATTGGGCAGTTAGACATTCAAAAACGGGTTTGGTCGAATGTCTAATCGAATGTCTAATGTCTAATTGGGCAGTTAGACATTCAAAAACGGGTTTGGTCGAATGTCTAATCGAATGTCTAATGTCTAATTGGGCAGTTAGACATTCAAAAACGGGTTTGGTCGAATGTCTAATCGAATGTCTAATGTCTAATTGGGCAGTTAGACATTCAAAAACGGGTTTGGTCGAATGTCTAATCGAATGTCTAATGTCTAATTGGGCAGTTAGACATTCAAAAACGGGTTTGGTCGAATGTCTAATCGAATGTCTAATGTCTAATTGGGCAGTTAGACATTCAAAAACGGGTTTGGTCGAATGTCTAATCGAATGTCTAATGTCTAATTGGGCAGTTAGACATTCAAAAACGGGTTTGGTCGAATGTCTAATCGAATGTCTAATGTCTAATTGGGCAGTTAGACATTCAAAAACGGGTTTGGTCGAATGTCTAATCGAATGTCTAATGTCTAATTGGGCAGTTAGACATTCAAAAACGGGTTTGGTCGAATGTCTTATCGAATGTCTAATGTCTAATTGGGCAGTTAGACATTCAAAAACGGGTTCGGTCGAATGTCTAATCGAATGTCTAATGTCTAATTGGGCAGTTAGACATTCAAAAACGGGTTCGGTCGAATGTCTAATCGAATGTCTAATGTCTAATTGGGCAGTTAGACATTCAAAAACGGGTTTGGTCGAACGTCTAATCGAATGTCTAATGTCTAATTGGGCAGTTAGACATTCAAAAACGGGTTTGGTCGAATGTCTAATCGAATGTCTAATTGGGCAGTTAGACATTCAAAAACGGGTTTGGTCGAATGTCTAATCGAATGTCTAATGTCTAATTGGGCAGTTAGGCATTCAAAAACGGGTTTGGTCGAATGTTTAATCGAATGTCTAATGTCTAATTGGGCAGTTAGACATTCAAAAACGGGTTTGGTCGAATGTCTAATCGAATGTCTAATGTCTAATTGGGCAGTTAGACATTCATAAACGGGTTTGGTCGAATGTCTAATCGAATGTCTAATGTCTAATTGGGCAGTTAGACATTCAAAAACGGGTTTGGTCGAATGTCTAATCGAATGTCTAATGTCTAATTGGGCAGTTAGACATTCAAAAACGGGTTTGGTCGAATGTCTTATCGAATGTCTAATGTCTAATTGGGCAGTTAGACATTCAAAAACGGGTTTGGTCGAATGTCTAATCGAATGTCTAATGTCTAATTGGGCAGTAAGACATTCAAAAACGGGTTTGGTCGAATGTCTAATCGAATGTCTAATGTCTAATTGGGCAGATAGACATTCAAAAACGGGTTTGGTCGAATGTCTAATCGAATGTCTAATGTCTAATTGGGCAGTTAGACATTCAAAAACGGGTTTGGTCGAATGTCTAATCGAATGTCTAATGTCTAATTGGGCAGTTAGACATTCATAAACGGGTTTGGTCGAATGTCTAATCGAATGTCTAATGTCTAATTGGGCAGTTAGACATTCAAAAACGGGTTTGGTCGAATGTCTAATCGAATGTCTAATGTCTAATTGGGCAGTTAGACATTCAAAAACGGGTTTGGTCGAATGTCTTATCGAATGTCTAATGTCTAATTGGGCAGTTAGACATTCAAAAACGGGTTCGGTCGAATGTCTAATCGAATGTCTAATGTCTAATTGGGCAGTTAGACATTCAAAAACGGGTTCGGTCGAATGTCTAATCGAATGTCTAATGTCTAATTGGGCAGTTAGACATTCAAAAACGGGTTTGGTCGAACGTCTTATCGAATGTCTAATGTCTAATTGGGCAGTTAGACATTCAAAAACGGGTTTGGTCGAATGTCTAATCGAATGTCTAATTGGGCAGTTAGACATTCAAAAACGGGTTTGGTCGAATGTCTAATCGAATGTCTAATGTCTAATTGGGCAGTTAGGCATTCAAAAACGGGTTTGGTCGAATGTTTAATCGAATGTCTAATGTCTAATTGGGCAGTTAGACATTCAAAAACGGGTTTGGTCGAATGTCTAATCGAATGTCTAATGTCTAATTGGGCAGTTAGACATTCATAAACGGGTTTGGTCGAATGTCTAATCGAATGTCTAATGTCTAATTGGGCAGTTAGACATTCAAAAACGGGTTTGGTCGAATGTCTAATCGAATGTCTAATGTCTAATTCGGCAGTTAGACATTCAAAAACGGGTTTGGTCGAATGTCTAATCGAATGTCTAATGTCTAATTGGGAAGTTAGACATTCAAAAACGGGTTTGGTCGAATGTCTAATCGAATGTCTAATGTCTAATTGGGCAGTTAGACATTCAAAAACGGGTTTGGTCGAATGTCTAATCGAATGTCTAATGTCTAATTGGGCAGTTAGACATTCAAAAACGGGTTTGGTCGAATGTCTAATCGAATGTCTAATGTCTAATTGGGCAGTTAGACATTCAAAAACGGGTTTGGTCGAATGTCTAATCGAATGTCTAATGTCTAATTGGGCAGTTAGACATTCAAAAACGGGTTTGGTCGAATGTCTAATCGAATGTCTAATGTCTAATTGGGCAGTTAGACATTCAAAAACGGGTTTGGTCGAATGTCTAATCGAAAGTCTAATGTCTAATTGGGCAGTTAGACATTCAAAAACGGGTTTGGTCGAATGTCTAATCGAATGTCTAATGTCTAATTGGGCAGTTAGACATTCAAAAACGGGTTTGGTCGAATGTCTAATCGAATGTCTAATGTCTAATTGGGCAGTTAGACATTCATAAACGGGTTTGGTCGAATGTCTAATCGAATGTCTAATGTCTAATTGGGCAGTTAGACATTCAAAAACGGGTTTGGTCGAATGTCTAATCGAATGTCTAATGTCTAATTGGGCAGTTAGACATTCAAAAACGGGTTTGGTCGAATGTCTAATCGAATGTCTAATGTCTAATTGGGCAGTTAGACATTCAAAAACGGGTTTGGTCGAATGTCTAATCGAATGTCTAATGTCTAATTGGGCAGTTAGACATTCAAAAACGGGTTTGGTCGAATGTCTAATCGAATGTCTAATGTCTAATTGGGCAGTTAGACATTCAAAAACGGGTTTGGTCGAATGTCTAATCGAATGTCTAATGTCTAATTGGGCAGTTAGACATTCAAAAAAGGGTTTGGTCGAATGTCTAATCGAATGTCTAATGTCTAATTGGGCAGTTAGACATTCAAAAACGGGTTTGGTCGAATGTCTAATCGAATGTCTAATGTCTAATTGGGCAGTTAGACATTCATAAACGGGTTTGGTCGAATGTCTAATCGAATGTCTAATGTCTAATTGGGCAGTTAGACATTCACAAACGGGTTTGGTCGAATGTCTAATCGAATGTCTAATGTCTAATTAGGCAGTTAGACATTGATATTTGAATGTCTAATTTCCCAGTTAGACATTCGGTCGAATGTCTAATGTCTAATGTCTAATGTCCTGCCAACTTCACACACTTATGGATCATATTTTATTCACGCACAGAATATTTTTGTTGTGGATAAATAAATGTAACATACAAAATATCATTTGCAGAATGCGATGATCAGTTTCCCATTGCGTTGCCTTAAAAAAGCAAATTGCACAGTGAAGAAAAACATACTTCGAAAATCTAAGGGATTTTGAAAAAATTAAATAAATAAAAAAGAATGAAACGCTTGTCTGTTGTATCAGGGGTAACCGTAAAGAAGCAATGAGGCGTCTTTAACGGATATGTTATATCCGGTACACGTCTCAAAAAGACAGGCTTTTAGCTCTGTGCAGACATAGGTGGTCTTGGTGGAGCGTTGTACTCCATTGTGAAGGGACGTACATGTACTGACAGAATGTTGTACAGAGAAAATAGATACACCTTATTCCACCAAAATGATATCATATTGAAGGACGGATCGCTTCGTTAATCAGAAAATGGATAGACCAATCAAATCGCTAGATTCATACCGGATGTGAAATTTGAGCTCTGCATATAAGCTTATTCATGTTGTTGTTACGAGGCTTAGGTTACCAACTAATTCTTTATTTTTTGTTACATTTAATAAACTATAAATTTTGCAAAACAATCAACCCTTGATATTTGATAGCAAAACTTCATGTCGAAGGTCAAAGAGCAATTGAAAATTCTTTAAACCAAGAAAAATATGACAAATTTTGCAATTGATATACCCTATCTGTTGACACTGATCCCAAAACTAATAAGATGTTTAGTAGCGAATTTGAATAATACTATTTATAGGTTTTCCCCCGAGGAGAAGTTTCATCCAAAGTTTCTTTCCAAATTCTATTCTTAATAAAATATGGAATTAGATACTTAGACTGTGTCCTGTGTGAATCTCTCAAGAACCTGTCGTACATAAAGGTATCGTATCACACGTCAGCCTTATCAGGTTTGTATAATACTTGACTTCAAACCTCAAGATCACACCCTGGGCTGACCATATCAAATAATAAATTAACTGTCTTTCGGATAAGACGTTACGCTCGTGTGATGGCGCTATCTACTATCCATCGAGCATGTTAGAGAACGAGGCGGAGATCTCAGCAGTTTCGTCCTGTACCCTTGCACTATACTCAATAACAACTCACCTATATTCTGGGGACATCGCTCATATTGGCATATGCTACGAATACACACACATTTTCATAAGTGTATAAAAGAGAGAAAGAAAGTAAGAGAAGATTCTGCGTTACACAAGTGTTGATCCACAAGAAACATGGCGTCAATATAGGATATAAAAGTTTCCGATTAATATTTTGAATAGGCAGGCTTTTAGTAGAACAGACTTTTAAACGCGTTCATCAAATTTCACATCCGGAAAACTAAGAGATAAGCCTTCAATTCTGAAGATTTATTGATAAACCTTGCACTATTCTGAAGTTATATGTCGTTCTTTGTTCGTAGAATTGATTTTAACCTTTTATGAATCTATTCATTTACAATGTCATCTTTTTGAGGTAATTTCTGTACATGTATTCTCCTTAACCCATTACAACACAATCACGTTTTCTGGTGCCCTGAAGAAACACAATAATGTGGGAAATGGAGATACTGCTTGTCACAAGAAATCTCTCTTTTTCTCAAAATGTTTCTATCCTATTTGGCAATTAATTCCAATCTTAGCGCAATATGAAATGTCATCGGCGACTTCTTTCAATTTGGACTAGCCTATTTTTGTCGTGTTGGAATGGTTTAAAAAGTATCACGACAGATGCAAGTCATACAAAAAAAGTGATTCTGACATTACCTTCAAAAATCACTTTATTTGTTTGTTTGTTTGAATGGGGTTTAAGACCGCTTTTAACAATGTTTCAGTCAAATGGCGGCGGCTTGAGCACCTTACTCGCACCAGTACTTCCATTGCATCCTTACCTAGCCTCCACTGCTATCCCACTTAGGGTTACAATTATCCACCCATTGGTGAGAAACAATTGCCGGAAAGGATATGTGCCGCCGCTGGTGATCGAACGCATGACACTCAAAAATCAAATATTTTTTTCACAAAGGTTCTTACAAAAATTGGACCCTGTTGTTTAATAATACGGATTTCAAAAATATAAGACATGCACAGTCAAAGTAAGAAAGAAAGAATAAGAAAGAAAGAAAGAAAGAAAGAAAGAAAGAAAGAAAGAAAGAAAGAAAGAAAGAAAGAAAGAAAGAAGGAAATAAAGAAGGAACTCGTTAATGTTTAACCAAAACAGTATCATTTTTAAACGTCCCTTTGACAAGACCCAGTTCAAATTAGAAAAGTCGTCTGGAAAGATGACATTTCTTGACGGGTTATACACCGCTAATAATATTTCCTCTGAATAATTTAGTCATAAGCACCCTTTACTACTACGAATATTATACGAATTCGTCTGCATGGTTTGAGATAAATGTAAACCCTTAGGCAAGTTTTGACATAATACCCAACTGTAAATATTCGAATTCGTATGGTTTTACAAATGTAAAACCGTTAATCCTACTGCGATTTTTTCCTGGAACAAGTTTTCAGAAATATTGTAAAACAAATTGAAAATTTTGAAAGACTGCATCTGAAGAAGGGAATTATTTACTCGCCGAGTTTCCATATTGCAATACGAATTTTCCATGATGTATAGGTTACCTCTGGTGGGAAAGCTGAATGGTTATTTTATGATTTAGATAATTAACCCCGTAATAAGACCAGGGTTTATAATGTGGAAGATATACCGGAAGATCCCTTTTAGCCTAACAGAACACGTTTAACTCTTTCCTGTACAATCCATTGTTTTAACGCCCCCGTGAATTTATACTTGAGAAAATATTGTGGGAAAAGAGGAAATTGCTTGTAAGAAGCAATTTCTTCTTTTCCCACAAAATTTTCTAACCGGTAGGTTCGTTACATTTCAAATTGCACCCACTTTTAATTGCTGTCTGCAACTCCTTTCAAATTGGACTGGTCTAAAATTTTGAAAAACAGGAAAGGGTTAAGTTATTTACGTTGAACTTTTATACTTTAGACGCCTCAGCATTGACCAATCGCTATCCCCGTCCCCTGTCTCCAACAGTAAGTCCCACTTCTATATTTAACGGCGTTATTTTGCAAAATTTATGGCAAGTAACACCAAACAAAAAATTAAAATGATTGGTTGGCGGCGTAATTGTCATTACCACAGCTTGAATAAGCTGAAGCTACGACAGTTAAGTCGCAAATCCAACTAAAATTCTTTACTAAATGTTGGACAATGTTGGAGTTCAAATTTCGCTTCCGGTCAAAATGATGTATTTGATTGGCCGTTTTTTTCTGTTTTTTTTTTTTCTTTCTTTCTTTCTTGTACAGCCACAATTGGTCAAGTAACGGATGACTGGTCACGCCTAAAGACCTCCCACAGGGAAGCTGTATGATATATGAAACGGCGATATTTTGCAAATATGGGAAATAAAACAAAACGCAAAATGCAAGTTTTCGCCCTAAAATTACAATTTCCAACGATGTGGTTTGAACTAGATGTGCGAGGTCAAAGTTTACTTCCAGTGTAGATGAATGATTTGATTGTTCAATCGATTTTTAGCTAGCAAAGCTGACGCTTTGATAGCTTTAGTTAACAGATCAAATTTTGAGGTCTTCTCAGAGTCCAACGAGTGCAAACTGCCACTAGAAGCTGAACCACTAAATCCGTTGAATGTCTACGACATAAAAAGTAGTTCTTATTTTAGGAATATTGCAATCTCTGCCATTGCTTTTTATGGTCACGTGAATTAACCTTATTTAAATCGAAGACAACTCCTTCAAAAGCATGTTATTTTACACAATCTCGTCCAATCGCATTTTTGAATCATATCAAGAAAATAGCTTTGGAAACATTGTGGACAATGAAGAAATTGCTTGTAACAAGCAGTTTCTTCAATGTCCACACTATTTTCTACCCTACGAGGCAAAGTTTTTCTAAATTCAACATTTCATGATAACCTTTGACAAAGAAGATTACTCAATAAAATTATGCTTTGCTAGCTTACAGTACTTTCAGCACTTTGATTATTAACAGCAGCAATCTGTCTATTGGGTGTTTAGTATAAGAACATCTTCGTTGTCTAGCTTGAATCAAACTGTAATTACGAAGTTTAAGAATAACAACGACGATATTCGTATAGAAACATAACGCAACGGCGTAATTTTCACTATGATACTTACATAAAAGGTCAATTGGTAAACCGGTGTATTGGAAATTCCTTTCTAGAAACAAAAATTTGTCTGGGGGTTTTGAAATTTAATTAAAGTTAGATTTCTCTCTTTTTTTTTCTCTCTTTTTTTAATCGTCTCTGTCTGTGATTCTATGACTTTTGCTGTTTTTGTTACTATTCGTGTAACTGTTGCACTTTAATAACCTGGCAAAAAAACTTATTCTTCTTATTTTTGCAGTCTTTCGCAAACTTTTATTCCAAAAAGTTATTTCAAGGCAGATAACTTGTGTGTGTGTGTGTGTGTGTGTGTGTGTGTGTGTGTGTGTGTGTGTGCTTCTCAAATAGCAAGACATCGTCTGAAGTATAAAAGTGCAAATTTAAGAGGATAGTGTAAAAAATAAGAGCTCGTACTTTTTCAATGTTAACACATGTCCAATCGATGAAGACTCAGATCAGACTTCGCATCGGCTCCTAATCTAATCAGGATAAACATCTCGCGTTATGTTTGTAACTTGAGGAGACTGCGGTCATTACATCTCGCGGTCAGTATGCAGCCAGAGGGAACTGCGGTCATTAGATCTACATTATCAGTATGTAGCTAGAGGGGACTGTGGTCATTACATCTCGCGTTCCGTATTTAGCTAGAGGGGACTCCGGTCATTACATCTCGCATTCAGTACGTAGCTAGAGGGGGCTGCGGTCATTACATCTCGCATTCAGTATGTAGCTAGAGGGGACTGCGATCACTACATCTTGCGTTCAGTATGTAGCTAGAGGGGAATGTGGTCATTACAACTTGCGTTCTGTATGCAGCCAGAGGGGACTGCGGTCATTACAGCTAGCGTTCAGTATGTTGTTAGAGGGGGCTGTGGTCATTTCATCAAGCGTTCAGTATGTAGCTAGAGGGGACTGCGGTCATTACAGCTAGCGTTCAGTATGTAGCTTAAGGGGACTCCGGTCATTACATCTCGCTGTCAGTATGTAGCTAGAGGGGACTCCGGTCATTACATCTCGCGTTCAATATATGTAGCTAGAGGAGGCTGCTGTCATTACATCTTGCGTTCAATATATGTAGCTAGAGGAGGCTGCTATCATTACATCTTGCGTTCAATATATGTAACTAGAGGGGGCTGCGGTCATTACATCTCGCGTTCAATATATGTAGCTAGAGGAGGCTGCTATCATTACATCTTGCGTTCAATATATGTAGCTAGAGGAGGCTGCGGTCATTACATCTCGCGTTCGATATATGTAGCTAGAGGAGGCTGCTGTCATTACATCTCGCGTTCGATATATGTAATTAGAGGGGTTTCGATGATTGCGCAGGTAGTAGCGCGTCCGAGCCTCAATCATGAGATTCAGGTTTAGATCTCCGGTCGAGGCAAATATCCTATCCAACATTTATCTCCGACCAGTTGGTGGGTAATCGTATTTGCAGACAACATTTTTGTTGAATTTAAATCTTCAAAAAATATGGGAACATGCAATTTGTGAGCATTTTCTTCTTCTTCAACAATGATTCGAATAGTCATATTTGCGAATGAAAATGCCGGATCGACTGGTAACGAGTTCAACGATCAGTGGAATGATTTAATTTACTTCGTTGTTACCCATGTTGCCCAGCGACTGTCTGTAGGCTCATATAAAGTTGTTTGAATTGTCATACCATTAACAGGCGATATAATTTTGTACTGGCGACGTAAAATCCTTGATTTGTACAGGAAAGGGTTAAATTCAATTTATCCAGAGGATCTGTTTCACAATCATTTCCGAGAATTTTGCCGATTTCATTTCAAAACCGCGTTCCTACTTTTGGAAGGAATGTGAAGTTACTCTGTTTTTGACTAACCTTCATTTAGAAAACAATAATAAACAAATTCAAATTCATACCATAAAAAAATACACACATTTCCAGACGCTAAAATCCTTTACTGGCCCAAGTTGAAAGATATTGCAGACGACAGTTTTTAGTTGATGGAAATCTATTTAAACATTGTGAAAATTGAAGGAATTGTATGCTGCAAGCATGTTTTCTCAATATTTTTTCTTAGGAGCGTCGAAAAGCGTCATAACATGTGTGGAATTTAGTTCTTAATGAATAAAAACAAGCGGTTGCGAAAGAGTTCTTAGGTTAGATGGATTACAGATAGCAAATTCGTATGCATTATTGATGAATTAAGATTGTCCCTCATGAAACTAATTTAGGTTCCAGAAGAATTGAATTCGGCAAAATTGCAGAGGATTTAAAAAGATTACCAGCTTAATTGCTAATAGCAAAAGTAGATCATTATTTATCTCATTTAAAACTCGAGGGATTTCAACACTTTCCTGTCAAATCCCTGGTTTTTACGTCCCTGTGATTTTATATTTGAGAAGATATTGTAGAAAAATAAGGAATTGTTGGTGACAAGCAATTACTTTTTTTCCCACAATAATTTCTTCCCTACTGAATGTTATAGACGCCAAACTAAGAATAAGGGTTTAAGTAGCTATTGTGGAAAGATTGTGGAAAATGAAGAAACTGCTCGTAACAAGCAATTTTTTCATTATCCACGATATATTCTACCATACAAGACAACGATTTCTAGAATTTCATCTCCTTGAAATTGTCGTCTGCAATTTCTTTCTATTTTGACCAGTCTAGATTTTGTTATCTGGTAATTGGATAATGAGAAACATTCGTAAAATACAGTCGAAAAATATATTTTAACCCATTCCAACACAAGAAAATTTAAGTAATTTCGAATTTCTTTGTCTTTTTTAACAGAAAACATTGTGGGTAATGAAGAAATTGCTTGATACAACAAGCAATTTCTTCATTGTCCACAATGTTTTCCAAAGCTTTTTTCTTGAGGGGCGTAAAAAGGAGGGCTTGAGTTGGAATGGGTTGATATGCATATTGATAGAAATAGTATTTGTTTAGACTGATTTTATTAAATCCAGATAGCGCAGAAAACATGTATTAAAACTCCCAACCGTATACTACTCTACAGCAAAATCTTGTGAAAATAAAACTATTCCGACACACAAAATGTTAAATATTGTCAAAATAACCTTATCTCAGATTTTCAAAATTGAATCTTTTCACTTCAAATATGTCCATTTTTACTCGTAGGCTCAAACTATTCATTTAGACTGGAAGTAAACTTTGAACTCCGACTTTCATTCTTGGCAATCTGTTGGTTTTGCATACACTCACTGAAGACTGTAAAAAATTGCATAGATGCGCAAGCTGATCTTAATCTTTAGTCAGAGCACACATTTAACTGTTGGAAATATCACGTGCAGTTCCAATTGGAAACTTATGCTTTATAGTTCTAATGTTATAGGCACACTGTCTGAGTGTAGATGAGACAAAATAACCATGTCCCATTGGACCTCTATATTCGTTATCATAACATTAACAATGACATAAAGTCGGCGGGGCTTCCAAAAGCAATATATGTAGCCTAAATTTATTTGAAGTAACAATACAAAAATCTGACTTGTTTTAGAAATATTTTGTGTCTTACTTCTAGTAAATAAGCTGTCGTTACGACGTTTAGGTCGCCAAACAAGAATTTTGTTTTATTTATATATAATCTTTTTGTTATATCTTAATCGCAAAAAGTTTGAAAATAACGCCATTGGATATCTAAGGCTTCCGAGATATTAATGTTTGCCCAGTCATTAGTAAAGGAAGACAACCATTCTGCCTCGGGTGTTACAACCATCCAATTCATGACGAAGATTTGGGCGATGACTGTATATTGCAATTTTATAATAAAAACAAGAGCCGTTGGAGACGGATTTTGCTCCCCGAATAAGGCTTTTGTCACAAAACTGTATGCCATTATTGGAAAAAAACTTCTTATTGAATGCAACTATTGTTTGAGAGTTCTGTTCACAAAAAATTTGGAAGCTGAAAAACATTGAAGGAATCTGTTTGGCTTCACAGGCCTGATTCTAGCAAAATTCAATATCATTATATGGTAAAGGGTTAAATATTTTACCTTGACCATCAAAGTTATCAATGAAATATGTCTCCATATAAAAAATGAAGAATCTATCTTGAGAAGTCTTGCAGAAACAATGGACTGATTTATTTTAGAGTAGGAAATATTCAAAATGTAAGGCTACATGGCATTAACCCTACTTTTAGCATGGTAAGGTTCATTGGGTCAAAAAATGAAATAAACATTACCTAGGGCAGTAAATAAACAACATTTATGTAAAGTAACAAGAAATCTTGGCAATTTGTAAAGGAGGTATATTTGAAATTTATGCACTTGACAATTTGACCTTGACAAATGACCTTGAACTTAGTACCAATAGAAAGTCCATGCCAAAAGCAATGCACATGTAAAATATAATCACTTACCATTGTATACTTATGGGCGATGTTAAAGTTAAAATTTTCGAACTTTTGACCTTGAGAAATTACTTTGACCTTGACAGATGACCTTGAACCTAATACCAACAGAAAGGTCATGTCATAAGCAATGCACATGTGAAATATGAAGGCTATATCACTTTCCATTGTAAACTTATAGACCATATTAAAGTTAAGATTTTCGAACTTTTGACCTTGAGAAATTACTTTGACCTTGACAGATGACCTTGAACCTAATACCAACAGAAAGGTCATGTCATAAGCAATGCTCATGTGAAATATGAAGGCTATATCACTTTCCATTGTAAACTTATAGACCATGTTAAAGTTAAAATTTTCGAACTTTTGACCTTGAGAAATGACCTTGATCTTGACAGATGACTTTGAACTTAGTACCGACAAAAAGGTCATGTCATAAGCAAAGCACATGTGAAATATGAAGGCTATATCACTTTCCATTGTAAACTTATAGACCATGTTAAAGTTAAGATTTTCGAACTTTTGACCTTGAGAAATTACTTTGACCTTGACAGATGACCTTGAACCTAATACCAACAGAAAGGTCATGTCATAAGCAATGCACATGTGAAATATGAAGGCTATATCACTTTCCATTGTAAACTTATAGACCATGTAAAAGTTAAAATTTTCGAACTTTTGACCTTGAGAAATTACTTTGACCTTGACAGATGACCTTGAACCTAATACCAACAGAAAGGTCATGTCATAAGCAATGCACATGTGAAATATGAAGGCTATATCACTTTCCATTGTAAACTTATAGACCATGTTAAAGTTAAAATTTTCGAACTTTTGACCTTGAGAAATGACCTTGATCTTGACAGATGACTTTGAACTTAGTACCGACAAAAAGGTCATGTCATAAGCAAAGCACATGTGAAATATGAAGGCTATATCACTTTCCATTGTTAACTTATAGACCATGTTAAAGTTAAGATTTTCGAACTTTTGACCTTGAGAAATGACCTTGATATTGACAGATGACCTTGAACTTCGTACCGACAGATTTTCTCAATTCTGACCTTGATATGATCTTGACCTTGACTTATGACCTTGAACTTAGTGCCAACAAAAAGGGTTTGTCTCAAGCACTGCAAATGTGAAATATGAAGACTATATCTGTTACCAATCAAAAGTTATTGCCAATATAAGTTTTTGTAGGACAAAGAGAGCTTACGTAAAGCTAATGATATTAAGGCCCCATTTCCCATGACACGTTTTTTAAACGTAAATTTTCGATTGTTTAAGGCGACGAAGATCTGATTTGCTACTCAAATATGAAATTTCATAAAATTCTGACGATTAGACTAGCAGAAATTGGCAGAAAACTAATTGTTACATTAAGGCCTCCTTTTCCATGACGCAGCCTTGAATTGAGAAAATTAAAAATATATCTCTGAGAAATTTACTAGGTAGATTTTATATGAAGTTTCATCCAATTAGGCCCAGGGTTTCCTGAGATATGACGTCTGACGGCCGGACGGACCAAATTTTTTGATTGACAGCGTCGATCCGTCAATTTTACTGGCTCCGTTATTCCTTTACACTGACTCTGACATCTGGATTTGTAGGCTGCGTCGATGATAAACTTCACATTAGCAAAGTAATCATAGTTAACCCATTCCCACTCAATGACGCTTTTGGACGCCCCCAAGAAAAAAAGCTTTCGAAAACATTGTGGATAGTGAAGAAATTGATTGTTATAAGCAATTTCTTCATTATCCACAATGTTTTCTTCTCAGAAAGTTGGAAAATCCAAAATTTGATAAACTTTTAATTGTCGTCTGCAACTTCTTTCGATTTTGGCCAGTCTAAATTTTTGACGCCTGGTAATGGGTTAAATTGTATTCAGTGACCACTCTAGAGACGTGGTCGTTCTATAGAATGGTCGCTTATAAACGTTTGTGACATTTATGGGGGATCGGTTCGACTGCATACATACATTAATGTAGGATTCTCACTTAATGCTATGTTGATGGAACTCATTAGAATCATCGAATTGAGACGATTCTAATGAGATCCACTAGTATAGGGTTTAGTTTTGATAAGTGTATTATCAGAAATGTCCAATTATAAGGATCTTTTACATTTTGAAAGAAAATTTTGATACGGGTCGCTTAATAAAAGCGGTCGTTTAATAGAGGTAGTCGCTTGAGCAAAGTTGGCTGTCTTTTGTGTAGTAAAACTAAAAAACTATTTTCTTCTTTTTCTCCGAGTTTTCCGAGAATTTTCATGTGTCAAACTGGCGACAATTTCTTCTTATATTAGTTTTATTCCCGGTGACTCTCGAAAAAATAATTGAATTCTAGTTAAATGTGTGGGTGGACCGAGACAAATTAGTAGCCTTGAGATAATATTAACTTCTAATGTACTTTTGATTGAAACTTTTGAACTACCCCCCCCCCTCCTCGCTCTCGGTAAAAACTAAGTTTAGATCACTCCTTAGTCCATTTTGATTACTTTACATGTGGCACGTTTCCATTTTTCTTCCGGTAGCGTCACTTCCGTGAACATTTGTGAATACAACGCTTTAACCCATTCCATCTCAACAAAACTTTAGACTGGTCCAATTGAAAGGAGCTGCAGACGATATTTTGAAGTTGATGGAATTTAAATTTTCTTTGTCTTTTTGGATAGAAAACATTGTGGATAATGAAGAAATTGCTTGATACAAGCAATTTCTTCATTTTCCACAATGTTTTCCAAAGCTTTTTTCTTGAGGTGCGTAAAAAGGAGGGCTTGTGTTGGAATGGGTTAAACGAGTTTGTTTTCGAATACTGCACGCAATAGCTCCTTCTTTCCCGCTTTGTCACTGGAGAACGGAAATATTTGTATAGGTAAGTACAAACTCCATACATTGTATAGACACGTACTATGTTTTTGCACTAAGCGATCGATATGATTTTCCACTATAAGCTAACCAGCACCTCTGGAATTGCACAGTACATTCCTTTGTAAATGAGACATTTCTATGCATGAATAGTTAACAAGCGTGGGAGGTGATCAAAAATGTTCCAAGCTTTGATAAGTCCTGAAGATAAGGCTAAAACAGACCTCTTCTTAACCCTTTACCACATAAGCACTCCTTTTTAAGCCTCTCAAGAAAAATACTTGAGAAAACTTTTTTTGAAAAGGAAGAAATTGCTTGTAACAAGCAATTTCCTCATTATCCACAATGTTTTCATTCCGAAAAGATGAAAAAAATTACATTCCATCAACCTGAAATTATCGTCTGCAGCTTCTTTAAATTTGAATGAGACTAAAATTAGGAGGAAGTTGTGACATTTTGAATCTGTTTTCTTATCGAAGCCCTATGATATGGATGCACCTTTCAATTGACGGATCACGACATCCAATCAAAGAATCAAACGACACATCAAATAATTCATTTTGAGCCGGAAGTGAACTTTGAACTCCGACATTTTCCAACATTCAAGTAAATCAATTTTGTTTTGGGGTAGAAAACATTGTGGATAATGAAGAAATTGCTTTTTACAAGCAATTTCTTCATTTTCCACAATGTTTTCCACAGCTTTTATATTGAGAAGCGTTTAAAAGCATCTCTCCGTGGGAATGAGTTTTAAACCTATTTTCACACACTCCGCGCCTTTTTACGCGCACCAAGAAAATAGTTCGGGGTAGCAATGTGGAAAGTGAAGAAATTGCTTGTTACAAACAATTTCTGCATTTTCAAAAAGGTTTTCTAGCCAAAATGACATAGATATTAGAGTTTCTGTCGGCTTGAAATTTCCGCCTGCAACTTTTTTGAATTTGGTAATGGGTTGATAACTAAAAGAAACTTCCTATTGTCGTCCGTATGTGTGGCCAATTAAGTGCCGCGCCTAACTGAAGATCTTGGATAAAGTTAGTCTTTAAAAAAAACAAAAAAACAATGTCTTAAGTGTTATGTGTGCTTCAATATAACTTTTAATATCTCAGCAAATTCTCAAAAAGTAAACTCACATAGTTTAACCCATTCTCACACGATCCCTCCTTTTTACGCCCCGAGAAAAAAAAACTTCGGAAAACATTGTGGAAAATGAAGAAGTTGCTTATATCAAGCAATTTCCTCATTATCCACAATGTTATCTACCCAAAAAGAAAAAAAACATAGGAAGAAGAATAATTTCCACCAAATTAAAACTGTCGTCTGCAGCTTTTTTGAATTTTGGCAAGTCTAAAATCTTTTTTTTCCGTGTCTCAGAAGACTTCTATCTTGTTGTTATTGTTATTTGTGTTGTTGTTGTTGTTTAATTACGAACCAACGTGGCAAACAGCAGTAATACAGTCGCCAAGAATGGCATCTGAAGGATCTTTACTCTCAAATCTTTTTATGCGACCAACACCAAATGTGCAACGTATCGAACAGCTACATACATGTACTTTGCCGAATAGGATGTTCGTTTTTCTTTTGAGTAACATAATAATGGCTAAGCATTTACAATAGAAAGAAAAATGTCATTCCCGTTTCCTTTTCTGTCTCTTGAGAAAAATAAGAATGAAAATATTTGTCTAACGTCTCAGTGGCTGCCGTAATATAAAGAAGCAAAACGGCGTCTTTAACGGATATGCTTGCATCCGGTAAACGTCTCAGAATTACATGCTTTTAGCTGTACGCAGACGTAGGTGGTCTTACAGAATGCGTGTACTTTGTTTTGTCTTTGAAGATGAATAAAAATTGGGCTTAAAATTCGAACTGAATTTTCTGTGAAGGTTATGAGACTTCATCATTCAATGCTGTGTACAAATTGACCCATCGCGTCTGTCAATCAAAGAATCAACCGACCAATCAAATTGTTCATTTAAACCGATAGTAACTTTGAACTCCGAAATGGTCGACGTTTAAGTACGGTGTTTCTTTTTTTTTTTTTTTTTTTGTTGTTGTTTTTTTTTTGTTGTTGTTGTTGTTGTTTTTTGTTTTTTTAACTAGCCACATAAAACTAGTTAAACACATTAACTCCGTTTAATATCGAAGTGGAACTCCCTGACGGAGTTAGTGAACTAGACCAGCTGATTCAATGGGATAGGCCAGTGGAGTCAGTAGGCGGGGTCAGGGATCCGTCAATTTTTGTCAAAACTACAGTTTTGGAAATATGAAATATTTTCTCATATACCGAATTAGTCTTCTTGTATTTTTGGTTGAAACTAACCGTTTATTGAAGGTTTTCAAATTATTCGTTAAACAGCAGACTCCCCCCCCCTTTTTTTTTTTTTTTTTGTTGCTCAAAGAACTCCCGAATGTATCCTTAACTGTCAAAGTAACATATCGCGTCCAAGAATACCATTTTGAAAAAAAAAGAACCTGTCTTAACATTTCAAAACGCAATAATACAAAAAGGTGTTGTTTTTTTTCTTTTTTAGAAACATGGCGTTGTAATTGGACTTAAAAGTTTCCGTTTAAATATTTTGTAGAGACAGGCTTTTAGTAGAATAGACATTTAAACGCGTTCACCAAATTACACATCCGGGAAACTAAAAGATAAGCTCTAAAATTTTCAGGTTTGACAAATTGTAGATCTTAAGATTATATAATGTTCAATTGGGCTGTAACCAATTTCTTCTTCTATGAATCTATCTATTCATAGTGCATCTTTATATAATGTTTCTACCTCTTTCTTCCCACAAAGTCTAATAGCACATGGACATTCAATTTAACCCATTACCAGCCGACAAAATTCAAGACTGGTCCAAATTCGAAGATGCGCATAATAATTCTTAGTATATGAAATTTTAAAATTCTTTGTCTTTTGGGATAGAAAACATTACGGATAATGTAAATATTTTTTTCAGTTTCCACAATGTTTTCCAAAGTATTTTCTTTAGGGATGGGGGAGCTCAAAAAGCAGAATTGTGTTGGAATGGGTCAAGGGACATGCCGAATAGATTTTTATTTGGGATTATATTGAGTAAACTATTTATGTCGTTTTCTTGTAATTTGTATTGTCTTCCTAAAACTAAAGTTCGGCAACTTCGACAATCCTAGAACAAAACTGTAAATTATAAGTAAATAAAAAAGCAGCCTTCTAGAAGGAAGGAGCGTGTCTTGACAAAACGCTCGGAGAAATTCACAGAAGAAAACCAAATGACGGATCGGTGACCACGCCCATTTAAGTCAGACAAGAAACCCAACTTAGTTACCAAACAGCGTTATTCTGCAGAATTTATTGTCATTTATATGTAAACAAAAGTGAAATGTTTGGTAAGCGACATTAACGTCGTAATAAGACTCTTAAGTTGCAAAGCTAACAAAAATACCTCACATGAATGTTGACAAATGTTCGAGTTCAAAGTTCACTTCCGGTCTAAATGCATGATTTGATTACGACAGACAGACAAACATAGACAGAAATGAAGAGAGAGGTGAAATGTGTTTGGCAAAGGGTTAAATGAAATGAAATCACTGCAGAGACTTAACTTTAATCTATTTTCAGTATGTCTGAACCGGAAAGTACGAATTTCATAAATCAGATTCTTTAGAATTGTACTATGTTGTTCTTTCTTGTCACAAATTCATAAAAACGCGATTTCAAATACGGGAAAAGGTTGAAAGGAGAGATGACTTTTCTTGAACTCCGCTTATAGCATTTATACTGAAACTAGAATATATGAATACGCCTTCATAGATGAAAGTAAAACAAGGGTAAGTTTGGTCATAATAATGCTAACGGTCGAATTTGGGAAGTTTGATAAATGTGAACTTACGCAACCTGTTCTCTTTTCTTGGTAAGATGATGTCTGTGAATAACGAAAGCCATTTACGCACCGCGTTTCCAGATTTTAAGAGGCAACAAATCGATTTAGAGGTATCGTCCTAAATTTCTTCTAGAATCAAGCAACGTGAGCTTTTCTAAGAAGTATCGGAGCTTGTTATATTGTTCGCAAACTTTAATTTTATCAATACTTATCCCATACCACACGACAAAATTTTAGACTGCTCCAAATTCAGATTTTTTTTTTTTTTTTTTTTTTTTTATAGGCCTAAATGTTACTGGCCATACATTTTGCAAAATGTTGGCGTGAAAAGGTAGTTAGGGGCGGGGCCAGCGATCCTTTGATTAGAAGAATTCCATAGAATCTAACTTGTAACTTAATCAAATTGCAGCGCATATATAACTTTTTGGTAGCAATTAAGTTAAACTAACTGAAATTTCTCTAGCAACCTTTTATTTCTACCGAAATATTTTTTTGCAGTTTTAAACTAGTGAAAATCTGTACAACAGAAAAGTTTGTCTCAATGAAAAGAAAAGTGCCTACAACCTCGAATTGGCGGATCGCGGTTGACAATCGACCAATCAAATCATTCATTTAGAACGGAAGTGAACTTTTGATTCCAACATTATAGTTAGCATTTATGTGAAGCATTTTTTATTGTTTGGCGACTTAAACATCGAAACTACATCTTGAATAAGTTACGACGTTTAGGTCACAAACTAACAATTCTACTTTTTGTTACATGCTATTTGCCATAAATTTCACAAAATAAAATCGTTTGATAAATTTGTCGAAATTCCTGTCGAAGCCAGCGGACTCAGTGGGCGCAATTTGATGACAAAGCTGCCGACAAGCATGTTTTTTTATATATATAATAAATACTTTCTTTGAAATAAATCATAACATACAGTAAAACTTGTTTTAGCGACTTCTCAGGAGATCTCCAAAAATGGTCGCTTAACAAAAAGGTCGCTTATTACTTTTTAGTGACACGTATGAAGAATAGATTCGATTGAATACGTTAAACATTGCTTATACTCACCTGATCCTATATTTAATGGAACTCATTAGAATCGTCTCATTGAGACGATTCTAATGAGTTCAAACGACATATGATTCAGAATGGATACTTCTCAGCAAATAATTCTCCTTTCAGAGAGCCTTAGCTTTGAAAAAGGAAATTTTGAGCATGGTCGATTAATGAAAGTGGCCGCTTAATTGAGGGGGTCGCTTGAGCAATATTGACTGTACTTCTTAAGAAAAATGTATCATTTGATTTAATTTGCCCATGAAATGCATAACTTTGTTCAAAATGGGAATGGGAATTAGCAGAAATTTTCCAAGAATTTACATAAATTCTAGATAATTGCATAATGGCAACAAATGACATGACAGTAGTACAACCCACTCGATAACACCTTATTTGAAAGATCAATCTTTACGGATTTCCCAGAGGACCCGCATAATAATGCATTTTCGTTTTTCTTATACCTTCCTTTTCTGCATTTTCTGCCTTTGTCATAGTTTTAGCTCTCATTTTTAACTAGCACTATCATTATTACTATTATTGTCATTATTACTATAATCATTTTTATTATTATTATTATCGTCGTCATCATCATCATCGTCATCATCATTACTATTATTATTTTCATTGATACTAATATTATTATCATTAACATTATTATTATTCGATGGTCAAAGCAACGCTTGGGAGTCTACCAGGTTTGGAAACTAACGAAAAATGTTCTACATGGGACAAATGAACAATCCCGGCTGTCAATCAAGGAATCAATCGACAAATCGAATCGTTCATTCAGTCCGGAATTAAGCTTTGAACTCTGACATTTAGCGCAATTTGTGTGATACAGTTTTGTTTGTTTAGCGTCTTAACCCATTCCAACTCAAGCCCTCCTTTTTACGCCCCACAAGAAAAGAGCTTTGGAAAACATTGTGGACAATGAAGAAATTGCTTGTAACAAGCAATTTCTTCATTATCCACAATGATTTCTATCCCAAAAGACGAAAAAAATTAAAATTCCGTCAACTTGAAATTGTCGTCTGCAGCTTCTTACGATTTGGAACAGTCTAAAATTTCTTGTGTTGGAATGGGTTTACGCCGTAACTTCAGCTTAGCCAACAACCATTCTACTGTTTTCTTATAATCTACTGGCTATGAATTTTGCAAAATAACGCCGTTAAAAATTGAAGCGGGACTTCCTGTCGCAGTCAATGAGCGGGGCCAACGAAGTTAGTGAGCGGGGCCAGCGATTGGTCCATTGTAATACCCTTAGTCCTGTTAACTCTTTCCTGTTTAATCCCTGGTTTTTACGTGCTCATGTTTTTATACTTAAGAAAACAATGAGGAAAAAGAAGAAATTGCTTGTGACAAGCAATTTCTTCTTTTCCCTCAATATTTTCTACCCTACTGAAGGATTATTTTTCAAATAAAATGAACTTTAAATTGTCGTCTGCAAAACCTTTGAATTTGGACCGGTTTAAAATTTTGGAAAACAGGAAAAGGTTAATAATCTTTGTGTTACATATCGAACACAATGTAAGCCAATCTGTGTAGATAATATTACTCCCACAGCAAGATGGCGATTAAACACCATTCCTAGGGATTGAATTTTTCCATTTTAAATTTTTTGCCCTTTAACGAAAATTAACTCGACTCTAAGTATAGACCAGCCTTGGAGTTTCCTGTATTAAGAGCATCGTGAGATTGCCCGAATGAATACCTGATTTTGGATTATTTTGACTGAAATGGAATGGAAAGGACAGAATACGCGAGTTTTGAGTGAAATAAGAGTTTTACGTGAAATTTCACGAAATACAAGAATCTTACCAACCTTGGTACAGATGAACTTTGTATCTTCTTGGTGAGACCAGAATACGTTCTTATTTTTTTTTTTTTTTTTTAGAAATTTCAGCAATTTATATGCTAAACTTTTTGACAAGAGGAAACCCCATCTGATGTAATTACCCCTTGACTCAAAAGTCGCGAAAAAGTTCCGAATGATAATTGATTTTAATGTTTGTATTTGAAAAGTGATAATATTGAAAATTGATTCAATGTATTCAGCACTTTTATAAAGTCTCTTTATACCAAATCGTAAACGTTATTCTGGTTTTAGACGGCTTGCATAAATTATGTTATCTGTCGGTTGCACCGAAAATTGCCTTATTTGCGGTTTCGATGAAGTTTCAATTACGTCTTTGGCTTCCTTTAAACCCAAGTCACACTAGACCAATTTCCCACTTCGTCAATGTAAAATCGGTCCGACGCAGTACGAAATTATACTACGTAGAAGAAACGCAGTAGAAAATGATAAGTGCGTGATGCGATCTTTATGGTCTTGTCTGACGTGGGTGAATTTTGCACATGTTAAAAAAAGGTAGCGATGACCTGATCGAATCCGGACGCTGTAAGGACTCAATAAGGACGTGGGAACAACGGCATTGGCGTAGTACCAACGGGGCGTGAGCCGGATATGGTCTTCATTGACGAAGAACATACCTAGTATGGACGGGACAGGTTGCACTGCATTCTTACTGAACTTGCAGAACTGAGAGTGCGTGGACTTGAATTTATAATAAGATCAATGCGCAATGAACGTGGTAAACGCGCAGTAAGCACGTGGTCCGATATGAAAGGCATTTATCAAACGCGAGACAAAACTTAGCTGGAGCGTGTTAGACGCAGTAACATGGCGTAGTAAAGACGTAGCACCAACTTGAAAACTGTGTTATTACTGCATTTCATTCCTGCGTTTGTCAAGTTTTAAGTCTTTGTGGTCTTTGTCTGAGTGTGAAGGGGGCATTAGGAAGACATCATCCGAAGATTAACGATCTCGACCGATAAATTTCGTTGTCTTAAAATAGGGCATAGGGAATATATCACGTAAAATTGATTTTATAGCAAACTCAGTAGATATAACAAGAAGAAAGAACATTTATCGTGAACATGCCATTAATAACTATTGGAAAAGCAGATAATTTTCCTATATCAAATGTTCATAAAAATCTGTTCACGAGAAGCTTTAAAGATATAGAGACGGAGTTATTGCACTTAGGCACCTTGTTATCACCAATGATCAGGTCTGAGTTGATTATAAGTAACCTCATCTTAAAGAAAACTCTATTTTAATCAGAATGTTCTGATAAATAAGAAGTAAGAACAAAATATTTCTAGAAAATTTCGGATTTTTTAAGAACTATTTTCGAATAAAAAACTGTATAAAGGTAAAGTGATTTTGAAGCCAATCAGATTTTATGTCATTTTAGTGTTATGGGGCGAATATAGAGATCCTATGGGACATGGTTATTCTGTCTCATCTACACTTAGATAGTGTGCCTATAACATTAGAGCTATAAAGCTTAAGTTTCCAATTGGACCTGCACACGACATTTCCAACAGTTAAATATAAGCTCTGACTAAAGATTAAGATCAGCTTGCGCATCTATGCAATCTTATTACAGTCTTCAATATGTGTATGCAAAAGAAACAAAATGCTAAGAATAAATGTTGGAGTTCAAAGTTTGCTTCCGTCTAAATTAATATTTAGATTGGCAGGGGCGGTCCGTTACCACGGAATGCTGAAATAGTATTATTCATTCGATAAATGTATCAATATTTTTTTCAATATTTTTATCATTATTTTTATCATTATCAAAACAAACTTATATTTCTTTTTTTTATTTATTTATTTTTTTATCCCAAACCAAAAAAAAATGGGATCCTTTAGCATTCCCAGGATTTGTGAGCAAAATCCAATTAGAGCAGATTAAGCCACATGATATTTCGCACTACCAAAAAAATGAATGGGCTTTGGTAAAGTAAAATCTTTAATTTTTGTACGAAATGATTTAAAAATAACACTGGGAATGGTAGTTTTCACATTTGAAAAAATTCTCATGATAATGCAGGTTTTATTGCAGTTCCCAAAAACATTTAGTTAAAAGGTTAAAAGAGGACAGCTAGTCGACGACGTTAAGCCGTATGGGCCATTTTAGACCGTTAAATCTGATTCGCGGACCATTTCGTCTGGAGGCAGCAGACGGTATCACTCAATAATGACGCCTTAAAATATATTAACCAAAACAATAGCAGACAGATCTGAAATTTTGCTGCCAAATCTAGGAAGTAAATCTGTCTAGACCCACTCAGTAGGAATGATGGAGGCGGCTTAAAACTATATTTTGTAATACATTATCAAGTGTGTGGCTCTCGTGCAGGGTTTTAACTTCACTACTATTATGTCAAACATTTTTTGCAACTAAAGAGTTTCAATGTGAACTAGGAATCCATTGTTAGGTGCCTTAGCATCCGCCATATGACTGAAAAATTGTTAAAAGAGGCGTTAAACCCCATTCAAACAAACAAAACGAACCAGTACAATAAGTGCGACAGAGAGAATAAGTGCGCTGCAATATTGCCCGCTTTTGGTTGGTCAGAAAATAAACTACAACTTGAATCAACCCTGCAGGCTGAGCGTGGAATAGTTTTCCCTTGAAAGGGAGTATACACTAAGATCAGCCTGCACATATATGCATTCAGATCTTACTCTACACCACCTTGGATTATTCAAAACAATGATCGACCCACAGTTAGGCCCTTTCAGAGCTTCCAGTACTTTGATTTAGACGCAATTTAGAATAAAAAAAATTAGAATGGCAAGGGTTAATCTGAAGTGACGGAGTTTTGGAAGAAATCGATGACAGATAAATAAAAATGGACAGAAAATCGTTTAGCTTTCAAAAATTGTGGTTTAATAAACAAATAAATGATAAATTAACACAAAAATGATCGATTATATTGTCTGTGTGCGAGCAAATGTCGTAACTACAGCTTAATTAAAGCTGTAGTTACTAATTTTTGCTCGCGCACAGACGATATCTTAATATTGTGAAATGTACATTGTTACTTTGAATATATATGTATATCTATATTCTTAACATACTTCAAATTGGTTTGCATTGTTACTGAAAAAAGGAAAATCATTAAAAAGAAAAAAGACTCAAAAATGTCTACCATTGGCTTTGGTCGAATGAAAAGCATTTACAGAGGATGAAAACAAAGTAAAGAAATCGCGGTTATCTAACTCCGGTTCATGGCGACAGAGGTATGACTATGGTAAAATGGAACAGGCATTTTGCGTTTGTAATAGGTTCCTGTCACGAAACATTCAGATCACCAGGCTTCTTTCTGAAGGTCATCACCCATATTTTGCTTGGAATGAGAGACTGAGAATATAGATTATAAAATCTTTGGCCTTTAACGTTATGAAACTCGTTTAAAATGCTTTGTACAAAATGTCAAGAAAAAATAAGCATACGAATTCATATTATTTCAACACATTACCAGATGAAAAAATCTATGACCGATCAAATTTAAAGGGGTTTATAGACGACAATTCAAAGTCGCTGTTTTTTTAAAGTCATTACAAGGGATAGAAAATCATTCCGAGAAATAAAAAATTGCTTGTAGCAAACAATAAAGTTTTGTTGAATATAATATCCGAAGTTCGAATAATACGGGATTGGAATGGGTTAAAAATTTAATTAAGTTAAATACTGTGGTCATATAGACTGAAGTCGAAAGTATAACATGTATTATCATTACGTTATTCCTAACAGACGATAAAATGTCACTTATTTACAAACGAAAAACTATAAAATGTCACTTATTTACAAACGAAAAACTATAAAATGTCACTTATTTACAAACGAAAAACTATAAAATCACAACTTGGGAAGCTTTGTTGTTCTTACCATTCGGTGTGTTTCGGTAAGTTGTTAAGTATTTTAACTTTGCAAACATAAACATTTTCAGTATTATTCCGCATTATGTGATTGTAGATCAGATTTGATCAATTTACACATTGACACCGTTTGATTATATTTGAATCTACAAAATGTATAAATATTCCCTCGAGAGTTATAATCTTAGAAATAAATGTTTGTACCCGCATGTCGCCACTCCACATTTTGTTGGTTACAAGAAACGAATGGAAATAACTTCCTGTATATTCCTGGCGGGGAAAAGGATTAGGAAAAAAACACAATATTAACAGATAACCGTGGTTACTCACTTAATCGTACAGATTGCCTTTCAATCTGTCTTGAGTGTTAAAACAATGATAAATCATGAAACAAGTTAAAAGAGGGCTATTATTGTGACGGAAACGCATGCGTTTCAGTTTGTTTTAGAGGGTTGAGTTTTCTTTATTATTATTTCAATGCACATGTTAGATTCATTAAAAACATATAATACTATAAAACTATTTGATGGTCGGCCTTTTCGGGGTATTTTAAAGTAACGTTTTGTAGCTTCTACGCAAACGCTTTCCAAATTAACTCTTTACTTTTTTCAAATTTTACCTGTGTCCTAATTCAAAGCGGTAGTAGACGACATTATAAAGTAAGTATAATTCAGAACGTTGCTAGTTTTTGACAGAGTTATCCGCCCTTGTAAGCTACTTTCAGTGAAAGCGGGTATGTGGGCTTTATTTTATTTTCGACTTCTTTCCGTGAAAATTATGTTAACCCATTCCCACACGACAAAATTTTAGACTGGTCCAAATTGAAAGAAGTTGCAGACGACAATTTGAAGTTGTTGGAATTTAATTTTTTTCAACTTTTGGGATAGAAAACATTGTGGATAATGAAGAAATTGCTTGTAACAAGCAATTTCTTCATTATCAACAATGTTTTCTAAAACTGTTTTATTGAGCGGCGTAAAAAGGAGGGATTGAGATGGAATGGGTTAAATTATTTTACTTGTTGTAATTTAGACTCGTTTTCTCACAATGTGATATGATTTAAATTGTTTTTCTTAAAAACACAGCTGTATGCAATAATGCAACAAGGTGATTGAATCTTAGAAGATTTTTTTTATAAATTAAAAAAAAAATCGTCCGATTTTTTATTTTTTGTTTTGTTTTGTTTTGTTTTTGTTTTCATTTTTTTAGACCTTACCATAACTTTTCCACATGCAAAACATCAGGATACCTTTCACGCAAATAAGGGAGAATTTCCGTACATCATTTTATTTTCAACATATTTTCCTTATGGTTGTTTTCACATTACTATGCTGTAATACGTAAGTACGTTATATGTCTTTCTAGTGTATATGTATATCTATAAATCCAGTAATTTGCTTTGTTTATTGTGTAAAATAGGAGTTCAATTAAAACTATCTAGTGTTACGACATATGTAAACGTCGAATCATTTCTCGGTTGTATTTTATTCTTTCAAGATGATTCTTTTTTCATATCATATCAATGAATGCACAGAATGTGTGTTTTTCTACGCCCTTAAGCAACAGAGAATATTTCTTTAAACAAAATCTCAATATTTCTGCCTATCCGCAAAGTTACGCGAAGGATTGAAAAGAAAAATTGTTATCATGTAATCTGATAAATTACCCAAACTAATGCTATGGTTAACGTTAAAAATAGGACATAAGAGGCGTAAAGAGTCTCTGACGTTGGAAAACACCTCAACATATAAACGAATGACGTCAGATATTACACTATTACCACTTGATAACGTCATTACACCGTTTCGTGTCTTATTCGGGATTTGACATGAATGCATTGGTTCAAAATACAACATTTACTAAGGCCAATGTCCCTATTGGAATAATGAATAGAATGTATCATCGTGGTTTGGCGACTAAAATATCTGAAGTACAGTTTAAGCTGTAGCCACTAGCTAACCTAACGTCGATAAGGCAGTTTCAATTGGTGAAATACAAAAATATTATTACTTTCGGGTATTGTTACAAAATTTCAAATCACGAGTACATTTGTATTTTGCTAGGTCCGCTTAAATTATTAATACTGAAACTTTATGTACCATGACAATCTGGTATATTTTGAATGATAAAGAGTGTTCAAGACTTATTGAAAACAGTGGAGACGTCTTTTACAAATTGGTTGATTTAGATCAAACTATTGTTAGCAGTGTTTTTATCTTTAATGATAGCTAATGGACATTGTTCTAATGTCCATTTTGTATTTCAAAATCGACATCTACAGGTATGTAATCAATATTGCCATATTGAATCTACGACAGCATCCGACTCCTTCAGCATTTTAGTGATTCAAATCGCTATTTATTTCCATTATCAAATATTTGTTTTGTCGAAAAATCACAAATGAAGCCTTTCAGACTTACGAGATTCGTTTGAAAGGTATTCGATGATATATATATATATATATATATTTTTTTTTTTTTAACAGATCTCGATTACCAAAGGTCAGAGGAACCAAGGGTAAATATTTTATTGACGTTAGCATAGACTCGCCATAACAGTTACGTTAATGGAAATCAATGACCGGCCCCCTTCACACTCTTTATGTACACACTTTAACCTATTACCAGACGACCAAATCTAAGACAGGTCCAAATTGAAAGGAGTTGCAGACGACGTTTTCAAAATGGTAGTATTGAGAAAATATTTGCCTTTTATGGTAGTAAACAATGTGGCCATTGAAGATATTGCTTTGTTACAGGCAATTTCTTCATTGTCCACAAGGTTTGCCGTGTTGGAATGGGTTAAACCTGTTACTAGACGACAAAGTTTTAGACAGGTCCAAATTCAAAGTTTTTTTAAATTGAAATATAAGTGCAAAATCACGTGGAAATCGTTTCGAGAAACTTACTTTTTCACAATATATTCCTCTGTAGAGTTTTATGCTACAATGTGTAAAATGTTTTAATTCTACATTTGACCCTTTGATCACCCAAGTACCTACACTATTGTTGCTTTTGAGCATGCACCAGCGTCAAGGCTCTCGAAAGAGTGAGTAATTCTTGTATTTAAAAAAAAGCGCTATTGTTGTAGGCACAAATTAGTACCGTCTCATCATGACTATTCCAATTAATACAAATACTAAAGGTTTGAAAAAGAAATAATTTCATTCTAGTTTTGTCAATCAAGATTTAAGCGTTTTGACTGGCTGATGTTTTTTTCCATACTTGCATGATTGAGAACGTCCAAATTGAAAGGAGCTACAGACGACAAGTTCAAGTTGGTGGAATTTTAAATTTTTTTTGTCTTTATGGATAGAAAACATTGTGGATAATGAAGAAATTGCTTGATCCAGCAATTTCTTCATTTTCCACAATGTTTTTCAAGGCTTTTTTGGTGAGGGGCGTAAAAAGGGGGGATTTAGTGGGAATGGGTTAATCACACTAATGTATGGATCCGCCTCACCTCACCAAAAAAGTAAAAGTTGTTTCTTTGATAGCGGATGTATAATCAATGTTTCAATCGAATACTTTCTGTAATATCAAAAAATATGACAAAATGTCAAAGCCTTTGTACTTTGACAAAAAACGCAGACGAGGACAAGGTTTAAGCAATACCTTGAGTTTTCTCGGAAAACAACAGAGCTATTAACGCAGCCCTTTGGAAGTGCATTCAAGATTTATAGATTCTGGGTCTCTGTGACGAGCATTCTTATTATACCTATCGTTGAAAGGAAAAAAACATCTGAGATTGTTTTTCTAACAAATTCCCACACAATCCCTCCTTTTTACACCCGTAAAGAAAATTAGCTTTGGAAATCCTTGGAGACAATGAAGAAATTGCTTGCTGAGAGTCTGATTTTTGTCATCTGGTAAAGGATCGGTACTAATTAACCCATTCCAACTCAACAAAATTTTAGACTGGTCCAAATGGAAAAAAGCTGCAGACGATATTTTGAAGTTTGTCGAATTTAATTTTTTTTTTGTATTTTTGGATAGAAAACATTGTGGATAATGAAGAAATTGCTTGATCCAAGCAATTTCTTCATTTTCCACAATGTTTTCCAAAGCTTTTTCATTGAGGACGTAAAAAGGAGGGATTGAGTGGGAATGGGTTAATACCATAAAGATTAACCCTTTTTTGTTCAATCCCTAGATTTTACGTCCCTTTGATTTTATAAGTTAGAAAACATTGTAGAAAAAGGAGAATTTGCTTGCAAGACGCAATTTATTCTTTTTTCCACAATATTTGCTACCCTACTGAATGACTGTTTTCAAATCAAATGCTACATTTTCGTCTGGAACACCTTTCAATTTGAAAAAATCTAAAATTTTGCCAATCAGCAAAAGGTAAAAGGATATCCAAGTTGGAGCAGAGAATTAGTTCCACGGACATAATTACAGCTGATACATGACTCGAGGCTGTCACTTTCACATCCGGGTATTGTTTGTAACGCAATTTGCTGGTTCCCGGTAGTGTGATGGACAATAGATGGCGCTCCCAGTGGTCAAAGACTTATCGATTTTGTACACATTACGATCAACAGGGAATCAGTGCTAATATGGTGTCATTATATACATGTAAGTGCAAATCGCGGTCATTCTTCGCAAATCGCACTAAATGGTTCTTTTAATACATCGTATAATATCTATTCATCATATTACATGTAGTTTATTAACCCACTAGATGACGCTTTCTGACGCCCCCCCCCAAAGAAAAACAATTGGGAAAATATTGTGGAAAATGAAGAAATTGCTTGTTACAAGCAATTTCTTCATTTTCCACAAAGTTTTCTACCCAAAATGTTGAAAAATCTAAAACTTAATAAACATTAAATTGTCGTGTGCATCCCCTTTCAATTTGTACTAGTCTAAAATTTGACCGTCTGTTAATGGGTTAAGAGTCCTACAAAACTCCGTGAAAGGGCACATCCCTTTTATTTTAGTAGTTTTGAGTCATGGATTGCTGTAGGGTATCGGCATTTTACACATCGTTTTCTCCCAAAAAAGATTATAAAACTTAGAATTAAAATTTCAACAATTTGAAATTGTCGCCTACATTTTCTTTCAATTAAGACCAGTCTAAAATTTCATTATGTGGTAATGGGTTAACAGAAATGATGGTGTTGAATATCCTGCACAGATGAACGGTTTGACTGGTCAATCAATTTCCTTGATTCGCAGTGGCGATTCGTTAATAGCACCATTATTTTGATGCTTTAAAAGAAATAAAAAAGAGAATATAGATCAGTATAATCGACCACCAAATCCATAATTTGACAGCTAATTCGATCATAAGTTAAATATAGGCTTATCAGATTTACAGTGATTTATGGTTCATATTCATGTTTAATCAAACTAAATTATGACGCGAATACTACCATTGAGCCCCGGATTTTGCTTTATTGTGAGTGGTTCGAGTATTATGTGCAGTCTCCCTTCGTTCTGTCGAAGTAAGGAAATGTTTTGCAGTATTTCGTGTTTTCAGTACTTTGGAAATTTGGTTAACCCTTTTCCGTTTCTTTAATATCTAGACGGGTCTAAATTGAAGAGGTTGCAGACGACACTGAAAAATGGATGCAATTTCAATGAAACAAAATATTGTGGGAAAAAGAGAAAAATGCTTATTACGAGCAACATCTTTTGTTTCCATAATGTTTTCTCCAGTACAAAATCAGAGCGACGTAAAATCCAGGGTTTGTTCAGGAAAGGGTTTAATTTTAAAATTGATTCGATGTAACAAGGCTTAGTCCATGAAGCTGGAGATGTGATATAGTAAACATCGTGTAGAAATAGCCCAGTCTTGGTAACTTCCTAATTTTGCCTAATATATTTTCTTTTAACCACTGTTCTGTTCTTATGTGACCTATTATTTTAACCCATTTCCAGTTTTCCAACGACTACCAAGGGAAAAAACTTTGCAAAATATGTTAGACAATGAGAAACTGCCTCTGAAAAAAAATTCTTATTATCAAATAGCTCTAATATTTCGGGAAAACAAATTCGTAAATTATCGTTTTTCATTTGGGTCAATCTAAAATTTTGGTGTGTGGCAATTGACTTATTCGTTATATTTGAAACCGAATTCACGGATCGATGGATTTGCCCACTTAACTCCGACAAGATGTTCGACAAATAACGAAATTTAAACTTGGATCCAAGCATTTTTGTTGGTTTTGTGAACTAAACGCCATAACCACGGCTTAAATATGTAATGGACTAAACTGCATTATTTTATACGGAATAATAATAATAATAATAGCTTTATTTAATGAAGGTAACTTCTTAACCCTTGTCATGCTGAACCCAGAATATTCCAGTATGGACAGAAAGTATAGACAAAGATCAGCCTGCACATAAGTGCAGTCTGATCTTGGTCTACACCGCCTGCAGGTAATTTTCCTGCCAGAGAAGTTATGTAATTGATTTTCAAAAGAAAATTAATTAACGAACAACAAGTATTATCAGTGCTCCCAGCCCTTTGATTTTAATGCAATTCCGTATGGGATTTCATACGGTATAACAAGTGTTAACCCTTGTCATGCTGTATAAATTACCTTATTGAATTGCTGTCAAATCAAAGGGCTGAAAGAACTGATAGAACTTGTTGTTCAAAAATCAATATTTTTTCAGAAATCAACTTCATAAGCAACTCTGGCAGGAAAAGTACAAGCAGGAGGTATAGACTAAGATCAGCCTGCACATAAGTGCAGTCTGATCTTAGTCTACACCTCCTGCCAAAACCGGAATATTCCGGGTTCAGCATGACAAGTGTTAAGACATAATACATATCAAAACAGAAGCATAACTGACGGATCGCTAGCTTCGCCTACAGAACTCTGACAGGAAGCTCGACTGAAAGTGAAATTTGAACCCGAATTCAAGCGGCCCTGTTGGTTTGGTGACTTGAACTACAGCTTGTTCAAAGCATTTCAAAATAACGTCGTTTAAAATCTCAGTCGCACTTTCTTGAGTCTTGCCAGCGATCCGTGTTTTAAATGTGATTACAAATTGTAAAATTTCATTATTCATCCGCGAAACACTAATTTGTGGAAACTCATAAATATAGTGCTGAGAAGACAATTGACCAATCGCTGGCCCTCCGACTTACTCAATTGGCCCCGCCCATTAACTCTAATAGTAAGTTCCACGTCGATATTTAACGGCGTATTTTTGCAAAACTTATGGCCAGTAGCATATAACGAAAAAGTAAAATGTTTGGTTGACGACAAACATGTCGTAACTACAGCTTGAATAAGCCCAACCAACTAATAATTTCACATTAATGGCATCCAATGTCGGAGTTTAAAGATAATTATCGGTCTAATTATCTGGACTGACTTACAACCGCGATTGGTCAATTTCCAATAAGTACAAAAAGCATACAGTTTGGATTAAAAATAACAGATCAGATTGTCGGCACTCACTCCAGTCCTTTGAGAATAAATTGTGTGTGATTTATGATTTGATAGTAACTTTACACAGACTTCATTCTGATGTTTTGATATGATTCGTTTAAAATTGACCAATCAAATAATTCATTTTCACCGGTAGTGAACTTTGATCTCCAACATAGTCTTCACTAATGTCTAACATTTTTGTTGGTTTTTCGACATAAACGTCGTGACTACAGCGTGAATAAAGTTCATAATATGGTAAGAGATAAGTTAAAGGAAAAGTCAAGCAAGCTTTACTTTTTGTAGGGGAAAATGAGATAAAAATGAAATTAAAGTCGGATTCGAAATGATGCTTTATTAACTAGCCTGATCTGGATATTTATTTTACTTTAATTGATGAAGGAGGTTAACTCACTAATACGATGCTTTTTGACCCACCTCAAGTAAAGCAATTTGGAAAACATTGCGTAAAATGGAGAATTTGCTTGCTTACAAGCAATTTCTTCATTTTCCTTAATATTTTCTCCTCAAAAAGTTTAAAAAAAAACTCTAAAAATTCATCAACTTTAAATTGTCGTCTGTATCTTCTTTAAATTTTGAGCAGTCTAGAATTTTCATATCGAGAGTTTGGTTGATAAAAACTCACTCATGAGTTTATACAAAGGCATTGTCTAACCGGCCACAGAATGTATGGAAACAGCGAACGAACAAAGATTTTGTGCAGCTCAAGTGTTTTTCGCACGGATGAATCCCCACTGCCGCGATGGATGAAAAAACTAGCAGCGAATACACAATGAATAAGTTACGTATATAAAAAAAGTTATTCATTTAAGAGATGAAGAGAATATTTTTTGTTTTCATGGAGGTATGAACCGAAAAACCTAATCACACAATATATGAATACGCGAAGCGGATTCACATATTGTGTGATTAGGTTTTTCGGTTCATACTAATCTAATAGCATCGAGCGAAAAATGCAATAACTTAACAAATTTTGATACCTTTTTGTAGTGAACTATTTTGTGCGGAAGCATTCAAAATGGCTGCGTACTCAAAATTTTGTTCATGGAGGTATGAATTAAATTTTTCGATCAATCAGAACGCTCGTTTTTGATAGACGAAACTAACAATTAAGTTATTCCTCCATGAACAAAATTTTGAGTACGCAGCTATTTTGTATGCTTCCGCACAGAATAGTTCCACACAAATAACTATAAAAACTTCACGTATTTATACAGTGTGATTAGTTTTTCGGTTTATACCTCCATACAAACAAAAAAATATTCTCTTCATCTCTTAAATGTAGGCCTTACTAAAAGGATGTTACGTTCTATTTATACTCGCAAGTTTAGTTTACAAGGAGCTCAATACAATAAATTAGTCGGTTATTGTTACAAGTAATTTTTTCATCTTCCATAATTTTTCTCAAGTATAAAAACAAAGGGGCGTAAAATCGGGGAATTTATATAATAGCAAAGGAATAACAATTCAACAATGTTGGCATTTTTTTCATATGTTTTGTTTCTGTTTTGAGGGGGATTTTGTTTGTTTGTCTTCGTTTTTTGTTGTTTTTAATGTGTTCCTTTATAAACTTTTTGTAAAATTTTAACACAATCAAGGTTTTCGTCTTAAATTTCCCAAGAATCGTATGAACGAAGTAATTTCCATTCGCTTTTTATACATTTGAATGAAAGGTTAGATCTAAAATCAACAGTTCATCAATTATTCTTGCGTTACAATCTGATTATGTCTGTTTGTTCTATATGATCACAATCGGATTTCGTCTGTTAATATTCATTCACAGTTGACAAGTTCATTCCGGCTATTAAACGAATATTAAAAATCAATCGAAAAGTAGCTGATTCACGAATATCAAAACGCTGCCCTTTATGTCAAAAATGCAAGACTGCGAAAACGTTTCATGCAACACAATTTCATTTTGATTTATGTATTAACCAATTCCGACAGATAAAAAAAAGACTGATCCAAATTGAAAGAAACTACAGACGACATTTCAAGTCGATTGAAATTTGAACAATTTCGTCCTTTCGGATAGGAAACATTGTAGATAATGCAGAAATTCCCTGAAACAAGCAATTTCTTCATTTTCCACAATGTTTTCAAAGGCTTCTTTTCTTGAGGCGCGTAAAAAGGAGAGATTGTGTGAGAATGGGTTAAGCCTTTATGTAGAGCGTTGAGAGTAATTTCCTAAAATTTAGACATTCGCGTTAAACCAGTTATCAAACGACACAATTTTAGACCGGTCCGAAGTGAAAGAATTTGTAAACAACAACTCCGATTCGACATTATTTCTAATATCTTTCTTTCTAGGTAGGAACCATTTCGGAAAGTTTGAAAAATTTCTTGTAACAAGCAATATTTTCTCTGATTTTTTTTTCTGTCTAAAAGCGAAGAATATCTTTAAGCGATTTAATTGAGGAAATTGTTTTAAAAAGCTGTAAAATAAGAAAACGTTAAACTTCATCAAAAAAACTACGAATAGGGCGTTAAACTGTTAAGGGCTTACACGTAAAATTGAGAGAGAGAAGTTGAATAAGAACTGTACAAACGTTAAATTTCATCAAAAGAACTATGAACAGGGCTTACACGTAGAATTTAGAAAGACCAGTGAAAAACGGTTAATTCATAAAAAAAAAACGTAAATACGTTAAATCCACAAAAACGTTAAATTTCACCAAAAGAACTATGAATAGGGCTTACACGTAAAATTTAGAAAAAGCAGTGAAAAACATGCAGATAAAATGCGGGGGCAAAAAAATCCTGTATGACTTCGTGCAGACTATATCGGTGCTATGATTTCTTGCAAAAAGGTTCTTTTTCAATTAATTCCTGTAGCTCATTCGCATTTCAGCATTTTAATACGTCTTATGCCTCGTGATTCAACGGTAGACCCCGAATTGTGTGAAATTGAATTTTCTTCGTAATAGGCTCTGTGTTCTCTAACTGTAGGATAAAATTTACCAAACAACTTTCTAAAATAGCTTTTCTATCCAGTTCAAAAATAAAAAAAACTTCAGTGAAGCACCATCAATAATGAAAGATGAACATATACTCTTATTTCAAGCATTATGCTAATAGTTCATTAAATATTTAGGCGATATTTTATTCTGATTAATTTCATTAGTAAGTCCGCACGCATACAAATAAATTTTCCCTTTATATCCTAGTGCGTCTTTATTCCGTTGGTTCTATGATAACACAGTTGCACTAAATTTTAATCTTCCTCCAAGAGTCAAACTGACGCTGATTTTCAACATTTTTTGTTTGCCGTAATAGATCTTTTAGTGGTATGAAAATATACTGTTAAACCCAACCATATATATGATATGATTGCTTTTCCCAATTGAACTATCTATGGTTAGTTTTACATGAAATTTGATATATTTTTAATAGTACGTTCGTTTTTTTAAATGCAACGGTAAGTTTCGAATAAAATACAAATCATGGACATCATTTTTTTTCTGGAGAATTTCAAGATGAGCTATTCCTTGTATTAGTTGTAGAAATTAAAAATAAGTTAAATATGTAAACATATGAAATGAGCTTTCTTTGAGTTTAGTCCACAGTAACTAAGCGGTGGTTTTGTAATAGGCAGAAAAAACCTAAGTAATAGCAGATTCTCAAAAGTAACACGAGTTAAATATATATACTGTGTTTTAGATGTTCAACCAAATGAAAAACTGTTCTCACCCTATTTTCTACCAAACAGAATGGTTTCGCTTCAAATTGCACTCTTTCTTCATTGTCACTGCAGCCGCCGTCATAGCGCAGTTGGTAGCGCGTCGGACTATCATTCAAAGGGTCCCGGGTTCGATCCCCGACGGCGGCAAAACTCTTTCCGACATTTGTCTACCACCAATGGGCAGATAATCGTAAGCCTATGTGGGATAGCAGCTGGAGGCTAGGAAAGGGTGTAGTGGTAGTACTGGTGCGAGAAATACCAGGAATCCATTGTTAGGTGCTCCAGCCGCCGCGATATAACTGAAAGATTGTTAAAAGCGGCGTTAAACCCCATTCAAACAATCAAATCATTGTCACTGCAACGTCTCTCAAATTAGACCAGTCTAGAATTTCGAAAAACAGGAAAGGGTCAAAAGACCTTGATCGGGTCAAAAGACCTTGATCCATAACTAAAATAGATTTCATACTGGTCAAAAATAAAAAAAATGTTTTGTGCAGACTTTTGTGTTGATGAAATTTTGACATGTTTCGTCATTGTGGGCAGAAAACATATTAGGGAATGAATAAATGGCTTGTAACAAGCAATTTCCATGGTGTTTTCTTAAGATCTTGAGAGGGTAAAAACTGGGAATTGGTTTAATCAGACCCTTGATATGATATGACTTGCTTTGCTTCAAACGTATTCACTACAAATATATGACTTACCGGAGAAACAAAAGTAAACCCAGATCTTTTGGCAATTTCTCTAGCCTCTGCTTCCCCTCCATCCTTAACTTCAACTAACCACGAGTTCGTGAGCATTTCCTGCGACCCAGAGGCCAAACTCCATACACTTAGGCATACAAAACCAAGGATGATAAATCCACTGTCTTTGGCCCATCTTGGTAATTCCACCATTGCAAAAATTCCAATGGCGAGTCAACAAACTGATTGATTATAGAAGAGCTCGGTGTTTTATCTCTGAATATCCGATGTTACCGTGTATAACTAATGCCAAAAATGATAATGCGTTTCCTTGAATTCACAATTTATACCCTTTAAGTTCGTTCACTTCAATGTTTTTTGTTCCAAGTCTTTTCTCTTCTCTACTGTGAACGAATTGTCATTTTTCTTATGGTAAAACTGTCATCGATGAGTTGCCTTAAACACGGTCACGTGATTATTGACGTCTTTTCCCTGCTGTCATTTCCGATATTGGAACTGCGCATGCGTACTGGGACTCAGTAGAGGTTATCGGTAAATAGTATTGCATGAGAAGCTTTGCTGAGTTTATCGATATTTGAAGCCTATTGTAAATGGAACTACGGTTGGGAAACAAAAATCGATTATCTCTCTTGATAATTGCTTTTGACATAAGGCCTTCTCTCATTTGTTAATTGTAAAGGAAGGGAAAAATTCTTGCCTATGGCAAGTCGTTAGAACCAAAACAAGTTGACAGAGTGTTAATTTAGTGGAAGACATTTATGTGGGGTTGTCAATATCTATTGAGTTTATGCCTCAGTATCTGGTCACTGAAAATAGATCTACCTTTAATGAACAAAGGATAACGAAATGCATAGCTATGGCTATTGTCATATGATCCAGATTTTCTGCTACAAGATCTATTTATATTTTTCTCAATTCTAGAATAAAAGTTTTGTTGTTTAGAAAGCAAACAAACAAACAAAATACTACAAGAACCAGATTAACTGCAACTTATTTAACTTTGATCTAGTCTAAATTTTGTCCTTTACTTATGATGTTGATTTGTTGTATGGTATTTGATAGGACTTTCAATGGTATTCAAGTTATATTACAGAGGCCAGTGCATCTAACCATGCTCTACAATCATTATTTCCATCAGTACAGCCATAACATTCTTTCCGAGCCACCAGCTGCACACCACACTTAGACGTACTGCTTATTATGCGCCCATTAGCTACAAACAGATTGCGAATGTCGCCATGACTTTCGTCAGTTGTCAGGAAGGTTGTCCGTCGAACCAGCGTAATAACTCCCTACTCTAGATATAAGATTACAGAGCGTTATCGAGTATGGCAACCGGGATCAGCTGATAATGAAATAATGTACTAACGGCGCAATAATAATGAAACAGTAACCATAGTTTGGCTTTATAAATTTATTCAGAAATCATTCAAACAAACAGAATTAATATCTTGGTGCTTCTACTTTCCTCCTATTTTATCTCCCGAGAAAACCTTTTGGTTATGTTTTTTATCATGAGTGAAGAGAATAGTTTTTATTCCATTCCATATCCGCTTTTCTTACGGCCCTCAAAAAGCTTTTGAAAATATGTGGAAAATGAAGAACATGTAATTACTAAAGCAACTCAAGTATTGTAACTAAAGCTTAATTGATCAAACTAACAAAAAATGATCGTATAAATGTTGGTCGATGTTGGAGTTCAAAGTGTGATTCCGGTCGAATCGAAAAATTAGATTGGTCGATTGATTCTTTAATTGAGGGCCGCAATTTGTTTATTCAATTCTTTTACAAATCTGGTTATTGCACCCTTACAACGTTTCATCTTGATTGGCTGACTAGTTATGGTGAATATTTTTTCCAAAATTGTGCACGGACAGACGGACGGGCGAAGGACGATGACCGAGCTTTCGTCATATCTCAGTTTGCGCTCAGGCGACCTAAAGGGGGGCTATTCTGTCATCGGTTATTATTAAACCTTAAGTTTGTTTAGTCGTTTGTTAATTTTCAGATAATCTTATCAGCTGAACACACATCATTCTGTTTAGAAATTAGATTTTTTCTCCAACACTTCGTTGTCCAGTGTAGATATAATTAGCTATATTGACCAATGCGTTTGACCAATGTTGTGTAGTATACGTATGTATTGAAGCCACTTTTCACAATATCGTATTATGAGATTTAGAGTCGTGGCAATTCATTTGTTCCACAAGTCAAGGCACTATTTGTGATTCTAGGATTGTTTGAGATCATTGCCCGGGGAGAAGTGTCATTGACGTCATGAGAATGAACATGTTCTTTAACCCATTTCCACACGGATTTTTTTAAAAAAAATTATACAAATTGACAGGAGCTCAAGATGGTGAGATTCTAATGTTGTGTTTTTTATTTTTCGCAATGTTTTCCAAATCTTTTTTTCGGGGGAGGGCGTCAAAAAGCGTCATATTGTGAGGATGGATTCGGTCTCGCCTTTTACGACGTTTTACAGAACGATGTGGAAAATGACGAATTTGTTTTATGCATATTTTTTTCATTTTCGAAATTAATTTTACTTTTAGACACAAAGATACTGAAAATATATATATAACTTCATATTGTTGTTACCAATATTTTGGAATTTGGAAACGCTGATATTTGTCGCACGCAAATGGGTTGAAATAGAACCGTAACACGTCGTACAAAAGGACACAATAGGAAAATAAAAGAATGATCGACCATTGCCATACATATTGTAACATGCAGGTAGACAAAGGCCAAAACTTTTCGGTCTTGGCAGATCTAGAAAAGGCGTTCTACTATACTTTATGTGTAGTCTCAGATTGACCTCTGCTTGATACGATTACGTTTTGAAATGTTTGTTTCGCAGATATTTCAAAACAACTGTTATTGCCTGACGTCATATTAGCGTTACACATTTATAAACGAACACATAGATTAATACTCTAGATCTATGATAACCAAATGTTGCGTTTTTTACTTACTTATATTCCTCCTATTGCAGTTCATAACAATCTTATTAAGTCTTATGCTATGTTTTACGGTAGATTTAACATAAATCTATTTCAAAAATCAATCGTATCAAACATTCCATTTCTAATCTGAAGATCAGCAAATCGAGGATTAATTGCCATACTGTTCTAAGTGTCTATACAATGTAAAGATACTTAGAACAATACCGCAACATCAACCCTCAAAATGAAGCTCGACCATTGACCGCAAAAGATTCCAATTGCATTTTTCGTCGTCGTCGTTCTAAAACGACGTAACTACAGCTTGATTCAAGCTGTAGTTACGTCGTTTTAGAACGACGACGACGTTTTGTTGTTATTACTGTTGTTGTTATTTGTTTTTAGTTTGGCACTTAGTTTGCGTATAGGACTTTCAAAAGCTCATACTTCTCTAATTAAGGAACTTAATGAAGGTTCGTCTAATGCAGCGAATTTAAATACAAATCTCTGTTTCTTCGCTTCAATGATTGTTCTTTATTTCAGGAACCATACAAAATACGTGTACTCCGAATGATCACTAAAATAGCCTATGAAAATTGTCAATTTTGAATATTACAACCCGCTGACAATTTTCGGTTTGTGCCTTCAACCTGACAGCCAATCAATCTTTTCAATTAATACGTTCCATACAGCGTGTTTCTTGTCAGATCCAGTCAAAAATAAACATGGTATATTACTTATTTGATTAGACATAAGTTTAACCTGTATACTGAAACTATTGATGTTTTGCATCTTTTATATTTTAAACTAATATTTCAATCATAAATTTATAGCAAAAATAGAATACCACTGTAATATACATTCCTGCCCTAGAAGGAATGTTTTGAAACCAAGCCATTCGTGTAAAAAAGATATACTGCAAAAAACGAACATCCTCTGTCAAGGGAAATGACTTCTAATCGAACAGAATATCAAACTGCAATTAAACCTGTGTTAATCGAGCACTCGAGGGACGTAAAACTGTGGTCGTTTAAGAAAATTGTCGCTTAATTCACCTTTTTCAGACAAGTATGGGGGTTCGGTTCGACTGCATGCATAAATTATTGCGAGATCCACAAAATACTATTTAGTTATGATGATTTTATAAGCAAAATTGTCAATTCTGAAGATGCTTTATTTGCGGAAAGGGAATTTGATGGTCTCTTAAAGAAAGTTGTCGCTAAATAGAGGTGGTCTCTTTGACAAAATTGACTTTATTACTTTGTACAAGCTTGGGTCGACAGCCATCCGATTTGTGAGGAGGTCCATATAATGTGATAACGCCAAATGGTTTGTGCATTTATAATAATAATTGTTATCTCATTTCGAAATGACAAAAATTTAGATTGGTCCTAACTCAAAGAAAGTTGCAGACGAAAGTTTGAAGTTGGTTATTTTTTTTTAAATAATAATAAAATTATTTCAAGAAAACACAGTAGATAGTGAAAACATTGCTTTCACAATCTGTTTCTTCAAAATTCACCATGTTTTCCCTTTTTCTTTGGGGACGTAAAGAGGCGTGGATGTGTAGGAATGAGTTAGAGATATAAAGGACTGAAAGTATTTTTCCAGAAGACAAAAACACCGAAATTAAAAGGGAACAGTTTTCAGCGCCACTATTATGAAATGAGTTGTTGGACAATGGTTGGCTAGGGGGAAAAGTTGGCCATCTTGACATTTTCTGTTTGAAAAAGGGCACTTGTATCGTTTGTCTTGGAACGATTTTAAAATTAACGGTCGGAAAGCAGTTTCACTGATTCTCGGAATTACAATAGGGCTTAATCAAACACGCATAAAAAATTTCAGGGGATTCTTCCTGCATTTGAATTGCAAAATCAAATCGTCATTTTGTGTTTTTGCTGTACTTCTATCAATATTTCAGACTCAGATTACAACATAGTTTGTTGGAACTTTCGATGGAATCTTGGTTAAGGAAGATATGAACTCAAAAATACCATTTTTAAAGAGAAGACAGTAAAGGCCTAATCAAAGTTTGAGCAACCCATTACCAACCAACAACATCTTAGACTGGTAGAATTGAAAGCTGCAGACGACAATTTCAAGTGAACGAACTATATACTTTTTTGTCCTTCTGTATAGAAAAGTATGGAGAAAATGAAGTAATTATTTGTTAAAAACGATTTCTACATCTTCCCACTATGTATTGAGGGGCGTAAAAAAGCGGGATTGTTTGGGAATGGGTTAAATACAACGGCATTGTGTGCGCCGACTACCCTCCGACATGCAAATTCTACTGAGACACAAAGAAACTTTATTTGCAAAATATATTAGTAGGGGCATAAACCTCTGTATTTTGTTTTTAAAAAAGAAGTTAATTCATCAGTTATGTATTTCTAAAAGAAAAAAATGTTATATTGTTGTTCAATACTTAGAATAATGAACCGACCTGTTTTCATGTTGTTGCATTGTTCGGATTGAGATTATATGACTTATGATCTTAAATTCCTGTGTAAATCTGATACTCACATTTGTTTATGGTCGTTGTTAGCCAATTCCAACACAATGGCTTTTTTCAACGCTCAAGAAAAAAAGCTTTGGCAAAAACTGTGCAAAATGACGAAATTGCTTGATAAAGGCAATTTCTTCATAGTCCATAATATCATCTACTCCAACAGTAAAACAAATTCAAAATTTCAACGACTTAGCATTGTGGTCTGCAACTTCTCTAAATTCGGGTCATTTTTTGTGTGGAAACGAGTTAAAGAGAAGCTGTATAAAAGTTATACCTATTCAAAGCCTTATACATTAAAAAGGAAGACACTCATCTTTTTTACACTTACCAGGCTTACAGTTTGAAAATGTTAATCATTTTCATCGAGTCTGCTCCAACGTGACTGCAACGCAATAAGACCCATTTTATTAAGTCGTCAACCACGAACCTAAATGGGAAATGTAGAGATGAGATATACGCACAGAACAAAGACGGATAGGACAGGGCGAACTTATTTAAGCTTTAAAGTGGCATGGAACAGTTGCATCTTTAACGTCCATTTCACCTGGTTTTAGAAGGATGATGCGGAAGGTCTTGCATTTTCTAACCAGAGCGGGTGCTAAATCATGGCACTTCTAAAAAGGTTCCCAGTGAATCATTGGACCATTTTAACTGCCGAATGATTTATCTTTATTTATTCTTTTTAATTTATCTTTATTTTTTCAACATATGGTCAGAAAACGTAAGTTAGAGATGTAGACAACTTTTACGGTATCTTTCCACCTTTCTTTCAAGAGTTGTATGCCCTTGAATTTTATGAGGTACTTTCAGTGAAAACATGTATAGGCGCTTTACATTATTTCAGATAGAGAGATATTTTATTCTGTATGAAATATATCAAAATATAAAAACATTGTTTATGATATGATACAATTGAAATGGTAATAATGATTATCTAAACATTGTCGAGACAACACAAAACGGGACCAAATATAAATTATTTCTGTTCTGGTCCATACCATAGGGAGAAGTTACGTTTGCTAGTCTAAGATATTATCTAAAATGACCAACAAGTCGGACCAGGCCTTTTAAGAAAATTATATATATAGACAAGGGATACAACTCAGAATTCCTCAGATCCAAGACAGCCTGTCTGAAATGCTTCTAAAGGTACATTTCTTTGTTTACACATTTTCATTTGTGCATATTCGTCACACATATAATCAATCGTAACCTTGAACCATCTATTCCACGAATTTATACGGTTACAGAAATACCGCTCAATTTCGCTCGTTTGTCGAGAAGTAGCACCTTCACTTTTCACCATTAGACCGCTATTCCCAGATTTATAGAGCGACTCATTTCTATTATGTATAGAGCAATGGCAGATTAAGAATAAAATACATTTTTACCTTTCTGTTGTTATTTACTGATGATTCCAGAGCTCCCCTAAGCCTGTGAAGGATCACACCCTTTGTAAAAGTGAAAAGGCAGCCATTTTTATAATAAATATCCTTAAAGCACAAACAAATGCAAAAATAAATAAATAGGGGTAACATACGCGAAAAGGCACAAAGGCGGGTAAACACTACCAAAAGACCAACAAATGGATTTCAGAATAGACAAGATGAGAGAATTTTATTAAGTAGTCCTTACTCCGTGATGATTAGTTAAACCAAATGTTCATTTTTTATAAATGGCTCTCTAACCGTTTGGTAGACTTTTAGATGTTTGAAATGAACATATTACAAAGTTAGTTAATAAGGATTAGTTAGGAAAAAATGGATTTTTCATGCTAAATTAGTTCATTGTTCACTGCTAACTTTCTTCAAAATGGGGAAACAGGATAGGACCTTAGACCAAATAAATACATACAACGCATTTTGCAATAAAACTGCAAAATGTAATATACTTTTTAATCCATTTAAGGTTATCATTAAAACTGATTGCTTACGAATAAGTTGGACGAAGCTCAGTAAATTTCGGATAAAAGTGATTTCATCTTAATCCACTTTTTAAATCTTGTCTTTTTTAATTTGGTGCATCTCTTAGGCTATTTTCAATAAGTTGATTCAAATACAAATACGTTTGACTACATTTGATAATAAAATCGAAAATAAAAGTATTACAAAACGCGTTGAAATTACATGAAATGTTATCAAAATATGTACATCGCATATTGTAGTAAACTGTCTTTATATGTAAAAAAGTACCTTTATATGTAAAAAATTAACCTGTCTACTGAAAAAATCGTTAAAATAATTGACTTGCAAGGAATTGTACTTATTAGATGTTCAAAGAAAGATGGAAAAGTTTTAACTCATTCTCCTTATCAATGTCTGTAACGTGGTTGCTCTCATCAACTTTTTACAAGTAAACCGATTCACATTACACATAACTTTCAACTAGAATTGATAATAAAATCGAGGAAAAAATATTACAAAACGCCTTAAAATTACATGAAATGAAACAAAAGAAATTGTAATGAAGTTTCAAAATGTAATAAAACTTTTGTCCATTTTAGACTTTAGATAAAGTGATTACCTAAGACTTACTAGAACTAAGCTGAGTAAATTTTGCGAAATGCAAAAGTTTAGTCTCTTTTTTAAATTTTTTTTTTCTTCTCAATTATCATTGAAATGTATACTTTTTTTGTCAACTTGTTGATATAATCGGGGAAAAAAGTCTTACAAAATGCGTTGAGATTACATGTAATGTCAAAAATAAATGTAAAGTGCATTTTGTAATAAAGCTGCAGAGTGTAATTAACCTTTTCAAATGGAAATCGTTAGAAGTATGACTTAAATGTAATGTACATGGTAAAAGAAAGTTGGCCAAATTTTAGCTCAATCTCTTTATCAGTGTCTTTTATTTTGTTTAGTTCTTCTCATCAATCATTTACAAGAAAACTAATTCACTTAAAATACTTTTGAGTAAACAAGATGATAAAAATCGAGAAAAAAGAATAGTAGAACCCTCTTAATTGCTGATAATAGCAGTTCATTGCTTAATTACAACTGACTTTTTGGACAAACTCTACATTGCTCTTTTAATAACAACTTCGGGTCAGTTGAAACAAAAGTGCTGTCAAATTGGTGTTGCAATTAAAAGGATTCCATTGTATAAGAACGCGCTTCGAAATTACAAGAAATGTAACAAAAGAAATGCCACACGCATTTTGTAATAAAGTTTCAAATGTAATAAACGGGTTTTCCACCTTACAAAACAGTTAAAAGTGTATACCTATGACTCACTAGCATAGAGCTAAGTAAATTTCGAAAAAAAATGCAAACGTTCAATATCCTGATCAACGCATCTTTATAAAAAAACGAAACAAATACAAAATGCATTGAGATGACATGATATGTAACAAAACATGTACAACACGTTTTTTAAAAAATGTCTGTTTTTATTTGTTCCTCTCATGAATTATTTACAAGCAAACTAATTCACTTAAAATACTCTTAACCAAACTTGGTGATAAAATCGAGAAAAAAGAATAGTGGAACCCTTTTAATTGAAACCCTGATAATATCTATTCGCTGCTTATTTACAACTGACTTTTTGCACAAACTCTATATTTAAAGAAAAATAGATCCTTTTAATAGCAACTTTTGGTTTATTGCGACAAAAGTGCTTGCAAATTGGAGTTGCCATTATCAGGATTCCTCTTTCATCTGATTCTTTTCAAACTGTCACAGATTGATTGTACCATCTTTACGATCGTTGGTGTTGACATAGTATCTGATTCTTCATGTATCAGAGGAAGGGAGTCTTATGAAAATTTAATTTTGTAATCCATGTAACAAAATAAAGTGAGCAGTTTTCACCGGATTTTCTTCAAAGATTCACAGAATGATTATACCATCATTAGGATTGATCCTTTACAAATTTTGAATTATCGGTCAAGTATCATGGGAAACGGAGATTGCATGAATTTCATTAAATAATCTTCGTTAACATAATTAAATCCACAGTTTTCGTCGCATTCTCTTCAAACTTTCACAGGATGGTTGTACCATCATCAGGATTGTTCCTGTAGAAATTTGGTTAGTTCCGTCAAGTATCACGGGAAAAGGGGTTGGCATATTCTACACCGATTTTGCATGCATACCAATCTACTAAAACAACAGAGACGTCAACCATCTGCACTTTAAGTGCTTTGATTCATTAACCGATTATTTCAAGTATATTATTTTAACCCATTACAACAGAACCCACTTTTACGCCCAAAAGAAAAAATGGAAACTATGTCAAAAATGAAAAATTGCTTTTTACATGCATTTTTTTATTTCGTTATCAACAATGTTAATTACCTCGTAAGTCAAAAATATGTCAAATCTAATCAACTAAAATGCCGTCTGCATCGTCTTTAATTAAACTTGGACATGTTGTATAGTTAAGGATTAACCCATTCCCTCACTATTCCGCCTTTGCGCTCCACGTGAAAAAGGTTTTGGAAAACAATGGAAAAAAGGAAATTGATTGTTACAAGCAATTTACTCCATTATCAACAATGTTTTCTGTCCCAAAAGATAAAGTTTTTTTTTAATTTCGTCAACTATAAATTGTCATTTGCAACGTCTTCGAAATTGGATCAGTCTAAAATGTGGTGTACGCTAAAGCGCCAAGAGACTTTGATTATTTATCAAGTTCACTTCTGGTCTAAATGGATGTTTTGATTGGTCGATCGATTCTTTGATTAGCAGTGACGATCGACGAATGCCAACATATTCAATACAAATACTGGTGAAGCCTACTCCCTAGGAAGCCAACTCAAAATAAGTTCAGGCAGCGGATTTGATCTCTAGAGGGGTAACACGCTAAAGTCCAGTGTCAGGGTTCCTTAGTTATACCCCCCCCCTCTTCACCAATCAATCAATGTCAAGCTTACACCCATTCCCTATGGAACGCCACAGCTGTCTGATGTTATGAGCAATAATGTTGAAATGTCCACCTTCTACCTTACTTTGTCAAAATACAGCATCACCATGTCCAATCATGGTGTTGACTTGCCTAAACATCGTGTTATTTTGTTAAAAAGTAGCGATATTGAATTAAAATGTGGTGTTGTCTTGTGTAAGCATCATGTTATTTTGTCACAAAGCATCGTTTTTATGTTCAAATGTGGTGTTGACTTGTCTAGTTGTTGTCTTATTAAGTCGAAAAGTAGTAATATTATGTCTTAATGTGGAACTGAGTTATCTTATCGATGTCTCATCATGTCAACAATTATTACTGCTATTTCTGGGTTTGGCGTTGAGATATCAAAAAGCTATCGTAACCTATTTATGTCCAATAGGTGTGTTATTATTTCCAACGCCGGTGTCGCCTTGTTTCTATTCTGTCTTATCATGCATAAAAGAAGTTTTATTTTGTAAATATTTGAAGCTGGTTTATCTATACATTATGTTATTATATTAAACAGTAGAGTTACCATGTCTAAATGTCGATTTGATTCATTTAAAGATAGGCTTATTATATGAATAGTGGTGTCGAAATGTCTAAGATATGTCTTATTATGTTCAAATTAACGCTATTCTGTTTAAACTTTAGGCTGACTTGTCGACTGATTCCACTATTATGTCAAAAGGAAGTGTGATTTTGTTCAAACATTGTGTTAATTTTATCCGAAAACGTCTTATTATGTCAGAATGTATTGTTATAGTTTTCATATTTCATATTGACTTGTCTGCACATTGTCTTGTTTTGTCAAGAAACAGTTTTGTTAGCCTGAATGCGATGTCCAAAAAATGTCATAATATGTCAAAAAGAAGAATTTTCATGTTGAAACGAGGCATTTAATTGCCAAAACATTACCTTGTTATGTAAAAAGAGGTTTTAAAAAACTTAAATATAATGTTGACATGTCAGACCTTAATCCTATTATTTGAAAAGATGGTGTTATCATGTTCAAATGCCGACCCGACTTGCTGAAACACTGCTTAACATGTTCCAAAGTATCGATATAATGTACTTATGCGATGTTAACTTGTCTACATATTATCTTACAATATCAAAAAGTGGCGTTGTTTTGTCCAAAAGTTATGTTGATCTGTGTAAACGCTGTCTTATCATGCCAAAAGATAGCTTTATTATATATTATATGATAGTATTTGAACAAGTTAACATACCTGGGAACATGATGAAACTGCCTTTTTTACAAACAAATACAATGCTTTGGACAAGTTATCACCGTGTTCAGACATGATAACACCACTAATTTCAAATGGTAACTCTATCTAAAGATAAGTCAACCTTGATTTTGAACACGTGCATATGACTCTTTGACATGATACAGCTCTGTTTTGTATGGCCAGTATCATACGTAGACAAAACCAAACTACCGTACGACAAATAAGGCCAATGTTTACACACGTCACTGCCGCATATGGCCATGACCACTTTACCTTCTGACATGATAAGGCAAGGTTTAGTCAAGTCAATACTACATTTGGACAAAGCCACACTAGTTTTAATAAAACAATGCAAATTTTAGACACCTTAACATTGTATTTGAAGATGATAGCATATTTTTGGACATAGTGATTCAATACTTACACAAGTCAATATTACATTATACATGCCGGCACTACCTTTTGACGTAATTCGAGTGTGTTGAAGTATAACAACATACAAATAGACAAAATGTAATTGCTTTTTGACACGAAAAGACAATCTTTTGACCAGTTAACTAGGTATTGGGAAATGATGACATAACCGTTTCACATAATAAGACTGTTTTTAGACAAGTCAACACCACATTTGAACATGATAGCATACCTTTTGGACATAACAAAGAAACGCTTTATTAATCCAACGCCACATGTCGACAAAATTACACAACCTTTTGATATAACAAGACATTGTTTAAACAAGCCATTGCCACATTTAGACATCAATACACTACACTTGGACATGATAAGGCATATTTCGGCAAGACATCACCACCTTTTAGCAGAACAACAGCATTGTTAGATATATTAAAGTACAGTATGGATAAGTCAGCAACCCGTTTAAGCATGGTAACATTTCTTTTACTCATAATAAGACAAATATTAGGAATGTCCACATTATTGCTCATAACATCAGACAGCTGTGGCGTTCCATAATTCCCCAACAATTTCGCATCTTTTCGCGCGCACAAGGTAATTACATGTACTGTTTAAACATTGTGGGGGAAAAGAGAAACTGTTTATCAAAAACAATTTATCCTTATCTCCCAACATTTTCTGTACAATGTTGTACCTACTTAGCAAGTTCAGTCCACATTGAATTTTCGTCTGCAGCTTCTTTCGTTTTGGATCAGTCTTTTCGTTTAGTGGCTTCTAGAAATGTATGAGTATGAAATTCGTATTCAGTTTCAGTCAAGATTACGTCAACATCACATGAATTGGCTTCAGCGCTTTTTCAGCTTTGACCCATTTCCACTCAATGACGCTTATAGACGCTCCATAGGAAAAATCAAAGAACTAAAAGAACTGTAAGCTAGCAAAGTGATCATCTTTGTCGAAGGTTTCAATAATTGATTAACGAGGTAAAAGGAACCCAAGAGTTAAATAGCATGCTTTTGGAGGAATTCTCTACAGTTTGAATAAAGTTAACTCATTTGGCCATTCACAGTTATATGCATTTTTGTGGTAAGGGTTTAAGGTTTTGGAAAAAGGTTTTGTTCTTTACAGAAAGGGGGTGTGTGGGGGGGGGGACTTTCAAGCTATGGGAAAATTACTTTAACCACTTCCAACACAGTCACGCTTTTTACGCACAACAAAGAAAGGTTTCGGAAAACATTGTGGTAAATGAAGAAATAGCTTATCCCAATGTTTTCCTCCCCAAAACACAAAAGACTTACAATTGTCGTCTAAAACTTCTTTGAATTTGAACTTGTCTACAATTTTATCATGTAGAAATAAACTAAATGGCTGAAAGATAGGGTATCGATACCACAGGGACTTGACACGCCGAGAAAAATTACACAGAACCAACAAAAATGATTCACACAAAACCCGACCAATGTTGGAGCTCAAAGCTCTTTTCCGGTCTGGTTGTATGATTTGATTTTTCTATCGACGTTTTAATTGACGACCGCCGTACGTTAATATCAGCTTGTCTCAAAGAAAATATCATGTCTCACATAAACTAGCTTTTGTTGTTGTTGTTGTTGTTTTGTGTGGGTTTTTTTTTAAGTGGCTCTTTCACAAATTACGGAAAAAAACAAAACAAAATAAAACAAAAACCACAGCATTTGACTCTTAACTTTCAAATTTCTAGTTGTGATACTTTAAGACATGTATAAGAAGGTGATCGAGCTTATTTGTAATGGAAATGACTGTTCAAAGATATTTCGCGTTATTAAACCGCCAAATAGGTCTAAGTCAGTAAGATACATCCGAATTGAACCGCAATTCGTCGGGTAGATACGTTATATGTTGATTGCCTCTAAAATTGGTTCGTGGTTTCTATGACGTGTTCATTACGTCATTGGCTTCCGCTAGCAATACAGTCGTTATTGACATCACCCGAAAACACTGGTGAAAGAGTATTCACAATGTCCTATCGTACTAATAGGCAAACAGATGATGTCAATCCCATTTGGTGACGTCATGACTGAAAAATATGGAACTAGGATGACGCCGCCGGAACAATTCGAGCCGTAAAATAAATAATTTCCGGAAAAGACATGCGATCTAATGCCCACATGACCTTAAGAGTCAGCGAGAAAGATAGATACTTATTCAAACATGTATATACATATATACTTTTTTTTTTTTAAATGACCCATTAGTTAATCAACAGCCATTGATATCGTTAATGAATCTGTCAAGACAAATGCAAATTTGCAAACCAAATTTGGAATATTCAATATTCAATTTGAAATAAATAATTTGACATTTGCCAAGATGTTTTATCTAATTTTCTAAGTTTTAGTAAGTGAGTACTCCTTGTTTATCTCAGTATAGTTATAAAACGTTGAACTCCAATTCATTCATCCTTATTAACCCATTTCCACATAATCCCTCCTTTTTACGCCCCTCAAGAAAATGGCTTTAGAAAACATTGTGGAAAATGGAGAAATTGCTTGTCACAAGCAATTTCTTCATTTTCCACAATGCTTTCTATGCAAAAAGACCAAGAATTTTTAAATTTCATCAACTTGAAATTGTCGTCTGCAGCTTCTTTCAATTTGGACCAGTCTAAAATTTTGTTGTGTCTGAAATAAAAAAAAAAGAGCTATGGTATTACAGATTCCTGTATCATATTTTCATCTTGAGACATTAAAAAACAATGAAACTCGTTGATTACGACTGACATTTAAAAAACATAGGGAATATTATGTTACGATAGAGATACAACATCTCGTATTTGTTTGAGCTTGGGGGGAGGGATTTCGATATTTCACGAGACCGAATATTTTATATACATGTATATGTATTATATGCCCTTTTTCTCACTTTCTCATAAATTTAGTAAAATTATATAAAATCTATACTTTTGCAAGTAGTTCCCTTTTCCCGTACGGTTTTGATTACGTTAATTCGAAAAACTAAAAAATGAAATACCATCAACTTGAAAATGTCGTCTGGAACTCCTTTCAATTTGGACCAGTCTAAAAATTTGTTGTGTGGGAATGGGTTAAATGGAGCCGTATATGATACTATCAGATTCGGATTTTTACTGACGTTCCCAAATTTGTATATGGAAAATGTATATATTTCACTAAAAACATTTATAGGTATATAATAAAACATCATATCAACACTTATTTTAGAAAAAAAAAGAAATGTTTCAACTTTAGGCAACCTTATCGCCGATAATCCAAATTATATTCAAGCTGGCTTTGCGATGTTTCAACAATATACATCAAAAAGTGTAAAAAGTGTAAATTAGTTATAAGGTCTCACACTAAACGACATGTATAGTGTTATAGGTCATAGATTTGATTTCGAGGCCAATCATTTTTGCACTTGTATTTCGCTTTGCATAGAATTTCAGAACTCTAGCTAATACTGGTCATACCGAGGAATAAACCGATTCGAAAGATCACCAGATTGCGGTGTTGAATGTGCTACTTTACTAGTTTAGTATCTAATGGCTAGCAGTCACCATTCGTTCTGATGGAAGCTCATCTCAAGTTAAGTTCAGGCTGTGACGTTTAACTGTCATCGGCTGATATTAAAGGTAGGTCTGGATGTTTTTTTCATGTCACAGATTTTAATCATTTTTATTTCCTCTCGTATACTATTTGAATACAATATGCCGCAAAGTAGTTTTCCAAAAATCTGAGGTCGCTTATCAGAAAAAAACAGGGTATTTCCCCTACGTAGGCTATTAATCTATTTTTATATTAATCCGAGACAGTTGCGAAGATTATAGAGCATTCACGTGGTGCGAATAACCGTTGGAATTGTGAATTTAGTTTAAATTACATCAATTCAACGTCATCGTTACATCATCAGGAGTTATGTTCGGTTCGCTAGCCGGTCTTTAAAGATTAGTCCAAAACTGTCGTAAGCGTTATTACGAATATAAACACTAACCGCAAATTTGCGCTTAGCCTTTCAAGTGACATGAATTAGGACGTTAGCTGTTTCGTACGAAAGACCGGTGGTGACATCAATAATTCACAGTTCACACTTCATACATAGTAACTCTGAAGTGTGAAGTTTGAAGTTTAACTTCCGACTTCCAACTTCCGACTTCATATTTCACACTTCAACTTTCCGACTTCATACTTCCAACTTCATACTTCCAATTTCACACTTCAAACTTCCAACTTCACACTTCAAACTTCATATTTAATTTGATTTGATTATGTACTGTGAATTTAAGAAGCCACCACGGGTCTCATAATTCACATTTCACACTTCCCACTTCAGACTTAATATGTATGAAGTTTGAAGTGTGAACTGTGAATTCTTGATGTCATCACCGGTCTTTCGTACACCACCGGTCTTTCGTAGTTTCGCTAGTAAATTTATTACCTTCATTTGACTTTGGGTCATGTGCAAATGAGGTCAATCGATGTCGACAGCCGAATTCAGTGATATCTAAAAATAACCTGGAATTCCGCTGAACCTTTACGATTTAACCACAAAAAGCCACTTAAGGTCTATTAGATTACCACCAAGACAATACCTGACCTAACTTAAAGTATTAATAGTTCGTTTGAGTCTATTTTTCGGCACTTGGCAATTTTTGCTAGTCTAGGTTTCAGAAACATCGATACCTCCCTTTAAAGAAAAATCTAAAAATGGCTTTATAGAGAATGGTGGCAAACCGTTACCGATAAGAAAAGGTTGTGACGGTTCTTCATCACAAGTATTAGAATTCTGAAAGGTTTAGATACGTTGTAAAGCCGAGATAAGCTTTAAAAACCGTGGTGGCTAAGTTCATTACTGGATTTAGTGCATATGCATTGAGTCTATGAATTACATACCATTTTATTTACGAGACATGATTGAAATCTTAAGAATCTTCTAAATACCCTATACAGGAATGTGGCTTATCGTTTGAGTTGATAAATCATGTCTAGGGATGAAATAAAGCATCATTTTGATTCCAATTGAAGGGATTTTCATATGCTTCACGTCGACCCCCAAAAAGAATAATCGGCGGTTTTGACGA